>CM053406.1:121558814-121586415 GCA_028644305.1 Xerus rutilus | reverse complement strand
GTTCACTTTGGGATGAAACCTATTTGGTCATATTTTATCCTTTTTACATATTGCTAGTTTCAGTTTGCTAATATTGCATTGAGTTCACTGTTCATGCTCATGAGGAATGTTGGTCAGTCATTTTCTTTTCTTGTAACATCTTTTTCTGGTTTTAGTATCAGGATGATACAGGAATCAGAAAATAAGTTGCAAAATATTCTCTCCTGTTTTCTGAAAGAGTTCTGTTAGTTCTCTGTCATTGTCAAAAATATCTGAGATAATGAACTACAAGTTCATTAAGAGAAAAGATTTATTTTGGCTCACAGTTTTGAAAACTAATTATTTGGCTTCACTGCTTTGGGACTGTGGCAAGGCTACACATCTCGGCGGGAACATGTAATGGAACAATACTCACTCCCCTCATGGCTGGGAAGTGGAAGAGAGAGGAAGGAAACTGAGATCCCCTTCATGGGCATGTCCCAGTGACCTATGACCTCCCACTAGGCTCCACCTCTTAAAGGTTCCACCACCTCCCAACTGTGCCACCCTGGGATGAAGCCTTCAACATATGGACCTTTGGGCCATATTCTAGACCCAGATTACATTAAATTATATATTCTAAAATAATCATTATTCTTTAAATAGACTTTACCAGGCATGGAGGTTTCTTTATGGAAGGATTTTTAACTAAACAGTTAAAACTGTTTAGTTTATCTAATTCTTCTTGATTAGGCTTAGGGAGTTTGTCTTTCAGAAAATTTATGTATTTCATATGTGGTATCAAATTTGTTGGCATACATAAAGAAAAATGAAATTACGTAATTTGCAAGAAAATGAATGGAACTGGAGACCATTATGGTAAGTGAAATAAGCCTAACTCAGAAGGTCAACAGTCATATGTTTTCCCTTATATGTGGAAGCTAGAGAGGAAAAAAGGAAAGAAAGGGCGGGGGGTGCGGTAGAGAGGTCTTATGAAAACAGAAGGGAGACCAGTAGAACAGAAGAAAGGGACTAAGGGGAAGGAGTGTGTGTGTGTGCGGGGGGAGTACTGGAGAATGATACTGGACAAATTATATTGTTACATTGTGTGTATGTACAAATATGTAACATAAATGCCACCATTGTGAACAACTATAACATACCAATAAAAATATGGAAACATTTGTTGGCATAAAATTGTTCATAATATGCCCTCATCATCCTTTTAATAGCTATAGAATCAGGAGCAGTATTCTCCTCTCACCCTTGATCAATCATTTGTGTCTTTTTCTTTATATCACTCTGGCTAGGTTTTATCAATTTCACCAATTCTTTTGAAGAACTAGATTTTTGTTTAATGCTTTTCTTATTTTCATTCATTTATGTTCTCCTATTTATTATTAACTAACTTGTTCTTACTTTGGATTTGATTTGTGTCTTATCTTCTTAGGGTGGAAGCTATTGAGCTGAGACTTTTACTGTTTTCTTATAAAAGCTTTCATTGCTCTTCATTCTTCAGCATGGATGTAGATGTGTCACACAATTTTTGATATATTGTATTATTTTACTTTAAGATAATTTCTAAGTAATCTTGTGATTTCTTTTTGTCCCATAGGGATAGGTAGAAGGGTGTTATTTAATTTCCAAATATTTGGGCATTTTCCAGAGATCTTTGTATTTGTGATTTTTAGTTTAATTCTATTGAGTGCGAAGAACATACTTTGTACAAGTTCAAACCTTTTATATTTGGTAAGATTTATTTAATGGAGCAGCCTGTTTTATGGTCTATTTGGGTGAATTTTCCATGTGCATTTGTAGATAATGTGCATTATGCTGTCTGGTGAAGTGTCCTATAAATGTCAAGTATGTGAAGTGTGTTGGTAGTGTTGTGTAAGTGTTCTATATATTTATAGATTTTGTCTGTTCGATCACTTATTGAGAAAGAAATGCTGGCGGACCCAACTAGGATTGTGGATTGGTTTACTCCTTTCAGTTTCATCATGCTTGTTTTCCGTAAGTTGGACTTTTTTGTTGGGTATGTACATGTATGATTACTACGCTTTCTTTTTTTTTCTTTTTTTGGTACTAAGGATTGAACTTAGGGACACTCGACCACTGAGCCACATCCCCAGCCCTATTCTGTGTTTATGTAAAGACAGGGTCTCACTGAGTTGTTTAGCGCCCCGCTGTTGCTGAGGCTGGCTTTGAACTCACGATTCTCCTGTCTCAGCCTCTCAAAGTGCTGGGATTATAGGCTTGCACCACCATGCCTGGCTTACTATGCTTTCTTGAATGGATATCTTTGTCTTTATGTGATGCTCCTTTTCATCCTTGGTAATTGTTCTTGTTCTTAAATTTACTTCATCTGAGATTAACATGGCCACTATCTGTTTTTGTTAGTATCTTCTGTTCTTTTTACTTTACATATCTTTATATTTAAAGTGAATTTCTTGTATGAAGAAGAAAGTTGAATCTTACCTTGTCTTCCTTTTTTTAAAGTTCAACTTGCCAAGCTCTGTTTTTTCCAAATGGGCCTTTTATATTTATTACAATTGTTGATGTAGTTGGCCTTAAAATCTATCTTAAATCATCTTGCCAGTTGTTTTCTATTTGCCCCATCTGATCTTTGTTCATTTTTCCTCTTTTTCTTACATTCTTTTGGGTTAATTTTATGATTCCACTAAAACAAATCTTCATTATTTTATCTCCATTATTGACAGATTAGTTAACTAAGATACATATTAGTTACGTAGCTTGTTTTTTTTTTTTTTTTTTTTTTTGGTACTGGAGATTGAACTCAGGGGCACTCGACCACTGAGCCACATCCTCAGTCCTATTTTGTGTTTTATGTAGAGACAAGGTCTCACTGAGTTGCTTAGTAACTCACCATTGCTGAGGCTGGCTTTGAACTCACGATTCTCCTGTCTCAGCCTCCCAAAGTGCTAGGATTACAGGTGTGTGCCATTGTGCCTGGTTGTTAGTTATGAATCTTAAAAAAGTTCTTTCTTAATGAATATCTAGGGTCCGTGATATACCTCTTCAACTTATGCTGTCCCACTTCCAAACAGTGTGAGCACCTAGCCTTATAGCTTCCTTCTTGGTGCCACTGCTGTCATTCATTTTACTTCAACCTAAGTAAAAAGCCTATGAGACATAAGACTCACTCACAGGTATGTGGAGGGAGAAAAAGCATTCCTGGCAATATATACCAGCAGAGACTTGGAGGTGTGCATCTTGGAAATAACAAGAAACTCAGGTATCAATTATGACATGTGGTAAGACATAAGGAGAAATTGTAGCCTAGGACTAAATCTTGGAGGGCTCTGTATGCTTTATTCTGTATGCAATAAGATGCATTTCAAAGTCTTGGTAGGAAAATAGCAAAGTCTATAAGAACCTGTATGCAAAAAAGTATAGATCATGGGTTGCTGAGGAAGTTGTATTTGGATAGGAAAAGAGTGGTAGGGAGGAGGGAGGACAGTCAGTGGGTTGTAGGCAGGAGATGGCCAGGGCCTGCATTGGATATGGTAACATGATGAAGTACTTACTAGTCAATTTGACAGACTCCCCCAAGGTGAACCCAATGGTGAGGTAGTTGGCCAGGAGGGAATGATGAGAGAAAAGAATGAGAACACTCAGCTTCTGGATTATATATGGTGCTGAACAGCTGTGTGCCATCAAACATGTCCCTAGGGCCTGATGGGTACAGGTGCCCTCTGCTCAGGACCTAACAACTTTGAGACCCCCTACCCTGGATGGTGGTTAGTGGGCAGCTGGGCAGAGGAATTTGAAGTCTGGGAGGAGAGAAAGGTGAGTGGGGTCTTGGCTCAGGTGGCTTCCCACCTCCTCTACACACTGTGAGTAGGTAGAGCAGGCAGACAAGTTCTCTCAGGGCAAAACCTGGGAACTCCTGGCATCTATGGGCCACATGGAGGAAGAGAAGCCCAGGAAGGAAACTGAATGGTAGAGAGGAAAGGTTCAAAAAGAAACAGGAAGATGTGGTTTCACAGAAGCCAAGGCACAGAGGGATCTCAGGAAGTACAATACTAATGATTTCACATTCAAGATGTCAGGGGCCTAACATTTATCAAAATGCTGATAAAATCTCACTACATAAACAACAAAGACACATAGGTACTGGTGCCAGAATTTAGGAAAAAGTGATTGTGATTACAAGGCACATGGAGCAGGTTGGAGAGATGCCCACTCAGGCTTCTATGTAATGTTTGGCTCTGTACCAAAGGCAGAGCAACATGAAGACCCTGCCCTAAAGCCTGCCTCTGGCCTCCGTGCCCAGACTATCAGACAGATACCTCTCATGAAGTGAAGGAGGCCAAAAGCTCCAACCACATCACATCTCTCACTTCTTTCTTCCTTGTTTTTAGGAAAATATTCCAAATCCCAGGAAACAACTGGTCAGAAAGGGTATATATGGGGCAGTATGGCTGCAACTCCTAACAGTTAATTCTAAGATAATTAAAATAAAAATATGAAACACTAAACAATTCATTAAACATAAGATTGTTCTTAACTGAAGAAAAACTGGCAACACCCCAGCATTTCCAAATGTAGGCAATTACATTTTTTGAAACCCAATGCAGCCATTAAAATGACCATGTTTTTATTTTTTGACAGAATGACCATATTTTAAAAGTGATTTATAAAGGTTTTGCACTATTAACTCCTTAACCTAATCCATTTAATGTGTATGCACAGGAAAGTCTATACTATAAAATGTTAATACTGGTTATCTCTAGGTGGTCACTCCTATTACTTTCCTGTCCTCTTTCTCCCATTTCCTATAGGGCTTCCCATTGTTTGCACCCATCCAGAAGCCATAGTACATAGAAGCTGGTTACATATCAGCCATTACAGGTTGGTGTACCAAGGCTGCAAGCAGGGTAGGTGAAGCCCAGAGGGACCAGTGGAAAATGTCCAACTCCCAGAGTTGGTTTAGATCAGGTGACTAAAAAAGAGGGTGGGTAGATCTGGTGTTGATTGGATCCAGAAATTTAGGTATTGTGTGGTTTGGCAGGTCTTCAAGGATATTTAAATGGCAGGAATTGGGGTAGAAAAGGTGGCAGCAATGCAGGAAATCTACCTGCCTAGTATCCTTTCCAGGAAGAAGGAAAAGTGAGCCTAGTAATTTATGGAGAAGACAGAAGAGAGTTTCTGTTTGTAGTCACAAACTGCATGAATTGGTTCATAGCCTATCAAGTGTGTGATTGAGATGTATGCATTCACCAATGTGCTTTACTTTTTCTCCAGGGCATAGGATTCAATTCCATTTGCTGGCCTTTGGTGCATGTAGAGGGCACAGCACTGGGCTGCGCTCCAGCTGATGGATGGTAAGAAGGAGTGAGTACACAATACCCTGGTTTTATGATATTCAGAGTCCTCAGTCTCTGTGACAGTAGAAGGTGTTTACAGACAAGCTTGTGCCCTAGGTCAGAATTTTCCCAGGGGGATGTCTCTAATATTGTCTTAGCCTGGCTCAGAGGAGTCCCTTCCATTCTAGCCTCTGTGCTTCCCGTTTTGCATCCCAGAACTAAATGGAAAGTTCTCCAAAGACTACATGGTGGCAGAATCCCAGAAAGGGAGGAGTCATTCTTCCAAGGAGAGCCTCCTAGGGGGGGTCCCCTGACCAGGAACACCACATTGGACTTCCATGTGAGCATGAAATAAATGTTTGTATTGTCAAGTTACCACAGTTTTTACGTTAACAGAACAGGTAGATTTTCCCAGGTCAGGTTAGGGAGATGGTAATGAATGGTTGAACCCAGGAAACCCTGTGTAGAAAAGATGGGCTGGAGAGTGACTGGCCAGGGGAGGAAGAAAAAGAAGGTGGTAGAAGAATTAAAGAATATTCAAGGTAAGAGTGTGGAATCTTTAAAGGATGGTGGTCTTGATGGCAAAAGGAAAATGTAAAGGAGAGGAGAGGAATGGATCTAGGGTTGAAGAACATGGCTTTCACAAACCCATTGGTTGGCAGTGGAGACAGCACAAAGCATCTGCAGACAAGAAGGGAAAGAGGTTAATTTGATTTCACACTCATTCTTGAGTACACTGAGTTCAGCAAGGGACAAACGGTTCTCTGAGTCACAGGGAAGTGCCTGTGGTTAGGGCATGGTGGGAAGGAATCAGAATGAGCACTCAAACCTGTCCCAGCAGTTAGGAAGTCACCAGAAACGTGCAGCCACCTTGCTTGACTCTGGAGGAGCCCTTTATTTCTGACTACCATGACTTTAAATATGTAGAATTGTTGTAAAATGAATGAAGAGAGTAGAAGAAATTAATCCCTTGGCTCAAATGATTTGAAGGCATTCCCTCTGGTAAATTCTCACCAGACACAATGTTGTGGATAAGCGGGAAGCACATGATACCTGTCACAAAACCTGGGGAATTTATCTGGATCCCAGTCCCATCTGGATACCACTAAAGCACTGACAACAAAGCCCACCTCAGGGTTGGTTTAGTCAGAGTGGACAGTAATGAGTTCAGTAGGGATTTATCTCTTTAGCAAAGTTCATAGAGCTAAATGGGAACGGTGTGAGCAAATACTAAGTTCTGACCACTTTTTCAAACTACTTCTCTTCCCAGTCAGGACTCCTTCTGACAACAGAATCACTCTAAGCTCTCTAAGGGAAAAGGTACTTGGGCATACTTGAAATTTTTTTATTTTTTTGGTACTGAAGATTGAACTCAGGGGCACTTGACCACTGAGCCATATCCCCAGCCCTATTTTGTGTTTTATGTAGAGACAGGGTCTCACTGAGTTGCTTAGCACCTCGCCATGGCTGAGGCTGGCTGAACTTGCAATTCTCCTGTCTCAGCCTCCCTAAGTGCTGGGATTACAGGCTTGTGCCACTGCGCCTGGCTTATACTTGAAATTTTAACAGTTTTAAAAATGATCCTAAACTCAGTGAGACCCTGTCTCTACATAAAATACAAAATAGGGCTAGGGATGTGGCTCAGTGGTCAAGTGCCCCTGAGTTCAATCTCCAGTACCAAAAAAAAAAAAAAAAAAAAAAAAGATCCTAAATTTTTTTCAACCACTTATTCTGAAATAATTTTAGACTTATAGAAGAGTCACAAAGATCATACAAAGTGGCCATATATACTTCACCTGATTTCCCCTAAAGTTAACATTTTACATAAATATGGGACACTTTGCATAAATAATTCCATAGTTATACAAACTATGGAATTAATACTGCTAAATACAGATTTTTATTCAGTTCTGGATCATAGTTTAATGAAAGAAATTGTTGTGCCATGTGCAGGGAGCCAAGTGTCATGGCAGCTGCCAGCATGAGCTTGTCTGACCCACTGCTATCCCCTTTTGAAGTTACTGGTGCAGCTAAGTGGAATCAAGGAAGGAAATGGAGGGTTTTAAGTTTACAAAGAGGCAAGTGAGATGGGGCAGTGCAGGGGTACCCACCTGTCATCTCTGCTCCTTGCTCCCTTACCCCCAGCTAAGGTGAAAGTGCAGACCAATTCTATTGTGGGTTATTGTGGGAAGAGACCAGCTATCTGATAGAGAGAGAGATAATGGCTGTGGGGCACTTTACAGTTTACAAACTTTTTCACAAAATGACTAAAGGGTGTCCAGAATGTAAGCATGACTCACCACAGGTTACTCCTAGAGCTGTGAGGAGCCTCCGTAATGACCTGGCTCAACTGTACCCAGTGCAGAGACTGAACTTGGGCTCAGGGACACTGAGAGTCACTTCTATTGGGTCATAGGTGAGGGAGCGCAGCCTAGATTCTGACTTCTAAGTCCATGTTTTACTGGGTATTTAATTCACATCTCCAGAGAACCCAGCCTACATGGTAAAATTCACGTCTGAGAAGACAGAAATAAGATGACCACCCTCTGTGGCATTGTCTTAAGAGTTCAGTTTGGATCCCAGCACTTAGGGAGGCTGAGACAGGAGAATCGCGAGTTCAAAGCCAGCCTCAGCAACAGTGAGGCACTAAGCTACTCGTGAGACCCTGTCTCTACATAAAACACAAAATAGGGCTGAGGATGTGGCTCAGTGGTTGAGTGCCCCTGAGTTCAATCTCTAGTACCAAAAAAAAAAGAGTTCAGTTTGGGATTGGCTTAGCATGATATTCTCCCACCACAAGAATGGGGCCCTAATTAGAATAAAATACATCCCATGCTTGTATAATTTTATCAAAATTGATTCTGCTGTCATGTATAACTAAGAAGAACCAAAAAAAAATTTCTTTAAAAGAGTGTTGGGTTGGTACATAAGAATCTGAGTTTATATAAAGGTCACCCAAAGCACATCAGGCCAAAAAGAAGAAATTCTGTTCTGAGCCAAGAAGAGTCAGGATAGTCCTGATTTGGGAATGTGGAACTTTAAATCTTTTGCTTTGTTCTAAGGCCACATGCCCAGGGATGCGGAGAGATTTATAAACTCCTGAACTTGCATAGGAATTGTGCATGCCTGACAAGTTTTAGGTAGCTCATTGTTTTTTTGTGTGTATTCTTTAAATGAATATCTTCATGTTCTTAAAATATTCAAAATTACTTGAGTTTCATTTCTGAGGAGTGTTATCAAAGGTATTGACTATTTTTATAAACACTTTTTTTTTCTGAATGAAAGTATTATGGGATTTTCTTACAAATGAAACAATGTTGAGGTTTCCTGAAATGAAGTAGAGGCAGGTCTCTCTGTCTGGCCTCCATGACGAGTGCATGGTGATTCCAGCTCTCTCTCAATTGAGCCTGGGGAGACTTCTCTTAAGGATCTGCCAGGGATATAGGGAGAAATCTGGAGCTCATAAGAATAGTTTTAGATTCATTTCCTTGGGTTCCAAATAGCACATTGCTTGGCCTGATCCCCACTGTCCTTTATCAGGGTTGGGGTAGATGATCCCAGCGCCAAGGAGGAGAGTATAGGCCAGGCCCATCATGCATGTCAACTGGATATCAACAATCTTAATGACTGATAGTAAGCCAGGGGTGACGTCCCCCTCCAGAGGATTTAACTGGAGAAAGTATTGCATATAAAGTCAGATGGTTTTTACTGAACTGTAATTTTAAAAAACAGAATCTTCATGCAAATAGGAAGCATCAGGTTGGTCTCTAGACTTCTAGGTTCACACATGCGTAGTGCAGAAGCTGCCTCCATCTCTGTTAGTGGGGACACTCAGAATGCTTTTGAAAAGGAAACTTTAGCTTACAGTATTTTCTTGAAAAGTGAAAAAAGGAAAACCAGTATCTTATATTAGTGAATATCTTCCTCCCCTATTAAAAAAAAAAAACATCCCGAAGGTGAGGAGAGCAGAGGAACAATTGCCCCTTCATGGCTTTCTCAGCAGGGCCTGGTAGATGCTTTGGTTAGTAACTTCTAAGTTATTAGAGGTCTTGGTGTTCTCTGGGATTCCTTATTCATCTATTTCCTTCAGGCACGCCCTCTTCACATCTTGTTCACTGTCAAGCACAAGCTAAGCCTTCATTCCCCCAGTTTCCTCTTCAAAGAGTCACTTTGCTGTTGTTGTCCACCCTTGTCCCCCATGTCTCTGTATTACCAGGCACCCATTGTTGGTCCCACACAGCAAGCTCTAGGCAGTGGGAGAGTTGGAGGAGACCCACTGGCTCTCTATAAAATTTACACTCCAAGTCTGATTGGAATCATCTGGTTTCCATTTTGACCATGGAATTTAATAAAACAATTTAAGATCCTTGCACAGGGAGAAATCAAAACACCAACTCCAAGTGTCAGGATTTTCTGTTGTCTCAAGGACAAAAAGACTCACACTTTCATCATACGAGGATGGATGCTCTTTAAGGTGATAAATGTGTGGTATGATATAGTCATTCAGAGCCAACACTGTGATGTGTAGTCAGGCCCAGCCAGGTAGTAATGTTTAGAGGTGAAACTAAAGTAGTCTGACTCAGTTTCTTTGAGGTTCACAAATCAATTTTCAGGGCATTTCTGAAAATTCAAACAAAAACAAAAACACTATTTTGACATTCAGTCAGCAGAGCCACCTGATGATACTAAGGATATGCCATTTATCTACATACTGCCATGACTATTGTGGAAAAAGAGCCCAAACACTATGTCACTTCAAGCCTATGCACATCACTATGTGGCACATAGACAACAGGGCATTTTCTCACATAGGCCTAATACTATTATCACATATACCCAAACTGACTTCTAAATATCATCAATACTCAGGCCATATTTAAGCTTTCTTAAATATGATTATGCCCCTAATATCCCTGTACAGATGGTTTACCAATGTGTTATATTGAAATAAATTACATTGAGAGTAGAATTTATTTGGATGTATAGGTTCTGATGTAAATTTACAACCAGTCTCCCTGCAAATACCCCTCTATCTCTTCAGGGAAAGGTCCTCAAGTTTCCAGGCCAGAGGTTGAGGGCATGAACTTAGTGCTCACACTAAGAAGCTAATCACAAGGTAAGACTAGAGAAGAGTGGCTGAAGCTCTACCTGGTCTCCTGAGGTTATACCTCATCCCTGCCAAGGTAAGGCTCTACTAGGAAGGGATGTGCCCTAAGACACAGTGGGTCTTGGTTTTCTTTCATCTCCTTCACAAGCCAGTTTGTGGTCATAGGTATAGCACTAGATTTCTCCTGGCCTGTTTTCTCTGTGGTAAAATCTAGATGTAAAAATATTAATGCTTCTCACTTCAGAAGGAATCCTTAATCTTGTATATGAAAGCTCTTGAAAAAGCACCACATACTACACCTATGAGAGGTGATGTCCTGATCAGAAGTGAGGGGTGAATACAGGTCCACCTGTACAGACTGCTCTCTGAAGATAGTGGTGCACAATGATATCTGTATTTAGTGATTTGTACAACTGAAAAATTAGCTTGTTAAATAATAGCAAATAGGCATCACATCCCTAGTGTTTCTCTCCCATTAATATCAGATATATTAATTCAAGATGAAGTGGCATACAGTGGAAAAGTTGGTTTGTAGTATTTTCCCCTAAAAATCTAGATACTGATCTATTAAATGGCTAAGTTTGAACACATTTTTCTAAACAGCAAACTGTGATGTAATGTTTTCCTTTTGCATTTGCCTCAGAGCCTCTGTGCTCCATCTTTCTGCAACTCTGTTTTTTTTATCTGGTCCTCCAGCCCAGGCTACCTTGCACCTCAGACTCCTGAAGTCAGGGCAAAACTGGGCTCTTCCTTTGAGTACAGTGGGTGATTCCAGTGTGCTAGGAAGTTTGTAAACCATTTCCTTACATGAAACTTCTGGGTTATTCCCCTTTACTTTGAAAAGCAGAGCAAAAGCAAGTAACCGAGACATTTCCATCACCCAAATCCTTTTCATCGGTGTAGGTTTGTGGAGGAGTTATCCTATGAGAGGGCTGGTAAGAATGTGAATGCAAGGGCTGGGGTGCAGTTGGAAACACCATCATTTGTGTGTCAGGGACCGATGGGAAGGAAGCAGTTCTATTCTTAAGCACAGTAGCATTTTTCGAAAGTTCTGATTAGGAACCTAATTTTCAAAACCCATTTGTCATTCAAAATGTCATTGTGGATAATATCTCACCCATCAGCTTACACATAATAGGATTTCATGTTGTGACTTGGTACTGTCAAACACAGGATGATAAACCGTTAAAAAAAAATCCTACATGTTAGTTTTCTCATTCTCAAAAGAATCTTTTTGAAGAAGATCTGTGTTAAGCTCTGTATGGTGACTGGGAGGACTGAAGTCGAGTGGGGGCGGGGTTCACTGTGCTGAGTAGCTGTTTCCTGTTTGGTTAGGATCAAGACTTCTAAAGCCAGGTGCGATGGCGCAAGCCTGTAATCCCAGCACTTAGGGAGGCTGAGACAGGAGAATCATGAGTTCAAAGCCAGCCTCAGAAACAGCGTGGTGCTAAGCAACTCAGTGAGACCCTGTCTCTACATAAAACACAAAACAGGGCTGGGGATGTGGCTCAGTGGTTGAATGCCCCTGAGTTCAATCTCCAGTACCAAAAAAAAAAAAAAAAAAGTGGTGGAGAGAGAGCATACCTGCACTTCCCACCCATCATCAAACCAAGGTCCAGGTCCTTAACGTGCTGTGTCTAGGAAATGTTTTATCATAGAAATAAGTTTTTTGTTTGTTTGTTTTCCCCTTTCTGGTACTGGAAACTGAACCCAGGGTGGCTCTACCATTGAGCTGCATCCCCATCCCTTTTTACTTATTGAGATAGAGTTTTGCTGAGTTGCCTAGACTGGCCTTGAGCCCTGTCTCAGCCTTCTAAATCACTGGGATTACAAAGTGTTTACCACCTCACCTGGCAGAAATAGCTTATTTTTAAAAAGCAATTCCGAATATATGTAATCCATGTTTTTACCTCCTACCTTTGATCCATCTTTGCAGAGTTTGTCTCCATTCTTTTAAATTTTTTCAGAAAACTTGATGGCTTGATCATCTCTACTGTATCTTTGTCTGTCTTTTATTCCACCCGTTTGTGTTTTCTTCTATTTTCTTTGGGCTCACACTTGAATTTTTTTTTTTTAATTTCGATTTTGATCCCTAGCTCATGTTCAATCTCTCTTCTTTTTCAAAAGCGATAAAAGGCACACGTTTCTCTTCAAGTGTTTAGCTACATCCCACATTTCAATGTGAAATTTTTCATTATTATTGAGCTTTCAATTTTTCTCATTTTTGTGATGGTTTCTTTTTTGGCTGGTGTGTTTTTCAGAAATCTGTTTAAAAATTTCCAAACATATGCAGGGTTTTAAAAGTTATCTTCTTGTTACTGATTTTTTGTATGATTTTATTGTGGTCAGGGAACTTGATAACAGTTCTTTGTTATTTCTTGAGACTTCTTTGTGGTTAGTAGTAGTCAATTCCCTAGTTGAAGGTTGAAGGGTTCTATAAATTTTTGCCAAATTAAGCTTGCTAATTGCATTTTTCAAACTTTCTTTCAATTTGATAACTGTTTTGCTGGCTTAATTCATCTGAGAAAAGTATATTAAATACTACAAGTATGATTATGGACTATAAATTCCAACAATTAAAAATTCTGTATCTGGAGACTATATTATTAATTGTCTCTCCATTTAGAATAATTTTATCTTTCTGGAAAATTATTACTTTTATTATTATATGGTAGCTTTTATTCCTAAATGCTTTTTGCCTTCAGTTGTCTTTTGTGTGTTATTAATTCAGGACGCTTAGCTTTCTTTTAATGAATATCTTCCTGGCATACTATTGGGACTGGAGGCTGGTGTTGTTTTGCTTTCAATCTTTCTGAGTTGTTAGGACTCAGAAATAACAAAAAATATCATATAGATGGATTTATTTTTCGGGGAAGGGGTATCTTATCTGAGGATCTATTTGGTCTGAAAATATTAATTCATTGACATTTATTGTGCCAATTTACTTTAAAATATTTTTTATCCTCTGCATTTGCATTTTTCTATTCACTCTCCTTTGTTTTACTACATCTCATATTAATTACTTCTATTGTTTTAGTTTTTCTTTTAATTAACCACTACACACTGATTTGAAAGTTTTCTATCCTACACCCATTCTTTTTAAAGAATCAAAACACAACTTTTTGCTTTAACTTGACCCAAAAATGTTTCAATAAATAGTTAAAAGAAATCCCATACTTCTCTTCCCCAAGCTTCTCCAAATATAAATATCTCACATAGCCACAGCACAATGATCAAAATTAGAAAATTTCATTGATATATTATGAATTAATCTGCAAATTTTATTCCAACTTCACCAACTGTCTCTTTCACTGGTGTCCTTTTGCTGATTCAAGATCCACCCCAGTGCCACACGTCACATTGAACTGTCATGTCCCTGATCCTCTTTTCCTTGTCTCCAGGATGATTCCTCCCTCAAGTCTTTGTCTTCTGTGACCTTGACAGTTCTGAAGAGTACTGGTCAGGTATTTTATAGAATGTCCCTCAATTGTGCTTGCTTAGTGTTTGTGATTAAATTCAAGTTATGAGCACCATTTGATATTTTTTCCAAAAAATAGTAAGTTAACATTCTCTGTTTCAAAAGTGTGAAATATCAGCGAAACAGAGATGTTTCAGTTCCAACTGCTCCCTCCTCCAGGTAATATTTTCATCAAACACTGTTGTATCCCAACCTCCTAATTTAATTAATGGACAGGAGAGTATTTAGCTAGGTCCAGGTGCCTGCTGAGCCTCAAGAGGTAGTTGTTAGCCAGGATGGTCAACAGACCCAAGGAAAGTCCCCTTGATGGCTGCTGGGGACAGCAAAATGTGAGGACATAATTTGACACTATTTAGAAGGAATAATGATTTATTTATTCACTTCAAAGCTTACAATTTTCATGAAGTGCTTCCTCCTGGATGTTAAAACCAAACAGTAAACTGTCATTTTAAAAATCCAAGTAACTTTTAGGAAGAAACCTATTTTAACAAGATGTAATAGGTAAATCAAGGATGCTTTTTTTTTTTCGTAGCAGTCTTACCAGAACTTGTTTTGTGGCAGAAAACAATTTGACTCTGCTGTGCTTGATTCAATTTTATTTATTTGTTTGTTTGTTTGTTTTGGTATCAGGGATTGAACCCAAGGTGCTCAACTACTGAGCATTATCCCCAGTCATTTTTTATATTTTATTTTGAAAAAGGGTCTTGCTAAGTCATTCAGGGCCTCATCAAATTGCTGAGGATGGCTTTGAATTTGCAATCCTCCTGCCTCAGCCACCCAAGCCACTGGAATTACAGGTGTGCACCACCACTACCCCTGATTGTCTGACTGAATCTTAAAAATAATGCAGACCACTCATATGGGGAAAACACACTTGCAAAGATAACGATTTTACAAGGGCCTCAGGAGCAGGTCAAATAAAAATCAAGCTCAAGATCTCTAACCTCTGGTTTGTACTCTACATACCTGAATATATTCACTCTTGCTTGATAAAGAACACTATTTTTGTGAGTTATGTCTTTGTTTATGGTATATATTCCTTTGAGCATTAAAACAATGAAAATTAATTAGTGTTAGAAAGTGCAAAAATAAGTATTTGGAGAAATGACCATGTCTTCTTTGGGCTTCATTTATTCAGCATATTTATAGAGCAATTGCCAGGACAAGCTTATTTTTAAAATTCCACTTTTTTTTGCTTTTCTGCTTCTACACGCAACAATTTCAGCACTCTGTGCACCATCAGAGTCCAACTGTCCTTATCATACTGATGAGCAAACAGAAGCAGTAAGAGGCTCATGGATTTGCCAGCATCATGCAGGAGAGATGAGAGAGCTGATGAGAGAAATCCAGCACAGCACCTTTGGATTTCATTTTCTCTATTGGTTATGCATTTTCTAGTTCATTGATTTCTTCCCTATCTTTTATCACTTCTTTCATTTTACCTTAGTTAGGTCTGGAGTTCAATTCACCCTTCTTTGTTGAGTTCTTAAAAAGGAACCACTGATTGTAGATCTGTCTTCTTTCTGACACAAGTGTATAAGGTTATAAATTTCCCTCTAAGTACCCATTAGCCATGTTCTCCAAATTTTGATATGCCATTTTACTTTTTATTCAGTTCAAATATTTTCAAATTTTTCTGGTGTTTTCCTCTTTGATTCATGGTTTATTTATTTTTGGGAATGGAACCCAGAGCCTCATGTGTATCAAGTAAGTGCTCTACCATTAAGCTTATACTCCAGACTCTATGGATATCAATGAGTGTGATATTTACCCTCCAAACATTTAGGTTTGTCTAGGTATTTTATTGTTATGAACTTCTAATTTTTCCTCTCAGTGGTCTATAGTCTGTAGTATACAGTGGATCATATTTTTACCCATTCTGACAAACTAAAATGGTCAATCCATTGATGTTTAATGAAGTTATTCCTATGGTTATATCTACCATTCTAATATTCATTTTCTATTCATTCTGTTTCTATTATTTTCATGCCTTTTAAGAATCACATAGCTATTTGAAAAATCAATCATAATTTTCCTATTGGCTTCTTAGTTACACTTCTCTATGTTATTGTCTTGGTGATACATCCTTAACTGTTCACTGACCATCTGCAGTTAATATATCACCATTTCATATAAAATGTAGAAACCTTGTGATCAGGTCCATTTGTGTGGTGCCTTATGTGACATCTGTATATGTTACAGGGCAATACTATAATATTTGATTGAAACAATCACATATAAAAACTTAAAGAAGAAAAAAAGCAATAAAAAGTTCTATATTTACCCAGGTATTCGATGCTCTTCATTGCCTTCTTGGAATCTGAGTTTCTAACAGGTGTCACTTCATTATCAGGCATCACTTCACTTTAGTTTGAAGAACATCCTTTAGCAGTTCTTATAGTGCAATTCTGATGGCAACAAATTCTTTTTTTTTTAATCTGAAAAGTTTTTGCTAAAGAATATTTTCACTTGATACAGAACTTTGGGTTGACAGTTTTTACTTCTGTCACTTTAAAGATAAATTTAACATCATTCTGATGTTAAGTCAGAATTCATATGTTGTTCCTCTTCATGTAATATATTGTTCTATTGCTTCTAAGTAGATTTTTTTCTTAAAGCTTTGGTTTTCAACTATATGCCTCAGTTTGGCATTCTTTGTGTTAATCTTTTTTGATGTCCACTGAGAATTCTGAATCTGTAAATTTGTGTCTTTCAATTAAAATTTGGGCAACTGTCAGTTATTATTTCTTTAAAGAGGATTTTCTGCTTGATTCTGTCCTTATTCTAAGGCTACAGTTCCACCTGTCAGGTCATGTGGAATTAATTACATGCAACAAATGTGATTTGTTTGATTACATGTAATCAAACAAATTGATTACATGTAACAAACGTAATTACATGTGATTACATGTAACAAATCCCAGTTTGTTACATGTAATCACATGAAACAAACTGGGAAAAAAATCTACTTAGAAGCAATAGAAGAACAATATATTACATGAAGAGGAACAACATCTATATATTCATTTTGCCTCAAATATTTCTCTTTCTATTCTTCACATTAGATAATATCCACTGACCTACTTTAAATTCACTCATTCTTTTCTCAGTAATTGTCATTGTGCTATTTGTCCATCCAATTTTTAAAAAATCAGATATTTATCAATTTAAAACGTCTCTTTTTTTTGGTTGCTCTTAATTTATTAAAAGTGTTCTTTTACTTCATTGTGGATGGTTATAATAGGTGCATTAAAATTCTTGCCTGCCAGTTCCAACAGCTGGATCATCTTGTGGTTGGTCTCAGTTGATTTTCTGTTCTCTTCAAAATGTGCTTCATTTTCTTTGTTCTTCAGATGTCAAGTAATTTGGGATTTTATTCTTGATATTAAGAATAATAATTCATAGATAATTGGGATTCCATTTTCTTTTTTCTTTAGACTAGTAGGCAATCATCGTGCTTAGATATGAACTGCAAACTTAGTTTTCTGAGTAGAACTTTTAATCTCAGATAAAATTATGGTCTTTAGCTGAGCGTTCTGTTTTGTGTAGGCATTGTTCAGGGCTCAGTCCAACAATTTAGGCAGAGTTCAGGGATTTCTTCTCTGATTCTTTATTTTCTAAAATTTCCTCCTCCTCTAGTACCTGCAATTTCCTGGAACCACACTTTTTGGTTCCTGAGGGCAAAAGGATGGCAATTTTTCCACTGGTGCCCCTGCCACCCTTAGCCAACTATATTTGGTTCTAGATTAAAAGCTACAGAAAATGAGATATCGCTCATATACCTTGGTCACTGTGTTGTGGACTCTGCCTGTTCTGTTCCTGCTCAGGGTCTTCAGTCAGTCGCTTTATGTATATGCCAGAGTTTATGGTTATCATCTGCAGAGTGTCAGTCTCAGGATTTTACCCCTAGCAGAGAGAATTAGCACTCAGTTCCTTTTGAAATACTAAGCTTTACTCTGATTATAGTAATTATCTTTTTTTTAAAATTTGGCTATTTTTAAAATATATTTATTTATTTATTTATTTATTTATTTATTTATTTATGTGGTGCTGAGGATCGAACCCAGTGACTCACGCATGCGAGGTGAGCACGCTACCACTGAGCCACACCCCAGCCCCTAGTAATTATCTTTAAAAATACTAATGCTCCTACTGTGAATAATTAAAGGAAAATAACTTTATTTTCTATGTAAAAATTACCTCTATTAAAGGGATATCCCTTTTCTGGTATTTACTTGTACAATTATCAGTGATAACATGGAAGGGAATAAATGTTTCTTCTGCTAGGATACACACCTGCTGTTACAGCAGTAACCATCTCCCACTCTTATTTAGTTACATCACAAGACTACAGCTATGATTTCTCACGAAGTGGTCTAAGAGCACTCATCCTTAACAGACACAGTTCTAGTGAGACATGAAGACAAACACAGGAGCTGCTTACCAACTCCTTCCATCTCTTGCCCATCTCTAGTGAAGCCCACTGACTCTCTATTCATCTTTTTCTAATCAAGAAATGATTTGACATTAACTGCATGCACTTGTTTAACTGACTATAGTATAAGTGAGGTGGGCTACTCAGTGACAACCTTTGTACAATTTTGCTCTTTAGAATTGTCATTATAGGAAATCTCAAATATATCAAAAGTAGAACAATATAATGAAGTATCTTGTACCTTTAACTCTGACTCAGCGATGATCAACTCAGAGCCACATTTATCTCTATGAAGTGAGTGGACAGTCTTATCTATATCCTACTCTATCACTTCATTCCCATATCTTTTTAATGTAAATCCCAGATATCTTATCATGTCCTTTATAAAGTTAAAAGACAAAAACATACACATATATGTAGAAGTCCCTCAGAATTCTGGGGGAACTGGTTCCAGGATCCTTTGCAGACCCCAAAATGCACAGATGTTCAAGCCTTTATAAAAAAATGGCATAGGATTTGCATAGAACCTATGCTCATCTTTCTGTATACTTTAATCATCTCTGAATGATTTGCAGTACTTAATACCATGCAGATGCTATGGAAACAGTTGTCATACTGCATTGTTTAGGGAACGACTACAAGGAAAAAATGTCTGTATGTGTTCAGTATGTCTTAGGCTACACTATGTAGTATGTCAGCAAGATATGAGGGTGAATGATGCTCAAACAAGTGCTGAAGAGAGACTGAGAATCTATGAAATAGGGAGAGGCTCCTTCTTCACGTGGATTCAACATAGTGCTTGGTGTATGACAAACCTGAGTTTTGCTTTTTGGAACTTTCTGGATTTTTCTTTGTTTTTTTTTTTTTTTTTTTTTTTTTGGTACTGGGGATTGAACTCAGGGGTACTCGACCACCGAGCCACATCCCCAACCCTATTTTGTGTTTTTATGTAGAGACAGGGTCTCACTGAGTTGCTTAGCGCCTCGCCATTGCTGAGGCTGGCTTTGAACTCGCGATTCTCCTGTCTCAGCCTCCCTAAGTGCTGGGATTACAGGCTTGAGCCACCAAGCCCGGCTCTTTCTGGAGTTTTCTTTTTGAATATTTTCAATCTGCAGTTGGTTAAAACCTTGACTATGGAGCCAGGGAATTTATAAGGCTGAAAAATTTATATGGATATTTCCCAGTACTTTATTTTTTAAAGAAGTTTTAGGTCCACCACAAAATTGAGTGTAAAATCCAGAGTTCCCATTCACAGCCTATCTCTACACATGCACATCCCCCACCATATGGTACAGTTGTTAAAAAAGATGAACCTCCATCCACACATCATTAGCATCCATGATCAAAGTGTACAGGGTTCCCTTGGTGTTGTACATTCTATGGTTGGTTGGTTGGTTGGTTTTGTACTAGGAATTGAACTCAGGGCCATTTGACCACTGAGCCACATCCCTAGCCCTATTTTGTATTTTAATTAGAGACAGAGTCTCACTGAATTGCTTAGTACCTTGTTGTTGCTGAGGCTGGCTTTGAACTCATGATCCTCCTGCCTCAGCCTCTTGAGCTACTGGGATTATAGGTGTACGCCGTGGCGCCTGGCCATTCTATGGCTTGACAGATGTTTGATGTTATATCTCCACCACTGTGGTATCATGCAGAAGAGTTTCAGTGACTTAAAACTTCTGTGCTCTGCCTATTCACCTCTCCCTCTACTCTAACTCCAGGAAACCACTGATTTTCTTACTGTCTTAAGTTTGCCTTCTCCAAAATGACATATAATTGAAATCATACAGTATGTAGCCTTTTCATATTGGCTTGCCACTCAGTAATATGTATTTAAGCTTCTTCCATGTCTTTTTGAAAGCCTGATATGTGCTTTGTTTTGGTGTTGAATAACATTCTATTGTCTAGATGTTTACTCACTTATCCATTTATCCATTGAAGGACATACTGGTTTCAAGTTTTGGCAATTATAAAATAGTTGTTATTTAAGTCAAAAGTCATCACTCCAACCAAGGTCATCTAGATTTTCTTCTGAAGTATCTTTCTAGGAGTTTTAGTTTTTCACATTATATTTACAACTACAGTCCAGAAGGGTGAAAAGTCTGCATCTAGATTCACTTTTATGCATGTGGATATCCAGTTGTTCCAGCACTACTTGTTGAAAAGATGAACTTTTCCCCATTGTATTGTCTTTGCTTCTTTGCCAAAGATCATTTGATAATAGTTGTGTGGCTCTACTTATAGGTTTTCTATTCTGTTTCACTGATTTATTTGTCTTTTTTTTTGGCAATGATACACTGTCTTGATTACTGGAGCTTTATAGTAACACCCTAAACAACATGTTATCATGTTGCAGTTAAAACATAATTATTTTAAAAATAATAATCACATACCATCATAACATTTACAATTTTAACAGTTCCTATTACTGATGTTTAAATATTGATAGTTTAATATTTTTAATTATTAAAAAATAATTTCTTGTTTAATTCTGGATCTAATAGCACCCATACAATGCCATTGGTTGATACACCTTTTAATTATCTTGTCTTATAAGATCTTCTCTGGCTGCTTCTTTCATTATTTTTCATTTTCCTTTCAATTTCTTTCTCAAAGAAATGTGGTGGTTTGCTTTAAAGTTTCTTGCAATATTTTGTTTAATGTCCACCACATTTCTAGAAACTCCTGTACTTCCTTCCTATAAACTGTTAAGTAGATCTGAATGCTGAGGTTTGACTTTTGGCAAGAATACTCCATTGGTATATTTTAAGCCTAGCTTCTAATTGTGGCATGAAATATTATTTCCTGCATGCTTGTCCTGACAACTTTGGCAACTGCAGATAATGGAATGAGTTCATAAGAATAAATGGCCTGCCTCACTAATGCTTTTTTTGATTTCTAAATATTATAGTAAATGATGGTATCTTAGGACAAATCTAAAGACCATGTACATGTAAACATTCATGGTGTTATAAACAAGTAAAACATACAAACAAAAAGTTAATCTGAACTTTCAGTTATGGATGGCAGACTAAAACCACACATGAACCTTTGCTCTACCAAAACTCTACAAAAATGACAGTACAAGGCGTGTATGTGTGTGATATATGCCATATATATATCCTTAATGTATCTATACAGTGTATACACTGTGTAACATTTATACACACAGAGTATTAATACAGTTAAATATATTTAAAAAGTATAATCCATAAAGAAAGAAAATAGGAAATAATGGCTAGAAGAGTCTGAAAGATGAGTGGAAACTGATTCATAAGATCTAGACAAGTTAGACCCCAAATTTGCAGTATTAAAAACAAAAATGCAAAATTTGAAGTTTTCACTGTAAAATTGCCAAAAGGGTCAAGAATTTGTGGTACAGGAACCTCTGGAAGTGGGTGGGGATAGTCAGGGTTAAAACCTAATGATTAGGGATGGGAGTGTTGTTCATGCTTGCCCAGCATGCAGGGGGCCCTGTGTTCCATCACCAGTACTGGAGGAAAAAAAAAAATCAGTCTGAAGGCATTTAAGAAATAGCTAAGTGTTCCCGGCTTCTTCCTCTTCCTCACCCAACTGGGCACTGCCCTTGACCTTTCTGCCACCATAAAAGTTAGAGCTTTATTCTCATGGGAGGTCGAATGTAGAAAGTTAAAGAATATCAGATCCAGTTGAGAGCAGGGAAACTCTCTACCTAAAGTGACCTCCAACCCCTTTTTCTTCCACTTGCAGCCCAGAGTGCTGATAGCTGCTTATATCTTCTAGGAATGAGACTGGAAGCATCTTCTCTGGGAATCTGATCAGCCCTCAAGAAATTACTTGTATTTAGAAAAATGACCTAAAGATAATAGCGTGGGAGATTTCTTAGTGAAAAAGGTACCCAGTTGATAAGCGCTAGCCATTGCATGGGGCTCACAATTCTGATCAGCTTTGAGTTAAGTGTGAATATATAACCAAAATTCACTGGAAATAGAAAAATTTAGGCATTTACTCTAATGTATAAGAATAAAGCAAACTGAAGACTATGCAAACAGAAAGAAAAACTAATATATTATTATTATTATTCCTAGAGAAGAAGGCTCTATAAATAGAAACTTCAGAGAACAACAACCATCTTGTGAGCTTAAAAAAAAATAGCAGAAATTAAAAACTCAATAGAGAGACTGAATGGCAAATGTGAAAAATTTCTCAGAAAGTAAAATTTCTCAGAAAATGAAGGAAAGATTTTCAAAAATCTTGACTAGGAAAGGGTCAAGGGGATTCAAAAAAATAATTTAAGAAAATTTCCTAGAATCTAAAAGCATTAGATTTATCAAAAAAATAAAAGGGCATCATATAACAACATTATAAACTGTCAGAAAACTAGGAGAAGGATGATTCTAGAGCAGAAAGAGATATAGGTGGAGAGATTGGAGATTAATAGTATAAGGCTTTTGAATTTTGAGGGAAAATGACTTCTAATCTAGAATTCTATATCTAACCAAGTGATCAGATTTTCTTTAGATGTTCAAGGTCTCAAAGAAATTTACCTCTTATACTCTTTTCTCAGGAAGTTACCAGAGGCTGGGTCCAACCAAGAAAACCGAGAAAGAGGAAGACATGATATACAGAAGTGGTGGATCCAACACAGAAGAGAAGCAGAGGGAAATTCCAAGTTGATGACTATAAAAGGAGGACCCAAAAGTAAGGCCAGTCCAGGGAGCAACCAGCCCAAACTGTGACAGGCTATAAAGCTGTGAGGGAAGTTGTTCAAGAAGATAAATTTGGTAAATAATTATGTGTGTGAAAATATCACATAGGCAATTGCACATTTGGATGAAAGGAGTTTGGGGATGAAGGAAAACAAGATGGAATACATAGAAATTTTTAAAAAGCTCCAGAGAACACATCATAGTCTATAATGACTTAGCAATGAACGGCATATACATAGGTACGATAATCTGGACACTGAATACCTATCTAACCAAAATACACACACTGGGAGTAAAGACAAAGAAGTGTGTGTGTGTGTGTTTTAGAGGCAATGAGAAAGGAGAGAAATAAATTCTTATATTCTATTATAGAAAGATCATAGAGCCTAAAATTTAAGAATTAAGAAGTAGCATTATAAACTTGTTAAGGAGTGACACAGAGGCAAATACCAGAAGACTCAGATGAGTTAAAAGAACTAAGAGTGGAGGGCTTTAGCGAGTAGGCAAAGTGGGTAAGAGGGACAGAGACTGTCCACAACCAGCTGTGAAATCACTTTGATTTTTTATGTACTTAATTTAAAAACATGAAAAGATTCTCTGACACATTTGGTAACATAGTTTCATCAATAACATTCAGCAACTATTTCCTAAGGAGTTATTCATTACCAGCTGCTGAGTTGGTATCCACATCCTCCTATGAGGGCAGACCAGTGATTACTGGATGTGGCACAGTACACAGCAGTTCATGAGAGGGGACGGGAAATGTGGCTGCACAGAACCCAACCCTATGACATACTACCATGTGTACTCACCTAGGCACAGACTGGTTCCAGGAGCTGGGCTGAGACTCAGTTGAGGGTTGGGCATGAACAAAGAGGCAGGGGCAGCAGGAAGTGATCAGGCACCCAGGAAGAGAACTAACATTAGAGAAGCTGAGGAAAGGCCCCAACACAGGAATTTCACTTTGGTCCTTAAGGCCAGGATACTCTGTGACACTGAAGGAAGAGGCACTTCTCTTAAGAGCCCCTATTGTGAGATAAGAGAACTGTACAGGAGCACCTTTTTCTGGCCTGCTTTATTATGCTCAGTCTAGTCATTTACAATTTTCTTAATGCCAAGTTTATTGACTATTTCTCAGTACTCTTCTTTTGACATCTTACTCTTTTGACCTTGCTGATGGGTCTTGGTTTTTGGAGCTCTGTGCTTAGCTAGAGGGTTTATGCGCAGGTGGGACAGGAACAGTGGTTTAAAAATGTGAGGAGATAATAATGCTAAAACCATGACAATATCAACAGTGATCACAATAACACAATCAGTGGGACACCAGCCACTGTTAAAACACAGGGAGACACACTGGCTTCAGTGCTCGCCTTGTCCAGGGGTTTATAAGCAGAAAGACATTTGACTTCCTTTTGGATTTCACTGGCCAACATAAGTACAGGTAACCTAAGTCCTCTCCATAATTTTTTTGTTGGGGGCAGGCAAAGGGAGGGTACCAGGGACTGAACTCAGGAGCACTCAAACACTGAGCCACATCCCCATCCCTATTTTGTATTTTATTTAGAGACAGGGTCTCACTGAATTGCTTAGCACCTCATTTTTGATAAGACTGGCTTTGAATTTGCAATCCTCTTGCCTGAGCCTCCCGAGCTGCTGGGATTACAGGTGTGTGCCACTGTGCCCAGCCATAATATATTTTTTATTTATAACCTGACCAGTACAAAAAGCTTTCCAGAGTGATACATATGATAAATTCAAATGTGGGTTAGAGAAATGAGATAAGATCAGCACACAAAAGGACACATATATATCTTTTTTTAAATATATAACATTTAAAGCTCTGTGCTTAGCTAGAGTGAAAATCATTACAACTGCTTCTCTAATTGAATACATTGTCAAATATTCAAAATCTGCTTTAGATTTTCAGACGAGTTTATAAATCCATATGAAAATCTTTACAATAGTACTGATAAATGGCTAATGACAAAAATGTATGCAAGTTTCAGTATTCATAATTTCAGTATTCATAATTGTGTTAAGCATACAAATGTGACTTTAATATAATTATTCTAATTATTTTGGAAACCTAACTTGATTTAAAAGAATGTGTAACTTCAGAAAACAAATTATAATTCTCTTAAATAACAACTAGACTATCCTACAGCATATATTCAAAAGAGAAACCTATACCACTACCTTGCACTCAAACCAGAATTAAAATACAACTATTTTTATTCATTCTCTTAAAGAAAAATTCATGCAAGGATGACAGAGAAGGGGGAATGAGTCAGTAAGCTGTGTCTACAGCAATTATGCTTGTTTTGCAATGCCCAAATCATTTCTAGAACATGCCACTTTCATAGTACACTGATATAGAAAGTCTTAGTAAAACCAAATTATTTCTAATAGTCCCTTAGCATTTAAAATGAGGCCTACTTAGCTAACTCACATGAAGCCATGCTGACCCACATAGACGTGGATCTGTTAAAATCAAAATGCTACCTGCAGATGAAAGCACCTTGGACACCTCCATTTTTTCCCCAGTTGTCTCTTTGTGAAACTTGTAGGGCCTGGTTTATCTCTCAACTTTCTTCTAACTTATGCCATGTTCCTCCATCTCTTAACCACTAAATTCATCTTCTATAACACAAGTAGCTCTTGAAATCCCCCTTTCTTCCAAGAAGTTCCCCCAACTACTTGGAATAGTCGTCCTTGAACTCCCTCATTTGGGTATAGGGTTTTTATGCTACTACCCTCTATTCTCTGAGCCATAACTTATTCCTATGTTGCTGAAGTTCATTAGCCTCTCTCACTTACGTGCTTCCCTTGAACTGTGTCCCCAGTAGAAAGATGGCAGAAAGCATGTTCAGCTGGGAGGAAGAACTGGGGTAGTAGTAAGGCAATAATGAGGTTAAGGAGCCAGGGAGCCAAACAGCATGAGTGTGAACATGGGTCTTGAAGTCTCAGAGAAGTCACCAACTTCTCTGTTTAACTGGACAAAGGAGATGACCCACCCATGGTTATCATAAGCTGTTGTGAGGACCCAACAAGGTAATGTAGTACAATAGCAAGCACATGGCAAGTTCCCAACAAAAGGTTTAGTGGGACACTTGATAAATGCTTGCTGACAATGACTTGACAAACAGATAAACCAGCATTTAAATGTTTATTTTTGAATTAAAACTAGACATATAAGCAGTTTTATAACTAATGAAAATGTTGAAATAAAGACCTTTGGGTAAAAAATGTTAACTAAAGTATATTTCAGAGTGAAGACAGATTCTTTATTGGCCGAACATACTGTGCTAGATATTTAAAATAACACAAACATTCAGGATTGCAGTTTTGCAATTTAGTTCACAGTCATGTTAGATACAATGGTTAACACACCCAGGAGAGACAACATTCTGCATACTTCTTCACAGCTTTATCAAGCCACATTTGTAAAAGATTAAACTTTTAACTTCCAGTTATTGTGAGTCCTCCCAAACACCAAATTAACAAACACAACATTTACTTATTTCAACTAATACTGTATATTGCTATACTGTGTTCTAAAATCACTTGTATTAACAAAGACATTTATTTCAGCAATTGAAAAAGAGGATTCTATATCACTCATAGAAAATTTTGAAGACGCTGACAAGTAAAGCACAATTGGAAACAGTTTTTTGAAACAGAGGGTAAAATGGAGTTAGGTGAGGGAAGCTGCTTTGAGAGATGTCACAGTAACCTAAACCTATTCTGGTAAGCCCAGTCAGGAGTGAATCACTCACTGCCTGCTGACCCAGGGGTGTCTTGAATCTTTGGCAAACACAGACTAGACTATGCCAGAGTAGCATCCTTTCAGCTCTGGGACCAGATTTTTCAAAGGCTAAGACGTGGTGGATAAAGAAAATCACTAGAGTAGAAAGCAATAGGCAGGAGTGTCAGCTGTCCCCATGTGCCTGGCTTGTTCTTTAGGTGGCACTGAAGACTGTGCTGTCCTGACAGTGCCTGTGAGTTTGGCATGGAGTCTGGCATCCACATTGCATCATATATAACACACAGGTCCTCAGGAATCAGCAACACACTGATGCAACACAAATTGCACACACCAAATCAAAAAGAATGAGTGAGAACAACAAAAAAATATGTATGCAAAAGGTGCTAAATATTTAGTACTGTGAAAAATAAAAACTGGATAACAAAATGCAAACTTAATTCATGGACTACAAATAAGCTTTCCCAACTACATAATTTTTTAATGCAAGACCATAAGTTCCCCACAAACTCACTTGAATTAGGAGATGTATGGCCATTTGTATGAAATAAGGTTTTAAAGTACAGCTGTGTAGTTTAGGATGAAGTTCAAAAGATGTCTAAATATAACCTTCCAAATTTCTTATTAATCTCTTCATGCATCTTATAAACTGCTGACATTAAAAGTCTATTAAATGATACATGGAGAAATTCTTTCATACACACTATGTGCCATCTCAAAACATTCCCTAAAGAAGCTGCTCCTCCCACAACTCACCAGGCAACATTTATCTGAGAGGGGAAAAAAAAAGTATGCCAAACAGTCATATAGGACCTTATTAACAACAACAACAACAACAACAA
>CM053406.1:121524418-121558314 GCA_028644305.1 Xerus rutilus | reverse complement strand
GTAAGAGGAATACATTTAAAACCCATCTATTTGGTATGGTTTTGTTTGTTTGTTTATTGGTACCCAGGGACGCTTTACCACTGAGTCACATCCCCAATACTTTTTCTTATTTTGAGGCAGGATCTTCTTAAGTTGCTGAGGTTGGCTTTGAACTTGCAATCCTCCTGCCTCAGCCTCCCAAGTCTCTAGGATTACAGGCATGGGATCATTGCACTCAGCTTGATACGCTTAACTTTTCCAAGTAGAAAGTATCAGAAAAATCACTGAACCAAATGAAAAACATGTTAGGAGAAAATATTTGATACTAACATGTACTGTTCACTAAGGAACAGTTCTGAGGTTTTTCAAATCTCTAGTGACTAGTTAAAGTGAGGGAAATAAATGTAATTGTTACTATTTTAAGGTGGTCTGTGATTTTGTATTAAAAACATCCTCATCAATCTACCAGGAAGTACATTTTTTGAGCAATGTTTCTTAAACTAGGGGTAGGTGTTACAGAAACATGTAAAGAGAAGGAAAAAGTTCCAACAAAGTCATAAAAATGGAAACTGGGAATTTTTAGTCACACCTGGAAGAGATAAGGGTGGGGACTGGAAGGGGTCCTCATTAGCACACTTACTAGCCTTCCCAATAGTTAATTGGTTCTCATCTTTCCTGGGATGGTGGGAAGGCACTGCCATTATCTCAACCATCATCTTGTTTCTTATAAACCTCTTCTCAAAAAACTGAGAGAAATGCAATACTATTGTTCTTCATTATCACTATGACAATAATGATGAATAATGATAATAAAAGTTATACTACCTATAACTTGTAGGGGCACCAACAGTTTAGAAGGTAAATTGATACATTTTTATTTAATCTTCTCAAAACTTTGCCTGGGGATGCAGGTTGAGCTTCCCCAATCCAAAATTCAAAAATTCAACATGCTCCAGAATTTGAAACTTTTTGAGCACCAACTCAAGTTGAAACTTCCACAGCAAGCACAAAAAATATTATATAGAATTACTTTCAGGCAATGTGTTTAAGGTATATATGAAACAAATGAATATCATGTTTAGACTTGGGTCTTATCCCTAAGATACCTCATTATGCGGGGCTGGGGTTATGGCGCAGTGGTAACGTGCTCGCCTAGCACGCATGAGACACTGGGTTCGATCCTCAGCACTACATAAAAATAAAATAAAGATATTCTGTCCACCTACAACTAAAAAAATAAATATTTAAAAAAAAAGATACCTCATTATGCATATGAAAATCTTACAAATAAAAAACAACTCTAAATCCAACATGCTTCCAATCTCAAGCATTTTGGATAAATGATACTCAACCTGTATTATATTTTTTTTCTAGGTGAGGAACTTAGGCTCTGTAATGTTTAGTTCATGGGGAGAAACAGGTGCTCACACAAAGCAGATGTGGACTGGGTGCTTTCTATCTTCTATATAGCACTTGGTGCAGAAAAACGATGGTTAGGAAAAGGTGTAGTTACACACAAACATGGGAGTCTTCTAGAAATAAATTTTGGTAAGCCATGACAATCAGGAATGAGAAGCTAACTTCATTTGTTAGGAAAAAATGTTTTAAAGTCTTTTCAGGTTTAATGATATCAGTAAGAATGATGGCATAAGCCATCTTATCAACAATGAAAATGAATGAATAAGTATATTACAGTGTCCTTAAATATTTGATTTGCATACTACTTGGCTTCTCAGGCATAGTAATACAGCATTTCCTAGGTGGTAAATAATTTTGTAAAGGCAAATAGTAGCTCTGTTTCACTTCATCTACTGATATTTCAATGGTAGGAAATCCTGACTTTCATTCAAAACAGCTAAAAATTATCATCAAATTTCCACTACAAAATTTTGTAGAGAAACCACAAGGCTTCCTCTTATGCTGATATTTACAACACTTGAGCTGTCCTTCTAATCTGCTATGAATAGAATAAACCTAATTCTTATTCTCTTCTTTATTGAGATATAATTCTCTGCTATATTATTTATGATAGTAAGAATTATTAGTAATGAATGAAACACATAAAATTATATTCAACTCCTTTCCTTTATTTTGTGCTACAAAGAAGTGACCTTGAGAGTGCTTCGCTTATTGTAGGTTTATACTGTTTAGCTAAAAAATTGATCAAATGTAACTTTTATCACAAGTTTATGAACCTTTAATTATCCATCTTTACAAAGGACATAAATACACTAGTAAAACAACCCTTTTAATAAAGCAGACATGAGAACACTTAACAGCTTACTTGCTTTCAGGAGTCAGGTAAATGGCCACAGTATCCCTCAAAGCACAGATTTCAAGTCTTGCCTAAAGATGAGAGAAGGACAGAGAGAAAATAGGAAGCTGTGTTAACTATCAAATACACACAAGTACTGAGGGGAAACAGTTTTTCTAGTCTACTAATCTCAGGACAGGGTGGGCATGGTGACAATTAGTGGCAAAAAGACTTTCTAAAAACTGTATAAAGAAATTGCCTACAATAAGATCTACTTTTAGCAAAAATTAACTTGAGACAAGTATGATTATGTGCAGACAGGGAGCTTGATACCTCACATGAAAAGTACAAACATGCAATGATTTTCCAGCAATTGGTATTTACTATCTGACTTGTAATGCCTGCTAGTCTAGTGGTGACAGGAAGGAAACTCTGAGACAGTGGCCCTAAGGGGCCCCTCCCTGACAGTGAGGGAAGTCAAAGGGCTTGCTTCCTCAGCACATGCCCTTCCAGGCACAAGGTCTCCTCTCAAAAACTAAGCTGAACTCTACAGATGTAATGTAATCCCTATGAAAATCACAGCTGTGCTTTCTTAAAACTGGAAATTAATAAATTGATCCTAAGATTCACGTGGAAGTGTAAGGGACACAAAACAGCCAAAACAATCCTGAAAAACAGTAACACATTTGGAGGACTCATCCTTTCTGATTTCAAACTTATTACTGAGGTTTAGTAATCGAGTCAGTGTTCTATCAGTGCATGACAGGCACGGAGATGAAAGAACATAACTGAGGAACTGAATAAACCATTACACTTATGATCAATTGGTTTTTCAACATGGTACCAAGACCATTCAGTGGAGAAAGAAGAGTGCTGGGACAACTGGAAATTCACATGCAAAAGAATGAGGTTGAATTTCTTTTTTAGTATAAAAATCAACTCAAAATAAATCGTAGACTCAAATGTAGGAGAGAAAACTATAAAACTCTTAGAAGAAAGTAAGAATTGTTATGGTTGAGATATGAGGTATCCCCCCAAAAGCTCATGTGTGAGACGATGCATGCATTTCATATATGAACTTTTCAGAACAAACAAATCATAGAGATAGAAAGTTAGTGGCTCTCTGTGGTGGGGAAGGAGACTTATAAGAAAATGGCGGGAGAGACTTATAATGGGTCTGGGGTTTTTTGGGGGTGATGAATATTATGGTGATTAGGCTATTCTTGGGATGCAATAAAAATCACTGAATTGTGTGTTCTTTTTATATTGTAGGCAAATTGCATGGTACATGAATATATCTACATAAAACAAGCTAACATAGGGTTCACTTCCATGCAAGGACACACAACCCAGGGTTCCCTGGAGCTCCAGAACTATGCAGTGATAAAATCAGCATCCTTGCAATGCATTCTCTAATGTCTCTGTCCTGACAATAGAGGTTGGGGAAGCATTAAAAAAAAAAATACTATTCTCAGGAGTATAGGAAATGTAAAAGGATAGTAAAAGGCATAGCTAATTTATATAAGATCCATTTTATTCCATGACTTTTTCTGTTTGGAAAGCTATTGTTTGGCTTCAATTTGCAGTGCTTGAAAAACTAGAAAGCCCCCCAAACTAGAAAGCATATGATAATTTTTGTCTCTACTGCTTAAATTCTAGTACAGGCAAATAACAACAACAACAACAAAAATTACAAACAAACCTAGAGGAAAATATCAAAGAGAAAAAAATATAGTACAATGCTTAGCTGAATATCTTAGGAGACAGATTAAACTGATGTAAAACTAATCTTCAGGTGAAAATTTTACTTGATCAAAGTGATAGGGTATTTAACTTAACCTATGAATTATGCCAATTATAAAAGCTATAGCTATTAAATTAATACATATATAATTGTAAGCCAGAAAATGCCACACTAAAAGATCAGCCAAACTGTCACTCTCTTCTTGTTCTGGGGAAGGTTCTGGATATTGGCCCATCTATAAATGACGTAAAGATGACCCTGTAGTTCCTCTCCAAGATACCTGCTCCAAAGAAGGGAGGTCTAACAGTTATTCTTACCAAGAAAGAGTAAAGGTGGGAGTTTAGACTCACTTGAACTTTTTCAAAATATAAAATGCCTGCCCAGTCCCTAAGAGGGATTCATAATATCTGTGAATAGAACAGTTTTAGTAGCCAGTAGACTCCTGACATGTACACCTCAAAAAAGCTCATTGATGCTAATATCTCTCCCCAACCTTTGCTTGCTGGATCTCTGTGGGATTTAGCCATTGAATAAATGAAATGCAGAGGTAATTTGCAAAGAGGGCAAAGTTTTGTTATAATTCTAAGACTGCTGAGGGCCATAGTAGTTACTGCATATTCCTTCAATACTATACAATTTACCTACTAGTGATCTTTCATAATGCAACCTTTATAATAATCATGACTTTTCATTATACTATATTATCAAAGGGCTGAAAAATCCAATTTTTAGAGAAAATTGGTGGCAAATGGAAACGCAGCATAAGTTTTCGTAACAGATTTCCCTCTAACCAAATTAACAAGTGCTGTCTATTCCTTTTCCCCAAAAATTTTATTATGAAAATTTTCAAATGTACAGACTTCTAAAGAATTTGATAGTGACTACCTGTGTACTTACAGGCTCTACTATTAACATTTACTTGATATACTGCATTCAGCCAAATGTTCCTGAGATTCATCGGTAGTTTTTTTTTCTCTTTAATGCTAAAGAGCATTTGGGTGTATGAACATACTGCTGTTTAGTCATTCTATTGATCGACACAATGGACATGTGGGCAGTTTCCTGTTTGGGGCTATTATGAAACAAACTGCTATGAATGCATTCTTACACTTTTTTTTTTTGAGACATATATTTTTGTTCTCATCATCACTAAGGTGGACTGGCTGGGTCATACGGTATGCATATGTTTACTTTTAACATAAACTGCAAGAGCTTTCCCCAAAGTTGTAGTACTTTATATTCCCAGCAATATGTGAGAGTCCTGGTTCCTCCACATTCTTGCCAACATTTGGTAATGTCAGTCTTTAATTTTCTTCATCTTCATAAATGTCTACTGGTGTCTTTCTGCAATGTGAAATTTCATTTCCCTGGTCATCCTGTCAGTGCTGACTCTATTTACTCTTTTGGCTATCTAATTACATGCATGCTAAACCTCTGATACTGTCCCAGGAATCCCTGGAGTTCTGTTCATTTTTTTCCCAATTATTTTGTCTGTGCTATTCCCATCTAGATTTTTAAAAATTCATTCACTTCAGTTTTCCATTTCAAAATTTCTATTTAGTTCCTTTTTTTAAGGTAACTATTTCTCTGCTGATATTTCACACCTACTGGTTCATTATGAACATGTTCTCCTTTATATCACTGAACATAGCTGCTTTAAAATTCTTGTTTGCTAATACCAACAACTGGATCATCTCATCGTCTCAGTTGAATGGGTTATGCTTTCTGTTTTATTTGTCAGTTTTAATTAATTTTAAGTTTGTATCCTGAACATTGTGAATGTTATGTTATAGAAACTTTGGATTCTATAATATGCCTCTAAAGAGTTGATTTTTTGTTTTAACATACAATTAACTTATCTGGATTCAAATTGAGCACTCTTGGCTTTTAGGTAGCAGTTCCATTCTTTCTTCAGTTTTTGCAGCCTTAGGTGGGTTGTTTAGATTAGAGTTTAACCATGTATATACACATAAAAGGCTCAACAGAGATTTAGGAATTGTGTATATAGAATTTGTGATACTTGCTTTCTTGGATACGTCCCTAACTTTCCTGTTGTTGAGGCTGCCCCAACACCTATTCTTTAAACCAGAAAGATACAAGATTTTGGATTGGAGTTTTTGGTACCCATGGGACTACCTTCAGGCTAAAATCCATAAAAATTGGAGAATTCATTCATGTGCCATTTCCTCCAGAATGTGTTCACTCACTGACAGTTGGTCTCCTGTGTCTTCAGGTGCTTTATTGTTGTTATTGTTTGTAAATTTTTAAAATTATTTTTAGATCTTATTCACATTTACAGCATTATCTTTGGAGGGTTGGCCTGATAGGAGCTTCCTCGGCCATTAGTAGGAGAACTGTCATTGTTTTTTGTTTTTTTTGGTGTGTGTGTATGTTGCTGAGGATGGAATCTAGGGCCCCTATCACTGAGACATAAATCCAACCTGCCACTGCTTTTTTTTATCCTTTCAGGTTTTTAAAATTGCTTTATTTTTTAAAAGTTAGTATGTGTTTTACAGGAAACAAAAAAACAAGCAAAGATCAAAGTCATCCAGTCATGAGCAGCTTAGTAGGATGTGTCCTTCCAGTTCCTGTGTACACATACATAATACTCCATTTTGTGTGATTGAGATCATTGTGTATACTGTGCTTTTCTACACATCATGAATATTCACCAATTCAAAACCCCAAAGCTATAGGGAATATTTTTGATAGCCAAGAACACATTGTTAGAACTCAATCTGTTACCAAAAAAACCCTGTAACCCTGCTTTTCTTAGGGACAAAAATTTCACTGAAGACAGAAATGGCAACAGGTTTCTACATAGAAATACCTGCCACTGTTTTTTTACAACACCCTCATAATGTTTCAAGTACACAAAAAACTCATAGGTAGGGCATTTCTCTCCCATATGCCTGCACATCTGATCTCTGTGAAGTTGGCTTACATGCACACTAAGAATCAACTGATTTGTTTATAGCAGTTGTATTTTTTGTAACTATAAAATTTAAACAACTAGGACATGAACCAATGGAATATGAGATAGCTATTTGTGCATTGAATGCTTTGAAATAACACAAATAAGTTGCTACAATTTTTCTATGAAATTTTACTACAAAGTAAAAAAAAATCACAAACTTTTGAAGTAATTTGCATTCAGATAATTTTAAAACTTAATAGTCTTTAAGGTTTTGCTCTAATGACTGAAACAGAAATTCTGGAACTTATAAGACATCATGGGTATGGCTCATGCAAGAAATATATATCTGCAATCAGTGGAGACATTTTAAAGAAACTATCTAAAAGAAACTATCATGTATGTCATGAGATGAATGAGTTAAATACATTTACATATTTTAAATAGAAATAAAATTTCAACACAGAATTGAATTTTTGATACCTGTAGTGCTCCATTTTTGCTGAAAGATGAAACACACTGCATCAGTCGACTCAGCTCTTCAGAAACTGCTTCTACCACCTTGGACAGTACCCGAGGCACCAATTCTTTGGAAATAGTAAACACCTGATGGAAGTTTAAAATGAGAAATGATGCACTCTGGGGCTTTTCTTGGCCTGAATTTGTTAAAATCAAAGCAACATGCAAAACAACAAAAATCCATAGGTTTTCTTATTTATTTATTATTTTTGATAGTGGAGATTAAACCCAGGGGAGCTCTTACCACTGAGCTACATCCCCAGCTCTTCTCTTTGTTTATTTTGAGATAAAATTAATTGCTCAGGCGGACATTGAACTTGTAATTTTCCTGCCTCAGTGTTCTGAGTGGCTGCAATTACCTGCATGTGCCACTAAACCCAGGTCTAAGTCATATTTTTTTTTTAAATATTTATTTTTTAGTTGTAGGTGGACACAATATCTTTATTTTTTTATTTTTTTATGTGGTGCTGAGGATCGAACCCAGTGCCTCCCGTGTGCTAGGTGAGCACGCTACCACTGCGCCATAATCCCAGCCCCAGTCATATTTTTAATAATCCTGTTTAAAGATACAATACAGGCCATTATAATTCTGAAAGTTATTGTTGATGTTGATAAACTAAAATTTGATTTGAAGATTTCTTCCTCTTCCTGCTCCTTTCATAAGAAACAATTTCTAAAGAAGAAATGAGAAAAATGTACTCTGGATAAATATTTTGCCATAGTTTGAAAAAAACACTGAGCCCAATATGGTAGTGCATGTCTGTAATCCCAGCTACCTGGAAGGCTAAGGCAGCAGGATCACTCATGCGCAGGAGACTGAGGCCAGCCTGGGTAACGAGTGATATCTGCCTCAAACAAAACAAAACAAAACAAAACAAAACAAAACAAAACAAACAAAACAAACTAAAATAAGGGGCTGGGGTTGTGGCTCAGTGGTGGAGCACTTGCCTAGCATGTGTGAGGCACGAGGTTCGATCCTCAGCACCACATAAAAATAAATAACAATCCACCAACAACTAATAAAAATATTAAAAAATAAAAAAATAAAACAACCCTGGGTCAAAACTTCCTTAGAACATGACAAACACCCCTATGTGCTGGGTCTACTATTATGTATTGGACAGATCCTCAGTTTTATTATATGTTGTACTAAATATATTATTTCTTTTCATTTGTCATACAACATTATTTTCAAACTTTTTTTAAAGTTTGACACTTGCAAACAGTTATTAGGAGATTCAATAAAACATTTTCCTTTCCTGATTTAAAAATTAAATATATTTTCTTTTAGCTTTTCCTTTTTTCAGATTGAGCCAATAGGATTACTTAAAACTTTGGGTCAACCCCTAAAATGACTTGAGGGTGTAAGAAAATTTTTAGCAGTTTAAAATCGTGTATCAATAATAAACATTATGAATAAAATTCTACTTTCCGTCATTGGGCTAAACTTTAAGAGGACTTGAATACCTAATATTTATAAATAATCTCAGTTACTGACAACGGACATTAATAAAAGCTGCCTCGCCAGGCACAGTGCTGCATACCTGTAATCATAGCAGCTTGGAAACCCAAGGCAGGAGGATCTCGAGTTCAAAGTCAGCCTCAGCACAAGCTAGGCACTAAACAACTCAGTGAGACCCTGTCTCTAAATAAAATACAAAATAGGGCTGGGGATATAGCTCAGAGGTTGAGTGCCCCCGAGTTCAATCCCTGGTACCAAAAAAAAAAGGAAGAAGAAGAAATAAAAATAAATAAACAAACAAAAGCTGCCTCATTAGAAATCAGCATGACTGCTGGGTGCAGTGGCACATGCCTGTAATCCCAGCAATTTGGGAGGCTGAGGCAGGAGGCTTGAGAGTTCAAAGCCAGCCTCAACAGATTAGCAAGGCACTTAGCAACTCAGTGAGACCCTGTCTCTAAATAAAATATAAAAAGGGCTGGGGATGTGGCTCAGTGGGGTTAAGCACTCCTGGATTCAAAATCCCTGGCATCAAAAAGAAATAAGAACTCAGAATGATCTTTCATAGTTCTATGTATTTTGCAATTCCTCTGTTCACCTGCCACCAAAATGTTTCTACTGATAATTTCATTTATGTTTTAACTTTAAAGGAAGCTAATAAGAAGAGCTTTTTTATAGTTTTCATAAAATTTCAATTAAATGCTATTGTTCATTATGATATCTATATGATAAATTCCTGCCTGTACTATACCATATAAAAACTTTATAGAGAAAGTTATATGCTTCCCTTTTACTAAGAAATGAAAAATATAATACATATTACTGGGCTGGAGTTGTGGCTCAGTGGTAGAGCGCTCGCCTAGCATGTGTGAGGCACTAGGTTCGATCCTCAGCACCGCATATAAATAAATAAAATAAAGGTATTGTGTTCATCTGCAACTAAAAAATAAAATGTTTAAAAATATATACATATATATAATATATTACTATTTTTGCTCTAGTTGCTTCAAACTTAGAGCCAAATTCAGGAACCAGGTAACAATACCTTTGTTTTCTGTGATGGCTCTTTTACTTAATTATCCATGGGTTTTTGTTTGTTTGTTTTGTTTTGTTTTTATTTTACCTCCATGGTCTGAGATACTTCTGGATGGAAGAAGGCAAGTGTAAATCTAGAAACACTTATTTGGATGTATACAGTTGAGGAAGCTCTTGAGCAACTGTGGTAATTATCTAATGGTAACCTCTTTGCTCTGCCCCATTTTATCTGGTTTCCCGTTAGTCCATGAGCCACAGCCACCTTGAAAGTGTTGGTGAAGCAGTGAGTGGTGGACTACGCAACTACTGAATGAGAACAGGTCATCACAGTGGTGACAATGGTGGCAGGTGTGGTACCAATGTTGGTAGCTCAATATTCCTCAGAAGGGCTCTCTTCCCCAAATAAAGATGTTAATATGAAGCTTCAAATGATAACACTTCAAGGGAGGGCAAGCTTCTGTGTGAACCAGAAGTAACAACATCTGCAAGTACCTACATTATTGAAAGCATCTGCTTCATTCTAATGTCAGACTCCCCTGGGAACCTGTCTTCCTAACAATCTTCTACTTTTCTGGAACCCCAGCACTATGTGAGCCTATATTGCAACATGAATGAAACACCAAAGCTTATTTGCATTCTGACTAAGAGAATAATTAAATTTCCAAGATAAGGGATTTAAGATTCTTTAAAGGAAAAATATCTTTTCCATTCTATTTTTTCTGTACCTTCCAAATATAACTGAATTTAATTTTAGTTATCAGAGAAAACATATATAATTTCAGAAAAAGATTCACACACTCACACACACACACACACACACACACACACACACACACACACACAGAGTTTTATTTTATTTATACCCAAGATACCTTCTGATGGGGAAAAAAAGAGATCACCATTAAAATCATCAAATTTCCCTTTCTCTCTTTTTTTTTTTCCTAGTCATCCACATTTCTTAGGAACATCTAATGATAGCTTACCTCTGCATGCACAGCAATTATATTCACCAATGCTTCTTTTAAATAGTTTCTGACACCTGAAATCAAGAAGGCGGAGGGGGAAAGGCATTAAGTGGGAACACAAGCCAGCCCTCTCCTGCCGGCACTAGTGTGCACTGTGCAGCAAGCTGCCTTCCAGTGTTCTGCGGAGAAACAGAAAGTAACACCAAACTATCAATTTCCTTTTGAGAACCAAATGATGAAAGGATTGTTTTCAAACAGGTCATTAAAAAAAAAAAAAGGTTAAGTTAGAAGTTTTCTTTCACTGTTTTTCACTTCTATCACTACATGCCTATATGTTCTCTATTAACTATTGGTAACTTGACCTCAAAATAAAATTTAAAAAAAATTTCCTTCTATTTCTTCACAAATATATGAATAATAATGCAGAGGACAGAAGGAAGATTTTATTAAGGCTCATAAAATGTATGTTAACTTTCATATATTTAAATTCCAAAGATAAAAGTCAAATTATTATGCAGACTGACTATTCTGATCTTAAGGAATCATTTTGAGGAGAAACTTCTCACAAAACCACACTGAATCTGATTCTGTAAAGCAAGTTTATGATTGGACAAAATAAAGACTTCCTGATTCCAGGTACAGAATCAAAGACAACTGCTTCATTCCATAGTGGTACTCACAAGATTTCTAAGTACAGGGTCTAAGGTCACATTATTTTGAATCGAACCCTAGTTTCAACACCTAATAGCTGTGGCTTCTGGCGAGAAGATCGTGAGCCTCAGTTTTCTCATCCATCAAATGAATCACTCTCTCTTGTCATCTTGTAATGAGGATTCAAGGAGATAATGTATGGGACAGGTATTCACTCAGCTCCTTAACAACATTCATGATCATCATTATTTTTCAATAAAATGTGTGAAAGCAAAATGCTATTTTATTGTAACTCCAAAACAACCACTTTCATTTAGATAGAATATTGTAGAATGCCTTCCAGAATTAACTGCACACTCTGAGAATACTTCCACTACAGAACAGAAAAAATGTTCTATATGCAAAATCATGAATGTTACTAGTAATGACATTAAGGATAATCTCTCACAATGTCATACACACTTCTGAATATTTAGGAAAGTTGAGACAGAGACCATGAACTCATGAGACCATGAATTCAGTTTTCTGAATTGGCATTTGTACATTACAAATACATATCTGGCTTTTGATTTTGTCATATACTATGGTGTAAAAGAAAGTGCACCATGTTTCTTTTGAAGAATTCTTTTGAATTCATATGAATTTCTCTATGATATAAAGGTTCAGATGCTGCTGATAGATAAGCTGAGAAAGTAGAGTGAAGAGTAATTACATGTAATCCAGAAATCGATTCTTTCTGAGAAAAAAAGGATAATTGCAAGGGAAGAAGTTTTATGTGGGAGGCAGGACAGAAAACATAAGGAGCCTATTGTAATTGAAAGGGGAAATAAACTTGGGAGACAAGAGCAGTATTCTTCCTGTCAGAGGAAAGCCACACTACAGAGTGTTTCCTTGGACTGTCCCCTGCTGCATTGAGGGCATCAGGGGCCCTGGCTTACTCTGAAACCTGCTCTCTCCTAGAATTAGTGCAGGATGCATGGAAACCTGCTCTTGCTCCAGTGTCTGTGATCACTGTCTCATGTCTACTGCCTTTTAACTGCAATTTCTGTGAAAGATCAGCTCATATATATTGATATATCTGTGCATTTAACATATAAGTCACTAATATTATATGCACAATACTATGCTCTAAGGAACCAAGAGTCTCCATCCTTAGTTAAAATAATGGTCCTGTTAATGCCACTATATGAACAAATGTCAGCAGAGTGGGTTCTTTGTGTTTTAGCACTGGTGCCTAGAAATATGAAGATAATTTTTAATTCTTAAAATTCTCAAATGTAAAGGACAAATGACACCAGAGTGGTGACTAAAAAGCCAAAAATTAAATTCAGAATCAAGCAAGAAAATGTCACCTACTCTGTGACATCATACACTATGAACTCAACTCCCACTCTGACCTTAATAGGAGAAACATTTCCTGGTAAGAACCATTAGACTAAGCATTACTAATAAAACACCCCTTAAAAGGGACAAAACTAAATTAGTCAATGCAATTCTAAAGACTTAGCTGTGAATTATAAGAATAAAAGCAAAGAATACTCTTAACCCAAAGAACCATATTTCTGGTACAAAATTTGAAAAATGATCAAGCTTCCCATTTTAGGTTGACCACATGGATAATAATGTATTGTAAGAAGCATATTGGACAAGTAAGAGAATTTTAGATTTCTTGGAGATTTTTTCATTATGGACAGGAGAAAAAAAAGAAGAAATACTCCCCCCCCACACACACAAAGTAACAACTGCTTCAAGGGCAAGTGTGATGCTGGGAAAAGTAAAGGGGAAATGTATGTCCCCAAGAATGGACACAAACACGGCTCCTACTCAAGACTTCAACGCAGGCCAGTGAGGGTCAGACAGATAGTATGAAACTGAAGACCTCTAACAAAAGGCACACCAGCTTGATGCAGAGCTTCATAAAGCATCATTTATGTCCCCACAGGCAATGCATACACATGAGTTACAACAATATTTAAAATATAAAAGATTGCCTCTCTCTAAACACAAAACAGAAAACAAAAACAAAAAACAAACAAACAAAAAAAATATCCACTGTGTTAAACACAGAACTATATTGTATTGCCTGTTGGAATGACACTGTTGCTCACTCTAAAGGAGTGGCCAGAAGTTTTCATGTACTCATTTAACGTAATTTATTGAGAATCACTACATAGTGGACACCACCAAGTACACATCAGAGGCAGTCAGGCATTAGGTGTTTCATGCAGAGGATCCCAATGTTACTGGGATTGTTAGTTATTACACGATTGACTCCAATTTAGTAGTATTTACATGTGTGTTTATATTACATAGAGCAAATATGTATAAGATGGTTACATAAATGTGCTTGACATTGTAAAAAATTCTTTATACTCTGATTTAAAATAATTTGAAAGATGGTTATTTGCTGTCTTTACTTTGTGAAGTTCTTAACTGTTTAAAGAACAGTATTGGAGTAGGGGTAGAGAAAGTCTGGGAAAAGGGCTAGAAACCAGGCAGTATCTGTGTTTGGGAAATTCTTAAGATATCTGTACTCTTCTAAGCTAAAAATTTTTACTCCTTTCTTTCTACACTCCAACTACAACTGGGTAACAAGCAGCCTAACCAGCTGTGCTACACACTCCACTCTTTGTCACCTTCCCTGCACACACTCAGGGATCCACAGTGAGATGGTTAGACACAATCTTAAAATACTAACCTCTGATAAAACCTCTTGGTTTTAATTGTCCATTGAGTTTTCTGTTTTAAAAAGCTCAAAATCTGACAGTGGGAGAATGTCAGTTCTTTCAAAGACCTGTACCCAAAGCCAGGTGCTGCTGGTCCCCTAGCTCACTTGCTCCATGTGGTACTCCACCTGGTGGCAAACATGGCTGGTAATAATGTGGCAAAGTACTTTTCCAATCCTATATCAGTGACTTGAGCATCTGTAAATACTGTTATCTGTAGGGGATCCTCAAATCAATTCCCTACCTCCAGAGGCCAAAGGGCTATTGTATGTGGAAGACACAAAGAAAGAATGGGAATCTGCCTTAAACTATACTACAAAGCTATCGTAACAAAAACAGCATGGTATTGGCACCAAAATACACATGTAGACCAATGGTACAGAATAGAAGACACAGAGACAAACCCACATAAATACTGGACAAAGATGCTACAAATATACATTGGAGAAAAGACAGCCTCTTCAACAAATGATGCTGAGAAAACTGGAAATCCATATGCAGCAAAATGAAACTAAACTCCTATCTATCACCATGCACAAAACTCAAAGTGGATCAAGGACCTAGGAATTAGATAAGAGACCCTGCACCTAATAGAAGAAAAAGTAGGCCCAACCCTTCGTCACATCAGATTAGGACCCAACTTCATTAACAAGACTCCTAAAGCACAAGAAATAAAAGCAAGAATCAATAAATGGGATGGATTCAAACTAAAAAGCTTCTTCTCAGTAAAAGAAAAAATCAATGAGGTAAACAGAGAGCCTACATTCTGGGAGCAAATCTTTGCCACATGCACATCAGATAGAGCACTGATCTCCAGGATATATAAAGAACTCAAAAAACTTAACACCAAAAAAAAAAAAAAAAAACCAAACAACTCAATCAATAAATGGGCTAAGGAGCTGAACAGATACTTCTCAGAAAATATACAATTGATCAACAAACATATGAAAAAATCTTTAACATCTCTAGCAATCAGAGAAATGCAAATCAAAACTACTCTACGATTTCATCTCATGCCAATCAGAATGGCAGTTATCAAGAATACAAACAACAAGTGTTGGTGAGGACGTGGGGGAAAAGGCATACCCATGCATTGCTGGTGGGACTGCAAATTGGCGCAACCTATCTGGAAAGCAGTATGGAGATTCCTTAGAAAACTTGGAATGGAGCCACCATTTGACCCAGCTATCCCACTCCTCGGTCTATACTCAAAGGACTTTAAAAAACAGCACACTACAGTGATGTTTATAGCAGCTTCAATGTTTATAGCAGCTCAATTCACAATAGCTAAACTGTGGAACCAACCTAGATGCCCCTCAATAGATGAGTGGATAAATGAACTGTGGTATATATGCCACCGAATATTAATCAGCAATAAAAGGGAATACAATTATAGCATTTGCAGGTAAACAGATGGAACTGAAGAACAGCATACTAAGTAAGCCAATCTCAAAAAACCAAAGACTGAATGTTCTCTCTGATAAGTAGATGCTGATCCATAATGGGAGAGGAGGTATGGGAAGAATGCAGGAACTTTGGTCAAAGGGGAGGGAGAGGAGAGGAGGAATGATTGGGACAGGAAAGATGGTGGAATGAGATGGACATCATTGCCCTAGGTTCATGTATGACTGTACACATGGTGCGACTATACATCATGTACAACCAGAGAAATGAAAAGTTGTGTTCCATTTGTGTACAATGAATCAAAATGCATTCTGCTGTCACATATACCTAAATAGAATAAATAAACTAAAAAGAATTTTTAAAAAAGAAGAAGAATGAGGATCCAAACACTGAGAGGTGACTGAGACCACACTAGGGCTTGGTCTCAACTGTGGTCTCATGGGCACTGACCCCATAGTTTATTCCTTCAATAAGAGGGCTGGAAAAAGAAAGAAATGCTGAGGAAGATGTCACCTGAGAAAGACACAGATGCTGCCAGGAAGCTGTACATGCATCTGTTGTAACAAATGTACAAGGCCTAAGTGGGAGGCAAAATGAAGTGTAGAGTAAATTTCAAAGGACCTTGGTTTTCGTATCTGCATATAGAACCAGAACATGATTTTTGGTGATGGCACTATCTTCAAAAGGTCTATGATTGTGTCAGAGGGATCATATTGTGGTTAAGTGGATGGTATACATTGTTTCTCTTTCTACTGCATTTATTCTAATTGTAATATTATTAGTATTAATGGTTGATAATTACCTTTAAGGTCATAGGGGTAAGCGACAGAAAGGACACTTAGGATCTAAATTCTGGCATACCTATATGCTACTTATATGACCTCAGGGAACTCAATTTACTTTCCAGACAAGTGCTGACTCTGTGAAGTGTTGAGATTATATCCCATTCCTCAATATTTGTACATCTAATATGAGCTAGGTACTTCCAGGTGGTGATATCCCAAAGTAAGCAAAATAGACGCAACCCCCACTCCCTAGTCCTAAAGGAGCTTAGAGTTCAGGGGGGAGGAGCACTTTGTCATGACAAGCAATACACATATTTCAGGGGCTAATTTTAAAAAATAAAGACATTAATAGTTGACTAAAAGGCATAATGACTAGACAAAAATACATTAATTTTTCTTTTTGAATCTCATGGTTTATACATTTGCACAATGTAATCCATTATGACCCTCGTTTACTTGTAGGTGAAGTTCTCTGGAGTGGCACAGAAATTCCTTAGCATTGAATTTGCACATAAGGCATGACAGCAGCAAACAACCCAGACACAGCATCAAATGTGACTGTGGCATGATTAATTGGAAAGACTTGTCTCTAACAGTACTCTCATTGTGCTGGTTTCACACAAAGTTCTCTAGAAGTTGGAATTTTAGTGGAATTCTTTTATGATACTTTGCACTGGCTTTGAAAAGAATGGTGGAATATCACATACTAATAACAGTTCTGTGGTAACATCTGAGCTATGACCACAAAGAAGAGGACCAGGTGGACACAGGAAGTCTGAGACCATGATCTCAAATGCATATACTACTTACTACAGTCACCTTGGGGCAAGTTTCTGATCTGATGATTTGTAACTTTCTCTTTCATAAAAAAAAAAGATGACATTTATAAAATGGAATAATATTTTTAAGAGGCTATGGACTCACTTGCCGAATGCTGGGCAGTCATCAAATGGGAGATGCTATGATTAGCTCCAGCCACAGACCCCACCCTGCACTTCCACATGCACATAGATCATCTGGAACATCCTCTCAGAACACTGTGTCCCTTCCTCCCACTGAAGCAGTTTTACATTTATTTGTGTGATTACTTGATTAACATCTGTCTCCTCTACTGGACTATAAACTGCACAAGGATAGAGATCATACATACTTTTTCTTATCTTTATATCCTCAGAATCTATCACAGTGGCTAGCACACAGTAGGGTTTAGAATATATTCATGAATGAAGAAATAAAAGGCAAAGGCCATGTCTGCCCTGCTCACTATTAAGTTCTGAAGACTAAAACATCCAAATAAATTGATAAGTGAATGATGAGTGAATAGATAAGTTAGAGAAGAAACCTGAGTATGTGTAAAATTCTATAATGTCCACAGTCAAATGACACTTGAGCTATTAACTATAAAGGTAAGTAAATGGTCCTGTTTGTGTGTGAAGGAGGTGTTCTCTGGTAAAGCACCTCTTAATTTTCTTAAGATAGAGGAAAATGAAGAAAGGCTTTCTGAGTTTAAGAATCAGGATCTATTTGGAAAATACAATTTGACTAAAGTAAATATAGAAGAATAGAATGTAGCTGAGATTAAATCTATTTGCTTTTCAAAGATGCTTTATTTTTCCAGCTGTATTCTTAAGCTAATCACTTGTTTCAAATAATAAACCATTAAAGTATTTGCTGAATGCTATGTGCTAGATACTTGGGAAGTTGCCTATGTATTATAATAGAATATAGTATGTGAACATTTGTTAGGAAACCTGGGTTTTAGTTTAATGTATGGTACAGATACTATTAGGAAAAAGCCATCATTGTGGACAGTGTGCACAGAAAAAAAGCTAACTGCCTTGCTTCTTGGAGTTATAGACAAATATTACATTATTATGATGTAGTAATAAGTACTGTTTTTAAAAAGGTACCCTTAGATAAACCCCCACAACTTTCCATGTTATTTAAGTGAGGGAATGAGAAACAGCTTCTAAGCATTTACAATATATATCTTCTCTTCTCTGAATATGAAATTAGAATGTGTCATGATATTTGACAAAAAAAGTGTCCCCACCCACACAGTATCAACCCAGACTATCACTTAGCAATTAATCTGGTAGCCCAGTGTGGAAATTCCCCATGGAGAAAACAAAGCTTATTTCTACTTTGTGCAAGGACTTATAGGCTGCTTCTTGCAAGGTGGGCTTCCTGTAAGTCAGCCAGTACAGTGTAATATCCCCAACAACTAAGAGCTGTTTTCACACATCAAAATGGAAAGTAAGTCTTCTTGCTTGGTATATTTGTTTGTTCTTTCAATCAAGTAGGGAGGTCACTTGATTTTGGAATAGGTGCCCTATTAAAAATATTGTGTACCTATTATTATTTCATGTCAGACACTATTTCAGCTGCTACAGATATGGCAGTGACCTTAACCTACACACAACATAGCCCCTCCCCTTATAGGACTTACACTAGAGTTAGGGACATGACCAGATATAATATAATAAATAACTTGCACATAGAAAAAAAGGAGTCTTAAACCAATCCAAAACAGCACAAGTAAGCAAGTGCATGATATAAAATTGTTCAGGCAAATAGTAAAACCTGCATTGTCAAAGACAGGACTTCTGTTTAATAAGACTTCTCAGCACTGTCTCTGGAAAAAGAAAAAAAAAAAAGTCCTTTTACTTGTTGAAAAGATGTTAATCTTCCTTCTGTGTCAGTTTCATGGAAATAATTCCTAGCAATAATTTTTAATAGATAATGTAGAGCTGTGTATTAGAATGATTTGGGTTTAAGCCTCAGCTGGAAAATCAGTTAATTCACTTGAGCTGCAGGTTTTCCTTAATGTAAATATATAAATTAAAGTGTCATACAGATTTGATTCTTATTATTAATCATTTGGACAAATTGCTAGGTGGACTGCTATAGAGAAAGGTCTACATTAAAGAATAGAATATTGAACATTTTGGGTTGATCAAGTCTTTGTTCTTAAGTTTTTGGTTTGAAAATTTAAAAACTGCCCATTTAAAATAATTAAAAACCAGTGAAGTGTAAGTTTACATAATAATGAATAAAAGTCCAATAAACTCTTCCTTCGTCCTTCTCCTCAGGAATAATCACAATTGATAGTTTGGTGTATATTCTTTCAATCTATTCTGATGAATATAATTTTTTCCTAAAACAATGAGATTACACTACATTCTCTTCTTGAAATCTGATTATGTCATTCCACAATACATCACACATATTATTTTTAAAATATTTATTTTATAGAGCAGTTATGTTCTCAGCAAAACTGAGCAGAAGCTATAATAATACCCATGTACCCTCTGCATCCGCATAAGCATAGCCATCCTGTTATCATCATCTCCCACAGAGTGGTACATTTGATAAAATGATGGATAGACAGTGACACGTCACAATCACCTGAAGTCCACTGTTTACATTAGGGTTCACTCTGGGTGTTCTACATTCTATAGGATTAAACAAAATTATAGTGACATGTACCCACCACCATGAGTACATGCAGAATATTTTCACTGCCCTAAAAATCCTCTGTGCTCACTCTGCTTATTGGTCTCTCTCTTTCTCCACTAATCCTGGCAACCACTAGTCTTGCACTCTCTTCACAGGTTTGCCTTTTCAGAAATGCCATACAGTTAGAATCATACAGTATGCAGCCTTTTAAGATTGGCTTCTATCACTTAATAATATGCATTTAAGGTTCCTTCAAGTCTTTTCACAGTTTGACAGTTTATCATTTTGAGTGCTGAATGATACTCCATTATCTGGATGTATCAGTTTATTTATCCATTCACCTATTGAAGGACATCTCAGTTGCTTGCAAGTTTTGGCAATTGTGAATAACACTGCTAAAAACATCAGCCTGTAGATTTTTGTGTGAATATAACCTTTTATCTCCTTTGGGTAAATATTAAATAATGTCATTGTTGGATCTTATGATAAGAGTATGTTTAGTTCTGTAAGAAACTGTCCATCTGCCTTCCAAAGTAGCTGAACCATGTTGTATTACCATTGGCAGTGAATGAGGGTTCCTGTTACTTTCCAGCCTCACCACCATTTGGTGTTGTCCAGTGTTCTAGACTTTGGTCATTCCAATAGGTATGTAGTGGTATCTCACTATTGTTTTAATTTGCATTTCCCTAATGACATAATGTGTTCAGTCATCTTTTTCATAAGCTGATTGGCCATAGGTAGATTCTTTTTTTTTTGGTACTGGGGATTGAACTCAGGGGCACTCAACCACTGAGCCACATCCCCAGCCCTATTTTGTGTTTTATGTAGAGACAGGGTCTCACTGAGTTGCTTAGCACCTCGCCATTGCTGAGGCTGGCTTTGAACTCACGATCCTCCTGTCTCAGCCTCCCTAAGTGCTGGGATTACAGGCTTGCGCCACCACGCCCGGCTCATAGGTAGATTCTTTGTCGAGGTCTTTGGCCCAGTTTAAATTGAGTTGTTTGTTCTTCCATGTACATATATAAATATATATACCTGATAATTTTCAGTGGCTACCTAGTATTTTATGGTATGGATATATCATAATTAACCATTCTCCTACTGTTATTACCGTAAGTAATACTGCAGTAAACACAGACTCATGCATTCTACTAGCATATTTATGTAAGAAATCTTCCTGGAAGTGGAACTACTGAGTCCAAAGATTTCACTTTTGATACATTCTGCCAAGCTGACATCTGAGAGGCCACAGAAAATTATACTTCTTTTCTATTTTAACTTGGATTCTCTAGTTGCTATAATTATAGTACCCCCAATACATGCTTCTCACCCATGACAATTCATTGAAAACCTTCTTAAACAGCTACTTAAAAAAATGTTCATTAAAACAATACAATAAAATTTAAACAAATACAAAGGTCAAAGGGAACTTACGAAAAGTTACACAAGACACACACTTAATTTGACTGGATAAAGAGTGTATAGAAGGGTGGAGAGGAAGAACACTGTAATTACAGAAAACAACTGCTATATACCATTTGCATCTATACCAAGAATGCAAACTTTTCCATGAAGTACTTCCTGTCACAATCAAACAGACGACTCCTTTAAATGCAAACTGAGTTCAAGGTACTCTGCCTAATGTTGTTTTGAAACATGACACTCTTCAGTCAATGCTATAAGAAATCAACCCTGGAAACTCTGGAGATACTGCCTACCTTATAAACCACATTTCCTGTTTTTAACCCCTGTGCCCTAAATCAGTTATCACTCCTAGTCTACTGATAAAAATAGATTGAAAAATACTATAAATATCCCACAATGTACTTTTTTATTGTCAAACTGAAACAATACATGAAAGTACTTTGGGGTATTGCTTTTTCAAGTAAATTATCTATTCAATTGTACTCTGAAGACTGCTTATTAAAAAAAAAAAAAAAGTAACCAAAAACCGTATCAATATTGGCAGAACAGAAAGACCCAAATATTTTGTTGTAACAAAATTAGCTTTTGTTGGAAAAGAGAGGGAGTTTTAATTTCCAAGTCTTCATGTTTTAATGTACTAATTTCCAAATTGATAGCATTTGTCATACAATAGCCAAATGCGTATCTGAGGACAAGATACTTTCATATGTAGTGTACAAATAACTTCAGTTTCTACAGTGTTCTACTTTCTATTCAAGGATTTTTTTTCATTTAATCAATATGATCTCCTGTTGATCAATACGATCAATTTGAATAGAAAAATATCACTGGCAGTGAAAATAGCAATGAAATGATTTCATGTCTTATTTTCCCATCTGTAATAAGAATTTATATTCCTGAGTTTAGCATTCATAGGCTTCATGAGCAGCTCTTAAGATTTAAATAAAGGTAAGGCAAACATAATCTGCTGTCCATTTCAAAAGTTAAAGTCTGGGGCTGAGGCTGTAGCTCAGTGGTAGAGCGCTTGCCTAGCATGCGTGAGGCACTGGGTTTGACCCTCAGCACCACATACAAATAATGAATAAAACAAAGATCCATCAACAACTAAAAAAATTTTTTAAAAAAAGTTAAAGTCTGATGTCTAAGACCATGAATTATATAAAATGTTACACAATATTTTATACATGTAACATAGAATTTTAGTTTCCTCATTCATAAACTCAATACACTGAATTTTAGACTTAAAGGTAGAAAATTAACCAATTTAACTAAAACTGACCAATTAAATTCATTTGTTTCAGTTTAATCTTTCGGCAATTTTTTTTTTCTATTAGAGGGCAACTCAACTGGAAAAGTGAAAGTGACAAGAGAAGAGAATTCATTTTATAAATGCAAATGAATACATTTGACTTCTACAGTGAAGTATGACCTCTGCGTATAATGTTTCATAAACAGGTTTGGGGTAAATGTTCAATTTGCAAACTCTCAAGGAGTCTTTTTAAAAAATAAGAGTGATTTCAATGAAACTGAAAGTCATTAATGCTCATGAGAGAAGCAGGACTGTGAAGCAGGTTATTTAGCTGTGTAGCCTATGAACAATGGAAAGCATTTCTACTATTTACTATCTGGCACCATGTGGATGGTTCAGAAATGCTGGGTGGTTCTACTGCTATTATTAAGCAGGCAGTGCATTTCTATGACTAGAATTATTACTGTGAAGCACAGGAAAGAAGAAATTAGATATTGTCCCTATTCTTAATTTATGGCTCCAAACTCAATTTAAGAAAATCCAATCATTGTAAGTTTCAGCCACTAAACCAAAAGGACCTTAAAATTAAAAATGAGCTTGAGTCATAATAAAATTGGAGGCAGATAAAAATGTGAAAAGCCAATAGTTACCTAGGAGTTTAAAGTCTTGTTTACTTTTAGTAAGAACCCCAGGTAGAAATGCATATCTTTCAGAAGCTTAATTTTGCACATGATACATATTTGCTCAGAGTATTAAAACCATAAAGTGCTGGGCTTGTGCCTGGTTGAAAGTGATTACATTGAAGAAAGAGGCTAAGCAGAAAGGGTGGGACAGAGGCATTTGGGTTTGAGTCTCCAGCTTGGGCAAGCTGTCTACTGGCATGAGGATGCCTTTGCACAGCTGTACTAGCAGCTCTTGAGTTGGTCCCAATGAGAACTGTTACCAGGAGGCACAACACCGAAGGGAGCTTCCTTTAATTCACAGGATTTTGTTTCTCTCTCTGTAATGAGATCTTCAAATATCTAAATTCTAAATGGCTCATTATTTCTCTTGATAATTTTATTAACAATTACTCAGCTGCTCTTCCATTTTCAATAAGAATGCTTGCTTTATGATCACTCTACTTGGTATACCTTTATGCAGATTCTTAATCCAAAAATAAAGGTAAATGTAAAGGGATTGACCTTACTCTTCCTAGTATTTTTAATTTCCTAAAAGAGACTTCCTGGTGGGATCCACAAGTGACTAATGTATGGTGCCTGTCATTAGAAAGAATAGTTTAGGAGAGGAGGCTTTAAGCTTATTGGATTATACACATCTTAGTAGATACGTGTGTATTTACATATAAATATGTAAGATTATAACATGAGATAAATGTATAATCTCTATAACTATCTTGTTAGCAAAATGTTAATACTATCCGTATGTTGTAAAATACGTGTAACATAATAAATGTATAAAACACATGCATAAATATGTATTATGTATTTTACACATTATAAATAAGAAAATAAACTAGAAAGTGAAGAAATAAAATGGAAGTAAAAATTATTTTATTAGTCTAGATAAGCCAGGTTATGCTAAAGTTGAGGAACAACCCCAAAATATCAGTAGCTTAAAACAACAGTCAATATACTTCTTGCTCAGGTGATATGTCCAGGGTAGGTCACAGGGCTCTTGATCACTGAGATCACTTGGGTCTAGGCTTATGGAGGCTCCACCATAGCATATCTTCTGTGATCACAGAAGTAGGGGAAAATGCGAGGTAGTCTGAGCTAGCTAGTCCTCTAGGCTCTGGCTGGAGATCATTTGGCTACTCCACAGGCCTAGCTCTGACTTCAGTGGATAGGGCAGAAAAGCCCTTTCCCTGAGAGAAAAAGAAGGGAGCTTTGGTGAAGAGTAATGCAATCTACAATTATTTGTAGTAGATTTTTACATTTATCAGTACGAAAAAGTACTTTAGAATTGAAATTAAAATGATTTGAAGGTCTGATTCTAAGTTCATTTTATTTTGATACTTGGATTTAACAGCTTTCATAGCTGAGAAACTATTACACAAAGAAATACATATGTATTTATAAGAGGTATATAATAGGCTGCATTTGAAACCATGATCACTCAACTGTCAGGGTTTTTAAGTTTACAGATATGAGTGCTTGCTTCCTTCATCCTTAAAATTAAGTATAACTTACATTTAGAAAACTACATAACTCCTAAGTGTAGAACCTGATTTTTTTTGCATTTGTATATGTATGTGTGCACGTGTGCACACACACACACACACATACACAGCCTTATCAAGATATAGAATTATATTTCCAGCAAACTCTGAGGTACTCCTTCCCTATCCAAGAGGTAAACACTATGTAACCCCTATCTGCCAAGATCAGTTGTGCTTGGTTTTATACAAATGAAACACTGAAACTGGTATAGAAGCAGAGTATGCATTGTTTTGAAGCTGGCTTCTTCCTCTCAATACGTCTGAGAACAATCAAGTTGTTGCATGTGGAGGAGTTGGGTTGTTCTCATTGTTGTATGACATTTTATTGTACCATACACGATCTATCATAAAAAATATTTCCAATTTTCAGCTATTTCAATTTTCAACTATTTCATAGTTGTTCATGTCTCTTGGAGGGCGTAAATACAATTCTCTTAGGAAATTTACTAAAATGTAACTGGGTCACTGCAAACATGTATGCTGATCTTTAGTGCATATAGCAAGTTCCTCATGGGGAGTACAGCAAGAAGGATTCCAGTCCCCAGTAGAATATTTAAAAAGCAAGCTACAGCATGAACCAAAAAAGAAGAGAAGGGAAAAAAAGATTAAGTATATACACCAATTTTTCTTTTCACTAATATGACCCATCAAGAATATTAACTTCTTTCATACTCATCATATTTAAAGTCTTTGAAGGTGGCTTTCTGTGATTGCATAAAACCTATGATTAAAGTTCTTCAATACATAAACTTGCTAAAAGTGATATGCATTCTACATAAAATTCTTAAAGCCCTTGTTACTGTAATCATGGGTTGTCACACCATTTGCAACCAGAAATGACAGTAATTTCAAAAAAGAAAAATGAGTTTTCAAGTATATCATATTTATGAATTTACTTTGGTTGTCATTCAAACATTTGGTTATTCGTATGAGATAGTATCAGAAAATTGAAGTAAATTGATCCAAAAAATAATTCATATCCCAAGTAAATATCCTGTACCATATCAAAATTTTATTAGCATTATCTTTAATTTGCTCAGATAGAAATAAACTGCTTCACTGATGTCTCTTGCTCTAAATACTTAACAAAACTAGTCACAAACTGAGTTTTTATTCCAGCTACACTATTTTGGACTGTTTATAGAGGATAGGCACATTAATTAGCTTGTGGATAAATGATATATTTTTGAAAGTGGTTAGAAAGCACAGAAAGAAAGAGTTCTAGTTCAATGTTCCTCCACAGTTTCAGGTAACACTTCACCTGGACCTCAGTTTTCTCAACTATAAAAAGGGGTATGTTACGTCTCTCATCCCCATTCAGGCCTGTATGTTTCCTTTTTATTGTGGACTCCTAGGAAATGCTGAAGATATTATTTTTAAAATACTCAAAAGTTTTCCACATTGATGTTCAGAATAAATAGTAATCAAAAAGTCGACTATTAAGCTGTACTCAAATTATTTAGGAGTTGACTTTTGCTGCTTATTAAGAGAAGGTAGTTAAGAAAGCTGGAGTCCAATGAATATTTATTGAATGGGGCTCCTATCTCTGAGGTTCTGCACTGGTGTTAGAAGATACAGATGGTGATGGCATTCTCAAAAAATGTTCTGTGGTTTAGCATTCTTAACAAATTCTCTCATGTGCTCAGTATTTATACAAATGAGTAAATCTCTGTGCCTTCTCGCTGCCTGAGCACAGGATTTGAGCTCCTGGTATTCATCTGATGGTTTACTAGGGAGGTGCTGCAGGTAGAGTGGTAGTGAATACTTATTCCTCAAGGGCTCTCAGAAAACTCACCCCAGGAGAAGAAATTCCAGGGATGAAGGACAGCCAGGGAGGAGCCCACACTGGACAGAAAACCAGGAAAAGACCTGGGTTAGGTACATAGGAAGCTCCCAGAAGAAGTGTGTGAGGTAGACAGGGTAGAGAGGGATATAGGAGTCAAGTGAGGGAAATGAACCCTTGAAAATGTTTTAAAGGGAGCCAAAGACCAGATATGCATATGTTCAAAACAAAACAAAAACAAACAAACAAACAAAAACATTAAAAGAGAGTGATAAGCAGAGGAGGCTTCACTCTAAACCAACAGTTCTTAAAACTTCTCTCTTTCAGTTCTAGCCAATAAAAGCATTTGAATGGCATTGCTTTTTGATGAAACTATAATCCTTTTGTCTTTTATAAAATATCACACCAGAAACAAATTTATAACTTTGTAATGTGTAAAGGAGAGTATACTTGAATTATACATTTTTTAGCTTAGCTCTCAGAATTACTTTTCACTTGCCCAAAGTTAGCATCGAGGAACTACAGTTTGTTTCCACCTCGCCCTACACCCAGAAATACAAAAAAAAGCAAAAAAGTTTTAAAAATAACCAATACTAGGAAGGTAGGTTAGGAAATGTGGAGATTAGAAGTGAATGAGAAAAAAAAATCTCTTTGCATCCTTCTATCATTTCCACACAGTCCTAACATACCCTGTCATCTCTCTTGCTGTCTTTGAAGTCACAGAATGTGTGCATCACAGTTGGATTAAAATTAGTCCAACAGTTTTGGGCTAACCGTAGATTGTGGTGCCCCATTCTGCCCAGCATATTTAAAGAGTCTAATTGGCTACATATCAGCTCTGGAGCTACTGTTGGCACTTATGTGGGCCAGGCTTCTCTCCAGCCCAACAGGCTGGAGAATAAAAACTTCTACACATGAACCAAGGTTTTTGTTTAAAGGAAATATCAGAACAGAGGTAAGGTAATTTCAATGCAAAACTTACTTGAAAATGATTATACAAATCTCAACATTCACCGTAAACTTTCAATTTTCTTCAACATAGAGTGTATACAGTAATCTCACCAGACTTCCCCCACTGCACAAACAGCCATGTAGCATGGCTGCCTGAGTTATATTCTCTCTATTCATCAGGTGTGGGGGGCAGCAAAGACTTTAACAGCCTCCTCAGAGAAGGCCCTGAGTCAAGGAGATCAAAACAGTGGCAGCAGGCTGAGGCTGTAGCTTAGTGGTAGAGCACCTGCTCTACCACTAATGTTACTATTGCTAATGTGGCTCATCCAATTTTAGAACAGACTTTTTTGGATAAGATTTACTGAGAGTGAGAGAGATTACAGAAGCCACAGGGTCGACAGGGAAGACAGAGACACAGCATGGAAAAAGTAAAACTGAGTTAAGAGAGAGGAAAATTTTCATATTCTCTCCTTCCCTTCAATGGTTGGTTCCACTGGGACAAAGAAGCTACAATGAACAACGAACACAGCCCTATACATCAGAGCACAAAGATACAGGGCAAGGCTGACCTGTAAGACTCAAAGTTTACTCTAAGAGACTACCCTGGCCAAGTGAGGCACAATTTGATTATTAAAAACTAACAAGTACTAAAATGAATTGAAGCTCATCAAATATGTTCATATCATGAGTTTATAAAGATAATTTTAAGAATAAACATATATCTTGTTGAGACCTTTGAGAAATGCTAGGGAACCAACTCATTCTAAAAAGTACCAAACAAAGAATCAAGCATTTTCCCTGAACTTCTAGTATGAACTATACTTCAGAGTAAGTATATAATTGATGAAAAGATTTTTTTAACTTATTTGTTGTTCCAGGAAAGGATCATTAAATTAATTAGCAATCTCTAATAATAAATAGATTATGGCAAAAATTACCAGTGGTGCTAAAACAGTTAGATGCAAAGTTTATGGCCAACTTTTAAAGGGTAAATCAAGCTGATAATATTTGAATCCAATTTTCATCTTAACATTACAAACAGACCAAAAATACTATGTAGACTTGATGGATGTAAACTTATTAAACCTAAAACTGATAAAGCAACTTTACTAAGCACAAATTTATAGGAAACAACAAAGAGGGAGGAATATGTTAAATGATATCATGAGGAACCAATCTGAAAAACCTAGAATGTGAGAAAAATCTAAAGAACAAAGGACTAAATTTATTTAACAAACTCAAAAGGGGACCCTAGGGAGTTAATAAAAAACTAAAACAGATAAATAAAATAAAAAACCACTTAAGAGATGCATGAATAAAGAAAAGCATATATAACAAGTAAATCCTAACTTGAGCAAACTATCTCACAAGCCTCTATAATAAGAATTTCAACAATGGGCATATGATGAAATTAAGGAATCATTTTTCATTTTTTTCTAGATCTGATAATAGTATTATGATTGCTTATGTTTCTTGAAAAAAAAAATCAATCCACCTCTGATTTGTGTATGGGTAATATGATGCAATACCTGAGACTTCCCTCAAATTACTAGATCCTGGAAGTAGTGGGGAGTCTGGTGGTATAGATTTAAAAAAAAAAAAAAGATTGGACAGGGTTGATAATTATTGAAGCCAAAAGATAAATCAAGACTTGCTATACTATTCCTGTTTGACTTTGTGTCTGAAAATTTCTGTAACAAAAAGTTTGAAAAATGACTTAAGATTGTTTGCACAATAGTACATTAGTTTATCCTGATGCCAAATAGCATAGTTTACCACTATCAATTTAATACATAATAAAATAAATACTTCAGCAGATAAGACATGCAATGGAGAAAATATGTAGGCCACAGTCCATCTTAAGGTTAATAAATTCCACATTTAAGACTATTAGAGCCAACGTTTAGCTTTATTGAAAAATGTCTGGCAGACAAAGAAATTATAACCAAATGTCCAAAGCACTGTACAAATGGTTTTATAGCACTGGCTCTAGTATGTTAAATTGCTTATAAAAAAGGAGACAATGTCTGAAAAAATATGAGCCTACATGACAAAACTGATTTTTTAAAAAGATGACCAACTAGGATTATTCTCCTTTAGAAAAATGTAAAATTGCTTTTTGTTATCAACAAATACAAGACCATTACAATCTACCTTACAATAGGTTTCAAATGAAATTAAGAACCATCCAAGGAGTTATAAAAGCTTTTCCTTCAAAATTTAGTAAAGGGAAGAGATTATTGACTTGGACATTTCTTCAAAGATGAAGTCCACTCATTTGGCGTCTGTTTTGTTCAAAGGGAAAATTCATACAGTGATGAACTACCCAGAGCAGGGAACTCTGTGAGGGCTGGAAGGGTAACAGGGAGATGACTGCTTTCACCAAATGCTAACACAGATTCCACATTCAGAGAAGAAGACAGATTTTGAAAAGTGTCCCAACAGATAGCACCAGGAATATGTTTATAATGGTGTTATATGTATTTTGCAATATTCTAAGTCCTTTTAAATGGACAGTGTATGTGTTATTTTTGTAACTGTGGCAAGTGGGGCAGGTGAGGCAAAGGCAGCAGTGTCATGATGAAGAACACAAAGGAAATAGACTGGGCAGTGGGTTGGAGAGGAGAGCTTTTTAGGATGAGAACTGGAGATGTGGTGAAGATTTAGGGTATGTCAGAGGCAGCAGGATGCAAGAAACTGGAGCTCACTGAGTATGGGATGAGCAAAGAGCAAGGAAGGTGCCTAGAACTGGGGGCAAGAAGAAAGTGGAACACGTCAGCCCTGGAAGCTGAGGGAAGCATGTCCAAGGATCAGGGCAGTGAATATGAGAGGCAAGTGATGGTGGGGAGAGCAGATCAGCAAGCACCCAAAGGAGGAGGGAGAGGCTGTAATATGAAGCAGTTCTCTTCAAAGTCCTGACTAGGAGGATAAAACGCAACCTCCAAGTGCAGCTGGAGGGGGTGAAACAAGGTTTGCCTGTTTTCTTTTTTTAGAGATTTGAGTGACTTTCAATTTTGATAAGAAAAAGACTGTAGAGAGGAAGATGTCAAAGGCCTGGCCAAAGACAGTAATGAATGAGCCTCAAGGGAGCGTAGAGTGGGAGACGGGAGCAAGTTTAATTAGCCTCCAGAGGCTGAGGAGCACATGATGTGGGAAGGATGAATGCACACAGGTGGAAAGGAGGGCAGTACTGATCACTGGATTCCATCATCCAGAAAACCAGGACTTGCTTATGAAGAGAAAAACACTTCAAAGTTATAGTTTTCTTTTTTGCGGGGGGGACCAGGGATTGAACTCAGGGGCACTCCACCACTGAGCCACATCCCCAGCCCTATTTTGTATTTTATTCAGAGACAGGATCTCACTGAGTTGCTTAGTGTCTCACCATTGCTGAGGCTGGCTTTGAACTCGCAATCCTCCTGTCTCAGCCTCCCCAGTCACTGGGATTACAGGCATGTGCCACCGTGCCCAACTAGTTTTATAAATCTTTCATATAGCTGATCCCTGAACTGTTGGCTGAGGTGTTTTATTTGGAATAAATACTGAAATAATTCTTTTTTTTGTATATTATTAGAACACCATGTTTTATATTTGCTGGGATCAGCTTATGTCTTTAGCCTGTACATCTAGAACTGGCTCTCTAGATATATAGAAGTACATGTTATAATCATCATCTCATTAATTATTAATTAATCACAATTAACACAGTATATTATTAATTATATCTAGTATCAACTCTTAGTAACATCATTTGGAAATGGAAATGGATTTGTGCCTTATAAAAGGGCTTGAGGCGGCGAATGAACCTCTTCATCCCTTCCACAATGTGAAAATACAGGGTTTGTCCACTGCAGCTACAAGGTGCTATCTTGGAAGCAGACAGCAGTCCTCACCAGACACTGAATCTACTGTCACCTTGATCTTGGATTTCCCAGCCCCCAGAACTCAGAAGTAAATTTCTGTTCTTTATAAATTACCCAATCTGTGATATTTTCTTATAGCAGTACAGAGGAATGAAGATGATGAATAAGCCAGAAAGCAATATTGCAACAACCCTATTTAGACTCTCTCCCTGTGATAGTAATTAAAACACATTTTAGTAAGCTCTCCAGAAAATTTCAGAAAAAGATTTTCCCTATGAGTTGTTAAAGTTTAATGGCTGATGAGATTAATGTTTAAATGGAGGTGAAAATTTAGTGATATAAATGGGCTAACAGCTTAGACACTACCTAAGTTCTGTGTACAGACGAAGTGTAATCAAGTTTTACTTACAAGTTTGTTGACAAGTCTTACTTGCAAGTTTGACTTACTCTGTACACAGAGTAAAATTTTAAATATTTTTAAAATTACAAAATTTAGTATGAAGAGAAAAATTTGGGGGGTGAAATAAAACCACATAAATAGCCAAACTAGACAGTCTTCATAGAATAAATATATTTTCACTAGGTAATTGCAAAGAAATGATGTCATAAAATAAGACAGTAAAGTAACAAAAAAACACAACAAAATAAACACAGTAAAAAAAGGATTTTTCACCTGTTTTTCCCCACAAAACTCTCTGGATTTTCATTGGGAAGGATCACCCAAAAATCATCCAAGAAGATATGATTTTTAAAGATAAATGGATATATAAAAGCATAACAGAAGACATCTACTTTGGTATTTAACATTTTTGCCACCTAGTGCTATGATATTTTTCACCAAAACATCTGCCTCTCCCCACATACCTGCCACCACTACCATCAAAATCAATAACCAACCAACCAAGTGACAAAAAGAAGCATTCACCACAGATAAAGATACTAATAAGTAGTTTCAGGAGTCTTCTCTAGAAAAGGCTTATTTTAAGGATATTTGAGAGTGTGGAGAACATGAAGAGACACACCCATGGTTTTCATGAATGCTGAAGGAGAGAGCAGTCCTTACTAACTCATTTGAGAATCACAACACTGTCATCTCCTTCATAGTATTACCAGCTTTTCTACTGACACTTTAAACTTGGAAATCAAGCTGGACATGATGGCACATCCCTGTAATCTCAGCAACTCGGGAAGCTGAAGCAGGAGGATCACAAGTTCAAGGCCAGACTCAGCAACTTAGTGAGATCCTCAGCAAGTTAGCTAGACCCTGTCTCAAAAATGAAAATAAATAAAAGCAAATGTATTTTTTATCTAACATGAGGAAAAGACTTTAAAAACTTTGAATATACAGATTAACATACTGATTTCATTTTATTCTAGTCTTGATGTTCCAAATATGTATATTTCCATATCTGAATTAAGTTTAAACAGGAAAATGAAAGTGTAGTTTTCTTTGGCCAGTGTGCAAAGTATAATTAGGTCCTTAAATTTGTATTGGTGATCTCACTGATTTTATGATTGAAATGCTGTTTTCCAAATTCCTTTTAAAAATGGGATTTAGGGGTTGGAGGTGTGGATCAGTGGTAAAACACTTGCCTTGCATGTGCAAGATCCTGGGTTTAATCCTAAGCTCTGAAAAAAAGTACTATTTAGAATGAAAACTATTTCTATTTCCTACTAAATTCATATTCTGAATAATGTGTTATTATCGGAACATAGCATTAGGTATGTATGTTGAGCGGGGACAAAACTGATCAGAACTAAGACATTCTAGTAAAAGTTACTTAAATGCTTTAATCAAGGCAGCAAAGGAAGCTAGAGGAAGAGAACTTCAAGTTTCATTATTTGAAGCAGAGGGGATAACTTTGGTTTAAATTTCTTTTACTGATAAAACAAAAAAGTAAAAGTAAAACATGCTCAGTGGAAAGAACAATTTCTTATAATCTTTATTCAGGCATTCATCGGGAAGAACCATTAGACTTAGCAATGGCTATAATTATGTAGAGAGGTCATCTTGTGACAAAATTAGCTACGGCTACGGCTTTGCACATGGCCAGTAGAGCCATCTGTGACTACCACAGTGGGCCTAATGAGGCCGCTCACAGGTGGTAGAGGCCTAGAGAAAGTGACTCTAAAGTGATAATTTGCTTTCTTAGTTTAACAAGCGATGTTCTTAATACACATAATTGAGCAGTGATGTACACTGAACTAAGTGAATTGAACATGATTGATATTTTCCCTTTAATTTCTAATCACATATAAAAGATAAGTTCCTACTCTAGAAAGCAGTTTTACAAACTTAGTTTTGAATTTGATGATTTCTTCTAACAACAACAAAAACCCCAGATCCACTGCTTAATGAAATATGAAAATGCTTGTCAGTCTTCCCCATGTTGTAAATACATCTTACTATATATAATTGTGTTGTTATAAAGTACATTTTACCATAAAGGAAATCTCATTTATTTTCTCCTGATTCCACCATAGTTCACAGCCCACTCACTTCACTCCAC
>CM053406.1:121468935-121523918 GCA_028644305.1 Xerus rutilus | reverse complement strand
AATATTAATGCTTAAGTTTATTAAAGCATGTCACAAAAGAATATTTTATAGAGATAAGACACATAACTTGCAAAGCTGACAACTGAATAGATTGGTCACTACTGAGACAACTGAAGTGTAAGAAGTACAGAAAAAGACACGTAGAGAAATAACAAATATAAATATGAAGGAAGATATTTGGAAGATAGATCCCAAGGCAGCAAAATAGAAATTCAAGTAGAGAGATATAATTAGAGAAAAGTTAATAATTAAACAACCTCAAAAAAGAATATCTAACTGGATCTCAACCAGAGTTTGTAGCTTGAATAGGCTTGGTAAATTGATGAAAACACTCCACATATCTAGGCAGATACTACAAAGGGTCCCAGTTTCTAAATTAAAAAAGAAACAGAAAATCTTTCAAGCTTCCAGATCAAAAAATAATTTATCGACAAAGGAGAAAGATCATAGTGACCTAAGATTTCTAACATGTAACAATAGAATCTGAAACCACTGAAATCACAAAGAGACTTTTACAATGATATTTACATCAACATTACTCGTAAAAGCCTAAACCTAGAGATAACCCAATGTTTATGTCTATGAGAACAACCAAACAAAATCTGGTTATCAATACTCAACAAAAAAAATAATAATAAGATAAAATCACTGACAGATATACACAATTTGAATGAATCTCAAGATGGTACTAAATTTTAGCAAAAAGGCCAGATACACATGACGTTCCAAAAAGGCAAAGCTACTCCGCTGACAGAAGTCAGAATGGCCATGAGAATAATGCCTGGAAGGGAACCCAAGAGAATGTTTTATATCTTCATCTAGGTGGTGGATATCAGGATGTGAACATATATAAAAAGTCATCAATCCATACACATACTGTATGCAAATTATTCCTCAATTTCTTAAAGAGAGAAAAATAAATGATAAGCAAATAGATATAAAGCAAATGCAACAGAGAGTAGAGTAACTGTATAATATGTGATGGGGTAGGACCCAGATCAAGAATATTTACCCCTTAAGTTGTGAGAATTTAAGCAGATAAGTCATGAAACTTGCATAGCACAATGAAAGTTCATAGTAAATGCTATCAGCTATACCATTCTCATAACTGCCCCTTTTCCATTAATATCCCGTTCATGCTGGCTGCTGGACATAGATGTTAACTTGATTCTTGCTCAACAGGCAAGAATGAGTTTCATCTACCATCAGGTCAATACCTGAGTGTGGAATGAAAGTTAAGTAAAAAGAACCATCTTGGGACTAAGGAAATCAGAGTCTAATAGGAAGAAGGAAAGGAAAACATCTATAAAGGAATGTACTTGTTGGGCAGAGAGGAAGTGTGCAAAGGCCACTGGTGGGTGAGCTGAGAAAGGCTACACAGAGAAGCAGAGGCCACAGGGTAGTGTTCTCTAATTAAAAACAAGGTGTCTTCTTTAAAAAAAAAAGTGATAATTCAATAATTGTGTGTTCATAAGTAGACTTGCTGAATTTCTATATCCTAGAACTGGGGACCATATTTCACAATACTTTAAACACTATTGGTAATAACTTACAGAGGTAAAGCTCATGTTAAGAGGCTGCATTTCTGACATAAGGGCAAATTATTACCTATGATAAAATACTATTCTGTCTTCCTTAGCAGCAATACATATATGGAACAACATTATTAACTCATGCAGCCTGGACCATATCCCAGCCAAGGTTCACGATGGGTAGCACAAGAGAAGAGATATCTGAGTAAGGTTACACTTTAAAAAACTTTTTAGAAGTTGTCTTTAATCAAAATGGTTAAAAGGTAAAATCATTTTCTTAATATATTTTAATGTTTCAACTTAAATGTTCAAATTTATGATTTAAAATGTTTTGGTAAAAAGGTTTGTTTTTTGTTTGTTTGTTTGTTTTGGTACCAGGGATTGAATTCAGGGGCACTCGACCACATTCACAGCCCTGTTTTGAATTTTATTTAGAGATAGGGTTTCACTGAGTTGCTCAGCACCTTGCTTTTGTTGAGGCTGGCTTTGAACTTGCAATCCTCCTACCTTGGCCTCCCAAACCACTGGGATTATAGGTAAAATCTGTTTTTAATAAGAAAAAAACATTCGCTTTAAAGAAGACAGAAAAATTGCATTAAACTTGGCTAAATGTATAGAAAGAAACTCATTAAACTTCCATTAGCACACCTAGCCAAGTGAGTCTGGCTTGGTTCAGTCAAATTAATGTTTTATTTTTAGAACTTTACAAGTGGACAGTAAAGAGAAATGGCAAACTCACATTCTTTTATATTATTAAAACACAACTGGGGATAAAAGCTAAGTAAATAATTAACTTTTAACAATAAACTCTTAATTCTTAGTAAGAGGTGGCATTATTAAGAGAAAAAAGAAATATGTGAATGAAGCAGGATATAGGCCAGAAGATATTCCGAGGACTTGCTAGGGAGGGCCATCCTTTCCCACTTCTTGGCCTCCTGCTATGGTTCTAACTTGATGTCTTGGCAATCTTATCACACTCACAATTTGAACAGTATCTTCACTATGAATGCTTTACAATCTAGTTAACCACCCACTTCCCACTGCTCAGACTTCACTTATTTACTCCAATCTGCTCCTGAATAGGATAATCTGATAACTGACAATAGACTGTTTGATTTGGCCTCAGTAAAGGGCAATCAGAACGGCTCTAGAGAGAACTTAATTGCCAACACCTTCTCCACTGATGTTTGAAGTTATACCACTCCAAAGTAAGTAAATAATTTCCCTTACTTAGTAACCAAATCAAAATGAGTTTCTAGAAATAAAAAATGACTGAAATAAAAACTTAATGGACAGCAAATTTCAGCTAGATTAGACAAGTAGAGATACAAAGAAAAATTATCCCTAATTTATGCAAAAATTATCCCTAATTAGCAAAGAATGGGGGAGGTGAAAAAAATTTGATGTGGAGAACAGAGCAAGGAGATTCAATATATCCAACAGGAGATTTAGTGGTCACTGAGCCAATCATAATGCAGAATGTTAAATATAACTCAGTGGTATGCATGAAGCATAGTAGTTAGAAAGAAGAGGGTATGATCCACTTTACAGTCTTGGACACTGGATAAGGTGAGGCCATGAAAGGTTTCATATAGGATGAGACATCTTCATTTCAAATGGCTATAAATTCACTATATATTGTGAATTCACTATATGTTGGAAATGTTTTTGTCAAGATTTTTTCAAGTTGAGACTGACTGAGGAACAGGCAATCCAGACAGACAGTAGAACACAAGCCACAGGTAAATGTTCTTTCAACAGAGTGTGGGAAACTCATGCTGAATGAATATTTGTTGAATGAGCAGGAAAGATGAGTAGGTGCTCTCTTAGATGACAGGTACTGGAGTGGGGGAGATGAAAGCCATGACAGAAAGATTAAAATCCCACTAACACTAGCCTGAGGAGTTCAGGCAATAAAGTGCTCTGAAATGTGGGAAGGAGGAAGAACAACACAATCAAATCTATTTCTGAAAGTTCATCCTGAACACTCACTCAATAGAGGACAATTAGAGAGTGAAAGAATTTATATATTAGAACAAGCATTTGCTAGGGAGGTTCCTATACCTCTAGAGTGGTCAAATGATGGTAAAGGGCTGAGCTTGCACAGGAATAGCAAATGAAAGAAGTGTAAAAGAATTCAGAAGATGGTTCAGAGGTAGAGCTAAGAAGGAAAAAAAAACTGAACAAAACTCTTGTAAGGGATGGAGTCAGGAGTAATTCCCATCCAACAGATGAATAGATAAAGAAAATATGATTGATACACACAATGGAATATTCCATATTCTTTAAAAAAGAATGAAATCCTGTCATTTGCAACAACATGGAGGGCATTACATTAAGTGAAGTAAGCCAAGCACAGAAAGACAAACACTGATCTGACTTACATGTAGAATATTATTCTAATCAGCTTTTTGTCATTGTGACCAAAACACCTGACCAGAACAGCTGAGAGGAGGGAAAGTTTATTTCAGGCTCACAATTTCAGAGATCCCAGTCCAGAGACAGCCGACTCCATTGTTTGGCTAATTGGAGGCAGAATATCATGGTGGAAGGGCATGGTGGCCAGGAAGCAGAGAGAAAAAGGGAAAGGGGCCATAGAAGATGTACCCTTTCATGGCATGCCTACGGTGACCCACGTCCTCCAGCCTCACCTCATCTGCCTACAGTTACCACCCAGTCAGTCCCTTCAAACTAGGATGAACTAATTAGGTTACACTTCTCACAATCTAGGCATTTCACTTCTAAATAGTGCTGCATTAACACAGGAACTTTGGGGGAATATCTCATATCAAAATCATAACAAATACTAAAAAAAAAATTGATCTCATAAAAATAATAGAAAGGTAACTCAGAGTCTGTAGAGAGAGAGAGAAGGAAAAGATGAGAAGGAGAAAACAAAAAGTACAAAGTTCAAGTCAGATTGCATGAAAAAGTGTTAGTGAATATTCCCAGTATGGTGACCGCAGTTAATAATAATGTATATTTCAATATTGCTCAAAGAATAGAATTTTAATGTTCTCACCACAAAAGCATAATAAGTCGCTGAGGAGATAGGTATGTTAATAAGTCTGACTGAATCATTCTACAATACATACATATATCAAAAGATCACACTGTACCCCACAAATATATAGAATTTTTATGTCAATTTAAAATAAATAAATAGAAATAAAAGAGAATAATTCCCAAATTCTGGCTGTGTACTCAATGTTTAGTAACATAAGAAATACAAAAGAGAAAGAAGATAGTATAAAGGATGAAAGAAGATTACTCTGGTTTGGGCATGTTGATTCTGAAATCCCAATGGAAACTTCTAGTGAAGAAATTTGGTGGGAAATGGATCTGAAGTCTAGCAGTGACACATAGGTTAAAGATAAAGAATTTGGGAATCATAGTCATCAGTGCTACATAAAGCTGTGGGGTAGATGAAATCAACTAAGGAAACCATGCTCAGTATGAAGAGGAAACAAATTACATGCACAGCAAACAAAAATATTAAGGGGAAGGTGACATAATCATTCTCACCTACCAACTCAAATGAATTCAAATTCCTTGCACATAGTAAGAAAAACAAGCTGTACTCTCCAGACCCTTCATGTTAGAGTCTCTGAAAGAGATTCAGGGGCTTAAAATAAACTTCAATCATGAATTTAATGCCAGACTTGTTATCCCAAGTCCGGAAAAAATATGATTACACAAAACTCTAAATTAGATGTTTGTTTTTTGAAGACTGGAACAAGATGAAAATAACATTTCATATGTTTTCTAAAAATTCCCTGGAATTATATTATTAGAACTACCACAGAAAACTATATGCTAAAGTTTATTAACCATACTGCTCTGGTTATCCCTTCTCGGAAGTCTCATAGAATTTGACTCACGGCAGATTTGGTCTGCACAGTTAAGAGTACAAAACTCTGTGTTTCCTTCACTCTCTAAATGCCTTCAAAACGTGTTCTTCTAGAATATTAAACAGTCAATAAATAGATGATAAAGTACTAACCCCTCCAAAGGGGAAAGCCATGCTAATTAAAATATAATGAAGGAGTCTTTTTAACCTCTCAAACTAAAAACTGTAATAAGAAATGAGAGCAAAATGTGATGAGATCAGCTCCCTAAAAGCAATATGGTGATACCTCCAAAAAGTCTTCAGAGCTAAAGGTCTACTTCTAGGAATCTATTGTGAGGAAGTTATTAGACATGTGATCAAAGAGTATCATTCCTTCTTAGTAACAACAACAATAAAAAAAATGAAAAATAACTTTAAGGTTCCTACTAAGGGAGAGGTTAAAAAATAAGATAGTATTTTTGCATTAACCTATATTGTAAAGTCCTAAAATTCATATTTTACAAAAATAGTTAATAAAAATGCAAAAGTGTTCACCACAGAATATTTAATAGAAAAATACGTTCAATATTAAATGAATCCAGAAAAATGTTATTTGTAATTTTATAACATATAGATATGTAGTATACATAAAATACTGATTACTGTAAATACTAAAATAGTAGCACTTACCTTTGGTTAGTGCATCAAATGTGATGTTTATTTTTATTTAATTAAATTTCTTATTTTTTTTCCTTTTTAAAAACAGTGATTGGCTGGGCACAGTGGTACATGCGTGTAATCCCAGCAGCTTGGGAGACTGAGGCAGGAGGATGGTGAGTTCAAAGCCAGCCTCAGCAAAAGTGAGGCACTAAGCAACTCAGTGAGACCCTGTCTCTAAATAAAATACAAAATAGGGCTGAAGATGTAGCTCAGTGAGCAAGTGCCCCTAAGTTCATTCAGTCTCCACTAACCCTCCCCTCCAAAAAAATAAAACAAAACAAAACAATGGTTGGGTCCTACTTTAATTTAGTAGGAAAACAAAGTATTAGTAGAAAAAACATTTCTAGGCACATGGCATTTGCTGTCTGGGATCCAAATAGCACAAAGACCCCTGAAGGTTCATCTTGGAGGAACTTTGTAGGGTGAGGTTCCCTTGTAGGTCAAAATGATTTGGATACTCTGACCATATGAATTATCATTTAATGAATCAACAAACTGCATTTTCTTTTCTTTTTTTTTCAGGGATGAGGGTGTTTTCATGAGAATAATTTCATTCTTTAAGATGCTAGAGCAGAAAACACTCTGGATTCGGAATGAGAAAACTTAATTTTGAGTCCTGGTTGCTCTGCTACTTTCAGGTCAAGTCTTTGGCCTCTCTGAACATCATTCCCTATGAATGAACATGGGGCTAATAATACCATACATTATTTATATGCTTATTTATTTATTTACTTCTCAAGATTATTTGTATAATAATATACATATGAAATAATATACATATGAAATCATTCCAGTTTCAAATGTTAAAATCCTAAAAGCATGGTTATTTGTATATTATTCCTACAATTAATTCAATTCTACTTTTGAATGTGAGAAGCAAGATGAAGGGAATTTAAAAACTGTTTTCAGTCTTCCATTGGCTGAAGAACCAATAAGAAACTAGAAAGGAGACTAGGGTATAGCTCAGTGGAAGAATTCCTGCCTAGCATGCTTGAGGCCCTGAGTTCAATCCCTAGTGTTAAAGTTAGGATGTGAGGTGTCTCCCAAAAGCTCTTATGTTAGATAATCCAAGGTAGTTTAGAGGGAAAATGATTAGGTTATGAGAGGCTTAACCCAATCAGTGAATCAATCCCCTGCTGTGATTAACTGAGTGATAGCTAAAGGTGGGTAGGGTGTGGCTAGAATAGGTGGGTCATTGGGAACCTGCCTTTGGGGTCTATATTTGGTGAGCTGAGCTTAGTCTCTCTCTGCTATCTGATCATCATCATTTGAGCTGCTTCCCTCTGCTACACTCTTCCGCTGTGATGTTCTGCCCAACCTCAAGCCCTAAGAAATGAACCAGCTGTCTATGGACTGAGACCTCTGAAATCATGAGCCCCCCTAATAAACTTTTCCTTCTCTGAAGTTGTTCTTGTCTGGTCTTTCAGTCACAGCAGCAAAAAAGTTGACAAAAACACCTAGCATTTGAGGAAAAAAAAAAAGAAGGGAAGAAGGTAGAAATATACCTGGAAGAAACTCTGGCCAACTACCAGATCACACCAGGAAGAGGTTTGAGAGAAGATCTAATGTTCAGTGACACCACATGAAAAGCCCTCTAATGAACCATTATCTCTAAGAGCAGAAACAGAGAGAGAATGAAAAACCATGACCCTTTGTACTCTGTGATTTTAAGATACCTCTCCAATCATCTGTCATTTAGAAAGAGAACCATATGGAAAACGATGGCAGTTGGCAACATTTTTCCTTGAATGCAAACAATAATTTACTTGGTGACATCATGAAAATAATGGGTTCAACACATAACAAACAGAATCAGGAGAAATGATACAATATAAATCTTGTGTACTGTCTATGTTTCAACCACAAGTGAATAATTCTAAGTATTCAAGATGATCAATTTGTTAAAAATCTAAATTCAAATTCTGAGTGAGAATAAAGCCTATGAATTATTCTATGATACACTCTCAGATCCTTACTACTGTCTTGTTTTTCAAAATGATCTGGACAAAGACTAGGAAGGATATTTCAAAAAACTTTTTTATGTCAATTTCTTTCTGTGTCTTAATGATATAAACCAAAGCAACAGAAAGTTTCTACTTACTACTTCACAAAAACCTGGAGGAAAAAATCAAACTTATTGCTTATGCAATTCTTAATCATTTCATATATTTTTAAAATGACAAAATTTCTCCAATAAATATATTCATGTAACTGATGTATAAAAACAGAGTGTCCACATTCTACAAATAGTAATTTTTTTTTTTAATTTTAAGACAGCACATTGCAATTCTTTACACAAAATTTCTGGAAACAAAACAGACATTTGGCCCTAAAGCCTTAAGTCATAACATTTCTCATCAGGATGATTAATCTTTACGAAAAGGCAGGAAAACAAGACAGAGCCGCCCACTCTGACATTTTGATTCTTTGAAGAAAAAAAAAAAATCCCAATCTAGTTCATGAACTGGAACCATCATTTATAAAATGTATGTAATCCACCAAGAGTAAACTTTGATTATATGATTAACAAGATTGTTATCTTTCTTATTCTTTGCATTGAGAAAAGTGTACTGACATTAAAAAGTGGTTCTAGCATCATTTTACCTAGAAATCTGATAAACCTTTGCCAAGGAACCAACCAAACTTTAATAACAAGGTTATTTCATTTTTTCCTTTTATGCTTACTTGAAAAAAAATATAAACAAGAGATAATAATATAGATTTTTTTTTAAAAAAAAACCCACTCAAATGATTTGCTCAACCTTTCTATATCCAGTGATCAGAGAATGGGGAGAATGTATTTTTCAGGTAAGATCCTGCAGCTGCTATGAGCTAGGCACATGCACGTGTGTGCACACATGCTTGAGAAGTACAGCAAATGCATCATTGTGGTCACATGGAAAGGAAGAGAGGAAAGAGAGGTGTGGATCAGCAGGAAGAGGTTTATCTGCAGGCTCAGAGAGTTTGCTGTTGGTTGTATCTAAAAGCTCTACCCTAAAAGGAGTCAAATCTGACGTTTGATGTCTTTTTCTCCTTACTTTTTTCTCTCACTTTTGAAGAGCTTAGGTGGGGAGTGAACCATCTCTAACCTTGCAAACTTGGCTCTATAGAAAGTAGCTGGCATTAAACTAACAGTTCAAGGGGAAGTATGAGAAGGACAGGAATCATTCAAAGACAGTGTGAGTGAGAGAGGAAGGAAGTGGCTGTGGGGAAGACAAGGAAAAGAAATAAGCATAGGGAAGCAAAAGAAATGAAGGACAAGGAAATAGCTAGTAGTGAAGTATAGGAGCTCTCTCCATGCCTTCAGGGCCTCCTATGCTGATTGGCTGCCTTCAACGCCTCCCCTCCCCTTTCCTTACCCCATGCTGATTGGATGCCTTCAGCGCCTCCTATGCTGATTGGCTACTTTGAATGCTTCCCCTCCCCTTTACCCTATGCTGACTGGCTACTTTGAATGCTTCCCCTCCCCTTTACCCTATGCTGATTGGCTGCTTTGAATGTTTTCTCTCTGCCCCCCCTTACCCCATACTGATTGGCTGCCTTCAGTGCCTCTCCTTTTCTCATCTCATGCTGATTGGCTGTGCACCTGATGGATCAATACCCTATTGGCTATAACCTAACCTCAGGGCCATGATTGGTCCAAGGACCCTATATAAACTGTTGTACTAACTGAAATAAACAGTTCTGCCTCTCTCTCTGGCAGAGCAGTTTTACCTACCCCTAGTGTCTAAGTGACTCCACAACCTTAGTCCTCCAGGACCCCAGACCTTGTCCTGTGGGACTCCATTCTTCGGTCCCCTCATGCCACAGGACCCCCAACTCATGGAGCGAACCCATGCAAGGCACGACATAAACGACATCCAACATAAACGACAGTGAAGAAATAAGCTAATCCCAAATGTTCTCTCTGATAAGTGGATGCTCATCCACTTATAATGGGGGAGGGGACATGGGAAGAATGGAGGAACTTTGGTCAAAGGGCAGGGAGGGGGCATAGGGACAATAAAAATGGTGGAATAAAATGGACATCATAGCCCTAAAAAAAAAAAAAAAAGAAAGAAAGAAAACAGCTAGTAAAGTTCAGAAAACAACCAATTTGTCCACTTAACCTTAACTCATTTACCTGTGTTATTTTTTCTATTCCCTGGAAGTTGTGCTTTTCAAAATGTTCTGCTATATTTAAGAAAGTACGACGTTCTAGATGGCAGCAATTACTCAGGACAATCAAAAGTCGCTGTTCCTAGAAGCAAAATAAATCTTTAGAAATACATTTATAGTAACACATGGCAAGTATAATAGATAACCTTATCACTTCTTAAGTTTAATTATAATCTCTTGCTATTTAACCTCTATATTCCATGTTTTCCTTTTCTTGACCATTTCTTTCCTAACATTAACATAGGCAGAAACATCCTATAATTCCACAATTCCACTAATTGCTTATGATTACACAGTACACTAAAAAGTCAAATAGGGGTTGGAGGTGTGTTCAGGTATAGGTGCTTCCCTAGCATGGGCAAGGCCCTGGGTTCAAATCCCAACACCACCTCAAATATTAAAAAAAGAATCAAATAATGTTTTTTTTACCAATTTTATGTACACAAAAATGCTATACAAATGTGTACCTTAAATAACTACATAAAATGTAGAATTTATTAGAAAAATTGTTTATAAACTTTTTACAACTTGAAAGAGAATAATGCTGCCATATTATCTGTTTGATGTGCTCCTTCAAAATTCTCAGGCTTTTAAGAACCTTTTGTATGTGTAGGAATAACCTCCCTCTAATGGGGAGTGAGGGTCACTAAGGGCCAAGGAATTCTTCCACAGGAAGTGGTCAAGTCAGTCAAGGGAAAGGAGTAGAGCCCATTTGCTGGTATATTCTCCAGGGTCTTGTCCCACTTAAGTAATTTCTTATAAAAATGATCAAACCCCAATGCTTATGAATGCAATATCCTATAGTTCAGAAGAACTAATGTATCTATGTTTGTAGATACAATTCTGGGAATGGCCCTTGTGGCTCCTACTGTGGTCACTGAGGCAGGGGGTCCTGTACTCCTGCCGGTGTGAGAGCATTCTCTGGAACAGCTGTGACTCATCTAGGGCCTTCACTCAAGATCCTTGACTAAAACTAAGGCAAAGCCACTTTCTAGGAAAAGTTCTCAACCATATTTGGCTTATTCTTTCTGTACAGAAAAAGAATAACTTGCAATAATGTAGTTTAGTATAGAAAAAGTGGATATGAACAGGGTCCTATTTTTTGAGGTTCATGGACCAAAGATGAATAAAGCCTTTGAACTCAATTGCCAAACCTTGCATTTTCCAATAATTTAGTTCAATCATGTGTCCACAGATCTTTTAAATTTCTTTTTTCTTTTTGGGGCAGGGGGCCAAAGAGCCAGGAATTGAACCCAAGGATACTTAAGCACTGAGCCACATCTCTAACTTTTTTTTTTTTTTTTTAATTTTTAAATTTTGAGACAGGGTCTTACTAAGTTGCTTAGGGCTTCACTAATTTGCTGAGGCTGATTGTGAACTTGTGATCCTCTTGCCCCAGCCTCCAAGTCACTGGGATTACAGGCATATGCCACTGCACCCAGCTATACATGTTTCTTTATTTAAAATGTTCTCATCTTTATTTCTGGCAGAGTATAGCCTACTCACTGCTCTTTTGGTCATCAACAAATAGAAATAAAAGGCCAAATAATTTAATTAAAATAACTTCAAACAAATGAAAAGGTTGCTAATGGCTCTGAGTCAACTTGTGGATAGGAAGTGGAACATATAACAAGGTTAACAGGGGTGGTATTATGTATAAAACTCTTTTTCCATATTTAGTGAATAAATGGCAGAAAAGACAACAGAAAGAAAGTAGTGGTAAGTGCTGGAACTTGTACAGATGAAGCCAGAATGGCAAGACCATATCTCCCTCTTGTTCCCAAGCCTCGATTTATCATTATTTATCATTATGCACATGGGCATAAATAAACTGGACATTTCATCAGTCATTCCAAACATTCTGTACTCCTCAGAAACCTCAACCAGTTTCTCAATTTATTATTTTTCCCTCTCAAGAGTCAAAAAGCTCCATACCCAGAAGACTAGGCCTCCAGAGTCTTCTCTACACTGGTAGTAAATTCTTTTTGCTTGATTTTCCCCATTGTAATATACATAGTTCCTCTTCAAAAACAGAAAAACTTCTTCAGTGAGTTCGAGTCTCACTCTTAGTAAATGTATTTTTCCCTCAAATCTAACCAATCAGATGAAATAAAAGTGGGAAGAACAAATGAACAAATGAACACCATAATCAAATTCTTAAGAGATGTATATTTCAACTGATCTAATACAGCACATGCAGATGAAAAAATATGATCTGAGGTATTACATTCTCTGTTATCCAGGACAGCACCAGGCCTGGCTGTCCTCAATAATAGCCCTGGGTTATACAGTGAGTAAGGCACACAATGGGATGTGAACCCATGTTCCCTGACTCAAAATCTAGATCTCTTTATTACCATAACTGCCTCTCGTTTAGGTAACACAAGACCTAAGCTAAAATTGTCTGAAAATATGGGCCAAATTAAAAAGGCATGTTCTAATGGGAAAAAACAGGAACTGAATTTGGTAACACATGAACAATTTTTGGTGAATAAAACAGGACAAGGTGCTGATATGAGCAGTGGCAAGTATAAAACAGAGGGGTGGGGTAGCCTCTGAGCATAAGCTCAGTATGAGCCAAGAGGGAGCTGTGGCCTGAGGGACAACTTGGGTTCTTCACAGGAACAGGGAGCCTGGGCTTGCTCTCATGCTCCACCTCTGAACAGGTACAGGCATAGGCTCAGAGCAGCAACCCCATGTCCAGGGTAGGCCCACATGTCAGCTGAAAATTACCTAAATGGATGCAATGCATCAATTAAAGAAAGGAAAGCAGTTTTCAAACACTAGAGAAGTTACCATGTACAAATTAAGCTTATTCTAGGGCTGGAGATGTAGCTCAGTGGTACAGAGCTTGCTTAGCATATTTGAGGCCCTGGGTTCAATCCCAGTACGACCAAAAAACAAAACAAGTTGAGCTTATTCTGAAAGAAAGAGGAAAAAGTACATTTGGCCAGATAGATGGAAGGTCTATCGATTTGAAAGATCTTTCCTTCAGCCACGACCCTCTCTAGCACTCTTTCTTTCTAGGTTCACAGGAAAAGACTCGTTTAAACTTAGTGTGTAGCCTTCTCCTGTCACTCTCTTCCAGGACAATCAGCTGTCCCCTCATTAGCCCACAGAGGTGGCTCCCACAACATAGCCCATGAAGCTTAGTCTTCATCTCCTGAAACCTGATCCTCCCCAGTCAGTTTGTTCAGCATTCCCTTGCTTAAATGCTCTTCACCGCCATTTCCAAGTACACTGCTCTATCGAGATTTCCTTCTCTCTCCAATTATTCCTTTTCAGAAAATGTTAAGACTGTCTGTTAGTCACTCCTTAACTACCAGTACCCCCAATATTATTTTCATGTTGGCCTTTATCTCATTCTATTAATGAACCCCCAATTTCTGTGTCCTGGCTGAATGTTTTGACTGCTCTGTGACCCAGTCAGCTGCATGTCTTGCTCTGCAGGCTTAAACCTGAGCTGGGCCTTATCTCCAGCATTGAGGCAGCTGTTTGGGCGGTTGCTGAAAGGCACTCAAAGATAAACTGTGTCATTTAACATGTGTGGAAACCAGCCCACCCTGAGCTAGATTCTTTAAACCTAAATTCCATAAAACAGGCCTTTTTTGTGGATATTTCTTCTCATTGTCCACTGTCCACTGAGAGGAGATACTGTAGCTTCCTCCATATGTAAGCCTCCTAATAAATGCTTTGGACTGATCGCCCTGCATTTTGAAATCCCAACAGGCCCCATTTCAGGATGGTTTAGAACAGTACTTTGCAGGAAATCCCTGCCACCATGTCTGGGGAGACTCTAGGCACAAGTTCTGCTGGACAGAACACTAGTATTTTTCTTAGTATTTTATCTATTCATAGGCCTCCTATTGTGTATATATGGCTAATTCACAAATCTCTCTAGATTTCCCTCCTGGGATCCAGCCAATTACATCCAATCACCCAGAAGATATCTCTGCCACTCATTGAACAAATCTCCCCAAACAAGTTTTCAATCTTTCTTTATAAGCTGTTTATTTCAGTGAATGGTTAACATTCTCTACCTAGTCATCCAAACGAGTAAACCTAGAATAATATTTTTAACTACTTTGACTAAACAATATTTTTCCTAATATGCCAAACCCATTATTATTTAGGAATTCATACTTAAATTACTGTGGAAATAACAACAGGGTAGGAAATTCAGATCGTTTTTCTTTTTTTTTTTTTTTTTTAATTTTTTTTTAGTTGTTGATGGACACAATGTCTTCATTTTATTGCTTGTATGTGGTGCTGAGGATCGAACCCAGGGCCTCACGCATGTGAGGCAAGCGCTCAACCACTGAGCTACAATCCCAGCCCCAGATCGTTTTTCTTGATATACACACACACACACACACACACACACTCAATACATCATCACAAATCAGAGGAAGTTATCTTCTTTAAGGCAGGTAGCTTGGCTCTGAACTCACCAGCTAAGTTTACTGATAAATGTATATATATGAATCATCTCTAAATGCATGTATATGTTAAAATGTGTATGTGTGTGCGCGTGTGTGTGCATACATATGCATGTGCACATGCACAGATATATGGTGATCTGGTTTTGTTTTTCCAAGTAACCTGTGTTCAAACAAAATGGGGACCTCACAGAAACAAAAGAGAGAAAAGCAGAGCTTCTCTGGCTGAAGAGGTGACAAGATGTGAGGGAAATGCCCTTGTCTTGTGCCTCCTTCCCAGAGGATCAAGGTAATTTGCAAACACCAGACAACTAGTAGGGCACCTTTTAACACTCAAGAACCTGCGAAAAATGTATAGAACTGTTTAAGTGCAACTCCAGCTAAAAAGCTTTCAATATGGAGTACGTATTAATTATACTTCACTAAATCTTCACACAACATAACAGCTCCCAAATATAGAGCACTGCCCCACACTACATGCTACAGCAATGATGTAGTAATACTCAAAGTAATTCAGATTGATTTATGGACTAGTCATTAAATAATTTTAAATGGCATGTCTTACTTTCTTTTTATTAGCTTACTTACAGAAGTCAAACTGAAGTCTTCATGAATACTTCCAAACAAATCAGGAGAAGAAACATCTACAGAAAGACTGAATCATAGAACAGTTACAATTAAAGCACTGAAATTGAAAAATGCAACGAACTATATGTAAATTTCACTTTAAGGGTTTTGGTATAACTATAATGCACTTTTTAAAAAAAGTTCTTTAAAAATATTTTTTAAAAAAGGTTTTGGTGCAAAAAAATCAAATAACTTTGTATAAGTTTGCTAAAATATATTTTAAAATTGATAGCTCAGAGGTGGCACAGTGCGCTACCAATGAACAGAGGCCATTTAAAAAAAACTGTTTTTAGACCTTCTCAAAACTGGCATAAATTTAAAACAAACCATCAAAGGAAAAAATGTCAAGCAATTTTACTCAAAGTGTTTCTATCAGAATTTCCAGGAGGCTTTCTGAAGTTTGCTTTCATAGTAATCTACTTAAACATGAGCTGAATTAGGAAATTAATTGATAATCCACAAACAACTAGAAACAATACTGGGGACAGAGGGAAGGGCATATCATAAACACAACATTCCTTTTCTTTAAACCTCACTGATTTTAAAATTAATATGGAAGACTAAAGCACTGAAAATGTCAATTAATATTTCAAACCAGAGACAATAAAAGAATGCCAGTCTGAAAAAACATTAAAACAAAAACCGAAGATAGTTAATACAGCACTGATATAAAATAGATTTGATGAATCAATTGAAGATAAAACTCAGAAAAATACATTGTACCTATATATCTAATACAATGATATATGAATCAAATTATAACAGAGCAACAAAGAAAGACTTAATCAGCAATCAAGGTTCTGATTAACTATACAAATTTTTGGCAGAGTAATAAACTGAATATTTAAAATAAAATCAGAAAATCCGGAAGAATTAAAAACTTATTTGGTCTTCAGAGAGGTGATAGTTTTATATACTGGGAAGCAAAAATTAGGAAATAAACATGTAAAAATTGTCAAACTTCCAATTAAAGATTTAAGAGGGTTTTCTTTCCTCCAAATTTTTGTCAGAGCAAAAATTTTAGATGCATAGAGTTACACATATCAAGTATCATTCAGAAAAACTAGGTGTTAAAAAAAAAAAAATCCAGCACTTTATACTACTGTCCTATATAGCCACACTCTAAAAAAACTACCCCATGAATTTATAAATATCAAGTCAGGAAGTATCCTCTGGAGCTCAAATAACTAAGCCTGACCCAAGCTCAACTCTACCCAAATGCTCAGTTTCTAACAAGAAAACTGGTGCAGCCCCCTAACACCAGTAATATAAAAGCAATCGAGCTGGGCGCAGTGGCACACGCCTGTAATCCCAGCACTTTGGGAGGCCAAGACAGGAGAATCATGAGTTGAAAGCCAGCCTGAGAAATGGCGAGGTGCTAAAAGCAACTCAATGAGACCCTGTCTCTAAATAAAACACAAAATAGGGCTGGGGATGTAGCTCAGTGGTCGAGTACACCGAGTTCAATCCCTGGTACCAAAAAACAAAAAAGAGCAATCAACTAGGAGCTATACAATTAATTTTCCACCATTTTATTATTTATAAAACCTGTTCTTTTGGAAAATGAGTAAGCTAATTGTTTTCAATTTGTTCAACGTCTGTAATAAGGTTACGATGAATTCAGAAGATAAAATAATTATGGAAAAAGCATAGGTCACATAAAACTATGACTTTAATATGAAAAATTTACCTCTCTTGCTAGACATCTCAGAATATAAAACCAAATATGTAACTTCAGTTCATATATTTAATTATCTTAAATGAACCAATGAAATTAATTTCACTTTTACTTACTGAGTAGTATCTATATCAGCATCAGGCTTGGTGCTCAATTGTTCCAGACAATATATAAAAACCTAAGTCAAAGATAAGTTTCAGGGACATGAAAATTATTTTACATGAAATAGATCTACACCATCAGTGGTATGTTGTGGGGGTATATTAAGTATATTTACATGTGTGTGCATGTGTTTCTGTGTGACAGATATGTTGCTTCAATATATACCACATAAGTGACAGAAAATAAAAGCACCTATGTTTTGATCAATTATTACGTTCTTGAATATATTTTAGAAAAAAGAGCTTTTTTCTTTTCCTTGCTCATTCATTAACATTTTCAGCTTTATTTATACAACGTGCCTACAAAGAAAGAACTGATCCCAATCAAAAAACTTTATACTCTAGATAAAATGTAAACAAGTAATTATCATTTAATTTACTCTAATGGAGTGATCTCATGGAAATACAAATAAAGTATCATGAGAATACAAAAACAGAAAGGTTAACATAAATTAAATATTCAGGTATTATTAAAATGAGCAGAAATTAATCCTAGATTAAATACTATTTTGTTACCCTACTTACTCTAAACTATTACACGCACAGGTAAGATTCAAATATCAATACATATGTAATATGTTACACGTAACATATAAATAGAAGGAGCTGACTACTAAATGCATGCATGATCCCAGGCTTTGGGTATCACTGCTGTCAAATATTACCTGCATGATATTGATGCTTAACTGGCAAACTTCCTCCTGTGTTTTAGGTTGTTGAAAGACCTGTGAGGAAAAATTATGATTAAAACTTTTGGACTTTGCTAAGAAAATGAAACTATTATGGAGTTGGATACAAACAGTAAAAACATGGAAAACTGCTTTAGGTGTGGACATTCTTGCTCTGCAGAGCTGGTCCACAGGTGTTTTCCTACCTAGAGTAGTTACGGTCCCAAGCTGGCTGACAATAACCAAGTCAATTATTCACTTTGTACACAAAGTGTTGCCTATAACCCCTGTACTCATATTTTAACTCTTATTATCCCACCTTAGAATTAGAAATCAGCATGTTCCTGTAGTTAAACTAAAAAAAAAAAAATACACAAGCAATAAGGGAAAGAAGTTCTTATATGGCAATGCCTCAGAAATTTAATACTGTAATTTCTTGAAGGGTTCCTCAAGAAATTCTGAAATGGAGGTAGAATTGAGCAGAAACTTACACTGGCTTCCCCAGGCTTGCATTCGAGAACGCCCTTCAGGGACTGCAGGGAGTGTACAATGCACTGTTCAAACTGACATGGCTGAAGGAAAAAAAAAACTCATCTTAAATTTTTTAAAAAGCACAGGCTATGAAGACAACTTAATTAACTGAATACGGCCAAAAACTCTAAATTTTCCAGGATTTTGTAAAGGAAGAAAGACACAAAAAAATCTTACCAATAATAATTTTGTCATCAAGTTTTAGATTTGGCATGTGCTTTTTGCACTTACTATTTTTAAGTGGGTCAAACTTAAAACTAAATTACATCTCATTCTACTAGAAAAGAACTCAAATATCACTAAAATTTTTCTTCAAAATTTTACTCTTCTAAAAGACAAAGGATGTAATAAGGACCAAATATAAAGAACATATGTTACTTTTTTTTTTTTTTTTGGTATTCGGGATTGAACCCAGGAGCGTTTTACCACTGAGCTACACTGCCAGTCCTTTATTTTAAGACAGGGTCTCTAAGTTGCTTAGTGCCTTGCTAAGTTGCTGAGGCTGACATGCAACCTGTGATATCCCTGGCTCAAGCTCCTGAGTTACCGGGATTACAGGTGTATGCCACTGTACTCAGTTTGAGCTTATATTTGAAACACTATGTCCCAGGTACATACTAGAACAAGCATAGCTTCCTAGATGTTCCATATCTCTGGCACTATTCAACAAAATCTAATGATGATAATAATGATCTGGAGGATACACAAATCCGCAAATGAAATAAATAACCGCAGTCACATATACATCAAGTGAAAAAAATGAAACTCGAAAATACATCCAACCAATAAGCTTGAATGAATCCTTTTTTTTTTTGGGTACTGGGGATTGAACTCAGGGGTACTCAACCACTGAGCCACATCCCCAGCCCTATTTTGTGTTTTATGTAGAGACAGGGTCTCACTGAGTCGCTTAGCGCCTCGCCATTGCTGAGGCTGGCTTTGAACTCGCGATTCTCCTGTCTCAGCCTCCCTAAGTGCTGGGATTACAGGCTTGCGCCACCGCGCCCGGCTTTTGAATGAATCCTAACACTTCAGGCTCCTACGTGTGTCTGAAGTTTTACTCTGGATAACAGTGACACAAGAGTGAGTAAGACAGAATTCTCATGAAATGCTTATTATAGCCAGGACATACCACCATGAAAGTCACAGTAAAAATAATATTTTTTTAAAAAGGTATAAAAATATAAATCCTCAACTGCATAATAAAATAAGCATCATGAATAAAACAAGTAGAACTCAGAGAAAAATGGTGCTGGAGGGAGGTCTGCTCTAAATAGAACAAAGAAGGTCCCCTCAGATGGCAAGAACTGAGGCTGAGACCTGAAGAGCAACTGCGGAGGAAAGTAGCAAGATTTCTGGAGGAAGACAGCAGGCACACGGGCAGGAGTGGGGGCAACAGACTGTCAGCACTGAGGGACAGAGGGTCATAACCTCCGGGGGTGAACACAGGCACCACAGAAAGTGTTAGGATTTATACAAAGGGCATTGAGCTAGGACAGGATTAATGCTCAACCAACCAGCTCCGTGCAAAAAATCTGGCATGAACCTCTCCTCAAAATACGCATTGATTTTTTAAAAAGTGTTTGGGGGAAAAACTAACCAAAGAAAGGAAGTAATAAATGTACACATATTTTTAAAAGACAAGTTTATTTTCTTATAAAAAGTAGCCTTGACTTAATGAAAGCTAAAATAGTGCCTCGGCTTTAATGATTTTATTGCTCTCTGAAACCACCAGAGGGCACCATGAAGAAGATTTAAAAGTATTAAGTAGAAAACAAGGGGGATATACAGGATGACTGCACAGAAAGCATTTAGAGTCAAAATGTTTATTAGTACCTAGCATGGGTGAGGCTCAGGGTTTAATCCCCAGAATCATCAAAAAACAGTTTGTAAGATGAACTGACCTTAAACTTTGACCTCCTGCCTCAGAAGGCAGGAAAATTTAAGTTGTTAAAACAATGATAATAATCATAATATTGAAAGTAAAATGAAAAATTCAACTATGGACGGTTAAATACTGACATTCACTTAGATTTCTTGTGTTAAAATTTAAACTGCACTTTTTAAATTTTTTGTATTTATGTTAATACAATAATGGAAAGGGAGTAATAGAAAGCTCAGTGAGCAGTTTCAGTTAAACTGGAAGTGAATGACAGTCTAAAAAATTGCCTTTTCTTTTTTCTAAAAAGAATGAAGTAGTGCTATCTGTATTGTCAGTGAATCATCCAACATAGTTGACTACTCTACAAGAAGTTATCACAAATCATTCCAGTTCCTCTGAAACAAGAAAATTCTCAGAATTATCCAAATTGAAAAAGGCAGAAACTATGTTCAACATGAGAAGAAAACAGGATGCTTTCAAGTGAGCACCGAAGGGAAGTTCTAATTAAAGATAATACTTCAGCAGAAATAGCAGTCATAGGTGGCAAAACTCAATATTCATTTCTTTAAAATGATAAGAAATGTTTCCCTATAACACACACTCACAGGAAAAGAAACAAATGGGATTGGTAGTATGGAAATGTTAAGAAAATACAAATCAGAGGTATGTGACAGGCTTTGCAAGAACTAAGTCATTGTTCAAAGTCTAAAAATTTTACACACACACATCAGGTTAAACTACTTTAAGTTGTGATCTAGACTTATGCTCTAAGTGTTGACTTACTTTTTCTTTTAAGAGAGAGACATGCTGAATGGCTAAAACCTTGGTCAGCATTATCAAATCCATTCTGTTAGCTTATTTCTTCAAAGACATTTGACCAGAACATGTCTTGGCTAACTCCCAATGTGCTTCTTCTCATGGGTCATTGATTTCATGGCCCACTGTGGTTTAGATCTTCCCTACACATACTTATATGGCTTGTGTGTGTTAGGTCAAACAAGCAATTAGCTATTTTATGGTTATAATTGCACTAGAGTAGTCAAACTTTAAAGACAGACTACAAACACATTTTGTAGCAATTATCCCAAGTCCTTTTCACAGAGGTTGATTACAATAATCAAGTAAACCAACCATCTAGGTTACAAGGGCTGTCAGTGAAGCACACACTGGGCTCACCACCTATGCTAGAAGCACTGACTTGAAGAAGAACCTAAACCCAATAGCTATTTTATGGCCGAGGATCAAATTTATGTTGTTGTTGTTTTTTTAATGAAACAGGACCATGGCAACTGAGACTTAATTTTCTCAAACCAAGCATATAAACCCTCCACCCCACCTTTTTTCTTTGCAGAAAACTAATTTTAGGTAGGTATCACAAACCAGGAATTAAGGTAATTTGATGTTTAATTTACTCACACCTATTTTATTTGGGGCAAGTTATTCAGTGGATGATGGTTCAGTGATCTCCTGGACCTGTCATTCAAGCTTGCTATGATAATTAGGACATGGTTGTATAAAATAGCTTTGAGAATATAGCAAGGAATAATGTAAACATAAGGAACTGCCATAAATTAACAAAAATTCTTTATGTTTGTCTAGAGCTTTACAGTTTACAAAAAGCTTCAGTCCACAGTATTTCGTTTAATTCTAACCCAAAACACTAAAAAATTATTCTATTACTTTCCTAATTAAAGCACAGTGGTCAGTCAGGTTATTTAGCTTCTTTAGGATAAGTTCTGATTCTAAATTGAATGCAGTATATTTTCCTCCATACCAGTGTTGTCCAACAAAAATATAATATAAGCCACAAGGACAAGGTAGAGATGTAATTTTAGATTTTCCAGTAGCCACATTAAAAAAATTAAAACCAAATAATTTTAATATAGTTTAATTCAAAATATACAAATATCACAACTTCAAAATGTAATCCATATAAAAAGTTGAAATATTTTACATTCTATCATTTTAGTATCTCAAGTGGCTGCCATACTAGTCACTACACACCTTTCTCTATGAATAAGATACAGAATAGTTTTTATTTAAATACAAATAACAGTGACAAAGTAAATCCAATTAAGATATTTTTATTCTAGACCTCCTTGAAAATAGAATTATAATCAATTTATTAAAAACAATAAACTTTTCTAACTCATTGCAAACATGATTTAATAAAAAAATGGAAGTAAGCATTTCTTTTCTAAACTATTTGTTAATTTAACGTAAAGAACACTTGCATATATATTTATATCACCTTAATGTAAAGCCTTCAATTTTGGAGAAACAGAACAAGCCCCCAAATTCCCCAATTCCCAAAGGAATGTTGTTAATAAGATGTTCAGAAATTCAAGGAAAAGAAGAAAAGAAGCTCCCAGTTGTGGGAGCTTTGTCCCTCAACTGCCCAGATCCTCACTGGTTTATAAATCTGAGCTAGTCAAAACCATTTTATTCTTGTTTCATTATATGAGGCATGAACCGGAAGTTTTCTTCCCACGATTTATTTTCTCCTTTTTTCTCACAAAGGTAAGACTAGAATTGGGAGCACACACAAATTCTGCTGAAAAGCTTCACTTCCCTGCCTATGCTGCTGAAAATGTGGATACATAAATGTGTTTTGCCCAACTATATAAGAAGAGAGTTGTCAGCTATGGATTCTAGGAGAGTGCTAGACTTTTTTCCTAGCAGGAATGAGGCTGTGAGTTATCATGAGGCCATCTTAAGCAGAAGCCAGTACAAAGAACAACAGAGAAGAAAGGCAGAGGGCTTCTAAGTATTGGAGAGTATTGGACACTTGCATTATCGGGCCAGTGTATGAGAAAAAGGAAATTCCTTGTCTTGTATAAGCCACTAGAATGTTTCATTGGCAAATGTGAATCTTACTGACAACACTCACATACAGGATTATTAGGGGGATTCATAAATCAGGTGTAAAAGCACTATAAATTATGAAAACTATATTCAAAGGTATTTTGAAACCCTAAAACCCATCTGAAAAGAACAGACCATTGTAGTTGCTGCTTGACTTGTGAACTTATCTGCAAAGGTTTGTGCTTGTTGTTTTTGTTTTGCTAAACAAAGCTTAGGGGCTGGAAAAAGCATTTCTCCTGTTCTGCTTTTCTGAAAATTTGAATTGCTAAGTAATATGGAATTAAGGATACTCTGTTTTTTAAAAATTAATGCAAACAAAAATAGTGATACTGGATGAAAAGAAGCCACTCTAAAAGAAACCCACTCTTTTCACTAATTGTTAAATAAATGTGATTAGCATTAAGCAAAAATGAAAGAAAACTTTAAAGCTTATTTTTCTATTTTCAGAAACTAGATTTGCAATGCAGAGAGCATACACTCCTTTGAATACAGTAAATAATTTATTTTTAATATAATAAACAATAATGACAAATAATAAAAAAGAATTTAAACTTACTAAGGAAGTCAGTCCTTCATTATCAACAATCCAGTCCTCCTTTTCAGCTAATCTCTTTATTTCTACAAGAAAAACAAGCATATAGTCCTTTTCATTATAATTATCCCACTGATATTAATAGAGAAAAAAATCTACAAAGTGTATGGTTTTGTTTTATATAGATTTATAAAAACCTGATGAAAGTAGGCATAGAGTTTAATTTTTTGTAGACTTAAAAATCTATGTATTGTCTACTGATTTTTCTAATAAAATACTAACATAAATAAAAATTTTTACTACATAGCCCGATTTGGAAAATTCTAGGTTAGGTTTAATGATCACTTGAGATGAGAATTACTTATTCAGTACTCTAAACTGGACAGACGAGCATAAAGTAAGCCCTACAATATTTTTTCCCTAAAACTTCCGATGAATACTCTGGATTCTGTTTGAATGTTATACATTCTTGACAATGGCAGCATGACTTTCACTTGGCTAAAGGAATGCAAACTGCCCAAACCTTCAACATTGCAGGCTGGCACAGGTTCCTGGGGAGAAAGGATGAGGTGAAGAATTAAGAGGGGAATGTTCAGCTGCACAATGTATTAACTATCAAGTCTACAGTGATGTGATCTCCCCACTTAAAAAGCCCAGTGACAGAGAGTAATGATTTGTGTATTTCTAAAAATGTTCTTAATTGTTTTTTAAAACATCTAATACCTAAAAGGCTGCTTTAAAAAGAATACTCTTACTGCTTTTTATGATTCTATGTAGAAAATTCTGAGAAAATGAAAAAGTATCTATAATGTCTAGTATTCATACAATTGCTAATACCCTTTCCTCAGATTTTACATTGTTTTTTTCTAAATTAAAACATTTAAATATACACATATTTTTGAAACCAAATCCATATTTTATATATTACATCTTCTACTTAACATTTGCCCTAAGGATGTTCTTATATTCTGAAATGCTTTCAAGTATATCTGTCTCAATTTTCTGTATGGTCTTTCATCTCAACTAAATTGATTTGAAAAGATACCAAATTGGAAAAACCTCTACTGAACATCTAGAAATGAGATGAATATATTCAAATTTCCATAGGAACACTTCTCTCTTATTTTCAAGGATTTGGAAGCTGGAAGAAGGGGGCATATTCAGATAGCTATTGTCCAAGTAAGTGTTATCAATTTTTCTTAACACACCTTCTGCTGTGTGTTGTAATGTGACTATTACACAACGTACACGGAGATCCAAAATAAGATCCTGGATAGTTTGTAACATGTCATTAGGAATTTCAAGGGCAGTCAATGATTCATAAGTAAGCCTAGGAAACAAACACAACAAAAGTGAGCAGAAGGGATCTTGAAGCAATTCCTTCCTATTGCTTTCACCATCTGTACCTGCGTCTCATACAGCTTGCAAGTTATACCAACGAAAACAGGGAAAATAAGACCAAGACCATGGTATAACAGTAATACTGAATTAAGTAACAGAAAAGATGCACGTACAGTATGATTTTCTCATCCATCATAAAAACCAGGAGTATTTAAGAGTTTCATTGCTAGACGATAAGTGAGAAATAATAGAGGCAACAGGACAGAGAAAAAGGAAAGTAAAATTTTTTCCTTGCTGACTATATTAAAACATCATATCTCATACTGAAGTCCACCCCTCTCACCTCCCCCCCAAAAAAACAAGGTGTGTTTACCCTTTTGATGAGCATATGTCTACATTTACCTTATGGTCTGGATGACATGAGCAAGCCAGTGCCCAGAGAGCTCAGACTTCACCTCCCAGCCTCCGTACTGCCTCATTTCTCCCTCTCGAATGCTCAGTGGGAGCAAAGCTCCACGGATCAACTTCACAAGAGAATGCATTACTTCCTGAATCATTTTCTAGAAATGGACAAGCAAAAATGTATTTAAGTGTTATCAGTCTGATCAATAACAAATACTTTCATTGTAAAATCTTCTAATAACCTCACATGAGAAAACACTACCCTGTAGTCTGCATACTTATCCTTAACTTACCTTGAAATCATTTTGTCTTTGTCTTACATTCTTTGATCTTTCAATCTGGCCCGACTTCTCAGCAGTCTTAAAAATTTTTAAACAAAATAAAACATATTAGTTGTCTTTTAGAAATAATTTATAAACAATTTATAAAAATAAATGTTTTAAGGTTGTACACAGAACATGAGACATAACTTGATTTGACTGTATGCTTAACAAATAATTTAAGTTTATGTTTATAAGATGATTAATTAGAAATCATTTCTTATGCCAAGTTTATGGCATAAGTTTGATTGTATGCTTAACATATAACCAAGTTTATGGTTATAAGATGATTAATTAGAAATCATTTCTTATCCAAGAAGTTAGATACTTTTAGGTACAATTCCCATAAGTGAATCTAAAAATTAAGTTGAAACAACCAAGTTTAATTCCATATGGTTAAACTGTGATTTGCCATATCCATGATAACATTTTTAACATAATTTTTCATTAGATAGCACAGCAGCAAAATGAACAGTAAACTCTAAATTAAGGTACAGTAATCCTAGGATATCCATTCTATGTCCTCAGTAAATACTTTTAAATATAAACATTATATCATTTTATTTAAAAAAAATTATAAATCACTGCTCTTCTTTCAAAGATTTTACAGTATAATTTAGGAAAAAATACATTCTACTATTTTGTTTACTGACATAATCCATTTTTTCCTTAAAGTAATATGTGGAAGACTTCATATTGATTAAAAGAGAGATCTGTTCAACTAGATTTCAGTTAGCATTTTACTAACAAATTTCTAACAACTAAATACTAGAAGGGCAAGCTGAGGAAACATTCCAAATAAAGAAGCAAGAACAAAATTACACCATATAAAAGAAAATTCTGACATTTCATTGATATAATGTAAAAGTTATTTCTTAAAATTAAACCCTCAAGTATTATTGGTTAAAGGGTAAAGACATGTCAAGAGACCTTTTAAGTTAAGAACAGTTACATTATCAATGACTGTTATTGACTTCAAATTAACTTTAAAATACAAGTAATGTTTATATATATATATATATATATATATATATACATACACACACATATTATATAAGCTAAAGAAACAGTATATAGAGTTTGCTTATATAATTAACATGGATATGAATGAGAAAACAAAGAATTAGATTGTTGGTTGTTTCCATCAAAAATGTCCGATGTGCCTGATAAAAAGAGGTAAGCACAAACAAATATGTATCCTTCAAACTCTAATTTATGCTTATTTTAAATCTTACATTGAACTATGAAGTTGTCATCATTTTTCTTTGAAGGAACTCACTTTTGCTTTGAAAGGATTAAAGGTATAAATAAAAACATGAAACTCAAAATTCACTTCAATAACCTTATTCAAAAAAGTGAACTCCTAGGTTCACTGGTCAGTGATGCTTGAAATTCTTAGTATAGCAGAATGGATGTTTTCCTTTATTTTTAAGATGAATGAAAATTAAGTGAAGTGTATTAAGTATGAGAATGATGTGGGACAAAGGCAGCCAGTGTAGAAGTACAGCCAGCCAGCCAGCCAGCCAGCACAGCCAGCCAGCCAGCAGAATGCTAGTGTTATCCAGGTGAGCAACAGCTGTACTTTAAGGTGGACAGGTGAGACTACACACACACACACACACACACACCTATATACACCCTGGGCACTGTGGTAAGGAAGGTAACCTGCCAAGAGTACCTCCTGTCTGAGTCATATCCACTTAGACAAGTCCAAATGACTCTAAGAGTCTGCTAGCCTGCTTCCTATTTTTGTCCAGTACAGTGCTCAGTCAAAATCCCACTAATGGGTTACAAAGCACACATGAGGCTCTGGGTTTGATTCCCAGTACTGCCCTCCCTTCCCCAGCCAAATCACATTGATGATAATACAGAGCCTCAGTGTAGAAAAATTTGCAAACTGATGTTCTGCTCATGAAGGGGCTAGTGATGTTCTCTGAATGTTGTGGACAATTTTTTCCTCTTTCTTTATTCTCCCACTAATTTGTTCCCACAGTTTCCAATACCATTTCTTTCTATAGCCTTCCAAATGGTATCTCCAATGCAAATGTCTTCTCTTAAACCCATATTTGAATCTCAAATTGTCTACTTGCTATCTCTTCTTGAACCCACTATCTTAGAAATCTGGTATGTTTCCTCCAAAGCACATTCTTCCTCAAATCTTTTAAGCTCTGTAAATGGCAAACGTGTTCACTTGGAAGCCTGTTGCAGAGCTGTATCTGAAAACTTGGCCTCATCTCCCTCATATGATCCACCAACAATACCAATCAACACTACCTCCAAAATACAAATCATGCTTACCAATTTCTCTCCGACTTTACCAGTAAAACATTCAAACTACCACTCTTGCCTGCCTATACCACCTTCATGGCTTCCCCACTTGTGTTCTCTGACAATTTATTTAGAATAGGCAACCAAAGTGGCCTTTTTAACACAGGATGCCAGCCCAGCAAGCTCCTCTTGACATGTGCATGCCTGCTAGGGACAGTCAGGGCTTTCTTCCCATTTTTTCAGATGCCACGTGACACAAGTGCCATTCATCACACAGTGCATACTGATCCCTCCCGTGTTAGTTGTTTTTTTTGATATGCCAAGTGTCACCTTAAATACCCACAGCTTAAATACCTCCATCCCATTTCACTACTAGAATTTTTATCTTAGGATAAAAGACAAAGTTTTTTGTTTCTTCTATAGCCTTTTGCAGGATTTAGGGTGACTTTTTAAAAAATATATTTTGGTCCTACCTCTCCAGAGAGAAAATGGCCAGGCTTACCCTTGTTATTATTTATTTCTACTATATATGTCTATTTTAGAATTTATGTCTGCATATATATCATGTGTGCATGTTTGCATGTATAAACATGTTGCAACTATACACGTGTATACATGTGTGTGTATGTGTATGTATGTCATGTGTATGTGCACAAATGTATTTATGTAATATTGGTAGCTACCTGTGCACGTGTGTGTGTAGTGAGGCGGGAGTCCATACCTGGCACATAGAGGGTTTCCAGTGGATTCCATAAATATCTGGTGAAGGAATTATCACTAGGGCTTAGGTTATGTTCCTGGACATACTTCAAAAAACATGACTGATTGCACTGAACACTAGGATGCTCTGAAGGACTTTTGAAAAACCTGAAGTCCTAGGTCTCAAGGTGAGAGACTAACCCTTGGAAGGAGATCTGTGGCATAAATACTATGATATGCTTCTGAAGAGCTCAACAAACTCAATTCTTCCCGGAGATTTAAATTGTCAACAAAAGGTAAGAGCAGAGGTCTGAAAGTTTTGTGTGAGCACTAGGGATCGGGAATACTATTGTCAGTGTTGAAATCAGATGCTGCTGAGGATCCCAGCTCCTACTGGAATGTCAGGAGACACACAGACACTGTAATCCTAAACTGCTGAAGACTTAAGAATCTTGCAATCATTAATTTTATGTGTCAACTTGAACAGGCCACAGAGTGCCCCAGCATTTGTTCAAATATTATTCTGTGTTCCTGGATGAAATTAACACTTAAATCAGTAGGCTGAATAAAGCATATGGCCCTCCCCTACGTGGTGGGCCTTATCTGATCGGTTGAAGGTCTGAATACAACAAAGAGCTGTTTCACTGTTTCTGAGTAAGAGGGAACTGTTCCTGCCTGAATGTCTTTAATTTGGGGTATTCTTTTTTTTTTTTGCTTTGATACTTGAACTGAAACATTTGTTTGTTTTGGATCTCAAGCTTAATGACATTCACATTGGAACTTACATGTAAGTTCTCCTGGGTCTCCAGCTTACTGCTTCATCCTGTAGACCTTTGACTTGTCAGTTTCCACAATCTTGAGCTAATTCTCCGTGTGTGTGTGTGGGGGGGAGGTTATGCATACCTACACATTATCAGATTTGATTTGTTTCTTTGGAGAACCCTGATTGACACATTCCTAGTCTGGTATGCTGTAGAGGAAGGAAGAAACGTGCCAGCATAAGACTGTCAGAGGGAGTCTTCTCTAATTGTATACTTCATAGTACCTGAATTTTGTACCTAAGGGGACTGTTCAATGGGAAGATCATTCAAAGTCTTTATTCTGTAAATACTTTTAAATGAAAGAAAAAGAGTGAAAATCTGTAGTTAAAAAGTATCATGTCAAGGGCTGGGGCCTGGATCCATGGTAGGGCACTTGCCAAGTATTTATGAGGCCCTGGTTTGGTGCCCAATTATCCTCCCACCCAAAAAATGTGTCAAATTAAGGGTATGTTTTGTCATAATTTTGTTCATAAAACAGGTGCTTGTAAATGTATGATGACATCTACTGGACAATAATTTTGTAAAATTCAGGGACTTATCTCCAAATACATGCAAAGTAGAAGGAAAGGAGTTAGGTCTACAGCATGCAATTGCTAATGAAACAATAGTTACGTATTGTTTTAATCTGATGACAAGTTGAACATTCCCAACACAAGCAATTTCCTTAGGTTTGCCCTACTTAAAAGAGAATCTAGCTTTGGAATCTACAGTACATTTTAATTTACATAAGTTATACAATTTCTTACAATAGCTATTCCAAATAACTAAAAAATATTTGGGTACTTTAAAAAATTTCATTCAAAAATACACTATATTTAAAATGTATCTAAAGGTGAGATCTTAATCTATTATTAACCATTTCGTTAACTAAAAACCTTAACTCTTTCCTGCACACACAGACCAAAACTACTTTGTGGTAAGACCAACGGCTAGATTTCACTGTTTTGATTCACATTATGTTACTTCACATGGGCTAACTGGTTTTGAAGAACTGACTATTTCTTTAAACTGTTGGAAACTTCATCTAAATCTTTAACGGATGGACTCTTAATAAAACAAGATAGTTCTATAACAACAAAATGTGAAATTTTAAGTAAATTGTGTTCAAATACTATAAAGCTCTCTGGTATGAAATTAACCCATTAAGACCCAAGTTGTCAATTCTGAGAATATAATAATTTCAAAGTTACCATAAGTGGTGTACTTGTTACTTAAGTTTTTATAGGTATTCTATATCTAAAACAATGGGACAAAAACCTCAAAATTCTTCCTAATATTAAGTTTCTAGATTTCACTCATAGGCTGACAGGGTGGACACACTTTTCAACTCTTCCCCTTCTTGCTACTTTGTTACACACTTTTGAGTTCTGCAATAGATGGTAAAGAATTTAAAAACATCCTTCAATCTGTAGAGTGAATTATATTTAATTAATAATCATAACCATAAACTTAGAAAATAAACAATTATGAACATAAACAAATATAGGAATATCCAATTCAGTACAATAATTAAAATCATCTTTTCATGTCGACAAAAATGTTGTCCCTGAGATCTGAAGCAGGTCATTTATTTTTCATCTACAGTCAAATATCTCATATTTTTACCATAAGTAGGTAGAACCTACAAGGAAGAGAAAATACATCACCTTTCACTAAAATATCCTAGATCAAAAGCTGTTAGTAACTTTATGACTCTAAAAAGAGTCAAAGAAAGCAAGCTACTGACTGTGTTGGGTGGTTCACCTTTAGGAACTAATACAAATGAGAGGAAAAAACACTTGGCTAGAAACAAATAATATAGCTTACAATCCATTTCCTAAGAAACTAATTCTTCAGATGAGTTATTCTACCTTGACATCATTCAATTCTACTCTAATAGATTAGCATTCTAATTCTCTCTCTTTTTTTTTTTTTGGTGGTACTGTGAATAACATCAAGGAACCATACACATGCTATGCAAGTGCTCTACCACTGAGTTACAAGTTCAAAGCCAGCTTCAGCAATTGCAAGGCGCATAAATTTTATTCTAAATAATAACAAACTCTTATTTATCTGCCAGACACTGTTACAAGCACTTTAACTCAATGAATTCTCAAACCAGCCCTACGGAAGTAGGCATAGAGAAGTAAAGGTCATTCCCAGCAAGTGTTATACACTGGATGTTTCTGTTTTAACACTAATGTTGTGAGAAAATCTTTGAGCACCATCCTTGGAAAGGCATGGTATGCAAGCACCTAACCTCTCCTGTCCACACAAGTGAGCTGGTTTAGAGATGGAACAGATTATGAAGAGGAAGTTGTGGTGCCAGTGGTGCAGTTTTTCTCCACTGTGGCACAGGGTGAAGGGACCAAAGCCTTTTCCCAGCACAGCTAACTGCCCACAACTCATTCAGCTGAGATTCATAGAAATACAAATCAACATGTGAAACACATGAAAGCAGAGCACTCAGAAAACTTTTCTCAGCCAATCTGCAAAACTGAAATTAAAGCATTCTCTTCCCAAGCCAGAAATAAGCAACATTATATTTATGAAGATCAGCCAAGCCCCACTTTATTTTATAGGATTCCCTCTGTTAGAGTCCACTCTTCAACAGAGTTCTGGCATAACCAAGTGATACAAAAGAAAGCAAGAAAGTTGTTAATGTTTTAATATTTAAAATTGAACCTATATAGTAATTATTATACTGCTGATGTTAAAGAAATAAAAAATTGCATTGGTAAGTCATGTTTAAGAAATTGGTTTTTTGGCACTAAGGACTTGAGTTTTCATACACTACCATTTTTCTGGTTTTCATACAAGAAGTAAATTTTATAGGTTAGATAACTAGCCAATCATATAAACAAGGATCTAGGGATCTAGTAGGTAGAAAAGAAGAGAGATCAGAGGCAAGGCATTTTAATACAGAAAGGAAAAAACAAAACAAAACCAAAAAGCCCTCCAGAGGACAATTCTATTTATTTCTTTAATATCTGAGTAAACTTATGCTCATGGTCAAAGAAGATTCAACAGAACCCTAGAATATCCAGATATTTAATCATTTCTGACTGAGGAGGAAGGATCTAAGACACCAAAGATATGCCATCTTGGGGGAGGGTTTTTGTTGTTTTGTTTTTTTGGTACTGGAGATTGAATTCAGGGGCACTCGACCACTGAGCCACATCCCCAGCCCTTTTTGTGTTTTATGTAGAGACAGGGTCTCACTAAATTACTTAGCGCCTTGTGGTTGCTGAGGCTGACTTTGAACTCATGATTCTCCTGTCTCAGCCTCCCTAAGTGCTGGGATTACAGGCTTGTGCCACTGCGTCTGGCTTGGGGGAGGTTCTGTTGTTATTTTTAGGGTTTTTTGGTTTTTTTTGCAAAAAAAGAAAATGGTTTATCCCTTGTTCACGTTTACTTTCCATGTTGCCAAGTTCAAAAGAAGCAGGAAATAGTCCCTACCTTCATGAAGACCCCTACACCTTTTGGAGCCCTCCTGGGGCTATACAGAGTTCCCCCACTGAGACAAGAAACAGAACCATCTTCTCAATTTAGCAACACAGTATACTGTAGAGTGTGGGCTGTTTTCCTGCTCACTGCTGCCACCCAGCATCACAAGAGATGATTACACCACATGTCCCTAGCTTGCGGAACACAAAATTCAAACTGATGTTTTTATTGATGTTTATCACTTTCACGCCATTGTAAAGTTGAACCGTCAGAAGTCAGAGACATCTGTACATTGCAATTAAGATATTAAGTAAATGTTTTATTATCTGTCCATAGTCTACCAGACACAATAATTTCATTCACAACTTGTCCTGACTGATATTATACTTGAGTCTGAATCCTTGAAAATACTTCATGCTCTTCTTAATTTAGTTGCTTTCTTCATTTAACCCTTACAGACACTTGTTGAGATGAATACTCTTACTATATATTCTCTTTTTACAGATGAAGAAACTGAGTCCTGGAACAATCAAATAATTTGATCAAGGTCATGTGGCCACCAAGTTATCAGGGCTTTATAACACTTTAAAGTAAATCTTAAGATATAAAACAACAGTTACATAGGTCAAGCTTATAAAGTTTCAAAATTTAAAATAAATATTTAGGAACTGAAATGCACAGCGACTTAGCTCTACCTATAGTCAATTTCCTTTACATACCTCACTGAAAAGGCTTCCATTAACATAGGAAATCCAGAGTTTCCAGAAGTTAGGCAGCTGACTTAAAACAAGCTTGGTTAATTTTTCAACAAATGCCACTCTGTAGGGAGTTTTATATCTCCATGCTAAGGGAAAGAAGAATAAAATACTATGAATACTCTTTTGAATCAATAAAATAATGTATTTGAAGCTAACACACCCATGCCTAAAAATAGAAGAAACAGTTTAAACATGAGTAGAAACTTGTGTTGGCTCACTTAGTCTGTGGAACTTCAGTTTAGTGATACAGCAATATTTCTTTTTCCTTCTTTTTCCTAGTACTTCTTCTAGGGATTGCATTCAGGGGTTCTCTACCACTGAGCCACATCCCCAGCCCTATTTTGTGTTTTATGTAGAGACAGGGTCTCACTGAGTTGCTTAGCACCTCGCCGTTGCTGAGGCTGGCTTTGAACTCGGCCTCCCAACATGCAGGGATTACAGGCGTGCGCCACCACACCCGGCTGATAAGCAATATTTCTTAATTCACATCACACTTCAGAGCACAGTAGTCACCAAGGTCCCTACTTTTGTTTCCATTTGGTAATGAGGAGCACCCTCTAAAGCATCCCCACCAAGACAGGTAGGGGCCAAGATGACAGGTCAGGCCAGTACACCATCAGCTGTGAGGGCTGGGAGAGAAGGGTACTTTGGCTGTTCAACCTTATCTTCAGGACAGTGTGGTTTTCTTCAAAAAGAAAACTACGAGTTTTGCTTCAACTAGCAAAGAAAAGCCAAGGTAGGGGTTTGTTCTGCCATCAATAATGAAGCTCAAGGCTAATTACAACCTTTTAGAAATGTCATTATACACCCTAGATGGTGAAAATTCAGTCAAGAACCCAGTTGTCATGAAGGAGCATATTCAAGTGCAACCACTGAATGAATAACTCCTCCCATATAGAAATTCCAAGAAAAATATAGAAATTCAGAGAAAAAAAAATACTGAAATCCCTTTAGTTTTACATTATTTAATGCAGTTATAGCAGTAACTGGAAAATAAAGCCTTAGATTTCTTTGAGGAGGAATAAATTCTTGGGAATAAAAACAAATGTAGAAATTCAGGCACCTATAGCCATTTTCAGGCTCCCCCTTTCTTTATCCCAGAGATTACTATTTGGCTACTTGGGTCGGGATTCTTTCCTGTCTCCCCTGCTCCTACCCTGCTTCCTGGCTGCTCACTTGGGGGATGCTGCAAGATCCCACAAAGCCCTTCACCCAGTCCCACTTCACAGTGATTATCAGAAATGCTGGAGGGTGGAGGGGAGTTATGTTATTTAGCAACATCAAAGACAAGTCAGCCTCCAACAAGGATTTCCATTAACTCCATAATCAGCCACTAACTTCCTTTCAAAATACCCCTAGGCAAAAAGTGCTGTTCTTGTTGGTATTCCAGGGAGGGAGGTGTGAATTATATTTGTTTTAAAAATGTCTCATAACTTTCTAACTTGGTAATACATGGCTAGGAAATAAAACTTAAATGATACACAGTGTAAATATACTGCCTGGACTCACCCCCCTTTGTCCAGCCCTCAGTCCATCCGTAAGAAACTACTTACAAGTTATCTTGTGATTCTTTTGTATATGTAAATATAAATATGTACTCTCCACCTCCCAACTATCACTTTGTTTTTGTTTTTTTAACAAAAATGAAAGCATACTAAATACACGCTTTTGATGCTTGGCTTTTTTCATTTAACAATGATTCCTATCTTCCATATTCATACTTACCATGGTCCTCTTCTTTCTTCCCATAGATACAGAAGACACAGTATTTAATATTGGAAGTATTCTAATTAGCAAATTATCTCCTAATAGAAAAGATTGTTTTCAGTCTTTTGCAGTTAAAACTAATGCTTTAACCAATAACTAACTGTATGCCTACATCATTTAGCATATGTGCCTGTACAGAATAAACTCTGGGTCAAAGAGTACACGCAGTTGTAAATTTTGAAAAATATTACTGAATTGCATTCTAAAGGAATTATGTACACTTTATCAAGCAACACATGAAAGTAGAATCGTTATTATAATCTCACCAATGAACAAACCAAACACATAAAACCCAAAACAAAACAATAAAAGCTTGGAGTTTTTGCCAAACTGGTATTTTACTATAGTATTACACTGTGTTTTATTTTACTGTTATTATGAATGAGGCTGAGTACCTATTCATATGCTTCCAAACCACTGAAACTTCCTTTTTGCTGCTTTTAGAGCCTCTTTTTTTTCCCCCCTTAGGCTTATCAGCCCTGTGTCTATATTTTGCTGGCAAGTTCTAAGTTCATTTTTCACATGTATGAAAGGCATGATTCTTTAGTTAAGGGCACATTGTAAACTTTTACTTGGCCAATATTTATTGATGATCCATTGTGTGCTTATCACGTGGCTATACCCAAGATCTGTCTGAATTGGTCACCATTAATGCTGAACAAGCTCTGCTTTTACTGAGCTTTATGATCTAACAGAACAGTCAATTCCGTACATCACAATAGCAATATGAGGCAAGTCTAAGGAGTCAAAAAGTAGCTCTCATCTGTTGATAGAGCTGTTACAGATTCTTTTTCCCCAAAGGTAAATGATAGACTATTTTCCAAAGGCAGGCAGCATGCCAGGGTCAGGTGTGTTCTGAGTCTAACAACAAGGCAAAAAACAGGAGGAGAAAATCTAAAGGTTGAAGTACTGAAAGATTTTCAATATATGGTAACAAATAAACATGGTATCTTTCCCAAGAACAATGTTTCCAAATATCTGGTTCCTCCACACAGTCAAATCTCATGTTATTATGTACCCACCATCACCCTGCTACCCAACCCCTCACTGTGAGAAACCCATATGCACCTTTATCTCACATATTCTTTGCAGGGCTTATTTGCTGGGGAATTAAAGTCAAAGTATCCAAAGCAGAACCCATTGAACCTGTACCAGGTCTTTGTATGGTCTGTCCTGGCTCATTGCCTACATATATACACTCTGCATATAACAATTTAGGTATCTATATCTATACATATCTATTCTTTATAGGTCTAAAAAGCAGTTCTTCACCCAAGCAAAAATAGTGAGGGAATATTCTTTCTTTCTTTCTTTCTTTTTCTTTCTTTCTTTCTTTCTTTCTTTCTTTCTTTCTTTCTTTCTTTCTTTCTTTCTTTCTATCTATCTATCATCTATCTATCTAATGTTTTGATTAGTGTCGAGGATTAATCTATCTATCTATCTATCTATCTATCTATCTATCTATCTATCTATCTATCATCTATCTATCTAATGTTTTGATTAGTGTCGAGGATTAAACTCCAGGGCACTCAACCACTGAGCCACATCCCCAGTCCTATTTTGTATTTTATTTAGAGACAGGGTCTCACTGTGTGGCTTTATGCCTCACTTTTGCTGAGGCTGGCTTAGAACTCACAATCCTCCTACCTCAACCTCCAGAGCTGCTGGGATTATAGTCATGCACCACCTCACCTAGCTTTTTTGTTGATTTAAAAGAAAATTTTCTCTTTAAAACCATAAAATAAACAGTTAACTCAGCTTCTTTCTTGTTAAATCCACTAATGAGCATTCTAATTGAAATGATTTTATGATAGGAAAAGTATTTAAATAATCATAAATAAAAACATAGCTTTGACTGAATCTTTCTATGACACATTAACCAGTGAAACTATTTTGCCAGACTTCACATAGTGGAGAAATGTTAGGATAGCTACTAAACAGTGTTGCTGGACAGTCACAGGGAGTGGGAGTTCTGCCATCACTAAACATACTGGCACTCAGTCACCAAGGTTCTCAGAAAATAGCACAGTTTCTGTGGCCTCCCACCCAGTGACAGAGAACAATTCTTAGTATTGTGTTTTATTTCACCTTTTTATTACCTGTAAATTTTGATGTACATGTATATGTAATAGAGTCCTTTCTCCCCCATTCCTTCTAAGTCTACTTCATCCAAATTCTGATCATTATAACCAAATAATAATTTGGGTTTTCTTTTCTTACTGAATCCAACAAATCTTAAAGGTCACATGATATATGACTGACCAAATAACATCAAGAGTAATTTCCTAAGAATGAAGAAAGAAACTAAGGATATATGGCAGGAACATCCATTTTTTCCCCCCAAAAGAAATCACAAAATATGTAGGTTCATGAATCTTGCTTTGATCACAAAGTTGAGAAAGAACCTATTCAAACTTATTCATACCCATGGTTTATTATAAGCAATCTTTCATAATGTTACAATTTCAACTGATAATTTTAAGGAAATTAAACTTGATTTCTTTGACTTCTACTTCTAGCCATGCTGGAGTAACAAGAATTGGACTTAACCACCAGCCATAAATAACTAGACCAGGGTTGAGAGAGGCGAACCCCTAAGAAATAACTGTTTTCAGATACTTATAGCAGGCAGCACAGGTCTGTGATCCCTGCAGTGGGAATACATGCAGTGAGCCCATAATCACCCAGGCCTCCTGCCTGCAGATAGTTTCTGGAACAGGCAAAGGGGGAGGAATCAGAACAAAGCTCAGTGGACTTTCTGAGTTGTAGAACAAAGTTTAAGGAGGCTGGGGTAACTAGAAATTGCAGGGAAGAGTTCAGGAAAGAACTAAGTATTTTTTTAAAAAAAAGCTTCAGATCTGTATAGGGATTCTCTTAAGTTTTTTGCTGAGGACTAGGACATGCATATTTGGAGTAACACTTCACAAAGCCAGGCAAAGACTGACTAGGAAATTATAAGTTCAACAATTCCTAGAGATCACGCAGGTCTTGATAGAACTGAATTGATCTTAATCGAACTTCCTGGCTAGCATTCTTTAAAAGAAAACAACAAAACCCAGACACTCAACACTGAATATTCAGTGTGTGACAAACAACGACAAAAATTATTAGAAATACCCCAAAAGCAAGGGAATGGGAATCATAACTAGAATTCAGAAGAAAACTCAGTTGACAGTAACAGATCCAGAAATGATACAGATGTTAATATATATTAATAGATATCTTCATATCATATCTATAATATATAATATATCTATAATATAATATTCATATTATAATATCTTGATGATACAACTATCTTCAAATACTTAAGATAAAATATGAAAATAATGAAGAAAGGCAAGACATTAAAAAGACCAGCTGGGGGTATATCTCAATGGCAGAGCCTATGCTTAGCCCTCAGTTCAATTTACAGCAAAAAAAAACCCCCAAAACAAACAAACAAAAAAATAGAACTTGTACAGATGAAAAATATAGTGCCTGACATTTTTAGGTTGAACATTAATTTTTTAATTAATCAGATCAGAAAAGTTGGGCTGGAATGTAGCTCAGCAGTATAATACCTGCTGAGCATGCACAAGGCCCTGGGTTCAATCCATAGTACCACTGAAAGGGGGGGGGAAAGTCAAAAAAGTTGAAATTGACACTATCTGTAATGAAGCACTTAGTGAACCACCAGGGGAAAAAAGAAAGGGAAAAAAAGAAAGAGCCTTAGCAATTAAATCTAATTACTGCAGTTACTTAATAAGCACAAGAGATGAGAATATATAGTATTTAGCACCAGTAACATCACTAAATCATGGTATTTTCCAAGAGAAGTAAGAAAGTTTGAAATAACATGAGTACAAATTTGAAAGACTGTGTGTGTGTGTGTGTGTGTGTGTGTGTGTGTGTGTGTGTTGTGTTTTGGGGAGGGAGAGAGGGGCTGATACCTACTGTCATCTCGACCAGACTGAAAGCTGCTGCCCCTCTTCAGTGATGCAGTCTGACTGAGGTGGCCCAACACAGAGGGTCGCACATCATTGTCAAGATCCAACATGGGACTGTGCAGGCCAGGGTTACCTGGAAGAGAGAGATGGTATTCCCATATATTCTTACTTCATTGATTTAATGCAGGCTACTATAAGTAATTATTATAAGCAATCTGATTCTCTGAGGCTATTTTTTACTCAACTGTTCTACTCTTTAAATAAAGTATTTACTAAGTAAAATAAAAAATATTTTCTCTAAATAGCTTTAAAAATCATTCCCATTATGACAAATTTGGAAGATTCAATCCATCATTGAAATCATGTGGTAGAACTTATGCGTCATTTTAGACAGCAAGCATCAAAACTGGGCAGGTAATGATATAAAAATTAAAATTAAGAAGAGACATAATTTTTTGCAAAACAACTCACTGATAATTGGAAAGGAAGTCATGGAGTCCTGACTCATTTTTACAGCATGAATCTTCTCTAACTTCTTTACAATTTATATTTAAATCCCCAAATCTCATCCTTTCTTTCTTTGGGATGTGGGATTTGATTCCATATCTATTCCTGATATAGTCCACCTAATTTGGATCCTTTTTACCTCACATGGTTAATATTCTGGAAACTGACATTCTGCTATTGTCAAAACATTTTCTTTCTTTTCCTAGATTAACTGCACACAAAAATACTGTTTTCTTAATTCTCTTCCCAGAAGTCTTCCAGAAACCCTCAGCATAAAGACTACACCAGTTTTTTGTTTTTGTTTTTTTTCCATTCCAAATTATCCTGAGAATCAGGAAACAATTTTTCAAAAACGGATCTCCAGAATTATAGGAATGGCACCTGATATTACTAAGAGAGTTTGTAAGGACATTGGTTTTGAGTGGCAAAATTTGCTTTGTTGCTCTGTAGAGGACCCTATAAACAATACTTTAAGCTTTTTTAGTGGAGAATACAAAGATCTCCAAAATAAATGGAATTCAATGAACATTTACAGAGTATTTAGTGTACACAGAACAAAAACAAACAGTTTAGGAGCTGTGGGTGTTGCTCAGTATTGGAGCACTTGTAGGTACTTGTCCTAGCATGCATGAGGCTTGCATAGGTTTGATCCCCAGCACTGAAAACAAAAACAAAACAAAATGCACGTTACATTTCCTTCCCTCATTTACTATCGTCTCCTCTTGAAAGGCCCTCACTCATGTTTCCTCTTCATCCATTTAAATCCTTGTCCTTAAAGATTCATTTTAAATTACAGGTACTGCACAGACACCTCTAACTGTAATAGCTAACAGGGTTATCTATCTTCTTTGCCCTCTGACAGCAGTCAATCAGTCAATATGTATTGCCTAGTCCCAAACCAGACCACTGTGTTATCAGGGATAAGAACTAAATATTATATCTCCATATTCCAATAGTAATTGACCTTCCACAAATAACATTCTCAATGTATAATGAGTGGTGAATTTCAAATTACTCACTAAAAACTGTATTTCCTGTTTTATATAGCTTAAAAGAGCTTTAAAAACATATGGATTTGTGTTCAGGTCAGGTGCTAAAGATATAACACATTTATAAATAAAAACAATCTATCATTTTAGTAAAGTGATTTCCTTATTTTAGTAAGAGAACAAGGTGATGATTTTATGCCAAACCAGTTATATACTGAGCTTGTGCTATCTGCCAAGAATCACAGGTCCCGGGAATAGGTGATAAATAAGGCCCTGCTCTCAAGGACTTTACCTTATGAAAGTGGAGGCAAAAAACAGACCAGTAAATACATAATGAAAACCTAGTATGAGTGCTATGCAGAGAATCTAAAGGAGTGATGGAGCAGAGTGATTGGGTGATCAGAGAAACCCTGATTTCACAAGCACTTTCTATCATGAGCCATTGTACATGATTAGCTAAATGATACCTGGAAGGTTCTACAGGAATAGAAATTAAATCATTTGGACACATTTTTTTTAGTGGGATACAAGTTTCTGAAGACTATGTTTGGACTACTGTGTTAAATATATTCCTAATTTGGAAAACCTAACACAAAGCTTATATAATTCAAAATGTTAAAATGAAAAGGGGGGCCATGTGATATAGAGTTTAAAAAAATACAGTAAAGAAACAGTATTTTTGTAATTGATTTTTTCTATATTAAATAGGAAGTTTAAGGATATTTTAATGATTTATGACATTTTTCTTGGAAGTTTATACAGTTATCACTATTATTCATAGAACAATTCAGTAAATTAATATCAAAATATTAATTTTCTGACACACTTTAAAGGGATCTCAAACTTAGCATCACATTAAATCTACACAAATTTTTAATTTATATTTTAAAATGTATATTAAAAAGTATAAGAGAATGCTTTAATTTAAAATATTACTTTTGCAGTTTTCAGGACTATAAACTTAAATAAAACTTATAAAGAAGAAAACACTTCCTAGTTTTCTGAAAAATATGCTATATAATGTTCTACAAATAATACAATTATCATTGCATAAGTAGATCATCAGAAAATGTTTTTCCTCATAACTGATATCTTGACAATTTAAATGGTTTAAGATTATATCATTTATGTAGTTTAAGTAAATCTTGAATTTTGAAACTGTTAAAAGGCTGATTCATCTTTTCCTTTAATAACAGAAACTGTGTTAAGAATATGCTTTGTTCTATTAGAAACCACATCATCAGTTTTCTGTGAAATCAGAGAAAGAACATTTAACTAATTTCTTAATTGATAGCCTAGCATTATCAGCAAGTGTAACAGCAGCACATGCACATAGAACAAATCAGCATCTGGAACACATTTGTGAGACCTATTTGTGCTGAGTGACCAGAAGCACTGCACCGTTGCACCTAAATGCATAAGCCTTGCAAACCAAGTGATAGGCACTGACGTCGAAGTGTCATTTTTCTCCCTAACATTTGGCTCTTTTTCTCTGCCAAAAAGGAGGAGGGGATGGGGTGGGGAGGAGAACTTATAATGCATTATTATACAGGGCATTAGGAGAATTGTGCTTTGCAGAAAAATTGATGCAAACATTTTAAATGATTTGTTACAAATTATTTATTATCAAGTGTTCAAAAAAGAAAACTTGAGGATAATGACACTTCTTTTAAACTTAAACTGTATGACTTGATATTTTACCTCACAAAATTATTACAAATATTAAGTGGTTTTGACAATAAGCATTACTATAAAAGAATAAGATGAAAAAACTCATAATTTTTGTAAAATATAAAATCAGCAAAGGCTTTAGAATATTTCAGAAGAGCCTGTCATGGGAGCTCATGCCTATAATACCAACAGCTTGGAGGCTGAGGCAGGTGGATTGGATGGCAGGTTCAAAGCCAGCCTAGGTAACTTAGAAAGACCATGTCAAAATTTAAAAAATAAGCACCACTGAGTTTAATCTTGGGTCCCCCCAAAAATTTTTAATAAAATAAAATATTTCACAAGAAATTAGCCTATTTCATCTTGATTGTTTTACCTTACAATGTGATAGCATGTATTTAAGAGAAATGTATACACAATATAAAGCATATGGTTGTATTTGAGAGTATCATATGCAACTAAAAATAATGTTATTTTATATATTTTTCCTGAAAACCTAAATCTTCTTCCCATTGACAGTTAGCTGAGGATGTGTATTCAACTATATCTACACTACTTCAATTTTTCATTAGAATGCTTGCTTGCAATAGAACCTTGTGTAGGTGACAGTAACTGAAGTTTTTGTAAAGCTATGTTTGACTTTTCAAACTAATACTTCATTAATATGAATTTTGAAGGGTAATTGTTTTCTTGACAGTAAATTTCCCTATTTTTTTCTGAATGTAAAAACAAAACTTTTCTTCAGTGCTGGGGATCAAACCTAGGGCCTCACACACACTAGGCAAGTGCTCTACCACTGAACTACATCCCATGATACGGAAACTTTTAAGAAGACTTTGTCAAATAGAAGTTATTACTTTTACCCTCAGTGAAAATGTTTGTTATGCCCTCATTTGGGCCAATACTAATTGTTCCCTATATAAGACACTAGGGCAGGGATGAATTCTATGAAGAAATCTCATGGCTCTGTAGCTGGTATGGGGTTTTATAGCACTTAGTCACAGGCCTATGCTGCAAAATATACCTACAAAAATTACTGCTTAAACCATGTATTTTGTGAAAGCTTCTTCAGCAATAAAATTCTGATCCTATGATTCCAAGTTTGAATATAAAATTTTAAATCACCATTAAGAACAAAAATGGAAAAAAAGTTTATTCTGCTTATTATTCCTACAATTTAGGAAACTGATCCTTGGTGTTATCTACAAGTATAAAAAGTTTGCCTTTACACATACAGCAAGTGTGAAAATTATGCCTTAAAAATTATATCACATAAATATTAAAGGCAATAAAAACTTTATTGGAATTTTATGACTTTTTTGTGGATTTCAGAGCTTGGCTAATTTTAAAGACACTAAGAACAGTAACCAATAAGTATTATCCAATGAATAAATGTAAGATCAAAAATTATTCATTGCAGTCTGTCAAAATTATCTGAGAAATAACTATAGGGTCAAGATTACTCTGGAGTATTTCAAATAGGCATAAAACCCTATGGCATGAAAAATCATTATGTAGCTTTTCTAGAAATTCTATGTAGTATTTATAAGAAAAATGGTACTAACAAAATTCTAGAAGTGTTCTTAGGGTCTGGCTCTATCTTTTAACTTCCACAAACTAGTGTTAAAATAATTACAATCTTACCAATGTAAATGATACATCTCATCTACAAATAGCTGGAAGAAAAAAATCCTTTAAATAATTGAGATTAACGCATGCGCACACACGCACAAATTATACTTGGTAATTAATGACAGTGAAGAGTCAATCTAATTTCTCCAGTTAAATAAGTTTCTATATGATAGCAACATTCTCAAAAGGAATTCTTAAGCCCAGTGGTAGAGTGCTTGCTTCACATGTGTAAAACCCTGGGTTCAATGTCCAGTACAGGGGAAAAAAAAAAAGTCAAAAGGAATTATTTTTCCAATTGTTGAGTATGGGATATACTTGACAAATTATAAACAAGCATAAAATTAGAAAAATACTTTTGAATACTGTACAAACGCAGAACAGAAATTTGGCTTTAACAAGAGAAAAACAATTGGAAAATTTGTTTAAAAGTTGCAGACATTACTTTCTTCAGAACAATACTAGCCATTTCACTACAATACAATATTTACTAGTACGTGTGAGGCCCTGAATCACCAAGAAAAGACCAAGTTGAAACATTTGCTTTTTTTTTCTAGCAACGATAACATTTCTACTAGGTTAAAAATACTTCAGCTTTATGCTCAAGGAGATCAGGAAAGATCTCCTACAAAGTTTACAAACTTAAGGATTTATACTAAAACTCTGAATCCTATAACAGTTTTTTTTTTTTTAAACTAATGAGGATTTTAAGAAGACTACAGAAAATGCTTATTATTCCTAGCATTCCATAAGACTTCAGGAAATCTTATCACATATTGCTCAAACCCTTTCAGCTCAAGCTGTGCAAGGTTTTTCCTATTTTAAATGCAAATAACTATCAATATTTGTTTAACAGGGGGTCTATACAACATAAAGTGCAGAAGAGACATTCTTAAGGCAAGCCTGCAGATGTGAAGCCAGGTGAATAAGTTTACTATATTTTCTCATCCTTTATGCCTGTATAGCAAGTTTTCTCACAGTCTACAATAGACTGATCTATAGCCCTGGGACTCTCAGAAGGGCGGCTGACTTCCTCACTGCCCTTAAACACCTTTGAACACATTTTCCTGTGCACAGCGGGCCCCTGTCCTGTGCTGCAGCCTGACCACCCACTGTTGCTTGTTGACCAAACCACCCAGGGCCAGGAGCCTCTACAGACAGAGGCAGGATGGGATTTCTTTCAAGCACACCACACAGAAGAATTTCAATGCCAAGGTTGGGGTGGGGGTGGGTGTTATCAAAGAAGAATTACAAATTCCTTACAAATTAGACCTGTGTCAACAGATAAAAATGTTCGTTTTGATCTTCTGATTCTCTATATATTTAAAGCTTTAACAGGGACATTTTATCAATTCAAAAAATCATTTAATCCAAATTAAACCAAAGGAGTCATAGTTAATGCATCCTTGTTAACTTACTTCATTTTGGATAGTCCTTAGCAGGTCCCAGGCCACAGTTCTGATGTATATTTCAACACCACTCAAAATAATAGTAATAAAAAGTAAATGTACTTTAAAAGCAAAACTGTGTGAACTTTCAAGAAGCCCTAATTAGCTAACTGGCTAGTTAAGCAAGAACCTTATATTTGTAATAAGTTAAATGGGTTAGTAGCAAACAAAATTTTTTATGCTTTTATTAAGTTCCTACGCTTTTTAGCAGTTATATATAGATTACATAGAGAAAACTTATCTAGAATACATAAGCAAAAGAATTGTCACAAAAATGAAAGAATAGAGAATTAAAATACTCATAATGATCAATATTTTAAAATCACCAAGCACTGCTAGAATTCAGTGTGTACTTGACATTCATTGTCAAACTTTTCTTTCCACTAAGAAGAGAGTACGGGGTTAGGCATGAAATGGCTCCCAGCTGCAAGAAGTCTTCCTCCAGATGTACAGTAAGCCAAAGCTATAGAAAAGAACCAGCTGCTAGGATAATCCACTGAAAAGGTCCTTTGACATCACCTTTTTGGCCTGTCTGATCTAAAAAAAAAGAGATCGCTCATTGTAAGGTGAACAGAATCTATTATAAAGCAGAAGATACAAGAGACCATAATCCAATTTCTCATATGATATTCAACAGCTGTTATTTTACCGTACAGGATCCAAAATGCTATCCCAAAAGTAAATAAAATTATTAAGTCCTAGGCTATCGACTTTAGGGGGAAAAAAAATACCTAAGTCATAATTTGAAATTGGAGAGTAAAATTGTCTTTTTGAATTAGATTTTAAAACAATCTACAATCATGTTAAAAAACTGCTGATCTGCATTTTGGCAATTAATACCAATTATACAGACTTGCACTACTTACTATAAGAATGACAATTTCTGATGGTTATGCATTTCAAATCTAATTCATGGTATATTAAATATCAACTTTTTTCTTCTTCTCTTTCTCTCTCTTTTTGGAAAAAAAGTGGGGGGGATGCCAAAAGAGAAAGAAAACTCAGACTCTTGCATTGCTGAAAAAAAAAGACCATTTGACTGCAGTCATAAACTGGTACTTTTCCTTTATTTAATTCCCTACCCTGAATCTACTTTCTCCCTATATGGTTTCTAAATCTTAAAGCAGGTAAACAAAATCTCACTAAGCATTTCATATTCTGAAGCCAATTTTTAAAAGACTATCATCACAACATGCAAAAAGAACAAGTATATAGGTGAATCAGATGTCAGTACATCTCAGAAGTCCTCAATGTTGGATGGAACTTAGTTGCAAGTAGCAACAGATGGAAAATAAATTAATATCCCACATCTGTACTTACTACAATTCTGCCTTTCCTTTTTTGTTGTTGTTGTAAACCAAAGTTTATCATTCCAAGTTCATGCAGTAATAAACATTCAGGAGGGAAACCACTTTTTAAATCTCCAGAAATTAAACTACATAACAGAAACTTCCTAATCTACAACCTCATTATGTCAGCTTTAAAAAATTATAATTATATTAAAAGATTTAATATATGTATAATAACACCCTTTTACTCTTTTTGATTATGGAAATACTTTTATAGTTCCACAGAAAATTCTATGAATCTGCTCACAGTTTCCTAATGGAGACTGCAGTTTAATCCAATATACAGTAAGTCTACCTAACCCTGAATTAGAGCAATATCAGAATTAACTCTACTAGTTAAAATTTATATATATGTACATATACATATATAATACATATAACATGTACATGTAGATCACAGCCTTATTTTTTAAATATCAAGAAAAATATAGTTTAGTTTTACTGTGTAAATTCACAAAATTGTAGGCAAACTATAATAATATAACTTAAGCATATTTTATGAGCTTCAGTTGAAAATATGGCCTTTTTAAACATTTTTATTTCTTTCAGCAACTATTTAACAATCTGTTGAATGTATGAAATCAAAGAGAAACTGAGCCTTGTATAAATGTATTTCCTTCTGTTGTGAGGTTATTTTGAATTCATTGCTTACTTAAGCTACGGCTCCTATTCTAAATGTCCCCTCTATTGGGTCCCAATTCTAAGATGCTTTGGGAAGTCTTAATTAAGTGTATTTCTGAAAGAGGGGAATTACTCTATGAAAAGGCTAATGACTTTTTCCTCGAGTTATTAAAACATAGCCAGCCTGTAACTGAAGAGTTAAGCTCAAACTCACTTTCAGAACAAAGAAAAAAATACCTTTGAAGGCCACCTTTAAAAATCCTGTTTCAGAATGCCAGTAGGGGGTTAACCAAAGAGCTTTCCCTGGCAGGAAACCTAAAGACTTACTCTAATTTTGGACCTATTTCATAGGAATTTCAAGAGACAATTGACACTTCTTCTTATAAGGTTGTGAAGTTTAACATGTACAATGATTCAGGGCACAGGGCTGCTTTGAATGCAGGGGACCAGAAACAAAATGGTTACTCTGTTCAGGCTCGAAAAAACACAACAGTCAAACTCTTCCATCAACATTTAAGCTTTCAAACTGGGTTTCTTAAATGTTCTCCTTAGTTTTATCTTTGTTTTCTTTTTTCTTCCCATCTTTTCCTCCAGTAGAAAAATCAGATCACATTTGGGCTACAGTTGTCAGGCCCTGGAAGAGGAGAGAGGAATATCTAGGGATGATGGCCAGGTGTGCTGAAGGTACAGAGACAACCTCCTGCTCTGCTTTCCTAGGCTGTAACCTGAAGAGCACCATCTGCTAGGGTCAATGTATATTATTACTGTAAAAACTTAAATCTGGAGAAGGGTCTAATGCAGTACTCATAGGAATATCCACCTTACAGCCACCTCTGATGCCAAATGCTTCATTTACAAGAGAGTCTTTCTTACAAAAAGGCAGCTTTGTACATAGAGCTGCAGTCTGAAAATCTATCATCATCTTTGCTCATGAAATTTTCTCTGAAGACCATAAGACTAAATACAATTAACATTTCTCCTCAACCCACATGCAAAGACTTTTTAAAAAATATTTTTATGTTAATTAGAATTTTTTAGATTCGAGCATAAAGACCAGCTTTACTTAAAAAGACACCAAGAATTCTTTTCCAGCTGGAAACACTTAAAATTAATCCACTTAAAATTGGGTTTTATTTCACAAAATTGTCTCAGTTTTTGACCACTGTTCTACCTATGGGTTTACTTAATCAATTACAACTATTTCTTTTCTTCAGTATTAATAGTTCAAGTACAGTTACTATGATAGAATAACTTAAGAGATACTTTTTTTTAGATTTAGAAGGCAACAGCTTTCACTTTCAAAACATATTCCTGAGAATAACCTAACAAAACCAACATAGCTTTACAACAAAGTACTACATGAAATGCAGGCACTGTCTTTTTAGGAACAACCATTTCTAAGCAATTCCTGACAGAATATGAATCACTTTTTCAAAATGCTTAAGACTTCAGTGCACAGCTTTGGTCAGTTCAAAGAAACTAGTAACAACCAAGCAAATAAATAAGTAAATACTCTGCCACTAGGCAGTAGGAGACAGATCAAGTCACAAAAGGTGACATCAACTGAGATATGCTGGCCCTACCTCTTTCCATCCCTGTCCCCATATATCTTTGCAGCTCTGGTGGGAAGACAGTAGGCCTTCCAAACATATCTTTAATATTTCCTAGGATAACTTCTAGGTCACTGGATACTTTCTCATTCACCTCCATGTTCTCAACATGTTGACTGTTGGAGCATTTATTTATACTGAATATATAATTGTTGAGGTTTACATAAAATTTATATAAAATATATAAATATATAAAATATATATTTTACATAAATATATAATTAGGTTTACATAAAATTTCTTTAATAGGGTTTATCTAGATATAAGCAAAATAGCATTAAAAGTAATAGAAATTAGAACAAGCTCATCTAGCTTGGAGAGCTTCAGGCATAGCTCTTTATGATATACCAATATCAGTTTACCTTACCTGCTAGAAAAATGCCAATTTTCTTTGACATCATGTTCAGAATCCTGTATGATAAAATATTTGCTCCAACAATGTAACACTGAGAAGTATTGTGTCATCTGGCCTGGGGAAGGGAGTGCAGTCTGGTAGAATGGGGAGAAATCTGCACACTTGCTAGTTTGCCCTCACTCAAGATATAGAGAACTTGGTCTGGCACCTGGATTCTCTAGGATACCTTCTTTACACATGAAAGGGATCTACAGTCATCTATTGAACCAGACAAGTTCCCCAGTTTCTTCCAATGGAAAGTCCAAACGATATTTTGTGGATCTTCCTCCATATTAAGTTACATTCACATTATATATAATTAGGATAACCATAAAATACCTATTAAAATATCTATACAGCAGCTGTAGATAATATGAAAGAAAAATTGTGTTTATTCCCAACAAACTTATAATTAAGGCAAATATTTATGTAAACACAATCATATATATACATACATATAGCATACATAATTACATGACCTGTGTAAATGTAGGTTCAGTGTGTATTAATGATGATAAACAAAAGCATCTAAGTACAAACTGGCCAAAGCCAAAACATACTTTAACAATGACTGATTCCTCTTCCATTCTAGGAAACAGTTTACCTACATCTATAGCACATTCATCGTTTGGCTTTGTACAAGTATCAGTCAAAAAGTGATCAATCAATGTACTTGAAAAGATAGAGGTGAACAACAACAAAAAAAACCCACCACAATCAATAAATGGGCAAAGGAACTGAACAAACACCCACAGAAGAATACGGAAGATCAACAAAAGTATGTGAAAAAATGTTCAACATCACTAGCAATTAGAGAAATGCAAATTAAAACTACACCGAGATTTCATCTCACTCCAGCCAGAATGGCAATTATCAAGAATATAAGTAACAATAAATGCGGGTGAGGATGTGGGGCCAAAGGTACATTCATACATTGCTGGTGCAAACTGGTGCAACTACTCTGGAAAGCAGTATGGAGATTCCTCAGAAAATCTGGAATGACCCAGTTATCCCACCTCGTGGTATATACCCAAAAGACTTAAAATCAGCATACTGTAGTGACATGGCTACATCAATATTCACAACAGCTCAATTCACAATAGCTAAGCTATGGAACCAACTTAGGTACCCTTCAATAGATGAATGGATAAAGAAAATATGGTACTTATACAGAACAAAATATTACTCAGCCATAAAGAAGAATTAAGTTACTGAATTTGCTGGTAAATGAACAGAACTGGAGGCTATCATGCTAAGTGAAATAAGCTAATTCCCAAAAACCAAAGGCCAAATGTTCTCTCTGATATATGGATGCTGACTCACAATTGGTGGGGGAAGGGAGGAGTAGAGGTTCACTGGATTAGACAGCAGGGAGTAGAGGAAAGGAAGGAGGAATAGAAATGGGAAAGATAGTAGAATGAATCGAACATTAACTTTCCTATGTTCATATATGAATACATAACCTGTGTAACTCCACATCAAGTACAACCACAAGAATGGGAAGTTATACTCCATGCATGTATGATACATCAAAATGCATTCTACTGTTATGTATAACTAAGAACAAATTAAAAATGTACAAAAAAAGATAAAGGTGAAATTAAGTTGTTTCCGAGTTTAAAAATTAAATGAATATTTAATAATAAATTATTGATATTTCAAGTACTGTTTATCTGGATGACAATTTTTAAAAGACTCCCTATCTCTTAAAAGTATATTGAAATAGCTATGGATGAAATGATGTAACCCTCTTCAACATAACCCAGAAAGGGAGAGCTCATAACTATTAAAGTTATGGTGGGTTAGTGGAAAATTATTCGATTGTCTTTTTTTTTAAGTATGTTTAGAGGTTAGGGGTGGGTATAGGTCAGTGGTACAGCACTTGCCTAGCATGTGCAAGGCCATGAACCCAGTTCTCAGGACCATGCAAAACACATACTTGGAGAATTTGAGATTCTCCAAAATGAAACAATTAAACTGCTTCTGACCTGAACACAAAAGACCACACTACTTTTCCAATTAAAAAGTTCTTATATGTTAGGATTACATAAATTATTTCTATTAGTAGCATTTACTGATAATGAAAAAGGGCACAGTTGAACATGAACATCTGAAGAAAATTAAAATATAACAAAAATATAACTAATTATTTGGGAAATCTACTCTGTATTATCGTGAAATTTATATAATAAAATCAAAGTGTGGAAGTTATGTTGTTTTTCTTTTAAGGCAAAAGACCAATTTATGAAAATAATTTCAGATATAAGTGTAACAGCATAAATAAATAAAATTTCCTGGAATTTTTCTAATTTCAAAAAGTCTGTATGTTGTCTTTTATAAATAACAGACAAATCCCAGAAATTCAAATATTTTCATACCAAATTATGTGTTCAGAATGTTTTCTATATGCATAAAGTACGAAAATTTTTTCTCAGACCACGTATCCTGTGTGTGTCCTGTGAACACAGCCACCAAATTTATAACCAACTTTGATGGAGAAGGATAGCATTTACTGAGATGTAGGGGGAATCCGTAATACTTCCCTACACCAATCTAGATAGCAGACAATAGTCATTTGGGTTCAGATGAGGTATCATCTCCTCTAGGATACTTCTTTGTACTTGCCCTCAGCCAGTCTGTGTATTCTTATAACATGATTTCATAAAATTTTGCACTCTACATTTAATAACTCTTTTAACAATTATAATTAACCACATACTTAGATAATTTCCAAGATCTAAGAAGCCTTCCCACCCAGCACTTCTAGCCCCTAGCACAACCACCAGTGAGTGTACCAATGATCACCTGGGGGCTTGAAAAATACTGCCACCTGGTTTCACCTCCAGAATCTAGTACAATTAATATGGAATCGATGGGTGTTGGATTCTGGAAATCTAGGAATTCTGATGTGTAGTCGGGGTTGAAAGCATACTGAACGAGTACACTAAAAAATTACTAGTTAAATCAACAGAGAAATTAATGTGTTAAGACAGTCTTACATATTCCCAAAGACTAAAGTCTCTGTGTCTCATTTGCTGTCATTTTCCCTTGCTACAAATGTAAAATAATTAATGATATTAATAGAAATTTTGACATGGCATCAACAGAGAGATACTTGGGTTTTCTGAAATATCAAGCATAAAAAAGAACAACAATCAAAACTGAAAAGTTCTCAAATCCAAGCCAAATAATTCATGACAAAATTATACTATAAATAAATACAGGCAATCTCTCTGTTACTATCTTTCTGGACCAGAACTGTTCTCATGCTACTTCACCTAACTCTTCTGGGACCTTAGGATCACTACACCTCATCATTTTATGTCATCTACTCAGGAGCTCAGGCCACTGACAATATTCTTGCCAGGTCACCAACAGCAGAGGACACTTCACTCTTACTTCCACTTCAGCTTAAAACCTCAATAACTCCCTCCTTTTGGTTTTGTGGCTCTATGCCTTCCTTTTCCCATCCTGCCCTGGTAAATGACCTTTCATCATCTCTTGTCCAGGTTTCCCTTCTACTAGCTCCTCAGGATTCTATTCTTGGTTTTCTTTTTTATCTTTTTGAATGAGTGGATCAACTCCCAAGGACCATCCATGTGCAATCACACTCAAATCTCTGGCTCCCTAAGTACAAATACCTTCTGAGTATCTCTACTTACATGTCAAACAATTCCAAATCCACCTATCCAAATGAAAGGGAGGGGGGTCACATTTTTCCTCTAAATTCCCTAACTCAACAGTACCATCGTACTAGTAAGTTACCACAGTTAGATGTCTGAGAGTCACCATTCATACCCTCCTCCTCATTCTTCAAGCACCTAGTCTTATCTACTTTCTAAATAGCCCTGGAACCCACACACTTCACATTTCTACCACCTTCATGCTAGATCAGATGCCAGAATTGTAACACTAGCCTCTAACCAGCTTCCCTGCTTGGATCTTATTCCCTCTCATCAATTCTGTATGTAAAATCCAAAGTCATCATCTCTTTTAAAATAAGTTTAATCATATCTTTCCCCTCTTGAAGTCCTTCAATGTCTTTCCACTGCCCTCTGTATACAGTCCAAAACGCTCAGAGCAGCTAACAAAGTCCATTATCTGGTATGTCCTAACTCCAGTCTCAGTTCTTCCAATTTTAATCACATTCTTAGCTCCAGCCATACAAAATTCAATGGCTTTCCCTTGCTTACAACCTGGTACTCTTTTTGGAATGAACCATTAGCTGCTCTGAGAAGGTAGCCTTTAGGTCTCAGAGTCGATGCCATTGCTTTCAGATCTTAGAATATAATTTCCCTGACCTCAAAACCCTGGATTAGATTCTGTTCCTAAGTGCTATGACAGCACTAAAAGCTTCCCCAATCTTAAAATGTGGCATAGTGCACAGTATACTAATAGCCAACCAGAATGTCTCCTCCATGATGTTGTAAACCTGTATGAACTAGGACCTTGTCAGTTATATTGATCACTCACAGTATCCGGAGCATGGCAGGCATTCAATATATTTAATATTTGCTGAATGCCAGGATTATACAAATGATTCAATAAATCTTCTCTCTTCAAACTCACCTGAGGGCCTTTGCTCAAGTGGTTCCCTTTCTCAGGCTGGATGGAGTCTGCCTGGTAAGCCACTTGCAATTCTTAGCTATATACAGCATTTCAGAGACACCTTCCCAAACCAGCCATCTAAAGCATTTTCCTCAGTTACTTCCCCTTAGAATACCATGTTGTTCTCCTTTTTATCATTTGTCTCAATGTTTTTATTAAGTTACAGGTTTAATGTCTTTCCCTTCTGCTATCAGTGAAATCAATGAGGCATGGCTTGGGTCTTATTCATCACTATCTATCTAGTACTTGGAATTTGGTATGCAGTACAGATCAGCATATATCTGATGAAACAATAAGTGAGGCTAACATTTATTAAGAATTAATGCCTTTTCAGGAGCATCATGCTGCCTCCAATGAAATTTTAAATGTTCCTTACAACAAACCATTGTCAATACTGTTAATTGGTCACAAAAGCATATTAAAAGAGCTTCACCCTTCCATGTTCTGTTACCAGCTTTAAGTACAATGCTAAAAAGTGGGGAGGGGTTGAAAACAACAACAACAACAGAACAGGTACAGATACCAAGAAAAGTAGGTAATAATTCTCTTCATCATTAGGCATTCTCCCAAAAGATTAAAGTGACATATAAATCAGAAAAGAAACCCTTACCTTTCAGGTCTTTCACGTAGCCTTCTTTGCAGTTGTACATGAGCTGAAGGATCCACTTGTGCTGGGCTCCAATGCACTGCCAGGCAGGGTCACCAGGTGCATGAAGGTCAGACAGATACCTGAAAAAACCAAGGCCAAAGCTTTCTCTGTTATGGGGGGGGGGGGGGGGGGATCAAGCATTTTTTAAAATCATTACC
>CM053406.1:121365378-121468835 GCA_028644305.1 Xerus rutilus | reverse complement strand
GTCTTTAATATCTAGTTCTCAAATAAGATCAAATTTCTTTTCATGCAATAACAATAGCAAAACTAATTTGTAACTGGCTCTTTGTATAAAGATAATTAAAAAGATAAAGACAACTTGACAAAGACCAGGTGATCCTATTGATGCAGTGAGAATTTTTCATTACATCTACATTTAGTTTTCAAAGTGTTCCTACTCAGTTTGTGGTCATTACATAAACACAGGGGGAACAAGCAGAGAACACTGGGTAAGTAACTACAGTTGTTTTTTAAAATTCCTTTCTGGTATGAAATACAGCCACTAGATGGCAGTGTAACACAGCTTACTAAGAGCTAAAACAACACTGCTTTCTATACATGAAGTGATTTGGTAACAAACTAATTCATGATTGAGAAAGTATTTCTCTGGAATAAATAATATAACATAATATAATAATATAATAATATAATAATAATATAATATAAATGGATATTTTCTTATTTTTTAAAAGTTTTAAAATATTTAATGTCTTTGTGTATAAAAATACCCAAAACCATAAGATACTTTAAATATATTTCAGTTAAAACTTTTGTCAAATAGTATTCAAGATACAGCATTCATACCTCACAAAATGTATGAATATAACAAGTTAAATCCAATTAAATCAAATCTAAAAGCAAGTTCGAATGAATTTATTGTCTTAAAATTATTCTTAGGAGATAGGCTGTCCTTTGTCTTGGGGACAAAGATTTTTGGTCAATGATAAATGTTCATTAATAGTTACAAGCTGGGGCTGGAGTTGTGGCTCAGTGGTAGAGCGCCTACCACGCGTGAAGCACTGGGTTCGATCCTCAGCACCACGTTAAAAAATAAAATAAAATAAAGATATTGTGTCCACCTACAACTAAAAAATAATTAAAAAAAAAATAGTTACAAGCTGTGACTTCCAGCTAAATCTCAATCACTCAGGAACATGCCTGATGCCCCCTCTCAACTTTTTCAGGAGCTGGTACTCTTTACTCAGACATCTCAATTAGCAGTTAATTAGAGGAGAAACAAATCAATTTTGTAATAAGTTAGCAAAGAAGATGTTGAGAAGAAACATGACATCACATTTAGAAACTATCCACACCAACCCCAACACCTTCACTAGCTATGTTTTTGAGGAGGTCTGGGTATTTGATCATCTGCAGAAGGGCCACTTCATAGCATGGATCACACTGCACTTGACAGGCTGCCTGCCCTTCTCCCTATGACTGTGGATAGGTTGCAAACAGGCTGTGTGTCAGAGTTGACAAAGATACAAGTCAATTAAAAGGAAGAACTTTACTCATATTAAGACATAATCTAAGACTCCTTACCTGAGAATAATCTTCTAACAATCTAACAAATTAAATTTAGCTTAGCATAGGGAATTCATTCCAAAGTTTTCAAAAATCAATCTGATTCTTCCTCTCACACAGGGCTTTCCTACTTTATTATCTGGATTACAAATATAACAAATAATATATTGTGTCTATTCTTCCCAAAGAACATGTCCTGCTTTCTTGCTGGAAATAATTATTTTCAACAAGCTCCCTAAATAGGCTTGTTATGCCTCCAAATATTTTTGCAAAACTTGCTTCTAACACTTTTATTCACATAATCCTCAGATTTGATGCTAGTAGCAATATTCTTTTAGAGAAATGGCTTCCATCTAATTTTTAAACTACTGAACAGGAATGTAGATGGCCCATTATTAGGGCTATTTCTCTAGCAATACAGCAAGAGAAATCAACACGCTTGTCTGCTTATGGTAACTTTTAAAATTGTAAGTGTCCTTAGCAAGCTGACCATGTCTTTGCAAAATTTAATGATAATCCTTTCTATTATCTCATTAATAAATATTAAAGGAGTTGAGAAGCATTTTATTTAAAAAAGATAAAATTATTCTCTCAGAAATTCTAGAGAGTATTTCAGTTCAGAGGACAAGCACTTTTTCCATCCTCTTTCAGTAAATTTCTTCTTTTCTTTCAGTATAAAGCTTAAAATTAATAGTTTCATGACAAAGATCTTTGTTTAGAATTATGATGTTTAAAACTACACATTAAAGAACACTTTCTATGAAGCTTTTCAGGGAAAACATTCCAAAGGTGATGAACATAGGCTTAATATTTTCACATTTAAGAGTTAAAATTTTGAATTCTATATTCTGATATGATTTTTACCAATTACCAGAAACAGGGCAACAACACTCAGATGAAAAGGAGTAAATGGAGCTCGGTTCTTGCTAAACTTAACAAGTTCCCTACCAGATCAAGACAGAATGAGAAGTAAAAATAATCAAGAAGTCTTTCATTTGATAAAATAATGAATTAAAAGACACTACAGCAGTAATCTGATTTTCACTTCTACTATGCATAACATGGATCATGTAACACTAACACCCTGCTATTTTTGTTGATGATAAAGTTGTTTCCATTCCTACGTTGTGCTCACAGTACCTACCACCATATTAAAACCCAACAGATACTTGACCTGGTTCTGATTTTATTTCCTACTTATTAATGGCTGGAATTTTAATTAGAAAAAAGTAATCAAATTGCTTAGTGTCTTCTCAAAGCATCAGAAATACAATAATGATTAAAACAAGTCAACTATTGTTGACATTCTTGTTTTTCCTTTAAAATCATAGAGAAAAAAATGCAAAGAAATAGGCCATCTAAAAGCATCTCTTCTGACATTACCATCTTTTAAATGATGTTCAGTAATAAAAACCTAGTCATATGAACTGCACATCTGTTATCCATATAGACAGTAATTTACCTACAAAGAAATTGCATGCTCAGTAAAGTTTAACATATTACTGTAAGCAAATTTAACATAACAGATGAACAGCTAAGTGAATCTATAGGGAACAACCAGTGAAGTAGCACAGGGGAACATACTAAGCAAGAATCAGGGCACCTGCCACTCATTAGCATGTGTCCTAGACAAGACACTCCATCTTACCAAAATTATTTTTTACATGTAGAAAATAAAGCAATTGGACAACAAACATGTAGTTAGTTTATTTCCAGCTTTAAATTTCTACAGTTCTAGGAGCCAAGAAAGTCTGCTGTATATATTCTTTCCTTAAGGAGACAGCATGGAGAAAAGCCAGCACAGGCTTTGAAACCAGACCAACTGTAGAAGTAATCCTAATAGCTGAGTGTGCTGGGCAAGCTTTGGTTTCTTCACTTGTGTAACAGGCACTATGCAAGTACCCTTTGGTTAGAGAGGAAACACAGAATGCACCCGACACAGTGCCCAGGCACAGGGCACACGTTCTGTAGTGGCAGCAATTGACTTTACTGTTCTCCCTGTCCTATTCCCCAAGGCTCTATGCACCTTCCTACTGGACAACACTAGTGTATACCAGTGACAGTGGCTCTTGCTCCCATAGTCCCCCTCATCAACAGGACAAAGTATGAGTATAGACTCTTGACCCCTCCCCACACAGCAGCTTTTAGAATCCTTTTCCTATGCCTAAAGAGTATTTTCAATGATCACATGATAATCGCAGCCAAATGCATAAATATCTATAGTTAACTGTAGTGAACAGCTAGTTTCCATTATGAGATACTGCTTCCTCCTAAGGATTTTCATATCCTGTGTGGTATCCATCTCTTTTAATATTATTGCTATTTTTTAAAAGTATTTCTATTTAGCAACTTTATTCCTCTTACTGACCTTAATTAAAGGCTTGTAAATCAGATAGATACTCAAGGGTAAAACCGTCCAGAACTTTCTTTGCTATTGAACCACAGCACACTCCTGTGACATGAATAATTTCTCACACAGTGTAAGACAGTATTCTCTTTAAGCCATATAGGGAGCCCCTACTTCATAAACTATGGTATTCATACCATCCCACAAGGTTAGGTAACCCACAGGAGGAAGAGGTGACAAAGTAATATCTCTACTTTTCCTTTGCAAAACTGGCAGTATTTTCTAGCTTTAAAAACTAAGTACTATATACCTACTCCCAATTTATTAGTATTAAAAAGAATTTTGGTGTCCTATACCAGATACCCCTAAATTTCTGCTATTTGGCTTCCTTTTCACCATTTCAAAGGAGTCTAAGAATTTTCCCCAAATTAGCTTTAAGAGTTACACGATACATCCAATACCAAAACAGATAAAGGTGATTTCTTAGAATTCTTGCAAAAGTTTTACCTTATGTAGCGTTTTTGGTCATGTAAGGTTGATGGTGTCTCAAGCAATTTATCCAGAAGTAATTCTCGTAAAGCTTCTATTCGTGTTTCTACTTCAGCATAATCTATTTTTTAAAAGAATATACAAGATTTGCAGGATTAAAATTTAAAATCAAATTTCAGCAAGGAGAATAGTGGTTCCTTTTGACAGAGAAGAAGCACAGGGGCCTTTGGAATTGATCAAAACACCATCTCAAGTGTATATGTGGGCATGTGTATTTGTCAGAAATAAATGACCTGTAACATGTAAGGTCTGTGCATTTCAGTAAATATGAATTTCACCACAGTAAAGAAATTATGATTTCTGAATCCTTATGAATTTCATTTTTTAATAAACTCTATAATATTTCTAATTGATAAGAGTTTAAACATAGGGCATTTAAAATTTTCTTACTTTCTGTAAATCCATCATTAGAAATAATTTCAAAAGGTATTGGGTTTGCTCTAAAAAAGAATTAGAATTCATAAATAAATTGTTCTCTCCAAAGAGAAAAAAAATCGAAATGCAGGTTTGTGTCTATAAAATACCTGTCATTGCTTCTTTCTGATAAGACAGAGTTTTAATAGCACTGTGACTAGCAGCCAAGAATGTCCAAGAATAACCTATCATCATGATTGCTCATTTTCACTGCAATTCAGGAAGAAAATCCATAATGTTATTTTTGAAGTAATTGTTTTACATTTTAAAGAGAACACCATATAAACAAAATCTAAAATGCACGTAACATTCTTTGCAGAACACATTCCTCATTCTTCCTGTAAAAGGAAAGTAGAAGATGAAGAAGTAATAAACAAATCTTACATTTCTTGAAAACTTGCACCTCTGTTTTTCCAAAGAGTGACTTGGCCTTTTCATAATCATTAATAACCACATCATAGTCACCCTTTAAAATAAAGAAACATTTTGGAGACCGTCAATAAAGCATAATGAAGACATTTGGTTAATATTAAAAATGTATTAACAAACCTTTAAAATTTATGACATTTATAACTGTTAGTACATAAATATTTTCTCTACCTTTTGAATATTCCTTTCAATATTCAGAGGAAGATTGAAGAGAAACTTAAATCGCTGAAGTACATTGAGTGCATTTCTAGTGGAATCTGCCTTGTCCTTTCGACCTAACACTTCTTGAAATAACGTGTCCGCAGTATTACTTGCTCCTATTTTTAAAGGAGAAAAAGAAACTTAAATAAAAGCTAATTTGAATCAGAAAATGTGTAACTGAGCACTAGAAACAAAGTCTGAGACAGCTATTGTAACTTTACAGTTAAATGCAATAGACTATTTTTTAAAAAGTTAGCTATATTGGAGATCTTTTATAGTTTGCTAAAATAAAATTTCCATTTTGCCCACTAAGTCTTTTCATATGTTAAAAATGGTACCCAATTAAAAACAACTATACTTGCCATACCCAAATAAATTCTCCCACATGAACCTGTATTTATTTTAGTTACTCTTTTAAATGTTATTGCAATTATGGGCCCTTATGTTATATCATTACTTCAGACAATAAGAGAAAAATACATCCACAGATGTGTGCACGTACACATGCACACTAGTGAAATTCTATGAATTCAGCATCTACATATGGGGTGATAAAACAAGGAAAATACTTTTCAGAAAAGTTGTTCAAAAAGAAGTAATTTTAAAACTAATCCTATTTCTTAATAGAATTATCTCCTTATGTAATAGGCATAGAGAATTATATACACAATTTAAAATGATAAACTTTAAGATAGTATCATTGATATTTCTTAAATCCGCTAATTCTTATAAAGTTATACATGAACATTTCATGAGAGTTTGTTTTTTTCTTTTTGTTTTTTTTTTACCCTAAAAGACTTCAAATTATATGGGTCAGTATAATGAAAGAGCTGCTTTACTTAAAGCAAACTCTGCAAGTACAAAAAATAGTTTAAATTTTGCAACTTGTGAATTATTTTTAATTAGCCACAAGGAAAGGGGAGAAAAAGGATAAACTGTTTTTGGCTGTTTGATCACTGCTTGTAAAAAGTTTCTACTTTATCTGGTCTAGTGACTATACTTTAAGCAAAGATGAAAAAATTACCTCAGTCTCACTGGGTGGTTTGCATGCCATATCCTCTGGTCCACACTGTGGGTGGCCTGATCGTGTTAAAAGTCGTCTTTGTAACATGATTGTTTTATCTAAATAATGTTTAAATTCTGTTGAAATTTTAAAGGCCTGATATAAAAACTCTGTTTGGTCAAGATAGCTGTTTTCACCACATGCTATTTAATGTAGACTGTTAAATTTCTACTATAAGATGAAGAAAAATACATTTTCTTCTTGCCACCAAACCACATAATAGAGGCTAAATGAATATCTGAAATCTTATTTGAGTTAAATCTTTCTTTCTTCAACAAAAGTTATTTTAAAGTATTTGCTTATCATTTTAAAAATACAAATGTAAGTTGAGACTTCATAAATGAATAGATATGCAAGTGGAAATTAATCTTTTTTAAAAGATTACTTACTTATATGTGGGGTTTAGATATTAAGTAACCAAGTTTTTTTTTTTTTCTCTTCATTGAAAGGGAAAGAATTTGGAGCAAACTGGGTAGAGTTCAAAATTGAATTTTTCTCATCTTATTTTTAAAGTAATAAAAAGATTACCAATTAACAATTAATTTTAATCTCTAAAAATGTATAAAAACAAGAATATGAAGAAAAGCTACTTATAATTAAATAAAATAAAAACATCATATACAGAAGTTTACAGGCAGAAATTATAAACTATAAAATTATAATTTATATGGAAATGTATGCATTTATATATGGAAGATTTTAATTTGTGTGATACTGAGAAATTATGCAGACAACTTGTCAATAAATATTCTGTGAATTTTATTGCATTCACAATAAAACAGTAGTTCATGACTGATAACTGAATGATACATCCAGTAACAAAATACGAGAGAAACAGAGAAACCAAGATTTGTACAGCAGATAAAAATCACCAGCAGCTCAAAAAATGCATTGTATGTCTTTCTTCCCCAGGGCTACTAATAAGAAAACAAAACTACTACACAAAAAGGGCACTCTTCATCTGTGGGCTGTTGTTACAGATAAGACTATCAGTAGGGCATCCATAGACATCCAGTAAATATCCCCCATGTGTGCTGACCCATACACACCCCACTCCATGTTCTCATACCAAGAACACCCAATTTAAGGCAGCCGGCAGGAATTTAAGCATCCAGTGTGTGACCACAGATCAAATCTTAACAGAATCTGATGATCATGAGAACAATGACTTTGGCCTTACAAGTCAAAGAACAAGCTTTGGGATCCTAGATCTGAAAAGATCTTTCTCCTCACCCAGGGATGATGTCAACACCAGCTAACTTGGACAGTGACTATCACTGTCTCAGTTACACACAATTCCCAAGAACCAATAGCAATGCTGTTGCAACAACATGCCAAATGCCACTATTATGGTTGGGTCCATGGAACAATAAAAATTTTCCACAGGATAACATGGAAAGAAAAGTCACTTTTCCACTGCATACTAACCTCATACTCAGACCTGCCCACTGATCTATCCTTAATACACACACAAAAATATTTAATTGTCCCAGGAACTCCTGTCATCTAGAAAATCTAGTCCTGTAATCCCAAAGTGTCTTGTAATTTCAAGAATGTTATTTAAAGTAAACATTGTGCTTTCTGTTATTTCAAAGTGACCTTACTGGTCCTTTTCTTGGTACTGACACTTGAGACAGTGAATCTTAGAAGTGACTTTTAATCTGTGCTTTCCTCTTCTTGGGACTCGCAGGGGTCAGGGCAGGATGGAAGGAGTGCCCGTACCACAGCACAATTTATCCCAGGAATAGGCAAACCAAATGAGACTAGAAAATGATACTTTAGGGCACTCGGGAAGATTAAGGTAACCCTAAAATGTATGTTCACATTTATAGCAAAATCAGGACCACTTGTTTTTGGTGTCTCATTTTAACAGATTCTGGAAAATCACTAGATAGCAGCTGCCTAATATAATGATATTACCCGAACAACATTGTAAACAATATTTAATGCATGTTTACAACACCATGTAACAGCCACTACAGTTCTAAAAAAAAGGACACACAGCTAGAACCCCAACTGCTCCCATCTCTCCCCAGCTGCTTCTGAAGTAAAGTTTGGGAAATGGTAAAATTGAGGTTGAATGCCACTTGTTAAATATTTACCACCCAACCACTAAGTAGACATCAGTTTCTTTTTTTATAAATGTGACTCTTACAGATATTCCTTAGTTTCCTAACAACCTAACCTGGTTATTTTAATTTCACACATAGTTCTTCAGTTATATCATTCAATCCTATTACTTTAACCACTATTTCTATGCTGGTGATTCACAAATCCATATCTCAAAATGTGTCTGTGAAGTTAAGACTACTCTTGAAAAATATTTTCACTAGACATACAATAATGACAGCTAATCACCGAGCACTTGCCCTATGCTGGAGTCTATTCTAAAAACTTTATATGTACTTTACACTTGTTTATGTCCCTCCAAAACAGGCACTATTTTTATGCCCATTTTAAAGTAGAGGTTACTGACACAGGTTCTTCCACTTGCCCCATGTGACACAGTGGTAAGAGCTAGAAAGATACTCACTGATGTGACCCTTAGAATCTGAGGCTTTTACGTTATAAATTTGTTATAAATTGAACTGAATATTTTTCTTCTCTGCTTCCCTCCTCATATCCCAAACCTGTTCCTCCTTCCTTCAGAAGGCCAGAAAAAAAGTCATCACTGACCACTTCCTTTTTCTTACTTCCTACCTCAAAGCAGTGACCAAATACTGCCATCCTTATCTCTTTAATGTTTCTCCAGTGCCATTGGCTCTGCCTTACCCTCCTGTTTTGGTTGGGAGTCCTCATAAGGTCACTCTTACATTACTGCTATGTACTCTATCCGGACTCTCTTCCTGCCTCCAGTGCAGCTCCCTCTAAACCACTCCCTCTACAGATGGCAAAGTGCTCTTTTAAAAGTCTCATCACATCATTCCCTTATTAAATTCTTTGAATGATTCACCATTAGTCTTCAGGATAAAGACAAATCCCACACTAAGTCATAGAGAGATTGTGTTGAGCAAGTCTCATCTCTCTTACAGCCACTACACACTAGCCATTACAGATCCTGCATCCCATCTCCTTTCTGAAGTCAATATCTTCTCCCTCATGCTGCTAACCCTTCCAGGATCTGTAACCATCTGTCCTGATGGTTACACTCATCAACCTTCCCACACATCAACCTCTGCTTGTCTGGCTACTTCCCACTTCCCTTTAAGGTGCATGTGACCAACCTGATATTCTTTCCACTCCACTCTATCCCCAACCCCCACCAGTGCTGGGGACAGAACCCAAGTTCCTCCACATTTAATTTAACGATTAGTTTATGAGGACATGATCTCATCTTAAGTCAAAGAGCATCTGTACAATTTTCCATGACATCTAAAAATGTTTGAACATTAAAACTTACATATCATTGATTATAAATAAATAGAAAAAATAAAAATTGTAAAGCTAATTTGGTTATTAGTACCCAGTTTAAAATTTTACAATAAAAATTAAAGTGTTTTATTTCTTTTTAGAACTTAAGAGTTCTTTCTTACTTTTTTTTTTTTTTGCTTTGACAAATTATCTTCTTTCCAAGTGTAAATCAGCTTCCAATATTTTATCCTTTGTACTTTTAATTTTGTGCAATATCTATCTTTGAGGGTGCTTTTAAGCATCATTTCTCTTGGGCATGATGTGACCTCAGGGCACAAGCACTTCTCTTAGTTATACTGGTAAGATTACCTTCACTGAGTCCCTCTAGACACATCTCCAGTCTTGAACAGCAGCAGGAATATTCCCACTGTCACCATCTTCCATAATTCCATTTATGTTGGATCTGAATTTCACTTAGTGTCATCTCAATTTGTTATGTGATCATCTTATGGACTGATCACTGTTACAGTGTATACACTGTAGTAACCAAAACCTAAACTGTGTTGTTGAGCGTCGGGTGTTTACTTAACTGGACTTTAATAACTGAGAATTGTGCATATCAAAACCAATTGTATCCAGAAATCTGACTCCAAACTAGTGCACTAATATTATAGTTACTAGCTTTTCCATTTGCTATTTATATGAATTTATGTAGCAAATTTAATTTTCTGTGCTTCAATTTTTTCATCAATAAAAATGGAGAATTGGGCACAGCAGTGCACACCTGTAATCCCAGCAACTCAGGAGGCTTAGGCTTATGAGGATTATAAATTTGAGGCTAGCTTCTGCTACTTAGCAACACCCTCTCTCAAAAATTAAATGGCTGGGGATATAGGTAGAGTACCCCTGGGTTCAAGTCCCAGTACTGCAAAAAATAAAATAAGACAAGACTACAGGGATGGCTGAAGAAGGTGGGTCACTGGGATGTGCCCTACAAGAATTCATCTTTCCTGTGGCCCCTCTCTTCTCTCCCTCCTTCTTTCTGCTTCTTGACCCCACTACAAGCTAAGTAGTTTTCTTCCACTGGGCCCTTCCTCCATCATGTGTTGCCTCACCTTGGGCCCAGAGCAATGGAGCTGGCTGTCTAAGGACTAAGACCTCTGCAACTGAGAGCCAAATGAACTTTTCCTATTCCAAGAGTTATGGTCAGGTGATTTGGTCACAGTGAAGAAAGCTAACTAAAACAGCTATTATTACCATAACCACCACAAATACTTACACTATACTGTCTGTACCTGTAGTGTCTAATCCAGGAGCTACTAATCACCTGAGGCTGGGTGTGGTGGTACATATCTATAATCCCAATAACTCAGGAGACTGAGTCCAGTCCTGGCAACTTTGTGAGACCTTGACTCACAAAATAAAATAAAAAGGGCTGGGAGTGAAGTTCAGTGGTAGAGCCCCCTCGGTTCAATCCCCAGTACAAGACTTAATTGGTGCTATAGTTTGGATCTTGAATGGTCCCTAAAAACCAAGTCTAAAGACTTGGTCACCTGCCTGTGGTGCTGCTGAGATAGTGGAACCTTTAGGAAGTTGGACCTAGTGAGAAGAAGTTAGGTAATTAGAAGTGTGCCCCTGAAGGGGATATGAGCACCCTGGCCCCTTCCTCTCTCTTTGTAGCTATCATGAAGTAAGTAGCTTTGTTCCACCAAGCACTCCCTGCCTTACCACAAGCCCCAAAACAATGGAGACAATTGACCATGGATTGAAACCTCTGAAACCATGAGCCAAAATAAACCTTTCCTCCTTTTAAGTTGATTTCCTTAGATATTTTGTCAATGACAGGAAATCTAACACAGCTAAATTAATTAAAATTAAATAAAAATTAAAAATTTAGGGTTAGAGATATAATTCAATGGTAGAGTGCACACTTGCATTTAACAAGGTCCTAGGTTCATCCCCAGAGCTTGGGGAGAAAAAACTCAATTCCTATTATTCAAGCCACACTGGAAGTTTTCAATAACTGTGTTTCACCATTGTAGAAGTTTTATTGGACAGTGCTGTTCTATACTTTTAGAAGGGGTAAAAACATATAAGTAATCGTTTTTGTTGTTGTTGTTTTTGTTTTTTGGAACTGGGGACTAAACCCAGAGATGCTTTACCATGGAACTACCTCCCCATTCCTTTTCATTTTTTATTTTCAGACAGGGTCTCATTAAATTGCTCAGTTAACCAAGTCTCTGGGATTATAGGCACACACCACAATGCTTAGCAGATAAATTAATTTGATATAAAATTCATCACTGGCTTGAAATTTACCAAGTTCAGGCAAATATGAGAAGTATATGTTAATGAAAACCAGAAACAATTTCAATAAAAGTTGTCAACACTGAAAAATGGACATTAAAAAATTGAAAAAAGGTTCCATTTAAGTTAGCATATTCTTATATGTAAGATAAAAGCATTAGTGATAAATTCAAGCAAACTAAACAATATTCATACTCATTTATTCCTTCCATTCTTTTCCAAAGAAATTAAACATTCAATAGTACTCCTATTTCTTGATCTCAGTTCTCTGTGTTTTCACTGCTTCTACAGCACTTGAATTCTTAGCTATCTAGAATATTCCCATCTGCACAGAAGACACTTGCAACACTGGAGCCACAGCTCTTCGGGCTTCGTCTCCTAAGCAGACATAGCCCAGGACTTTACACAGCTAATGTGAAATAAACATTTGTCATGCTGACCTGAATTAGCAAAACCTTATACTAAGATAGCAAACATTGACATCATTTTGATAAAGAATGTTTCTGGGAAAAAGGAAATTATTATAAAGGACTATATTTTAAGGAATATTTTTTCTTTAAAAACCCCTGAAGGTCTTATAAAGAAATGACTATTTATGTCAGTCAAGCCTAACTTTATCCCACAAGAGCAAACTTCAGTAGAGAGTTAATGTGACACATTTTTAGAAAGTTTATGGCTAGAAAAGAATAGAATGAAACAATTTCCCTTAGAATTTCCATATACAATTCCAAAAAGATTGTTTTTCAAACTATACCTTAAAAGAAGAAAATTATGTCACCACACATTGCTAAGCCTAACAAATGAAAGGGACCTTAGTATAGGTAAACTTTAACAAGTACCCCTTCTACTGACATAATGCTGTACTTAGTGTCAGCTATACCTGTAAGTCACCTTTTAAAAGTTAGTGATCTCATTTTTTTCTTTTTGTATAGACATAATGGTTCAATGACAACTTCTACAGTGCAAATAATATCCCTGAGTAGAAAATATCCTTCCAAAACCTTAAAATGTCTGACTGCATTATTTATTTGGGTAGAATTCAAAATATACTTCTTTTAACAAAGTTGGTGACTTGATTCTCAGATACAAAAGCAGGGCCAAATCTTAGGGCGAAAAACATAACAATAATAGCAATAATAATCAGAGGAGAAGATTTTTAAATGCTGTCAAATTTACAAATTTAGAATGAAATCCAAGTATTCAGATTCTACCACCAAGGAAAGCTGACACTAAATTAACTCCTATTCCCAACTTCTGAAAGTACTAAGGAGTAGACCCAGGGATACTTTTACCACCAAGCTACATAGTAGCCCTTTTTATTTTAAGTCAGGGTCTTATTAAATTGCAAAAAACAGATGAAGACTTGCAATCCTCCTGCTGTAGGCTCTTGATTAGCTAGGCTTACAGGCATATACCACCACATCCAGAGAAGCTTTTTTCCAAAAAAAATACTTTTTTCTTCTTTTTTTTAAAGTATTTTTTTAGTTGTAGATGGACACAATATCTTTATTTTATTTATTTTTATGTGGTGCTGAGGATCGAACCCAGTGCCCCACGCATGCAAGGCAAGCGCAAGCGCTCTACCACTGTACTACAATCTCAGCCCCCCCAAAATACTTTATTTAGAATTCCCCAGGTTTGTGAACAGATATTTATATAAAGGATCCACACGTTCTGCTCATGAGAATAAATTAATCCCAAAGTACAAAATTAGCATTGTATCACAGTCCTGTAGTCATAGAATCTTTAAAGATCCAAAATTGAGGTTTCTTAATTTTTTTAACTCTTCTTTGTAAGGAAATCATATGCTATACTATATTTTAAAAGAAAGAGATTCTTGTACAAATTATCACTTCATATCAAATGTTAACTACATGTGTAAAACAGGACAACAAAATTTTAAGCCATTAATAGTATAACAACGACTAATTCATCTGCTGAGCTTCTTCTAAATCAGTAGGATAAAAAGGAGAAAAGAGGAGGTGGACAGGATACAAACTTTTGTATATACCATTTTCTCCTGGACCTACAAAATGTCTCTGAGTTAGACTCACTCTTAAACAGACAGCTGCTCAAATTCCTTTTAAAGAAATGCAAGGTGTACAAGCTATTTCTTAAGCATCTGTCCTTCCTGTAGCTAAGGTTACCTGAGTTAAACTCTAGTAGATGCTTGAAGATGAGTTTTCAGGTTTTTAGTCAATGACAACCTGAGCTACTGTCTCAGTGCTTTTCACACTGGTCTGTTTTAAGGTAGCAAATTTTATTTCTTAAGAAGTAAAATGCTTGTTTTCAAATTATGATTTCTCATAAAATAAAAGCCAAAACAGAACATTCATTTTCAATGTTTCTATTCCCCTTTATGTTCATTAAATCACTATTATTTAGAAACGAATACTGAAATGCAACTCACCACCTTGTCCCGTGAAATCGGGTCCAAGAACTATATTTAAGCTTGTTATAAAGCCCATAAATAGTTTTGGGTAACAGGACAAAACTTACTGTTCAGAACATTCTCCAGTTTCTGTGTCATGGATCCTTCTACTTTTTCCGTTCCATCGGCCTCTAATTTTTGATGGATGGCTAGAAGAAGAAGAAAAAAATCTAGCTAAAATGTAGGCCATTTTAATGGGTAGGAAGATATTACATCAAGATGACATTTTTAAACAGGTTTAAAAAATGGTCATATTATTTTCACTGCTGGAAAGGAGCACAAACATGCAATACTTTGCAAAGTACCCAGCAGACACCATCTAAGTTATTCATAGTTTAACGTTATTAAAATAGTACATAATACACATACTCAATCATCTGATCTTCAAGACTGGGTGGTAAAAACAGTTGAATTAAAAAAGAAAAGTGAGACCTTAGGTATCCTGGGTCTTATACTAATATCTTTAATATTTGGCTATGAGAAAGTCATTTTTATTTCTGTTTCACCATTTGCAAAATAAAAATAGTACTATCTGAAGTCAAACCACAAAAATAGTTAATTTCAGCCTTTGGATACAACATGGCAAAATATTTTTTTTTATGTTCTGTTCACAATAAATCACCTGTAGGTTCCAAAGAAGAATCTAACAACATCTACCAAATATGTCAACTCTAGATGTATAAATTACATGGGAGTTTTGTTTGCTTTTATTGATTTATAAGTCTTTCTGATTCTAACAAAGACTATCAGGAATTCACTTTACAATATATCTATTAACTATTGAAGAGATAAAGTTTTAAACATAGTACATCAGGCTTACATATGTGAAGAACTAAGACATATTTCAAAACAAATATAATCTCATATTCAAAATTGTGATATAAAAAAAAAATAAAAGAGCACAGCAAACATTGAGCCTTGACTGTATGCTAATCACTATGAATTTCTAACCTGTTTTTCATCTTGTAAGAAGCCAATGATGTATATTCTAACATCATTTCTATTTTACAGATAGGAAAAAACACAGATTCATGAAATTAAACAACTTGGCCAAGGTCACAAAGCCAAACTCATAAAACATGAACTCAGACAGTCTAAACCCAGTGCTTAAAACCTTGCCCTAGACTCCCCAGCCTGAACAGGCAACTTAGTTTGTCTAAGCTTCTGTTTTCTTTGTAAAATGAAAACAATAAACTTTCTATGTTAGTTGGGAACTTCATTCAGTTCAAATACAAGAGTCTCAACTCCTCAAAGTAATAGCTGCTAAAATACCTAGGATTTCTATTCTTTTACAGAATTTGTTATAGTGAAACCCAAATACAAGACATCTAACTCCACTGTTTTTTAGTTAGTACACCAAAATGAACATCATTTAAATATTAGCTAGTCTCTGACATTCAAATAAGAGTGAATTAAAATTCTTCCTTAAAAGAATTTCAGGTTCTGCTTTAACCCTCTAATCAAAGATGGCTGGAAAAAAATCCACAAAATAGTCTGCATATACAAATGTGTATGTGTTCTATTTCTTTTATGAGCCTTATACAATTCAATGTATTTCCTCTGACTAATTGGTCAGAAACTCTAAGTAAAATTCAGTGCCCAAATGGACTATAAACATATTCTCAATGCCTGATAACATCTATTTCTCTGTCCCTTTTTATTTTTGAGGGTGGGGTGGTGGCTGGGTACTGGGGATTGAACCCAGGGGTGCTTAACAACCGAGCCATATCCCCAGACCTTTTTATGTTATTTATTTATTTATACATTTATTTATTTATTTAGTATTGAGGATTGAACTCAGGGGTACTCAACCACTGAGCCACATCCCTAGCCCTATTTTTGTGTTTTTTATTTAGAGACAGGGTCTCACTAAATTGCTTACCACCTCGCCCTTGCTGAGGCTGGCTCTGAACTCGCGATTCTCCTGTCTCAGCCTACCAAAGTGCTGGGAAAACAGGCGTGCGCCACTCGGCTGACCTTTTTATTTTTTGAGACAGGGTCTCCCTAAGTTGCTTAGGGCCTTACTGAATTCCTGAAGCTAACTTTGAACTTGTGATTCTCCTGCCTCCGTCTCTGCTTCTCTCAGTTACTTTTTAATCCCAATCTTATTCTTTTTAATACATTTTTCTTATAAAGCCATCATAAATTTTGTTTCATTTCTATAAGAAAGACTGCTCCTCTGTTGAAGAAACACATTCATAGAAAAAGAAATACACTTAGAGAAACAATTAGCCACTATTTTTTAATTGTCTTGTTGGATTCAGAAGTGAAGAGAAAGTAATTTCTCTAATGTTTCAAATTTGGATTATGTGGTAAAAGTGTCACAGAATGTTTGCATATGTCAAAGCTTATATTTCAGCTTGACTTGTGAAGTCAAAAAGAAAAGAACTTCCTTCCCTATCTTTAAGAAGAGGAGACAGACTATATACCTAAGTATGAAGAGTTAAACTAGAAAGACTTCTATGCTCTATGTGAGCAAATCTGCTCATGCTATTTAAAAGCTGCTATGGTTTTCTGACAATCCTGGTTGTAAAAGAACATTTGGCACATACTAAGGAGGCATTGCATGTGCTTTGTCCTGAGCAATAAGACATTACATCTTAGTCTTGCTTTGAATGTTATTTTCTAAGTCAAAATTAGCATTAAAGAAAATCATGCAGTCACATTTTCTGAGGCTGACATAACCCATTACTGATCAGCAGGTCAAGATGAGGTGACCCTGGTTCTACAGCTCAGTTTACAGCCCTTTTTGCTGACAAAGAAACTTCCTCCCACCCATCTCTACCACAGCAGAGCCACTGTCAAGCTGTCAGCCAAGCATGAGGACTGAGAGACACTAGGATCTGATAAAGGCAATCTGATTTTCCAGAAAATTAAACCAAATAACCCAATGTCTGGTTCACTTGACCTTTTATTTTCTCAGAAAGCATTTTTAAATAAAATAACTCAATAAGCAAGTCGGTACATGATCACAGGTTTGTTATTGTTTCTAATCTATTAAAAACTTAAATATGTGAGACAGTTGAACATCGTAAGTTTGTATTTGTGAAACCAAAAAATGGTAGGTATAAAAGTACTATTCAAAGAAAAATCAGGGTTATACAAAGATTGCCTACTGATTCACTGAAATTAGTTAATCATTTTATTTAACTTGAATAAAATATGGATGTGAAACTTGTAATTTAAATCAAAACTTAAATCAAAAATTTTTCAAAATATCTGTCCTTACATAAATACCAGTATTAAATAAGGCACTAGGATGACATGTGTATGGGCAATATCTGTAAAAATCTAAGTGTGGGACACAATTCTATATAGACTCTAACCACTATGTTAGATAGCAAATATTTCATATAGCTTCTATCATGAATTCATCATCACTCTTTTTTCTTTTCATTTCTTCTGTTTTCTTTTTTTCCTTAACAATCCTAGGGCTGGGGAGAAAAGCCAAACGTAGTTCCCGGCCCTCATAAAGACAGGTTGTTACCTAATTTGGCTAGTATGCCAGGCTCTGAGGGGATTATACTTACAAAAGAAGAAATGAGAAAGGGTTAAAAATATGCATTATTAATTTAAAGTCATGAACAGTCTCTAAAAAATTTAATTTTTACTTATTCTACTCAATTTTAACACAGATTTCTGTATTAAAGGCTTGCTGCTCAGGGTAGCACTATTGGAAGGTGATGTGGATCTTTGAGAGGGCAGACTTGTAGGAAATTCTTGGGTCACTGGGTCCCCATGAAGGGGACTGGAGGACCCTGGTACTTTCCTTTCCTTCTTCTTTGCTTTCTGAGGTGAGCAGTTTGCTCTACCAGATACTCTATCATGTGCTGTGGTGTTAGAGGCCCAAAGCCATGCCTCCTTCCTGTTCTTAGACTGAACCTAGATCTAAAATAAACTGTTTTTCTTAAATGTTAAATTATCTCAGGTATTTTGTTATAGTGATGGAAAGCTGACCAACACAGAGTAGCTATATCACATATAAATTACATTTAAATTAAATAATCTGTGATTCCTTTCCCTCCTCAGTTATACTAAAGAAAAACAACAAATAATAATTTCAACCACTATCTAGAAGACTAGCAGAAACGACTCATTTAGAAATCTGGGTCCTAGAAAACCATACCTGCCTAGATCATCTTCATACATCAATAGACACTAACAATAGAATGTTCTTTTCTTTCTTCCATTTTTTTCTCAATGAAAGGCTAAACCAATATATCTTCTAAATATATAAACTGAAATAAAAACAAATAATTTACCTACACATTAAAGAATTGTGTTGGCTAAGGATTTCTTCTAACAACAAAAGTCAACAGATCAAAATTTTCATAAAATAATTCTTGTATAGCACACAGGCCATTAATGTATAAAGGCAAGAGACATTACCAGATATTCAAGAATTCAAAAGATATAGCAAAAATATATATACCCCACTGTTTGAAATAAAAAATTCAAAGACAGGAAAGATGAAATATAAAAGGACTGGTGATAAATATTAAAATCAATTAAATTTACATGTATATAGTTAATTTTATATAATTGAGGTAAAATTAAATACAAAAGACAAAAATAAATCTAAATACAACACTGAAATGAAAAAGAAAAACTAAAATAATAAGCTAGGTCTATAACTTCAACTTATACTAAAACAGGAAAAAGCACAGGAAATAAAGTTATGCTAAAATGTTGTCACAACAGAAATCAAAAGACAATTCTATAACAGAATTTATAAATATTTTTCCCAGTCTGTAAGCAATACAACTTATATAAGAAAAATGAAGAACAAAAAGCAATAATAGAACATGACTACAGGATAAAATTTTCAGTTATGATAAATGGCTTAAATTCTACTAAAAGGCAAAAGCTCTCAGAATACCATTTAAAAAATAAAAATCCTGCCTCATGTTGCTTACAAGACACATTCCCAAACCAAAAATTCTGAAAGTTTACAAAATATGGATAGGTCTGAGACACAGCTCAATGGTACAGTACTTTGAAGCACAAGGCCCTGGGTTCCAAGGCTAGCATTGCTTTAAAAAAAAAAAGATATTTCAAGCAAATGCTTTCAAAAGGAAGGATATAAAATACTAACATGTTCAGCAAAGAAGTTAATTTTGTTCCCTCCTCAAAAAAAATCTGGCCTTTTCCCTCAATTACTGGGAGGTAATCACAAAGTTCTTGGAAAGTTCTACCTGATAAAAATGTCTGTTTACCTAGAATACTTGGGTCACAGCAGGTAATTTAACAATGTGATTTATAGTGAGGGCTTTGAATGTCTCAGCATCACCTTGACCTTTCAGGGGCCTAGAGACTGAGATCGGCCATAAGAGTCACTGATCCTATCTGTGTGATGAAGATTCAATATAGACAGGAAATAGCTTCCTGACTGGCTGTACTCCACGTCTATTTCACACATTGTACCCAAGAAAGTCTGTATTGTCCAAGATTCCGATTAGTGACAAAAAGTGAAAGCACCCCACATGAAACTTCCTATATCCTGCCCCATGTGACGTCCTTTGGCTAACTATGATCTATATATTTTCCTAATAATAAACCATACATGTGCGTATATCATCTTTCAGTGAGTCCTGTGAATCCTTCTAGTATATTACCAAATCTGAAGGTGACCCTGGGCACTGTCCTCTTTGATGTTGTTATTATACTATTATAATATTAATAACAAGAGAGCACAAGCCATCAAAAGTTACAAAGGAAACACAAGCTTCACATACAAAGAAAAATTGATAATCAAAATTAAAGAGGGAGCTCTGTTACGTTTATTATAAATAACCAAGCTTTAAATAATGCAATTAACCCAGGTATTGGTGTGCCCTGAACAGAACATGCCCCCCACTTTTCGGTTTCTGTTTTTGTTTTTTCTAGTACTGGGATCAAACCAGGGCTTCATGTTTAGGGAAGCACTCCACCACTCAGTTACATTTCCAGACCATCTTCTCTTCAGCAGAAAACTGACATAGATTAAGAAATATATCCTTTGTTAGAAATTAGCTTTAAAAACAAAAAAAAATCTACAAACTATGATATCCAATGAGAAAATTAAAATTACAAATTTTAAAAACATAAAACCAGTATTACTGAAGAATTGACATTTTAAAAATGTAGAATACACAAATTAACTGAACAGATTATGAAAAGGGCCTACAACATGAATTTTAAATGATTTAAAAATTATAATGAAAAACATGAACATTTTCATAAAACAGAGAATTTGTGGGGAAAACCAAACCAAAATAAACAAAACAGAAAGAAGAAATTTAAATAATACATTTCAAAATATATATATATATGTATATATATATATATCAGGACTGGGGTGTAGCTCAGTGGTAGAGCACTTGCCAGCTATGCAGGCAAGGGTTCAATCATGGGTTCAATCCCCAACACTACCAAAAATAAAAAACATATATATAATATATATCAACTGCTGGTGCCTAACCCCACAGCTACTGATTCACTGAGTTATCCACAGAAGGAACAACCAAAAACACTAAAGAATTCCTGGTATGATAGAATAGGAAGCACACAGTACTATCCATGGCCAAAAATGTTGAAATTCAATCTTATGTAATGTCCAAACAATGCAACAGAGTTAAATGACAACATGAGGAAGTACTAAGGTCCAATCCAGTGTGTGGTATCCTAAAAAACAAATGACCTGTATCTTCAATGACATGAAAAAAAATAATAGAAAAAATAATAATAATAAGGCAGGGAAGGTGATGGAACTGTTACAGTTTAAAAGAGGCTTAGGAAATTTAAAATCAAAAGAAATGCCTAAATTTTATTTGTATCTTGATTTGAACAAATTAACTATAAAAAGGAAGTTTGGGGGTAATCAGAGATATCTGAATATGAACTGAGAATGAGTTAATACTCAAAATTTTGCTAATTTTGTTAGCTGTTTTAATGGTATTGTGGTTTGTACATAAATGTTCTTTTATGGGGGAATTCATACTAAGGCTTATAGCAGAGAAACATCACGGTGCTTGATATTCGCTTTTAAAACCATCAACAAAATGCAAACAAACCAACCTCAAAAACACTGATAAAGCTAGTATGAAAAAAATTCATAACTATAAAATCTAGGTGATAGGTATATAGTGGTTAATTATATTATCTCTACTTGTAGCATTTTTGAGAATTTTCATAGTAACAAAGTAAAACAAATTACCTGAGCATTTTTATGTATCAACTCTCAAATTTCAAACAAGTAATTCTGCATGTTCATACTTAGCCCAATACAGATACACCAACATGCACATATCCATATGATTCTATACAACATAACACTAAAACTTCATCAAAAAAGCATTTTTTAAAAACTATAGATCAATTTCACTTAAAACTATCATTGGAAAAAGTAATGAAAAGCTACAAATAAATGCTATAGTAAAGAGTCACAGAGAGGCATGGCAGGTTTTATCTAAAGAACAAAAAAGATTTCTAGTATATATAACTTTATAAATAATACCCAATTTTGTCATATATACTTGTTTAAGCTAAGAAAAAAAAGCCCAAAAGGAAAACATCAAAATGTTATTATCTCCACAATGGAAGTAGTTCTTGCTATTTAATATGTTTAAATGTTTTCTATAAAATATTTCTTTTACATCAAAAAGAAAAAAGCTAGATATACCTGCATGTATCTAAAGTTTTAAAATTTATTATTACAACCATTTTCTATATGCCATAAAGTCATTTGCTTATTAGTAGTTGGTCAGCATTATCTTTGCTGAATTTTAAGTTGCAAATATATTTCTAAGGCAAACTTCTAATAAATGAGACTACATAAATTTAATGTACCAAATAAAACTTCTTGAAATCTACCAAGAATGAAACCATTTATAAAAAGTAAAACCGTAAGGAAATGTGTATGTATGAATGTTTTCTAAGAGTGGAAGAAGAAAGTAAAACATTTATCTTTGCTAAGTAAAATTATATTAATTACAACAATTTATAGAAATCATTTATGTAGCAACTGAGCATATGAATAACCACATTTACTTGATAACACAAAACTGATAACTAAGAAAAAGCAGTAATAGGCACAAAGAAAGAAAGGTAAAACATCAAGAAATAGGAAACAGTGTTTATCCAGGAAGTGTATCTCATTGCCCTATTCACTTCTAGGCATTCACATTTTAGCCCTTCAAAATCCAAACCTCTACCTGTAAGAAAGGGACTGCATCAAATATACATTTAACGAGGAGGTTTTAAAAACAATAAAATTAATTTGATAACAAATTTTATCTGAGTTGAAGAAGGAACAGGCTTGTAATATACAATTAGAGTTACTGATACTTGGGTACCTAGATATAGGTGCCTTTACTTTTAAAAAGATTTGGGTTAACTTTTATTAATATACTTTACGTTTCACTAAATAAACAATAATTAACTTTTATTAAATAAAGGTAGTTAAAAAGAATCTGCCCTACATCTTTTGTTAAAATGTCTAAAGCTGTATTTCTCCTTAATATAATTTTCCTCACATATGAAGATGATGGCAGATACAGGACAGCTAAATTTGTACATGATCATTGGGGGCTGGTGGGATGATGGCTAAAAAAACAATGCATTATCATCAGTATTTTCCAAATTGAACACACAATAGGTCCATCATATTTACAGAATTTGGCACATGTGTAAGATATTGATGGTTGCAAGAAGACTTTAAAAATTCTAGAATTTTACCCATTGGGATTTAATTTCTTATCAGCCCCAAAGATTGGGCATCATACAGAGGTAAAGGAGTCTCCCATTTCACACATGTAAGATGGGTCAACAAAGGCTCAGAGACAAATATTTAAAGTACTAGGCCTTCAAAGAGATTCCAGCCTGGTCTGCAACAAATATTTATGGTACATTTTAGATCTCTACTTTTATAAATACAGACTGAATGTCGCACCCTGTAAACACTCTGCAAGCACAGTGTCAGGTTTCCATGATGGAAGCTCCCAACAGATGGATCGCCTTACCTGAGAGGGCATCCTGTGCTTCAAAGAATGTACTGAGACCCCCTTTCACATATGCCAGACTGCCCTCACTCTTCTTGTTGGCCTGCCTTTTGAGGGTGGTGACTGCTGTTTTGAGTTGTTCAAAGCTGAAACAAAATTAAGAAACCAAATGTTTGAGACTAGTAACAAGCAAAAAAAAAAAAAAATAAGATCATTCATTAAGTGTAAAATATCAGGAATGCTGAAACCTATGTTAAGAAGCACACAGATTAATATGCAACCATATGGAAACAAAAAGCTTTCAAATTCTCATCTAAACCTTTCATTTATAACAATGCTTAAATTACAACAACTATTAAGAGTCTCGTAGCTCTCAAATGGTAATTTTAAATATATCCGATCCCTAAGATGTAAATACATATGCAGAATATTTTTATAACCTATATATTATATACATGATTTACCAGGTAAAGGGTTTTGAGTATCTTCTACCTGACAGAAAGACAAATATTTCCAAGGTGGGACTCCTACATTCATTCAAGTACTTTGGAACGCTGAGCATAATGGTGATTTTACCATGTCAATACACAGTTCTTAATAATTAAGTTACATAAAATCTGTGAGTTAATTCACAATTTAAATAACTGAGAATTTTATGAAATGAGTATTTCATCTCTATATCTGAAGAAGAGGAAACAAAAAGGTAGACCTCGGTACTTCACAGGTTTGATTTCCATTTGAGCTACAAAAATCTAGCTATAAAATTTTGAAAATATTCTTGAATACTGTGATGGTTCTATACAGAAAACAGACTAATTCTGAGTTATAACAGAAAAAGCATGGCCATAATGTAAAATTATAATCATTTTCAACAATGGAAGAATTATTTCAGATATTTGCTTTAGAAATTTATCAAGCCACATGTATTAAAATACTAACTTTTGTATTAAAATTCTTCTGTATTAGAATACTAATTTGTTCTCATGTTTTCTAGTAATGGCTTTCATCCTAATAAGTGAAAGAAAATTTTATATTAAGGTATATTTTAACAAGTTGACTTACCAAGAATATAAATTTTAAGCAATAAACCATTCATTCATCCACGTTTTCACTAAACATGTTTTAAATCAATCTTATAAAGAAGTTATAAATCTCTTATAAAATATAGATAAAACAAGCTGGGCGTGGTGGCGCACATCTGTAATCCCTGCACTTTGGGAGGCTGAGACAGGAGAATCGTGAGTTCAAAGCCAGCCTCAGCAACGGTGAGGCGCTAAGCAACTCAGTGAGACCCTGTCTCTACATAAAACACAAAATAGGGCTGGGGATGTGGCTCAGTGGTCGAGTGCCCCTGAGTTCAATCCCCGGTACCAAAAAAAAAAAAATAGATAAAACATAGCATACAAAATAGAGCACTGTAACTTGGATATACAACTAATTCTTAGTTAATTTTAAGCCAAATATTTACATAATTATAATCTAACTCATCTTCCTTTGCTCTATGGTCAGGAAAGGCAGTGTGCTCTGTATTTCACACCAGAACTTAAAATTTGTCAAAATTTGAGTAGGACAATATAGCATATGCACTTACATCAGTTTAGGTCCCCAGCTAAAAACTCTACAAAGTTGTAATGAGTTGCACAAAAAATAAAACATGTAGAGATACAAAATTATAGCAAAGAGTAAGATACGTCTAATAATCTCATTTTACAAATAAGGAAGTTGATACACTGAGATGTTCATGGACTCACCAAGTCAAAGAACTCATATACCTAAAACTGTTACCATATGCAGAGCCAAACCTAAAACTCAAGTTATTGTACTCAAAGTCCCATCATTAACATCTGAGCAAAAGCTCTCAGAGTTCAGTCTGACATCCACTAACCTGGTGGTTGAGTGGTTCTCTATAAGGTACCAGGCAGCCGAAAAATTCTCACTTGTAAAATCAGCACTCATTCCATGGAACAGCATTTCTAAGTCCTTCTGAGGAAATTTACTTCTAAGGAGAAAAAGATTTAAAATATTTTACGATTGTTACTGCCACAAAAATGTGACAAGAATCATTAAGTTTCTACCCAGCATAATAAATACAATCACAATTATATGTAATAAGTTAACAAGCACATCTTTGTATAAATTAATTTCCTATATCACAGCTGATTTCTAGCATGTAAAAGTATGTACTCCTGTGTATACAAGATAGGAAAATAGTTGAAATACAGAAATTACATCAATTGAAGAACATAAGATTTAAAATCATCCTTAAAACATAAGTTTGAATTGCTATATTTTATAGAATCTACCAAAACACACAATCATTCCTCATTTAATGGATAAAAAAAATCAAAATTTGCAAACAGTGAAATTTAAAAACAAAATTACTTTGTTAAAATGCTTTTAGTAAAAGACCTATAGGAAAGTTATTTTAAGACATTCTACAGCCTAAGAAATCATCAGAATACTAATAAAACTACATCTAACTATATAGCACTCATATTTCCACATCCATGTCTAGAATAACCTTAAGAAAATCTTGTAATAACAGGCAATACATTATCTGTAGCTCTCTATCTTGCCTACATTTTTAAGATGATTTCTGGATCAATTCATTTACATATGCATTCAAACACTAATTAAATATCTATTATAGGTCAGGCTCCATGCTGAGACACCAGATGTGTCTGAGAGCAAACATACCATAGCCACACTATGCCACCACCCCCACCACTCCCACCCCCTCCCCCACTTCCACCCCTACCCCCCCACAGGCTCACAACCTCACACACAGGCTCTGCTGCTGTCCCATCTCCCTTTTTGGAGGATAAAGTCCATGTTCCACAGTTAAATATCTTCTTGAGCTGAACCTGCTTATCTCCTGGGAGTCACTTCTGCCATTCTAATCCTCAAACTCAAAGCTTCAGCAACTGCTAAGGGATTCTACTCTCCTGCACATACCATGTCCATATTTACTTTGTTCCTCTGATTTGCTGTCCCCTCTAACTGATGTATATGTCCCTAACTCTGATAAACTGGAAAAGTCCAAGCTGTAAGGTATAAGAAAGACACAACATTATTTTATAGCCCAGAATCTTCAAAGTTTATTCAGTAAAGGAATTACCCTCAGCTTCTAGCCGTGACTCTCAGATCCATTTGCTTCCTACTGCCTTTCTTTAGTCTTGAGTTGTCCTGCTTTTTTAAAAAAATACTTTTTTAGTTGTTAATGGACCTTTATTTTATTTATTTATTTACTTATGGTGCTGAGAATCAAACCCAGTGCCTCACACATGCCAGGCAAGCACTCCACCACTGAGCCACAACCCCAGCCCTCCTTCTGTCTTTTGCATACATCTTATTCCCTGCTGGAACCCCATGACGTTTAGGGGCCTGTCTCCTGGACACAACTTCCTGGAGCCCACTCTTTTCTGTGAGGTGTTCTTTTGGTTATGGGGAACAACTCTCCCAAAAAGCCACCTCCACTGTCTACTTAGGCTCTGTATTCTACAGCTTCAGCAAACACCGTCACCTGGGGGCCCAAGGGAAGCCCCACTCGACAGACCTAATTGGAGAGGATCACGTCTTCATTCTACCCCTTCAAAGCCTAGCACAGCTCTTCCCAAGAAAACCTCACACAAGTACTCCTTGTCTAGACTCTGCATCATGCTCCTCAAAAGGCCAACAGGTCCAAGTGGCAGAAACAGGTCTCAAGGATTTCCTTTGCAAATCTGCCTAGTGAGATACTATACCACCTTCCTCTAGAATGGACCATGTACTGTGTAAGAGTCTCACTCTACATCCTGTTAAGCTGACCTTCTTCCCTATGAAAAATCATTTTTATTGTTATTAGACAGGAAAGAAAGCCCTGTTAAACCTGTGGTAACCAAAGAAGACCAGTGAGATTTTAGGAGAGCTCACGTCACCTCAGTTTAGAAACTGAAACTAAATGTAATCTTGTACTTTTCCTTACTGTAACTTCAAAAGTTCAAAGATCTATAGTCAGAACCTTTTTGAAGTGTATATGTGGCATTCATTAGCTTGTTGGTCATTTTCTCTAGTCAGTAGTCCCTGACAGGGAAGTGGAGTACTCTGCATTTTTACAAGTTTATTTTGGTGTGGATTCTTCATGCTGATTCTGGTAAGAAAATCCTGTCACTTCTGGAACTCAAAAATCTCATTTTATTTATTTATTTTATTTACCATGCCTGTAATTTAGAACTTTAGGGGAACATAATGACTGAGTAAAAACTTAGGCTAAGCCACAACATGCTGAGCTCCAGCTAACTCATCCAGAAACCCTTCCTTCTGACAGGCCCTGGGCTTCAGGGCCTTTACTCAGTAGTCCTACCTTAACTGATAGGGAGTGTCTCTCTAGACTATCGTAAAAAGGATCAATTGGCTTTGTCTAAACACAATTTGTCACCAGTGTAGAGAAGAAGTCCATGGTGGCAAGTAAATCATATTTGGTCAACCTTATTTCTATGTGCAGATATTCTATATATTCACTGAGTCAGAAAGTTAAATAATCCTAACAAAGAAGTCCTACAGAGTCACCTGATATTAACTAAATCCCTAATTATCATAGTGGTTACAGAACTATTCAACTATAAAAAAGCCTCATCTAACAAAAATCAATTCCAGCTGGGTGCGGTGGCACACACCTGTAATTCCAGCACTTTGAGAGGTTGAGACAGGAGAATCGCGAGTTCAAAGCCAGCCTCAGCAACAGCAAGGCACTCAGCAACTCAGTGAGACCCTGTCTCTACATAAAACACAAAATAGGGCTGGGGATGTGGCTCAGTGGTCGAGTGTCCCTGAGTTCAATCCCCAGTACTAAAAAAAATAATAAGAAGAAGAATCAATTCCAAACACATATTAAGGACTCAGCGGAGAAAAAAAGAAGCAAAATGAGACACTGAGAAGTCAAACTGAGCATTTGCATCCCTCACTCCGGCCCTGCAGAACTTTAGTGTTTCCCTGCCCATCATCAAACTAGTGGGTAAAATGGGATTATTTGTGTTAAGAAATTATATCAATGAGGTTGGGGGTATTGCTCAGTGGTAGTATTTGCTTAATACGCACAAGGCCCTGAGTTTGATCCCTAGCACTACAAATGAAAAAATAAAATGGCTTCAAGAAAGTCACAATGGTAAAGCAAAAAAGTATAAACTGTAGACACAAAATTCAAAACTAGAGCAGTTGTTTTCCATGGTAACATGGCTAAGATTCTACACGTCTTGTAAGCCTGACACTTAAACTCTGCTCAATATAGATAGCTTTAAAACAAATTTTTTAAATAGGATGAATATAGCATATAAAAAGAAGTTTATGTCCTAAACAATAAAATGCTCAAATTGCTGGTACCAAAAAATGTAAATCTATAGTTCTCCGGATCTTCTCATTCTATAGTTAATATTTCAAATTCACATGATTCTTAAACTTTAGTAACATTTTACTTACAGTACACTAAATTGTTATTCTTACAAACAAAATCAGTTATAATGAAAGAGAAAGTTCTAATGTCTAGTGAGGACTCTAGGACAAGAGCTATTAAGAAACTCCCCTACCCTAGAGGAGTCCCTCACTATCTATCTCACCCTTGGAGAGAGCAAGAATGGGCCTGGCCATATTGACTGGCAGTAAAGACACCCATGAGTATGGCAAGGCTCCCACAGGTTCAGCACCCTCATCTCTCATCATGCTTATGCCATGGTCACTGGAAGGGCAAGTGTCGGAGGAAGGGGAATGGCAGATCCTGAAACTGAGCTCTGGCATTAAGTTGAATGGTGAAGAGGCACTGTCCTCCCACAGAATTTTACGCTGAGATATGAAGCATCAACTCACCTTCTTAGTTTTTGTTTGTTTGTTTGTTTTGGGTTTTTTGTTGTTTGATTGGTTGTTTATTTCTTCGTATTTTTTGTCGTTTGTTTTTTTGTGGGACTGGGGATTCGACCTGGAGGTACACTACTATTGATCTATGTTCCTAGTCCTTTTTATTTTTATTTTGAGACAAAGTCTTGCTAAATTTCCCAGGCTGGTCTCAAACTTGCAATACTCCTACCTCAGTCGCCCAAGCTGCTGGAATTACAGGCATGCATCACAGCACCTGGCCCACCTACAAGTATCTTACCCCGCCCCCATAGATATAGCTCCTTCAGACTCCCAAAAGGGGCAGGCAGAATTTGAAAATACTGGATCTCTTGGTCCAAATGCCCAAATTCTCATAATCATCTCTCAGACTGAATTTATTCTTCAGTGATTTCTTCCTGAAGACCTTAAAACTCTTTTACCAAACTTAACTACAACTATTTAAGTTGGAAGAAATGCTGAGACCTAAATCAGAAATTGGACACACAGGAATAAGACAAATTATTTTCAAGACAGTGAAATTCTAACACAGAGATGTCAAATCATTTTGTCCAAATCATACAATTAAACTCCAGGACTAATCACACATAGAAATGCATCCACACTGTTAGTAGACATTCTTGGCCAGTGACTTCACAATCACTCTGGGCCCTTTTCTGCTAGAAGAATCCCATACAGCCTGGCACTTGTACCTTTAATGGGTAAGAAAACTATCCCAAGCAAACCCTGTCTGTCATTTTGCCCTTATTCTTTATTGAGTGACCCTGTTTTGAACAGTGCTGTCTAAGGAAAGATCAACAAGAACCTTTTTGGGAAACATCTCCACACTTTTAAGAACCCAGGGTCTGGAATTGTGGCTCAGTGGGAAAGTGCTTGCCTAGCACACGTGAGGTACTAGCTTCAATCCTAGCACCACATAAAAATAAAATAAAGGTACTGCGTCCATATACAGCTAAAAACAAATTTTTAAAAAGAAGAAGAAGAACCCAGAAGAAACAGTGTCTTTCTGCCTCTGGGTATCATTGTGTTTAGTTTCAACACTAGGAATTGTTAAAGCCATTTTGCAAGTACAAAGGAAATCAGTTTTACACTAAGGACAGCAGAACAGCAAACCCAGGTTCCTCAAATCTCAGTGACATAACTGAGTCACTGCCTCAACCAATCTTGGAGTCTGTCATCTGATTAAATATACTGATATTTTATGCATATACCTCAAAAAATGTGAAATAGATAATCTGATAAAAAGAGAAATGACAATGTCAAGAATCAACAAAGCTGACTGCAAATGTACAGACGATTCCACTCAGTATTTACAATGGGAGGCAGCAGTGATGAGAGTGGCTAAGAGGATAGGCTCTGCATTCAATCTCCAAGTTTGCTCCATCTGTCTGCATAACTGTGGGAAAGTTATTTAACTTCTCTTAGGTTCCATTTACTCATGAGGATCATAACACCTCCCTCTTAGGAATGTTTTGAGGATTAAAGTAGATAATGCTTGTGGAAGATTTAGCAGTCTCTGGCATACAATAAATGCTCAAAAACGTTATTCGCTGTTAGTTTTATTTTTTATACTTATTAGTTTTTTTTATACTTTAGGGATTATTTTTGTAATATCATTACATTTAATTCTCATCACGAGTCAAAAATTCTAATATTACAGATGAGTAAACATCCTCAGAGAGATTACATGTCAATCATCAAGATTTGACTGCAGTGCTTCTACTGTCAAAGAATCAGAAAATCTTAAGATAGGAAATAAAATCATAACTATAAATCTATGAAGATAAGTAATCAGGAGAAGATAGAAGGGAGAGCTTTTGATCAAAAACAAAGAAAAATATTAATTACTTAATAGCAATAGGAAAGGAAGAAGCACTATGTCAACATTTTTAATGAACCACAGACAGTTAAAACTTAAATATGTGTTCAGAATAACTGGATTTTGGATGCTAGCTTTCCAAATGAACTGACAGTTCAATAAGTCAGTAAAAGCAAGATATACTCTTGTACTTTCAAACTATAAGAGTTAGAAACTAAAAGCAACATATACTCAACTATGAAAATCCATGAAATATTTTCATTAAGGAATCAAAACAGTTTCAGTAGTGGACAACTCTTGCTACCCTTAAAAAATGTTTTCCATTAGATGGCAGTGTAAACTCAGATTTAAATCTTCGAAAAATGGTTAGCCCAAGCATATACATTGAGGAAATTGAAATAAAATTAACAGAAATGTGCTTAACATATTAGTAGTTGCTTTCCAGTATGAGAACAGTCTTCAGTGATAACCAATGTAGCATACAATGCATTTGTTATGAGAACATTCTAGCCACCCACACACACTGAAGCCTGTCTATAGTTTTGGTATTCTGTTTGCATTGAAGAGAACACATTTTCTTCATGTGGCAGATGGAAGATGGAAGTTTAATAGTAAAAGTAGGCTCATATAGTTCTTTGGATGTGTAAATGTTATGCTTAATTGTTTAGCTTTAAATTTTTAGCAACACTGTTGACGTTCTGTTATATTAAAGATCATAAGTTTGCTTTGGTTGTTTCTTTTTCTTTTTTTAATCTGATAGTTTCTGGACTTAGGCACTGTACTGCAGCCCACAAATCTACTTTTACAAAATTCTAAAGGGTAAACTTATCCAAGGCTCTTCTCTTCTATACTTCTAATAAGATTTATCTTTTTGCCATCACCTTCTATTTCTTTAAAAATAGCTTTCTAAATGCAGTGGGAAAACTGGTCACGTTCCTTTTCTGTTGGAAAGCTAAACTGATTCGAAGAAAACAAGATATGCACTGCCTATAAAAAACCAGTGTAATAATAAAACAGATATTAGTGGTACATCAACTGAGTAGAGAGCCCTTCCCACATAATTCACAAAAAAAGTTAGAGGTTATATAAAACCGAGGCAAAATTCCATTTTTCTACTCTCACTCCCATAGGTATACTGTCTCCAAAACATTACTTACAAATTATTCTCTTGTTAGACAAATGAGTATTGCTTTTAAGAAATAAAACTTAGTGAAGATTTTCACTTAATATGAACCTGGTTTTACTTTGTTTATTCAGTTTAAATAGCTTGTCTCCATTACAACTGAAGCCATGCAGAGGACATATTATCTGTGACAATAACATAATAAATCAGAAATATGGACCTTTTACAAGCAAATCCTAGTCTCAATTCAAAGTGAAGTTAGTTTTTCTGAGCAATTAGTAGCATTTTTATAAGTATCGTGACACCATGTGTGCAAAAACATCAGTTAAAAATTTAGAAATATGAAGGACTTTAACAGTCAAAGGCGGCAAATAAATGCCAGTTGTTAAACTTGTGGCCTGAAAGACGACAGCATGCATGCTGGGTCAGCCAATAAAATATTTATTAAACTCTGACTCACACCAAAAAGCAACAAGGAAACTATATTGTATTACTCTCACTTTGCTTTTTCATATTCAGATGAACCAACCACAGCACCACAGGACTCCTCATTGTTCCACCTAGAACACTGCCCGGTCAACTGTAGAGAATTTCCATAAACATTCACATTGCAATTACCAGAAGCTGATTCATCTTCCAAAGGCTGCCTCCTCACTTTAATCTGATAATTCATCAGGATCACAGTTGAGTATTTTATAATAAGCATTTATAATTCCTCAAACCTTCTAAATCAGTATCTTTCAACCAGCAAATAAAACCCTGTTGTTCTTTATTCAATGATGTTTAAAGAAAATATGTCTTCAGCCTTTTAATTATAAAAGAAACTCCTAAATGACATTAATAAAGAGAAATAAAAGAGAGTAAGGATTCTGATCTGAATGAAACACTTTTCTCTAGAGACCAAAGCTTTTATCTAAAACATATTAAGTGAGTTAGGAGAATAAAATCCATACCAGCATTTTACAATCTGCCTTGCCCTTCCTTTTCTTTTCTTTCTTTTTTCTTTTTTCTCTCTAAAGCAAGATTTCTCTATCTAGGCTGTGGTTATAGCTCGGTGGTAGAGTGTACACTTAGCATGGGGCAAGGCCCTGTGTTTGATTCTCAGCACTACCAAAGAGAAAAGAAGACTTCTCTCTGAGGTAAAAGAGTTCAATAAACCAAATGTAGCTTTCTTGGCACTTTCTTTCAAAAGAAAAAGAAAGGGAAGCCTGGAAAGCATTTTTTCTGACCAAAAATATTCTCTCATCTTGGTTTCTATATTCTCTTTCTACTTTCCTACTTTCATTTTCTTGCTTTCTGGAATCTTTATCCTCTTTTTTGGCAGAAAAAAAAATGGCAAAAGATTCTTAGACAAAAAGATTACCCGATGTCCTTTTATGCAGGCTCGGAGCGCCTTCCTAATGCTCTCTCTGCTGCTATAGAGATCTGTGCCTTTCTCTGTAGCTAACAATTTTGCATCTCTGTTAGAGACAGAGGGAGTGAAGGGCTGACAGTGACAGGAGGGATCCCACCCACAGAAACAGAGAAGGTGAGGATATAACTGGTTATCAGCAGAAGTAGCTCATTTTACATCTTTTAGTATTCCTTACTATCTATTATATCTCTCCCAGGACATTCCTTTGAACTGTTTTTTGCATTTAATTGGTTCCCCCACTAATTAATGATTTAAATAAAAGCTCACTATTCATTTTATGTGAGAGTTGAGATTTTAGCTTTTTCAAAAATTATTCTTTAATATTTTACATTATCTAATGGCTGAGCAAATGTTACTGAAACTTGAGCAATGCTTTACAATAAAAAATTTAATATTATCCCCATTTAAGTATTTCTTCAATATATGTGCATGAGATTATTTAAGATTTTAATAAAATTTATTATCCTCTAATCTTAAATAATTAAAGAGAGGTTCTTAGGCTGGGCAGTGGTGTACTTGGGAGACTAAGGCAGAAAGATCGCTGGAGCCCAAGAACTTGAGGCCAGCCTGGGCAACAGAGTTGGAACCCCTCTTTTTCTAAGCAATGAAGAGTAAAGAATCATAGTAATAATGAACTGACATTCACCAGGCACCTGCTATATTCTACATGTTTACCTGCATTTATTCACTGAAGGTTCACAAAAATCCTAAGAAACTGGTACACCATTGTGTACCTGAGGAAACCGAGGCAAAGAGAAACTGAATAACTTCCTCAAAGTCATCCTGCTAGAAACTGGTGTAGCCCAGTTTCAAGTCAAGGAAGTCTGGCTCCAGACCAAACTAGACTACCTCTCAGAGAAGAAAGAAAAGAAAATTTTAGCAAGCTCATAACTAGTAGTGCCATTAATTCCTCACCGCTGTTACCAATCTCACCAAAGGATTATCTTAAAACATATTAAGGAAGTGTGTCATTAGAGACAGGCAGTTCAAGCCAAACCTCTTTGTGGGTAGCACCATAATAATAAGATAGTCAAAGGGTAAGAGGACATGAGACAATAGAACAAATAAAGGAAGTCTATACACCAAAATAAAAGAAGACATCAGTTTTATGAGAGTAAACATCCAATCGAACCCTAACTTTGCTCTTTGGCTGAGCCTCATGTAAAATGTGTGCAATGTCTCCGCACTCCTTTGGGCCACATTACAAAGCTGCCTCTTGGTCAAGCAAGAGCAGTCAGAAAGGCCCTTCTGCTCTACATTTCTGCAGCAGTCTTGGAAAGAACTTGGCTTTCAGAATTGTTGTAGCAGGCCCTTCAGGGGTTTACTATCAACTGCAAAGTCTATTCATGCTTGAAGTAGACTCAAATACATACCTAGTTAAAAAAAAAAAATTGGCTCTTATCATTCTTCTCTAGACTGTCTAGATCTTTAAATTCTTAACTTATAGGGCACTGAAATCCTTAAAACAGCTCTAGAATAACTCATACTGCCCAAGCGCTTGAGAGATGTTACCTAGAGGAAACGCAAGCTCGCTAAAAGATGCCAAGCCCCATGGTTTTTCAACACATGATATGTCCCCAAGATAAATGTCTTGCCTCCCTCTTACAGGACAAACCCAGTAGTAAAAAAGCTGCTTATTGTTTAATTACTAATGATATTCAAGTGTAGGCTTGAAGGTTGATATTTACAGATTAGTGGAGAATTTTCCCCAATCTTAGAAAAACCTAATGGCTGAAGTATTAATAGAATGAACTTGTTGCCTTCCCTGAGTGTTTATGAAGCAATACTAAAAAAATTATACTAGGGATTAAGAAAACAAAATTCCAAAATCACTTATAAAACATCATGAAAGAGATAATTTATCTGGCACAATTTTGATGACTGAAGTCAAGTAGGTCTAAATTAAGTAAGAATTATGGCAGGAATTATAACAAATGAAAAACCGATTTAGAGGCTGGGGTTGTAGCTCAGTGGTATAGCACTTGCATGGCATATGTGAGGCACTGTTTCAATCCTCAGTACCACATAAAATAAATGAATAAAATAAAGATATTGTGCCCATCTACAACTAAAAATTTTTTTAAATGGATCTAATTATTCTAAAATATTTCTAAAAACATCAAGTAAATGGACAGATTACAAAATTCTATCTTCATTTCTAATACCATCTAAATATTTAAACTTACCAACTCAAGAGAATATACTTCCCTAGATAGCTTGCTAGCTAAGTAGAACTGGGCTAGATATCTTGCCTATAATATGCAAGGCCCTGGGTTCAAATCTCTAATACCACAAAAAAAGGTATTAGTTATCAAAATGTCAAGACTTTTGTCTGCACAAAATGCAAATTCAAAAAAACTAAAGAGGTAGGTAGTTTTGCCAAAAGTTTAAACTAACTATAACATTTACCCTAGCAAAGCTGACAAAATTTCAGAAAATAGCACCTGTCTCCAAACAATTGAGTTGTCTTTGATTGTGCTTCCAGGACATTTCTAGAATTTGACTCTCCTTAAATATATAAAGCTTTTAGCAAGTGAAAAATAAAGAAAACCAAAGGCAAGATGATACTCACTTTTCAATTTCAATGCCAAGAGGATTTGCAGGACGGAGGGACAAGGGAGGAATTCCTTTATTCCTGTCAGTACGCATATCATAATAATTCATTTCATCAACCCACACAGCAGACTGATCCAAAATGCCTACAAACATGAGAAACACAGCCTTAATAAAATAAAGACTCCTCCAGGTATTTTCTAGGTCTTGTCCTATTGCTTTACTTTTTAAAGACCTAATACCAAATGTCAAATAGATCAAATTTAAAAGATTTGAAGGCCCTATAGCTCAGATTATTTTTAATGGCTAATGGCTTAATTAAAATACTAAGAACTTATAAAAAGGCAAAAATAACTCCTTGGTTAAGGGTTCATTGTATATTTTTCAACAGAAAATACAAATTAAAATTAAGCCTCTGAGAAAAATGTTCTTCAAAAACAAATGCATTTTATAAATAACAAATGCTACAATTATTTATACATTGCTAAATATTATTTTTTATGCAAGAGAATATTCTGGAATAATGTAAACTTTTGGAAAATGGCTGAGAAATACTTGGACAGAAAACATTCAAATTAAGCACTAATACAATGAAAAGCTTCTTGCTTATGATAATTAGAAAAATCATCATATTTACCTACATATATATATGATGTTCTATCTAATACTTTGAGTTTCTTCTGAGTTCTACAAGATCCTTGAGGACATTTCACTGCAGATGAAATCCAAAATGTTTTTTAAATGGTTCTTAAAAACTCTCAAGAAATGTCTTTCATATTTTCTTTTCCCCTATAAACATGGATATGTTCTCTTAAATAGTTATGCAAAAACAACATATTTCATTTTTTTTTTTTTTTTTTTTGGTATCAGGGATTGAATCCAGGGATGCTTAACCACTGAGCCATATTCCCAGCCCTTTTTATTTATTTATTTATTTTTTAAATATTGGACAGGGTCACCCTAAGTTGCTTAGGGGTTCACTAAGTTGCTGAGATTGGCTTTGAACTTGCAATCCTCCTGCCTCAGCCTCCAGAGCCACTGGGATTACAGGTGTGCACCACCGCGGTGGGCACTAGGCTATTTTTCATTCTTTTTACTATTATCGATGTTGCAAATGTCCTAGATGATAAAAACAGTAGGTTTTCTTCTATATTATGCTAAAACCAATTAGTTAAATGCAACAAAATATCCAACAATTAAATCAGTCAAATACATCCAAAGAACACATGGCTTGTGTAATGGGAATGACTAGGTTATTCGGGGAATACTAATTGGACATGGACCCCGTGAACAAGATATAACTCTGAAAATAGCATTTTCTTTTATGTGACTACACTCTTCGATCATTCATCTAGGCACAGGACTTCCAGTTACCACCCCAAGACCCTGGGTTAACAAAGCAGAAGCAAAGAGTCAGGCACAAAGAGCAAGCTACACTCACCTCTGCAGGGAGGCTGGGGAGGCTAGGGAGGCTGGGGAGGACTTTCTGGAAAAGGCTCTTTGAATATCAGGCAATTTGTCACTGCATGACTCTTTGTGAACCTACTAATTCAGCACCCACAGTTCTGCCAGGACACAATGAGGACTCTGTCTGAGATTAGGCTCAAGTCCGGTCACTCTGGAGAACAGTTCGATAAATCATTACACCTACTACGTGCTAGGTCCTGGGCTGGGCATTCTAGAATAAAATTAGTATTTTCACCTACATCTTTTTTATCTGCTATATAAACATGGTATGAAATGATGAATTTTATCAAAATGCTAAGTTCCTCCAAAAAACTGTGAAACAGGTTCCTGCTTTAATTTCACAGGTCAGCTTTTAAAGATGTTAAATAAATAAGTACATAAAAGTAGAACTATATTTTACATGACATATGTATGCACATGTACATATGTAAATATATACAGATCCAATTTTGAAAATTTCTTTAAATTCCTAGGAGGAATTTTTATTTATAAAAAATAAGAATTCGTGGAGGATAATACTGAAGAAAAGTTTTATGATTTAAGATAGAAAACAAAAGCAATTTGCAAAATTATTTACTTTTCTATAGAGGGAACTACTGCATGGTTTTAATTATGCCTATGGTGTTCTTACTTTATATTAATATTTGTGTATTAATGTAAGACATTAACAGTGTTACAAAGAGGAATCTGACATTACTCTTATTTTAGTGGGGGAGATGGATATGCACAGAAATAACTAAGAGAACAATAATCAAACATTACCAATTTTCTGTGTAAGGAACTATGCTAAGTACTTTACATTCATATTGTAACTTGTCTAATCCTATGAGGTAGGTAAAATTGTCATTATGCTTTTACCCAAAAAGAAACTAGGCACTAAAGTTAGCTAGCAGCTAGTGGCAATAAGAGCCCATGTTAGAATTCAAGACTGTCTCCTCAGACTAAGTTCTTAGTCACTGCTAATGTGTAGAAGCAAGGGATGAGTGTGTTAAAAAGGATTATGTGAAGTGCTATGTGATACAAAGAAGAGTAATTATTATTCGTTTGGAGGACTAAAAACAGATACAAGTCAGGCAATATTTCTTCTGTGCCTGGAAGATACGGAAAATGAAGGGAAAGGAAATATTATTTAGAAAATATTATTGTTAATTTGGCCAAATCAGGAGCAATTTCACCTTGATTCTTAACAGTTTAAAAACAATATAATTGTATTCACAATCTAAGTACCAAAACTGGTATGTCAAAATGTAAAATGGACAGATTTTTTTTAATAACTTAGAACAATATTTCTCTGATGAGCATCTGCCTTAAGTTTAATTGACTTTAAGCTCAGCTAATGGCCAATTTTTACCAAAACTTATAGTTTGTACCAAGATCCCATCCCTGTCAAAATTAACCTATACTGAATTAAAGTTGATGAGGTATGAAAGTAGGTACATTTTAAACTAATCTATCATTTAAATTTTAAAAGGCAAACTCATTTTTATTTTCTTCTTTAGAATAAAATCACTAAGAGTTTTACCTATTTTTTCAGGTTTTAACAGCTTGAAAGAAACTGTTGAGGTTCCTTTGCCACCTGTCTTGGTTGTGACAATAATGTCCCCTTTGTCGTTTTTGGCTTGTCCCACTCGACATACTATTTTACTCGCAGACATCCATTCTGCAGTTAAAAGGCAATTATGTCCACAAATTGTCAATCCTAAAAATAAAGGAATAAACAGAACAATGATAAGACCTTCAATATGACTTACATGAAAAGATATATATATAAATAGCCTTTTCTTATTCAATAGTTATTATTATTAAATATCCTCAATGTTATTTGTAAATTTACTGTTGTATACACTGATTTTTTTCTGTAATATTTAAGACTTCCTTTAGACTATATTTAAGTTTCTTGCAATATCAGAGGAATTAATAAATAATGAACCATAATTATGTCCAGGCATTCCAGACTACTTAGACTATGAGAATTTTAAATTATTTTCAGAAGTGTTAAAGGGAAAATTATTGCTAGTACTAGAAGTTTAATTATTGATATAGGCTTTTCAAGTATATTAACAAATTTGTAGATCATTCCCTAAAACATTCTATATTTATCCATCTTCCTGAAAAGAATCAGTAAGTGCTTTTTCTAGTGTTCATTTAAACCTGGTGTTAAAAAATAAACTACAGTGACTATTTTATTTACTTTAAAGGTAGCTTAGAGTATAATAAACCCAGTGAAATGTTTCAAGCATTACTTGATTACTATATCATTTCTTTTTTTTTTTTAATATTTTTTTAGTTGTTGATGGACACAATGTCTTTATTTTATTGCTTTGTATGTGGTGCTGAGGATCGAACCCAGGGCCTCACGCATGCGAGGCAAGCGCTCTACTGCTGAGCTACAATCCCAGCCCACTATATCATTTCTTATATTTGCCTATCAGTTCCCATACTGGTAGTTTATGCTGCCTTAGTATTTTCCTAATAAACTTCTAACTATATTACTCTTCCAATAAACCAACATCTCCAAAACGTCAGCTCATATCCATCACCTCCCTCACTGATAGGATATAAATGAAAAATTTAGCAATTACCAAACAATACCATCTACTGAAAGACTATAGTGTGTAAGGCACGTCCCCTAGGCAGAACACCAATACTGGCCAGTCAATCTTCTCACTTTCTGCCTTTACATTTTCCATTTCCACAATGAGAGAAGGAGGTAACAAATATTTGTGGGAAAAAATAAACCAGAATGTACGAGGCACAGACACAGCAATTTCACACTTTTTTTTGTCATTATTTAACTTTGTATATTGCTCTGCAGGCCAATTTAGCAATTGCTGTGTTTATTTTTGGGTTTTTTCTTTCCCCTTAGATACCAGAGACACCTCAACCTATGGCAAATTTGGTTTTAAAAAAGAAGGAAGAGATTCAAGTCATTTTTCTTATAACTTAAATGACTATTTAGTAAGGTTATATTAACCTTAAAGAAATTTTAAAAGATACATTTTTAAGACATTTATATTGCATGAAATAATGAATTTTGGGTATTCCCCTAAAATATGTACTGTATTATTTATTCACATATATAAAAACTTGTTTTCCTAATAATGACATTTAAAAGTTCCTTTAGGAACAATTTGTTAGTAATTTTCTGAAGATATTTTTTAATGCACTTGTAATTCAAAACTGTGTTTTCAAAATGGGAATATCTTTGATATCTTTCCTGATACTCAATTTTGGTTATGAAAATTTTAAATGATTTAGAAGGTTGAAAACTTCTCCAAAACCAGCTTCCCAAGATAAATAGAATGTACATTTGCTCTAGTAATTTTATACATGTGTAAATCAGTCTATATATTTTTGAAAACTATCAGGAAATATTTTCATTTATAATGTACTTACAAATGTGATGGATATTTTGTTATTTCGACATTACATCAAGTCAATACATAACTTAGTATTTTTAAATTTTCAAATCCAAAAAAGATTCATATGATCTTAAACATTAATTTTTCAGAAAAGAAAATGTCAACAATAAATGTCAGAGCATAATGTAAAAACACAAACAGTATCTTTATTTATTAGCAAAGGTCATTCCGATATAAGTTCCCTGCTAGAGAACTATCCTATGATTAAACCTGAGGAAGGCAGTAGATTTCAGTTATCCTACATACATAAAGTCTCAAAAATCTGTTCACATGAGCAAACATGAATGGTAGCCATGAAGGACAAGGTGGCACAAAACTATCCCTAGATTAATAGCTTACTCACCTGCTCATAGCTGTTTTCAAGGTTCTTCTGATTTAATATCTGATTTGTATTTTTACTCCAAAGATTAATAATCAGCAAAGAATTTAAACATACATTCCAACAGATCATTCTGAATGTCATGAAATGAAAAATGATCACAATATCTATGAGCTTCATTTCTTAAGCATATTTTTGCTAACCCACAAAAAGCTAAAAAATCTGCTTCATGAAATAAAGTAGCATTTGAAAAAAAGCAACTTGTAGAATTCCAAGTAAAGTACTTTTATACTGTTTTATTTGGCTAGTGTAGAAATCATCTGAGTTAAAAACACTTAAATTATTTAGCAGGTTAAGTTTGCTTTTTAAAAAAATGGTGTCTTGGCAATACATGAAGCAGGTTGAAAGCTGAACTAGCAAGGTTTATGAAAGTAATATACACTTGGTCAAGTAAGAATAGCATGGCCCGAAGCTAAAGCAAGATTAAAATTTACATAGGCTAATAACTATCATGTTTTGGCATACACAAAGAGTGCCAGTTAAAATTTTAGACATAACCTTCATCTATATGGTATATTTCCATACATTCTAGAGATTTTTTTTCTACTTGAATAAAGAAATATCTGGATTAAGCTGTAAAAAAAAGCCATGGGATTAGACTATCTTTGTAAGAAAAAACTGAAGTGATTTTTAATAAAGAATCAAAAACTACAGCTAGAGAAAATAATATAAAATGAAATATAATGTATTTAAATAACACTAGCAAAAAGAATTAGCTAGGAAGTATAAAACTCAGTTATTATTTTACAGTGCTGAGCTCTGATTCAATTTCTTTTTAAAGGGTTTTCCAGATGACCAAAACCCAATCCATTAACCAGAAGTTACAATGCATGAAAGTTAAGTTCCAACTCAATCTCCAAGACTTTATCAGTAGGTCCTTCATTGGTTAAGAACTTAGTCCAGAGAATGCTTGAGTCTAGTATAATTTTATGTGGAAAGTCAGTGTGTATGTTCAGTTGCACATACTGTAGTCCTTTCCTTCCTCATCCTGAATGCATCGCTATACCCTTATCTGGAACTCAAAAACAAATCAATGTTAACTTACCAAAAAATTATATGTAAAATTTGCTATCCTGGCTAGCACTGATACCCATTTACATTTTTTAAAAAATGATGGTTTGGCTCTATTCTTTAGCAATCTAAGCACAAGTCAAACAAAGCAACAAGCAAAATCCCAGCTGTGGAAAACTTTTCTGAAGGACTTGAAAGTCAATATCAATAAGCTTTGATAAAATAATGATATTCATAGAAAAATCAGACAACCAAATATTCTTTAATTTTCATTTAGATTGTTCTACAGAGATAAAATGATGTCTTCCTGTCACCTTCATTATTTTAAAATAACATATCCTGCTTTAATAGGACAACATAAAAATCCATCTACTATGGTGTAGAACAGAATCCTTGCCCTTACCTATAAGGTCAGTGGGGCCAGTCCCCAGGTTTTCTCCTCTAATGGTGACCTTTGTCCATGGTATTCCTTCATTTGGAGAGATGCCTGTCACCAGAGGGGGTTGTCGCGATCGAGACATCATGCTTTGTACAACTAAGTGGTGACCCAGTTATAGAAGTGATCTGTTAAAAGAAAAAAAAAATGATTGTGTCAACTGAGATAAGAACTGACTAAAAATGTAAGAATCCTAGATATTCAGTACTAAAATATAAAAAGCAGTCTAAAAACATGTCGTTTTGAATATTTTAGCCTATCACTCTAGTTAGTACAGCAAGATATATTAAGAAAATTAAGAGAGAAAATAAAGCCCTTAGTTCTAAGCATTTTAAACATAATGGCAGACAGAATCTGAATGTCACTTTTTATTTCTATGCCCTTGAATTCCAAATATACATAGGAGAAATTGTTCTGTGGTCTGTTCTAGTCTCAAAGTTGTTTAAGGAAGATATTCTAATTATAATCATAAAAATTAAAACATTTATATTCCCATAAGTATACTGAATTTAACTTTATTTTGTGTTATATGCAGTAGAGCAACTCTTTTTTAATGTACTCAAATTTATATATTGACAGTTTTACAAAACCTATAGTATAGATATATAGACAGAAGCATGAATTTTCTAAGTATAGCCAGAGTTGGTAAAAGCTCAGTTTGTGGGGTCAAATAGTCTATTCCAATCCTGATGCTCCAATTTACTAATTCTTTTCTAAACCTTTGGGAGTTTGTGAGCAAAATGAAGCTAATAACTGAACCCATTTCATAAAAGTATTGTAGATTAGATAGATAGATTAGATATAATAATCAGTGAGAACTCCCTTGCTATGTATACTGTTATAGACTATGAAGTCAGACATTCTGGCCCTTTTTTCATCTTGCACAATCAGGCAAAGGATTAGAAGTTTAGTTACTTCAAGTAAGAAGACCAGGGCTGAGAGACCACCAGCACATGAGGAATGTGAGAGGAGCGGCACAAGCTAAAACAAGGAATTAGTGTGAATTTGTGCAGCAGCCTGAAGACTCCTCAGGACACCAGGTAATGTGAGCCCTCTGCACCCAGCTCCACCCTGTCCAGAAAACAGAGCCCTAGAAAAAAAAGACCCAAAGATCCTGCCATATAAGAAATGACCTCTTGTCCTCATACCTCCTAAGGGAAAAGTTGCTTATGGGCAACCTCTGCCCACGAACAAACTAAATCAAATCAGCTGTCAACAGTCTCATTCTAAATATGGAAGGACAACCAAAGACAAGATAGAGAATCAAGAAATATATTTAAGGTAGAGATGGAAGACACCTTAGAATATGGAAAAATCTCCCATCTTTCTGGATAGGCAGAATCAATATTGTCAAAATGGCCATACTACCCAAAGCACTATATAGATTCAATGCAATTCCAATTAAAATCCCAACGTCATTCCTTATAGAAACAGAAAAGGCAATCATGAAATTCATTTGGAAAAATGAGACCCAGAATAGCCAAAGCAATCCTTAGCAAGAAGAGTGAAGCAGGAGGCATCACAATACCAGACCTTAAATTATACTACAAAGCTATAGTAACAAAAATGGCATGGTACTGGCACCAAAATAGACATGTAAACCAATGGTATAGAAGACACAGAGACAAACCCACTTAAATACAGTTATCTTATACTAGACAAAGGAGCAAAATGCGTACACTGGAGAAAAGACAGCCTCTTCAACAAATAGTGCTGGGAAAACTGGAAATCCATATGCAGCAACATGAAACTAAACCCCTATCTCTCACCATGCACAAAATTTAACTCAAAGTGGATCAAGGACCTGGGAATCAGACCAGAGACCCAACACCTAATAGAAGAAAAAATAGGCCCAAATCTTCACCATGTAGGATTAGGACTTTACTTCCTTAACAAGACTCCTATAGCACAGGAAGTAAAATCAAGAATCAATAAATGGGATGGATTCAAACTAAAAAGCTTCTTCTCAGCAAAAGAAACAATCAATGAAGTGAACAGAGAGCCTACATTTTGGGAACAAATCTTTGCCATACGCACATCGGATACAGCACTCATCTCCAGGATATATAAAGAACTCAATTTGCTTGAGGTCTGATGGAGAAATAAACACTAAAAATCCTTTTTAACTTTGAAAAAAAATAAAATAAAATAAAAACTGGATTGATGAGAATGCTTATAAATTCCAGAGGGGCCTGGGGCTGCTGATGCGGCTCAGTGGCAGAACACTCATCTACCATGTATGTGACCCTGAGTTTGATTCCCAAGTCCTCAAGCAAACAAATCTTAAAAATCATTAAAATCCAGAGTGGCTTAATTGAATATGAAAAAAAAAAAAAAAAAAAAAAAACCAGGAAGGCTTTTAAACTTCTATTTTTTAGTTCTTAATTTTGATCTGGTGCTCTAGGTTAATATATTTTTCTGGTTAGACCTATTTTACAAGTGTTAGCTGTCAATCTAATATGTTTTAAAAAGATAAGCTACAAGGCCTTTGTTTGTTTGTTCTGTGTAGGTACACGGGTGTATTGTCAGCCTACATGTATTGCCATATCTACATATGTTTGGTACCAAAATTGACATATGAACTCATAAATTAAAATTTAAAAAAATAAAATGGATCCAACTACCTTTGGTTCAGGTCATTCAAAAAGTTCAGTTTAAATTGTGTAAACAAATAAATGTCTTTAAAAGTTACTAACTCACAAGCTTCTCTAGGTGGTCAATTGTTAATAAAATGTTGATGTCTATAAAGTGTTAAAAAAAAAAAAAAAAAACTTAACACCAAAAAAACAAACAACCCAATCAATAAATGGGCCAAGGAGCTGAACAGAAACTTTACAGAAGAAGATATACAATCCATCAACAGATATAAGAAAAAATGTTCAACATCTCTAGCAATCAGAGAAATGCAAATCAAAACTACCCTAAGATTTCATCTCACACGAGACAGAACAGCAATTATCAAGAATACAAACAATAATAAATGTTGGTGAGGTTGTGGGGAAAAAGACACACTCATACATTGCTGGTGGAACTGCAAACTGGTACAACCAATCTGGAAAGCAGTATGAAGATTCCTTAGAAAACTTGGAATGGAACCACCTTTTGACCCAGCTATCCCACTCCTTGGTCTATACCCAGAAGACTTAAAAACAACCAACTACAGTGACGCAGCCACTTCAATGTTTATAGCAGCTCAATTCACAATAGCTAAATTGTGGAATCAACCTAGATTCCCTTCAACAGATGAATGGATAAAGAAACTGTGGTATATATATATATATATATATACACAATGGAATATTACTCAGCAATAAGAGAGAGTAAGATTATGGCATTTGCAGGTAAATGGATGGAGTTGGAGAATATCATGCTAAGTGAAATAAGCCAATTTCAGAACACCAAATGCTGAATGTACTCATTGATAAGTGGATGCTGATCCATAATAGGGGAGAGGACATGGGAACAATGAAGGAACTCTTTTCACAGGGGTGGAAGGGGGGGAGGGGGCTGGGGGACAATAAAGGTGGTGGAATATGATGGACATCATAGCCCTAGCTTTATGTATTACTACATGTATGTTGCAATTCTACATCACATACAACCAGAGAAATGAAATGCTATCCTCCATCTGTGCACAATGAATCAAATTGCACTCTGCTATCATGTAAACCTAAGTAGAACAAATAATTAAATAAATAAATAAATACCATTCTTCTAAATTATACTTCTGTTCTTCCAATTAAGACCTTCATATTCTACCCCTAAATATAGGTTCTGACTTCTAACTGGTTACTACTACAATCCACTCTCAGCAAATACTAGAGTTAGTTCTCAAAATACATATCTTACCAATTTATCCCTCTCTTAAAAGAAAAAAAAAAACTTCTATGACAGCCACTGTTTTCTTTTCTCCAATGCCCACAAAATGCTTCAGAACTCTCTTTTACTTTTCCTACTTCATCCTCAACTACTTCACTTACCATGTAAGTCCATTCACTTCATGAATTTGCCAACTATTTTTATTCAAGATTTCATCTGTCCTCTATCCACTACATAGAAAATCTCTCCAAGTGTGTTAAACCCTTAAACAATATTTTGAGTCAAACTTAAATGTTGACCTTCTGTAAGAGAGTCCCTTCTAGACTCCTTCCATTGTACTGCTACATAATTGTAATAGTCACTAGGGTAAATCTGAGATGATGTGTTTGTCCCTTTGACAACACAAAATGTTTAATCAATTCTATATTCCCAATGCTTGTCATAGAGTTCCTGACACAAAATAAACATGTTCTATGTCAAGAATGAAGCCAAAATTTTCTAAACATTTCATGCTATCAAAGGAACACTGGAATTAAAACAGGATAAGGAACAGAAGTAACAATATAGCATAGAGGATCGCAGATAAGAGAGAGGAAATAGGGAAAAGATTAGGATTGAGACATATATTTTAAAAACATCATGAGTAAAACAAACAAATACTGTAGCATTAAAATGAATAAAATATTCAGGATTAAATTTTACAGAAGAAACACAAATCATTGTTGAAAGAAGTTAAAGACCTAATAAATGAAAAGGCATGGATAGGAAAACTTAATATAGTTATTTTATGTCTCCATGTCTCCTGTGGAGAAATGTTTGTTTGCTCATTTGCCCACTTCTAAAATCAGGCATTTCCCTGCAGAAGACATAGAAATGGCCAAAAAGCACAGGAGAAGATGTCCAATATAATTAGCAATTAGGGAAATGCAAATGAAAACTAGAATAATATACCACTTCATACCCATACTGTTATGGCTATCAAAAAAGGCTAAGTAATAATGAATTGGCAAGAATATGGAAAAAAACGGAAGCTAATGTATTGCTGGTGGGAATATCAAATATGCAACCACATTGGAAAACAGCTGGTAGTTCCTTAAAAGGCTAAACACAGATTTACTATAATCTCATCAATTCTACTCCTAGGTATATATCCAAGAGAAAAAAAAAAATGTATGTCCACACAAAAACTTGTATTTGAATATTCTTAGCAGTAGTAGTAACAACCCAAAAGTAGAATCAACCCAACAGTCCACTGCTTGATAAAAAGATAAATAAATGTGGTACATTCATACAATGGAATATTATTTGGCATCAAAAATTTGACATTATTGATACATGCTACAAAATACATGAACCTTGAAAATGTTATGCAAATTAAAAGAAACCAGTTGTAAAAACCACATATTTTATGATTCCATTGACAAAGGAATATCTGGAATGGCAAATCCACAGAGACAGAAAGATTGGTGGTTGCCAAGGGGTAAAAAGAAAGAGTGGAGGTAGGAGGAAGTGGGGAGTGAATGCTTAGGACTATGGGATTTCTTCACGTGGTGATGAAGTTCTAAAATTTATTGTGGTGGTGGTTGCACAACTTTGTTGTACTAAAAAGCACTGACCTGTATACTTTAAATGAATGAATTTCATAGAACATGAATAAAGCTGTTTTTAAAAAATCAAGTGAAAAAATTCTCAGGTAAATTTCAAGATGAATATAAAGGTTACAATACTACTCCAGAGAACGTCTAAATCACTCAATTGAACACTCAATCTTCATCTAAGAGAATATCCAGTTCTATAAGCCCAGGGAAGCTGAAACACAAATCAGAAAACCAAAGTCCTAATCTATGGTTCAAAGAGTTAGGGTATAGAGTTTGAGGCTAGGAAACTAGCTAGAAAGAAGAAAAGGAAATCCTGGTGAGGAGGAAGCCACAGGAGCAGAAAGAATATTACAGACATCCTTGGCTGACCCTGAACTGCATGTGCAACAGTGTCCAGAAAGCATGGTAGAGGGCAATAACTTGAAGCACAAAAGACAGGAGCAGTGATTTCAAATGCTGCATACCACAGAGAAGATAAGAGTATGAAGTTTGAATCAAACCAAGTTAACAAGGCCTATGGAAAAAATTAGTCAACACAATTCAGAAGAACAGAACAGAATCTAAAATCTCTAAAATGTCTTAACCACATACCTAGAATAAAGAATAAAAATTAATAGACATGCAAAATGTGAAAATAAAGCTGCTTTACTATAGTCAAGCAAGCTGTGATCCTGTGAAATACAGATTTGGTTTTCATCACAGTTTATTTTATTTTAGACACAGTACAATAAATTTGTTAAGAAGTGATAGGACAAATGATTATCTGGTCTACAGTAGTGAGTTCTAGGGATTTTACTAAGAGATACATAGGGACTAGGGTAGAAGCTAGTGGAAGATAAGTTACTTTTGAAGAGTTTTGAGGAGTGTTTTTATTGAGAGATAACCCTTCTTTATAAAACCCTTGGAACCTCTAGATCCATAAAAGTGCCTTTGGTATATATGTTAGTGATGTGTCTTATGGCTTGGGGCCCTAGATAGCTTTAGGATGGGGAAACTGGAAAGCACAGGTATGAAATTCCCAACTCCCCAATCCAGGCAGAGGAGCTGAAGGCTAAGTTGACAGTCAATGGTCAGTAACTTAACTAATTATGCCTATGTAAGGAAGCCTCAAAAAAAAAAAAAAAAAAAAAAACCAAAAGCATGGTGGCTCATCTCAGCTACTTGGTGGCTGTGGCAGGAGGAGGATCACAAGTTATAGGCCAGTGTTGGCAATTTAGCAACACCCTGTCTCAAAAATGAAATTTTTAAAAAGGGATAGGGAATAGTCCAGTGGTCGAGCACTTGCCTAGCATTTGCAAGTTCCAGGGTTCAATCCCCAGTACCAAAAAATAAAAAATAAAATGGGATTGGGTTCAGAGAGCTCCTGGAAAGCTGAACATATGAAGACAGGTTCCAGGAGGATGATGAGCCCAGAAATGGCAAGGAAGTTCCATACCTCTTATCATATACCTCGCCTATGCAACTCTTCCACCTGGCTGTTCATCTGTATTCTTTGTAATATCCTTTTATAATAAATGGGTAAATGTTAATAAAGTATGTCTGAGTTCTATGATACCAATAAAATGAATCCAAGGAAAAGGGAACCACAACTGACAACTGGTGGATAGGTCACAATCTAGGGAGTTGAGATTCTCATTTGAAGAAGGGTGCAGCTAGTGGCCCCTAGAGAACAGCTTAGTTCATGTGTTGGGGGTACCTTCACAAATACCTGCTTTTGGACATACTGTATTAAATCAGTGGCTATGTGACAGTAGAAAACTCTTGGTTATTTTTTATCTTTTAAATAGCAGAAAATAGGCCAGGCACAGTGTTGCATGCTTGTAATTCTAGCTACTCAGAGGCTGAGGCAGAAGGGTCACAAGTTCAAAGCCTGCCTTGGCAATTTAGCAAGACTCGGTCTCAAAATAAAATAAAAAGGGTTGGGGATGTAGCTCAGTGGTAGGACACTCATCTAGCATGTGTGAGATCCTGGGTTTAATCCCCAATGCCACAAAATTTATAATAAGTGGATAATGGAAAAAGACCCCCAGATGAGCCAAATACTACTCCTTGTCTTAGTAGACAAGAATTTGCAGTCTATAATCAATGTTACTGAGGAAATATATAATCATAATGAATAAACAGATGGTTATTCCAAACAGTAATTGAAATTATAAAAAGAAAAAAGAAAATGGAAATTCTTTTATTGATAGGTATACTATCTGAAATAAAACTACACTGATTGGGTTGAACTATAGATAGGAAATATCTGAAGAAACAGTAAATATGAATATAGATCAAAAATATAGTTATAGAAACAGATTTATCACTGTACATCTATACGTATGGGATATAGATAGAGTTTTTAAAGCACTAAAGAAGAAACACATATCAGAAATAAAGGTTTAAAAGGGCATTTTCAAATAAAAAAGAAAGCCCACTGTGAACAAATCTATATGACAAGAAATGCTAAAGGAGGTTCTTCAATCTGATGGGGGAGTGACACCACATGGTAATTTGGAAGGAAATCTTATAATGATGAAAGATACAATAATCCAAACTGCAAAAATAAGTATCTAACAAAAGAGCTTCAAAATGCATGAAACAAAAGCTGATAAGGAATCAGGTACAGTGGTGCACACTTTTAATCCCAGGGGCTCATGAGGTTGACAGAGAAGGATATCAAATTCCAGGTCACCCTGGGCAAAACCCATTTTCAAAACAAAATTTTAAAGAAAAGGCTAGGATGTAGCTCAGTAGTAGAGCACTTTCCTGGCAAACGCCCTGGGTTCAAGCAATCCCTAATAGCACTTTTAAAGAAAAGAAGGCTAATAAGGAAAAAGACAAATTCAAAGAGGTTTTGATAATCTCTTTCAATATGGATTAAATAAGAAACAGTAAGGCTATTTAAAAATATAGATGAATGCTACTTATCAGCTTTTGACCTACCTGCCATCTATGAAATTACCTTTCAAGAGCCTAGGGAAGCCAGGCACGGTGGTGCTGTTTACCCAACAGCTCAGAAGGCTGAGGCAGGAGGATTGCAAGTTCAAAGCCAGCCTCAGCAAAAGTGAGATGCTAAGAAATTCAGTGAGATCTAGTCTCTAAATAAAATACAAAAATGGGGCTGAGGATGTGGCTTAGTGGTCTAGTGTCCCTGAGTTCAATCCCTGGCACCCCTCCCCCCCAAAAAAAAGAGTTTAGAGAATGTTCACCAAAATAGACCATGACCTGGCCATGAGTCACAATATTCCAAAGATTACACACAAATTAAGTCAGCAAAAGCAATATAATATCTCAAAAAGTACCTAAGTATTTGCAAATTAAACAACACATTTCTAAATAATGGTCAAAGAAAAATTCAAGAGGAAAATTTTAAAATTAATTTGAACTGAATACCAAACATATATCAAAATGACACACACAAAAAAAGTGGTTTAAAGACTTTAAAGACACTAGAAATAAAACCAAACTAAGGGGATGGGGGAGAGCAGAAAAAGGAAGCAGAAAGAGCAGAATGAGGAAAATGATATAGAGTGGAATACAATAAAACAGAAAATGAAAGGAATAGAAAAGAATTTAAAGTCCAAAGTTAATCACCAAAAATTAATACAATTCATAAGCTCTAGCAAAACTCTTTAAAAAACAAGATAATCACCAATGTCAGAATGGACTCAGGGAAAAATACAGATATAAAAGACATTTAAAGAAATATTATTAACAACTTTATACCAATGAATTTCACAATAATTTTTAGATGAAATAAAAAACTGCTTGAAAGGATAAGTCATCATAATCTAACAAAATGAAACAGAGTATCTTGATAACTTCATATTTATTAAACAAACTGAATTCATCATCAAAACTGTCTTACAAAGAAAACCAAATGATTTCACCGATGAACTCCAATCAATATTTAAGGAAGAAATAATAACAAATCTACACAAATTGTTTCAGAAAACGGACCATAGGGTTTTTCCCAGCCATGAAAGGAGTTTTAACTTTCAGAAATGAATCACTGTAAGTCACCACATTAAAAGCAAAAAGATTATATACTTATCTAAACAGAGGTAGAAGAAGCCTTTGATAAAACTCAACACTTATTCATGATTAAAAATCCTCACAGGATGCAGTAGTACACACCTGTAAACACAGTGGCTCTAGAGGCTGAGGCAGGAGGATTACAATTTCAAAGCCAGCCCCAGCAACTTAGCGAGGTCCTAAACAACTTAGTGAGACCCTGTTTCAAAATAAAAAAGGGTTGGGGATGTAGCTCAGTGGTTAAGCACCTCTGATACATACACACACACACACACACACACAATCTTCAACTAGGATTTGGATGGGACCTCTTCAGAACAATAAAAACAAGGGTGGGAGGAGACCGAACATGGGAAAATCATACTTAATGGTGAAATGCGTTCCTTCTTAGACCAATAACAAAAAAAGAATGCCTCTCGTTAAAAAAACAAACTCTTCAAAGTAACACTTACCTTCCACCCTAGCCCCCATAAACCTCTTTAAAAATAAAGCTTTAAAAATAAATATTCCTTTAAGGAGATATGCTATTGTTATCCCTTTAAACATGCTTCTAAATGCAGACAAGAGTGGAAAGTTTGTTTTGAGTACATGGTTGAGAACTGTTATAAATTGATAAATGTGAAATACAGCATGGTAAACAGATATTTTAAAAATTCTCCAGGCGCAGTGGCACTCCCCCGTAATCCCAGTGGTTCGGGAGGCTGAGACAGGAGGATTGCAGAGTTCAAAGCCAGCCTCAGCAAAAAGTGAGGTGCTAAACAAATCAGTGAGACCCTGTCTCTAAATAAAATACAAAATAGAGTTGAGGATGTGGCTCAGTGGTCAAGTGCTCCTGAGTTCAATCCCCAGTACCAAAAAAAAAAAAAAAAAAACAATTCATGGAACTGAAAAGACATTTGGCCACAAAGTTCTAACAACTGTTTAAACAGACATTATGTTGCCCCAAAGATACTATAACATTGCAGGGAAATATTAAGAAAAGATTGGATAATTAACCTGCTTCATTGATTAATACCTACAAAACAACTCTGGACAAAGGAAAATGCTTCCTTCAATTGGCATGGAAAATTAGGCCCTCACTGAGTGGTGATTTAATTATCTTGCTGGCACTATTAAGTTGTGACTTAATAGTACAATAAATTGTACAACACATATTGGATAAGCATGTGGCTTCACTGGATTACTTTTAGTATCTGGTCTAGTTCAGATAAAGAACCAAATTTTTAAGTAGAAATACTCTGCTCCCCTTGTTTACAGAGAAACAGTAGTTTGACAACTTAATAAAAATAATTACCAGTGACATTAATATTATGGAAAAGATGATAACTAGAAATATTAGACTAACAACAATCCTGGAAAATGGCAGTTTTGATTACCAGAAGAGTACAGGCTAGTATTCACACAAAGCCAAAAGAGATTTGATCCAATTAATATCTAGTCTTGTCATCTGAACAAACTGTAACTCAGAGATGTCAAATGACCTTTACAAAGTCATTCACCTTATTAGCTTTAAAAACAGACCAGATCCTTGGTTTCCTGATTCAGAAGAATCTAATATCACTCTTTTATACTACCTTATGTGCCATGAGGTCCTTTGTATACATGACAGCTGAGATTCTAAGAATTTTGGTTGTTTCTCAGTTATCTGGGGTTCTGGCTCATTCTAATGTGAAATCAGAATACCTCTGGTCTCAAGGCAAAAGTGAAAACTGACACAGAACATTTCCAATTCACTCCCAATTTTCTAAATCCACTTTGCAGTCATTTATCAAGGGTCATAATCTTAACTACTTTACTCTCAAAGTGTGTACAAATAAAACCTAGTAAAAAATAATACTGATGATAATAATAATAATGTCTGAAAGTAATGAATCAAAAAGTGTGATCTACTTTGAAGAGTACAGGTCTATATCAGAAATACAAACTAGGAGGCAGGTGAAAATCCAGCAAGCATTACGCCTGTTATATGGAAAAATAATACAGCATTTTCTTACCACCTATTTCCTTAACAAATCATATTCTAAGTAAGACCAGTAAGCTATTTAGTTTAGAAATACAAGAATATCTGCTTTGTTATACTGCAGTATCCACTGCCTACTACAATATGCACTTAATAATTACTTATAGAATTACAGAGATTTCTCAACATGCTTCCAGTTGAAAATATACTATAGGTAATGTTTTTATGTTTAAAATCGCAAATAATTTCTTATTGCTCTCATAAAAATATCTAAGTCTTAAGAAAATAGAATTTAATTCTGGAATATTTTCAGTTTTACAACCATACCACAATCAAGGGTATTTTTAAAAGGAAAGCTCTCATACCTATTTGTTATTGTCAAAAGCTTTTCCTCACAGATTCTCCAAATGTAATAAAACAATTGGCTTTGAAAATCTGTCATAATTAAACAAACATATTGAACAGAAGTTAATAAAAGTCTGACTTTTTCTGTCTTAAACCTCATTTGTTTAATTAAAGCAATATACATACAGTCTTTCCATTATACAGCCATTTAATACAATGAGAAAAGACTAAGGAATAAAGTCAATGAGCCTATCATAAAAATACATACCACAAGCTAATTTTTTCTTTTGAAAGCACATTGATAAAGAGACAAAGTAGCTATCATTACTCAAGTAAGGAAGATGATGGCATATATAGAACCAGCCACTTTTTATCAGGCAATACTCTTAGTAACATAAAAAGGATTAAATTTTACAAATGGGCAAATGATAAAGGCTGACAGTATTAGAGTACCCATTGGGAATTTAACATATATGCACTGATATGTGAAGATAAGCTGCAAATTACTACATTTTGACTTTTAGCCTAAGTACAGTACACACTCAAGTCCTGCCAATTACCAAAAAGGCTATGGGTTTGCTAAAAAAGAAACTGAAATACTGGTATGTCTCCAGATTCATGTAAATTTACCAAGTATTTTTCAACTGCCAGAACTGAATAGGGATAAACAGAAGTAGGAGTGTCCTTATAAGAATTAATCAGCTAATAGATGCTTATCTGATTTCTTTTGATATTGGTAACTTATTCACTTACTAAACATATACTCAAGAACGATTAAAAAGAAGTACAAGTCTGTTATGTAGATAAGCCTACTATACCTTTTAGCAAATGATATTTAATAGGACAATAAAAATTATATCAAGATGTCCATTTGGGGATAGAAAGAAGCACTTTAATACATTTTGTCAATGATTTATTTTCTGTAGATAAGAGTGAAACATAAAAGGCACAACGTTTCCTTGCTTCTCAGTAGTACTGTCTCCTTGAAACATACAAAAGAAAGAAGTGAAATAATTTGTAAACTGATGCCTTGACTTTTTTTTTTTTTTAACATGAGACTTGTTTTCCATACAAGTATTGCTTCTTTCCCTTTGGTACCAGGGATTGAATCCAGAGGTGCTTAACCACCGAGCCACGTGCCCAACCCATTTTATTTTTTGAGAGAGGGTCTCCCTAAATTGCTTAGGCCTCACTAAGTTGCTGGCTTTGAACTTGCAATCCTCCCGAGCCACTGAGATTACATGCATGCACCACTGCACCGCACTAGAAGTATCATTTTGTGGCAAATAATTTCATTCCTCCCTGAAAGAACAAACACATCATCACACAAAAGCAATATGACAACACTCTTCAAAAACATTTGAGATTGTTTTAATGTAAATTTTGCTTGTTTAGTTAAGTGGTATATTCACAAAGTACTATAGATTCATCTTGATATAAGTATTTCCAAACTGTAAATCTCTGAATTAAGGCTTCATAGAATATGCTCAAAAACTTAAGATATATGAAGAGTTTGGAGACTAGTTTCTAAAATGCGTCCTGACATTAATAATTAAATGCCCTTGATCACTTTTATGTTCTCTGAAACTGTTTCCTCAACTACAAATAAAGCGGTTGGATGATATCATCTGTAAGGTACCTTTTTGGGTTTTGTTTCTATTAGAGTCTTATAGAACTAAGAATTTAAACTCAACTAATGTATAAATTAGTTGAGTTTATACTAATGGGACCCTCTTAGCTTTTCACAATTAAACAAAAAACCTATAAGAACATGTTATTCATTTTAAAATTTTTATTTTAAAATTTTTTGACTATCATTAGAACAATGTGAACTTTCAAGAGATATTTAGATGGTCTATTGCTATTTCTATAATAGATTCTTATCTCTAGCTTAGTAAACAACCCAAGTAGAGAAAAAACTTATCATTCCTTTTTTCAAAAGTTACACTGCAAAGACTAGGCTATAAAACTTTTGATAGACACTTTCTGTTCATGAATTACTAAACTATAATAATTCATCAGATTAAACTTCACAAACCTTAAGATTTCTCATTTCCCTCAGTTTTATTAAATACATAAGAAGGAAGAAACAGAGAGACTGACAGTCTAGTGCAAAAACAGAGTGGAAAGAGGATGAAACAGTCAAATATAAAAAAAAACAACTAAAGCTTGAACATTCTAAAACAAGAAAAAAGAGTTGCCAAAAATAAATACAAGTTATGTCTATGGTACAGAACAGAAAAAAACCTTCAGATCTTAGGATTTTCTATGTTAAAAAACTTTCTACCTCTACATTTATAGTCTACAAAAATTCTGATAAGGGCAGAGGATTTTTTTAACGGTTTTTTAACCATTTTTTTCACAGCTTAGACCTTAATGGGCTCAAGTGACTTGCCTAGGTCCAACGTTTGTGTTCCTTCATAAAGATGAAATCAGCAAAACAAATTAACAAATTTAACTGTCTTATCACCAAAACTAATAGGAAAAAATTAATTACTGATTAAAATATACTCAGGAATTTACTGAGTATGCAAAAATAACTTTATCTTTTTTCCCAAGGTATACAGGATCTTACTGAACTGCCATTAAAAAATTAAACTAAGATTTAATATAAAAGAATATGTGAGATTGTTCATTAATATACCAGCCTTTATAATCTCTCCTCTTTTTTATCAAAATAATGAAGAATGAGGAATTTTTTCCTAAGTGGAGTTCATTATTATGGGGGAGAAAATGGAAACTTCGTTTATCCGTTACATAAGCAACATCTTGGTTCACATAAATGTAATTATTTCCTTGTGTGAATAAAATACATATGAAAAAGGAACCTAATAAAAAGCAATTTGAACTATGTAGATCATAAATCCAAAAAATCACATATAGTTGTTGTGTAACCAATGTGGGGGTTGTTAGTGCCAACCACTGCAAAATCTGTGTATAACTTTCAGCTTCCCACAACAGAAAAAGGAGGTTAGTATGAAGGGTTTTTTAAAATATTTTTTTATTTTCTTAGTTATAGGTGAACAGAATATTTTATTTTTATGTGGTGCTGAGGATCAAACCCAGTGCCTCACGCATGCTAGGCGAGCACGCTACCACTGTGCCACAATCCCAGCCCCGCTTTTTTTTTTAACTTTATTTTATTTATTTATTTATACGTGGTGCTGACGATCGAACCCAGTGCCTCACACATGCTAGGCAAATGCTCTACTACTGAGCCACAACCCCAGCTCTAGTATGAAATTTACTGTAGTACAAAATGTACTACAGTTGATTTTCTGCAGTTGCAATACTGAGCTTTATATTTCTATCACCTACAAATGGTGCCATGTATGGTATTTGTGTAAGTTTTGTTTGTTTGTTTGGTACCTGGGATTGAACTCCAAGGTACTTGACCACTGAGCCACATCTCCAGGCCTATTTTGTGTTTTATGTAGAGACAGGATCTCACTGAGTTGCTTAGTGCCTCACCCTTGCTGAGGCTGGCTTTGAACTCACGATTCTCCTGTCTCAGCCTCCCAAAGTGCTGGGATTACAGGTGTGTGCCACCGCACCCGGCTCTGTGTAAGTTTTGATTCATTTTAACTAATAGATTTGTGGATATTTTATGGTACTAAGAGATAGAAGACTTATCTACACATATTTTATATATTTGTGACATTTTCTTCCTCATTTTTTTATATTTCTAAGCAATGCAGTTCCTCTGTGAGTTTTTCAATTTGTTGCAAATCTACACACACACACACAATTTGTATGTAAGTGGATCTACACAGTTACTACTCATGGGCCTACCGTACACTAATATCTCCTTTGACAAAACAGTTTCCTACAAAGAATGTGATGTCCACAAATGCTGGATAAATATCTTGTATTTTTCAAATATACTGACTTCTCTGAATTAAACAGTCTCTCAGAAAATGTTTATATTTATTTTAAAAGGAGAAAATTCCCATTCTTCATATTAGTATTTTATAATAATCACAAAACTGTTTCAGGATTCAGAGATATTTTCATTTATTTTGTTACAATCCCTTTCCAACTATTTCACCTATTATTTTCTTTAATACCAATTTTGCAAAGGAAGGTCTCAATGAAACACACACCCTCATAACCCATTGAAGGTAGAGACTCAATCCAATTAACTCAATGTCTGTTTCAGTTAGGAAAAGATCCCAAGTTTTGTGTTTTTGTTTTTAATCCAGGCTGGTTGAATTTTTTATAAGGCAGGAATGAAATACTGAAGAGAAACATCTTCATGAACCAAAACAAGATGAAGAAGAGTATTACTCAAAATATTGCACAAGGCAGTTGTGGGATTTATTTGCTGTCCCTCAAAAAACTGCAAAAGTTTCCTATTCTCTACCCGCACTTGCACCATGCCCTCCAGGTCTCTGTCTTGGGTCATGCTGAGAGCAGACTTTGGAGGATTTCCAAGATTTTTAAAATAACTTTTAATAGACACTACATCAGTTTCTATACTCAAGTTCATTTTACCATTTTGATTTGCTTCCACCAGCACATCTTCACCCATGTTGGCCATCCTTTCCACAATGCTCTTCAGGGTCTTCAAAGCCGGCAGATAAACACTCACATCAGAGACTTGAACACTAGGCTCTGGGTACTCTTTCCACCATCTTCTGGGAAGCACTCTCACAGGCAGATCATGGACCATCACATGGTTTTGACTAGTGCGTGATGCCAGCTCTACCGCCACTGTGAGGCAAGGACGACGCTTGTTGGTCAGCTGGAGTTTCAGGGAGGCAGCATTTCCTGCACTTCTCACAGCTCTGGACAAATGCTCTGATGTCAGCTCCAGATAAATCTCATTGAGCTCTTCTGAAACGCCTTCCATGTTAAACTGGTAGAAGGCGGCTCCCCGCGTCACTTCACACCACAGCCGGGCCTCTCGGGTGGCCCTGGGGCCTATGGGGCCGAAGCACAGTTTGTCTTGGCATACACGGAGTACGCAGACCTTTGCCAGCTTCGCTACGGTGCCAATGACCTGAATGAAGAGCTCTATAAAGCCCTTGTTGGTGATCTTGGCACGAAACTTCATGGTGTCACAATGATGGTAGCCGTTGTGCTTTCCGAAGAGAGAAGTCTAAGGCTGCATGCTTTTCCGGTCTCCGCGGTGCACCCACTCAGCTGCCCTCCCTCCTGGCCCTGGCAGAGCACGCACTGGGTTCCGCCTGCCTACAGGCCCCTTCGGTCTAGGACCACCAAAGGGATCCAGCCTGCCCATTCTCACCTGTCCTCTGCTGCCTTTGTTACAAAAATTTCACTGTTCCCACTCTGGTTATAAAAAGGGTAGTGTTCCATTGCAGAAACTTAATGAATAATCTATACAGTATGAGAATAATTAAAAGCATCACTCATAACTAGGCCCCTTTTGATGTTTTTGGCTTATACACAGGTACTGTGTTCTTCAATCAGGACACACAGGCAGAGTTGTATGTTCCTTATAAAAAAAAAATTGTAGCATACTAGACACACACTTTACAACCTGATTTTTACACATAAAATATATAATGGGCATCTTTCCATGTTGTTAAACATAAATTTACATTTTCATGGCTGTTTGGGTTTTCATTATATGACCACTTATTCTACAACTGACATTTAGATGATTTTCAGGTTTTTTTCCTATAACAACACAAAACAATGAACATTTTTGTACAAAATATTTTTGCTCATTTACTCAACTATGCTGCATTAAGTTCAAAGAGGAACTACTGGTTAAAAAATACAAATTTAAAATTTGACTACCACCAAACTGGCCTGTAGAAAGCTATCAACACAACCTCTCATCAGTGACAATGGGCATTAGTGATTCATTTTATATACACTAATGTCATGGGTAAAATAAAATGGGTTCATTCTGCATTATAAGTGTGTGAGTTCCACTTTCATGGTCTTTGTACCTTTTTATGGAGCTCATGTTTCTTGACATTTAAGATCTCCCATAAGAATATTAGCCCTCTATCCCTGTAAATATCTTCCCCAGGTTATCATTATTTATGGTGCTCTTTACCCTTATAAAATAATGAAATAATAAATCTTTATATGTCAAAACTTTGGACTTTTCTTCACTACTCCTAAAGTGTTTGTGGATGAAGGTGGCTCCCTGCCAGTTCTGGTTGCTGTGAGAGGAAGAAGCTAGAAGCATACCTTCTAGAAAGTTCTACAGGTCCAGATCAGACCTGTCCAGCAGGGAAGTGGTTTCTTTTCAAAGATAACCCTTGAGCACAACTGGTACTACCTGAAGCTCCACCACTGCTGCTGGTGCTATGGGTGGAGGTGACAATCACAGGGCTACGCTAGGAGACTGCTGGGGCTGGGTATTCTTCATCTCTAGAACAAAGAGGGAACTACCAGGAACTCTGTGATGTTGATGGTCCTCCCCAAGATGCTAATTTCCTGCTATAGAAAAAAATAAAGGTGGAAATGGCAGGCTTGCTGCTTGGGGGTAGACTGTAGGCTCTACCTTGAATGTAAGGAAGGACTGCAGCAATTTTGAAGATCAGGAGAAGGCAGGTGCTTCATGGTGTGGTGTGCTACTCCAGCTGGGGTGTCACAATCCCAGAGCTTACAGCCAGCTTCATCTTATTCCTGGCCCACAAATGAGTCCTAAATCTCATTCCATTCACAGCCCATGCACAGCATCAACTCAGTCAAGCTGGAGGTCATGGTCAAGGGAGTAGTGCCTTGATATAAAGTCTTAGTTCCTCTTTATGGCTCATATTTGCCCTCAGGTCCCTCAAAATTTCCCCTAAAGTGCCACTCTCAAGCAGGGCATGATAGAGCATGCCTGTAGTCCTAGCAACTCAGGAGGCTGAAGAAGTAAAGTGCAAGTTCAAGGACAGCCTTGGCAACTTAGTGAGCCCATAACTCAAACCCCAGTATCAAATAAATAAAGTACCTTTGTCACTGGGGTTAAAGATTAGGAATTCCATAGACACATAAAAAGTAATGTGGTATAATCCTCTTAGACCTGGCTTCTGCAATGTTCTATTAAAAGGCAGGAACCAATGATGACTCCTAGACTCTCCACATCTACCATAGGGCCATTGTACTTTTGGACCTCGAATAATTCTGGGGTAGCATAAAGAGGGCTGCCATAAAAGGTATTGAGCTTGTTTGCATAAGTAAACAGACTACTGATACCAAAAGTCTTCAATTTTTATGTTCAGGCTAGCATTTTCTACAGTTTGAATGTTAAGTGTCCCTCAAAGTCCCATGTGCTAAAATAAAGGATAGGTTCCCAGGGTGGTGCTATTGGGAGGCATTGTGGACCTTTAAAAGATGGAGTCCAGTGAGAGACCCCTAGGTAACTAAGAATATAACCTCAAAGGGGATTGTGAGGCCCTGGTATCTTCCTCTCATTTTTGCTCCCTGGCCCATTTATAAACCATTTCACTCTGCCATGTGCTGTGCTCATTTAGTTTAAAAGAGCATCAGGCTCTTTTTGGTTTAAAAATTCAAAAAAACTTTAAAAAGGAAGGAAACCCCAAAGGGCTTCTTGTTTATGTGGGCTTTAGAAATTAGTATTTATCAATAAGGCAAATTAAACCTATAGGATGCTTAAGTAGGCTTCTCATTTTTTAGTTTGAAAATACAATAATTTTTGGTTTTTAACGAGCTCATAATGTTTACAACTGAAATAATTCCTTTCGCTTTAATTTCTAAATGATTATTCTCAAAATAATTTGAAAGCTAGCATCACAATAGTACAAGATATTTTCTTGCATAAGACACAATAAGGTACACTACTAACATCTTAAAGCAGAGGAGAAGACAGCATTCATTATATTCATTGTTCTTTTGTTGTTGTGTTTTTGTTTTGTTTTGTTTTGTTTTTTTTAGTACCAGGGATTGAACTCAGGAATACTGGGCCACTGAGCCACATCCCCAGACCTATTTTGTATTTTAGAGACAGGGTTTGAGTTGCTTAGTGCCTCACCATTGCTGAGGCTGGCTTTGAACTCGAGATTCTCCTGTCTTAGTCTCACAATGTACTGGGATTACAGATGTGCACCACCGCGCCCGGCTTTTCATTGTTTATTTACAATTTGCCCAATCTTTGGGATAGGTTTCTTCCTTGAATAAGCCACAGAACTCACTAGCCCACTGTGGTATCCAACTGCTGCTTTGAGTCAAGAAAAAAAAAACAACTTTGCGCACACTTTCTCCCCCTCCCTCTCCTTCCCTCTTTTCCTTCCTCCCCCGTCTCTCTCTATATATATTCGACAGCCAAAAAAACCATTATGCTGTGTCATTATTATTCAGCACTGATGATGAGGTTCTAGGTAGTGGCATAGTGCCAGTACCTCAAAGGAAAGAATCGAGAAGTCCTATCTCTTACTCCTTCTCTAATACTCTTTATATAGAACAACTTTCTGACCTATATCATTTCCTTTCCCTCTAAACTTTTATAATTTTAACTTTTTTAAAAAAATTTTTAAGCATGTAAGGCAAATTTGTTGGTGACAATTCCATTTTGTTTGTGAAAGTATTTCTCCTTCAAATTTAATGACCATCAAAGGCATTCTTCATTTCTATGATTTTATTTCTACTATTTTTTATTCTTTCTTAAAGTTCCCACCAGTCTACTTATATTACTTAGCTGTTATATGCTATCTGCTTTTTCCATTAGATCTCTTAGCATATAATCATAGTGGTTTTAAATTCTTAGATTGCTAATTCTCACATCTCTACCATATTTGGGTGTGGTTCTAATGCTTGCTCTATTTCTTCAAACTGTGTTTTTAGTCTTTTAATATGCCTTGTAATGTTTTGTAGAGTCAGAGACCTTTCTCATCTATATTTACCTTTCTAGTAGTATATGGAACACAATTTATCTTTAAAAATTCACTGATGGCAATTATCAAAGTCATTAATAACTGTTCTGGGTATGTTTCTGGGTTGCTGCTTCAGACTAAAGAGTTTTATGGACACGCTTCTTAGAGTCACTTGATGTCAGATTCTTATTAGGTCAGGGTGCCAGCCACTGATACAGCTATTGTCTTTTCCTTCTTATTTGCTGCTTCTAAACTGTTGTGCCGCTTCTAGATGATCACTGTTTTCATCAACCCTCCTGTTTTAATTTATTCAGTTCAGTTCTTGAGAATTCCTACAAAACAGCAATCATATGGAGGAGTCATGAAGTACCCAAAAGCTCCTAACTACATTTAAGCCTCACTCAAGCGAAGAAGAATCCTAAGCTTCTTCTTATCCTCCTCCAAGTCTGGGGTTCTCCATTGTGGCACTAGTTTAGATATTAGGTATCCCCCAAAAGTTCATGTGAGAAAGTTCAATGCAAGAAAATTTAGAGGTAAAGCTGGGTGCAGTAGCTCAAGCCTGTAATCCCAGCACTCAGGGACGCTGAGACAGGAGAATCGCGAGTTCAAAGCCAGCCTCAGCAATGGCGGGGCGCTGAGCAACTCAGTGAGACCCTGTCTCTACATAAAACACAAAATAGGGCTGGGGATGTGGCTCAGTGGTAGAGTACCCCTGAGTTCAATTTCCGGTACCAAACAAAAAAAAAGAAAATTTAGAGGTGGAATCATAGTTATGAGAGCCAAACATAATCCACTGATAGGGATTAACTGAGCAGTACCTATAGACAGGTAGGATGTGGTTGGAGGAGGTGGGTCACTGGGGATGTGCCTTTGAGGATATATTTTGTCTCTAGTGAGAAGAGCTCTCTGCTTCCTGATTGTCATGTCCTAAGCTGCTTTCCTTCAACAAGCCCTTCTGCCTCAACCTAGGCCCAAAGCAAGGAAATTGGTTGCCTATGGACTGATGCCTCTGAAACCGTGAGTGCCAAATAAACTTTTCCTAGTAAAATTGTTCTTGTCAGGTCTTTCGGTCACAGTGGAGAAAAAGCTGACCAAAACACAGAGTTTGAATAGCACCATTCTCTGTGATGAAAACTATCCTCCTGTGCATTGCAAAATGCTGAACAACATGCCTACCTCAACCCACAAAGTGCTGGCAGCTCTCCTCCAACTAGACAGATCAAAACTACCTCCAGACAATTCCAAGTGACCTCATTCTGAAGGAACGGGAATCACCTCGAGTTAGGAATCAGTGCTCCAGCGATCAGAATGTGCCCAGAAATCTAGGTGCTTAGGATAAGACTACCTCTTCTGGGACAACTGTACCACCATTGGCAAGAGTGAAAAGCAGGGCCCAGATCTCAGAAAGACTCCACTCTCGCTTAAACTCACAACCTCACCACCATGATCATCCTTAACTATCACATCCTATTTGTTTACCTTGGTCATAGAAATGTCACTGAAGAAGTTCCCAAAAAGGGGAACCTCAACCCAGAACAAGTGGGGTCACAGGCACACATGACAAAAAAAAAAAAAAAAAAAAAAAAATTTCAGCACACACCAGTCAGAGCCACCAATTTAAGAAAGCAGATAAACATTCAAAAGAGAATGTGGGTTGGGGCTGGGATTGTATCTCAGTGGTAGAGTGCTTGCCTTGCATGCGTGAGGCCCTGGGTTCGATCCTCAGCACCACATACAGAGCAATAAAATAAAGACATTGTGTCCATCTACAAAAAAAATTAAAAAAAAAAAAAAAGAGAATGTGGGTTATCTCAAAGGAGAGACATTTTTTTGGAATAAAGTAAGAAATACAGATTCAAGGGAGAATGCCAGCCATCTTGAGTAACGTTTGGGGTAAAGCAAGGAATATACATTCAAGGGAGAATGAAGGCCATCTCCAGAGGGAAAGACAGCAACCCGTTGGTGTAGGATGTAATATTCATAAAGGGACAGTTGCTAGGGGTTGAGCTAAAGGGTGAGCCAGGGAGGAGTTACACAATTTCCTGCCAGTTTTTGCTGTACTTATTTATCACCCTGTTACTTTTTGCAGGCAAGGGTACAGGTTAAATGATCAGGCCAAGCATACAGGCTAAGAACATGAGCTAAGTTGCTCATAAATGCTTGTTCTGCATTTCAAATATTCATGGGTGTTTCTTACATTCTAATGGTTCTTGGGTGCTTCTCTTTTGAGACTCAGTCTGTCTTTCCTGTATCCCCAAATTTAACTCTTGGCCAACCAGACTCTAATCTGTAAAACCTGACCATTATTTTCCCAACTCCTGTTTAAATAACAACAGGCACACAGACTCAGGGGTAAGGCCAATATCTGCATTAGCCCTCTACAGCTCCAAACAGGTAAGCGTGATGTCTAAAAATGACCAAAAAATATATTTTTAATAGTTGGTGAGAGTGGCTTCCTGTAATTTCCTTAATCCAAAAATGGAAACTAAGTACTTTTCATAATATAGAAATGGAAAGCTGAGAACTATCACTACCTTTAATCAAGTCTTAAATTGCTATGCTGGGTTCAAAGAGTAACAGAAGTAACAAGGTCTGGGCTAGAATTAAGCAAAAATACCAAACTGATCGTAATTCACATGTAGTTCACATGCTGAAATTAGCTAAATTTGAATCATTATAACTAAATAGATAACTCTAAAGTCAAAATGAGTATTTTATTGCCATGATAATTACATAACAAATGACACCAAATGATTGATAAAAGACTGCTAACATGATTACTTCCTTTCCTTAAATAATTCTGTAAAAATAAAAAAAAACATAGAGAATTGTTTAGCCTTGGAAATAACTTATTTATTTATTCTTTTAGCTGGCTAGAATCGAGGCCATGATTTAACAGAAGAGTTCATACATTTTGTTTAAAAAAAAACAAAAAAACAAAAAACCTGTGAATTGTAAACATTTCTCAAAGCCTAACAGTAAGAATGAGTCTGGGCCACGGCAAAAAGAAAGAAAATCTGCAAAACACAATAACTTAAAAAATAATTTGGAGAAATGAGGTAGCTACCATGAATGCTTTCATCACATTCTATTCTAGGTCAAATACATGCCTTTTGTTGAGGCAATAGGAATCACTCACTGCTCTACTGACCTTTTCTCCTCTGCTACTAAATCCCAAAGCTGTGGTTCAAAGACCTGATCCTTGTATATTAATGATGTTTTTAATTTCCAGCACTTTAGGATGCTCTGACATCTTAAGGCCTTGGGGACCCAGGAAGAGAATGCCCCTCTGAGGGTCAGCTAGTTTTCAGACACAACAAAGAACTTGCTAGGGAGCACACCTTTGATATGCAAACCAGCCAGTCTAGAGTCCAAACTCTTTAATCAGGCTCCAGCAGTCAGGGATACTATTCCCCTACCCTAAACACCCTAGGTACCAGACAACTAGAAACTACCTCTATATCCCTGAGCTTTTGGAAATTATTCAACTACTCAATCCTAAATCTGCTCAGCTGGCCTACTCTGCCTAGCCCATTCCCTCCTGTGAAAACCACGGCAAAGGTTCTAGCCCATGCCCCTCCAATCTCATATCCCTCTGTTCCCGATGTACTTGGTGCTTCCCTGATGGCCCTTTGTGTCCTGTGTGGCAGGGCATGGTCCTTCCTTTTAGAAACTGTTAGTAACCAACAGCTCTGGTAGTCTCACCATACCTAGAAAATAAGAGCAACATTTAAAACAGACTTTAATGTTCAGACTTCCCTGGGTCACTGCAAGTCAATTCCACTAAATAAAGAGAGTCTCAAGGTTGAAGATATGTGGAGGAAGCAGGAAAAAAGTAAAATATATTTAGAAATTCTTAATTCCTTAAGTGTTCTAGGGGGATCTGGCCACAGTAATAGCATTGTTTGTTTGGAAGTTTCTGTATTAATGCAAGAATGTGAAATAAATGGATTGAGAGCACTATAATGTAACCTAATCAGCCCATCCTAGTTTAAATGAGCTGGGATAACTATAGGCAGGTGGAACATGGCTGGAGAAGGTGGGTAACTAAGGGCATGCCCTGGAAAGGTATATCTTCCCTATGGCTTCTCCCCCACCCTCTGCTTTCTGATCCCAACCATGAGCTGAACAGCTTTCCTCTGGTGGGCCCATTCCCCATGATATGCTGCCTTACCTTGGGCTCAGAGCAATGGAATAGGACCTGTATGGACTGAGACCTCTAAAACTGTGAGCCCCAAATAAACTTTTCCTCATTTCAACTGGTCTTGTCAGGTATTTCAGTCACCATGATAAAAATGCTAGTTATAAATTGGTACTGAGAGTAGGGTCATTTCTGTAACTAACCTGACCATATGGTTTCAGAAACCTTTGGAGCTGGTTAGCAGGAAGAATTTTGAAAGGTTTGGAAATGCTGGTTAGAAAAGCTTTAGAATATTGAGCATAGCTTATGGATGAAGACCAGAATGCCAACAAGAATGCAGACTGTGCTCATGTGGTTTCAGAGGGAAATGAGGACTTTATCAGGAATTAGAGTAGAGCCCACAAGTGTTGTATTCTGGCAAACAATTGGGCTACATTTTGTCCATGTCCCCAGACTTTGTGTGGGGCTGAATCTAACAGTGATAGACTAATTAATCTGGGAGAGGAAATACCAAGGCAGCACAGCTTTCCATCAGTGGCATGGATATTGCTGAAGCTTTTAACCAGAATTACTGTTAAGAACTGGAAGCAAAAAGCAGAGCTAAAAGATTTTTTAAACTAGCACTTTTGCCAGAAAAGTGCATGTAAAGCTGAGGCTAAGGAAAGTGTGCTTGTTGAAAAGCTTATAACCCCTAAAGAGATGCTAAATACTTTGCACAGAGACAATAGAGGGCATCTCAGGTATTTACAAGACCAAACCCACTATAAGACTTAAGGGTATAAAAGAGAAAGTTCCGTGGAGATCATAGGGGTGCCCTGCTAGCACAAGGGAGCCTAAGAAGTTGTTTCACACTGTGGTATATATATATAATGGGATATTACTCAGCATTAAAAGAAAATTATGGCATTTGCAGGCAAATGGATGGAGTTGGAGAATATCATGCTAAGCGAAGTGAGCCAATCTCAAAAAACCAAAGGCCAAATGTTCTCTCTCTTAAGTGGATGCTGATTCATAATGGGGGAGGGAGCATGGGAAGAATGGAGAAACCTTGATCAAAGGGGAGAGGACATGGGGGCAGGAAAGATGGGGAAATAAGATGGACATTTAATGTCCTAGGTATATGTATGACTGCACATATGGTGTGACTCTATATTGTGTACAACCAGAGAAATGAAAAGTTGTACTCCATTTGCGTACAATGAATCAAAACGCATTCTACTAGCTGGGCACGGTGGCACACACCTGTAATCCCAGCACTTTGGGAGGCTGAGACAGGAGAATTGCAAGTTCAAAGCCAGCCTCAGCAAAGGTGAGGCACTAAGGAACTCAGTGAGACCCTGTCTCTACATAAAATACAAAACAGGTCTGGGGCTGTGGCTCAGTGGTCACCTGAGTTCAATCCCCTGAGTTCAATCCCTGCCACCCCCCCAAAAAAAATGCATTCTGCTGTCATGTATATCTAATTAGAATAAATAAATTTTATTTATTATTAAAAAATAAAATATATTATTTAATGCAAAAAAAATTGTTTCGCCATGCTGAGCAACATAGGCACTCTGAGGCCACTCGCATCTATGCTTCCAGGGAACCTAGATACTGCATGAACTGGCAGCAGACCTTGGCGTCATCCAGATGGTGCTAGTTCTGCAGGAATGTAGGATGCTCAAGTTAAGGGGTCAAGAAGGCTTCCACCGAGATTTCAAAGGAAAGCCTAGGAGGCAAGGCAAAGTGTAGCAAGGTTAGAGTCTCTTCGGGTTGCCCCTGAGAGGGTGACATATGAATAGGTGAAGATGGAGCTGAAGCTGGAATGGAAATCCCAAGAATTAAGGGATGCCAGTAATGTGTACAGTCTGCCAAGGAAAACTATTGGTTGTGAAGAGAGTTAAGTTAAAACAGTCCACATGGGCTGCAACCAGAAAGGTCAAATGGGCAGGGATAAAAGTGTCAGGGAAGACATGTTTAGATAAATTTCTAGAAATATTGTTTTCCCTGTGTCGATAGCATGAATAGAAATTTTAGAATTTTTAGAAATGAATATAATTTTTAGAAATGTAGATAGGATATAGACTATATAGAAAAGTCTAATGCCAGAGCACCATATGAAGCAGCCCTTCTGGAAGGGGATGTAAGGCAGTAAGTCCACAGCTTCCTTAGGAACACTGACCACATGATGGCTCCTCTTGGCAGTTCTGCCTCATTATGTTTTGTTTATTTGTTTGCTTGTTTTTGGACTTGTTCCTTTCTCCTGTAAGTTAATTATCTAATAAAGGGATTACAACAATTACATCTAATAAAGGGATTACAACAATTACAATATGCTCTAAATTAAAGAAAAAGGTAGGGGAGTGAACAAAAAGAATTACTGTACCAAGCTCCCAAGTCATCCTCAGTGGGTATGGCTAGGATTGTCGTCATATGTGCGCTTCCCTAATATCTAGCACAGCACCAGACACTCAATAAAACAGTGGTTGAGCTACACAGATCTCAGAACACATCAACTCTCTGGTTTGACTGTCCTTTAGGTTCCTCAATCACAGAAGCAGAGACCTCAAAGGCTATGTGAAAGTCCAGCTATGAGAAACCATGAGATGTGGCCTTCCAGAGGGATGTCAGCTAGATTTCTTCTACTTCAGGACAGATTTTATTCTTTGATTCTGTACTACGTCCCACACAGTTTCTTAAACCAATAAATCTGTGCCTCAATAGTTATCATCAAAACTATCACAGAGCTGGGTGCAGTGGCGCATGCCTGTAATCCCAGCACTTTGGGAGGCTGAGACAGGAGAATCGCGAGTTCAAAGCCAGCCTCAGCAATGGTGAGGCGCTAAGCAATTCAGCGAGACCCCTGTCTCTACATAAAACACAAAATAAGGCTGGGGATGTGGCTCAGTGGTTGAGTGCCCCTGAGTTCAATCCCTAGTACAAAAAAAAAAAACTAAGCCAAAACTGTTTTTCTTTTTAAATTTAAAACATCCACGCATAAAAGAAGAGTTCATTCTAAGAACATATAAAAAGATTCTAAATTTTCAGTTCTAAACAATGAAACATTCAGGTAGTGTTATTTTTTCTTAGATTTGAAGATAAACTTGTCTTCAACAGAAATGCATTTGGAAATAGTGTCATTTGCAATGCTGCTCAACTGCTGTGGTTCTACAGTTTCTCTACATTTGCATGAGAATCAGTTGCCCTTGAGGACAGTTTAGTTCCCACAAACCAAAAGCCTGATCCCTTTCAGGCTTATTGTTCATTCCTGGATAATTCAACCCAGTAAGGTAGAAATAGAGGGATCAATCAGATTTTATCAGTCTAGTTCTACACCAAATTTTATGCAACCAATTAGCACTGACATTGGTGAACTTAAAAAAGGTTAGGAATAGATACCAACTACGCCACCCTAAAGTGCTCAGTGACTAACAGACCAAACACATCATTTCTATCAAACATAAGCCTAGAGCATTTCATGCTTTTCCAAAAATACAAGTACACTAAATACAAATACGATCAAAATACAATGAATCATTTCTATTTATGACTATTTAACTATAACCATCATTTATCAATATTTTCTCTCTATAAAGAGAAATTTTTTTTTTTTTAACCAGGGACTGAACTCAGATGAACTTGACCACTGAGCCACACCCACAGCCCTATTTTGTATTTTATTTAGAGACCTGAGTTGCTTAGCGCCTCGCCATTGCTGAGGCTGGCTTTGAACTCGTGATCCTCCTGTCTCAGCCTCCCAAAGTGCTGGGACTACAGGCGTACGCCACCATGCCCAGTTTATAAAGAGAAAATCTTTACTTCTTAGGTAAACATCATAGGGTAATGACTTCATTATGCCATAACTGACATAAAGACACATTTTATGATTCCACTTACATGAAAATTTGAAATAAATAAAACCATAGAAATAGAAAGTAGATCAGGGTTGTCTAGAGAGAGGATGAATAGAAAAGGATTGATAGTAAGTACAGGGTTTTCTTTTGAAATAATGAAATGTTCTGGAATTAAGACAGAGGTGATAGCTGCAGAACTTTGTGTATATACTGTGTTTCAAAATTCTTGTGGGCATTAGATTAACATTGTTACCATCACAAATACAGCCTTCCCACCCCCCCATAAAAGAAAACAAAAAGAAATACAAGATGATAGCATCAAAAAAATTAAGTATTCAACACTACTAAATTCTGGATCAGATAAAGCTAAGGAAAACCACAGCCATTAGTGAAGAGAGGGAAGGACAGAGGAGGCTCACCCTCTCATTGATGAAAACTGAGTTCATGTTTGAAACTTAGGACTAAACAAAACAAAACAAACAAAAAAGGCAGCAGAAGTATAAGCTACATATATTGACTCCTCTGGAAGATGAGGATGTTAGTGGCCCAGACTTTCTAGTCCCCTCTGGACAAGGCATCAATAACACAACTCCAGCAAGACTACCCTGGAAAAAACAGAAGTGAAGACGCTAAACAGTGCCAAATCCCAACTGATATTAAAAGTCTAAAGATGTTTATTCAAATAACAAAATACTTGACAATCTCAACAAAAATGTTCAGGAATGAGAGAGGAACAAAATCAAGAAAATATTACTAAGCTATTCATAATGAAAGAATTAGAAAAAAAAGATTCTGTCCTAAATTTATATTATGACATTAAAAAAAAGTTCATTTTTCTCAACTTGCCAAATCTTTATGATGAAATAAGCCAATATCTCTGCTGACAAATATAATAACTACAATAAACCAGCATACCAACATCAATGTGGATTTTCCAAAAAGGTCAAGCTGTCAGCTTAAATTGGTTAATTTCATTAAAATTGTTAAACATGACAGATGTCACCTAATTCCAAGAGTCTTTTACATGAGCACAGTGGATTAATCTGATCCAAATTTTGTATAATAGCTTTCCCAATTTCTAAAAATACATCAAAACTTTGTCACTTATCTTACAATTTCAGCTTTATTTCTCTAGTTCTATCTCAAAAAAATTTCTTCAAGGCCATATATCTTGACATAGTGAAAGCAAAATAATCATAGCACTCAGCAGTGCCATTAACATTTCTGAGCCACAAGGGATTAAAGAGGCAGATGCTATGGAAAGTGCCTGTTGGGAGAGGCCAGCAAGGAGTTCAGACTACACCACAGCTGTGAGGGATTGAAGCTGCTAGCTGTGGAATCAAGCTTAGGAGAAACCCTGGGCACAATTCCGGCATCCGAAATAAATTAAAGTAAACAGTACTGCTCTCTCTCATCCACCCTGTTAGCAGCCTTTCAGCTGAGCTGGAGACCACACACTCAGACCACACAGCGCCAGCTGAACTGCCTCGCACGCAACATCTACAAGCTGTCACTCCGCAGAAGGAGAGAGGTAGAGAGGGAGGGAGGGATAAGGGGATGGAGGGGTAAAGAGGCGAAGAGGAGGGGGAGGGGATGAAGGAGAGTCTCCTCTACTTACAGCTGGAATGGTGTGTGGTTTGCAGGAGTGAGGGAGGGGTGGAATCTATAAACCTCTCTAAGAAAACAAGCTGGTCAAGGCCTTGTGTAGTCTTGACCTGTTCCCCTGTACCAATTTAGTAGTTGATGAAGGATTAACAAAGCATCCATTTAACATCAATTAACCTCCTATCCATCAGAGGTCAAAAGAGAAAATCACCATTATAAAAGAATTTCATGAAAATAAAGACAAAAGGTGACATTTTCTTAAAATTTACAATGTATACCTAAATAACTGCATTTTCTTCATAGATTTATCTTAGTTTCAATCCATCCACCTCTTCATTTAATGAAGCATAAGGAGATGAACTGACAATGTTTCTGCAACAGAAAACATAAAATTTAATTTTATAATTTTCTCATATTGCATCGTGGTGTAACCTTAATTTTCTAAAATATTTATTGGTAGAATTAAAGACTGTAAATTGTTCTTTTAGAAAACTTCAAACCAAAAATACATAAATTAGTGACAATAATATTAAGAAAAAAACAGAAAATGAAACCACAACCAATAAAGAGTTTAAGAACCATGAAAGCAACATTTTTTACTATTTAGTAAAGAAAAGTTCTGCTTATTTAAGTAACAGAGGTGAAATCTGAACAAAAGAGGCGAGGTGAGACTATAGGGAACATATAAGTTCCAATTCATTTAAGAATTGGAGAACCTTCACTACTTGGCCAAGAAAAGTCTCATGATGTTAAAGCACTATTTTCTTAATAGATTACTGTAAGGAGCATATGCCATGGGCATGCCTGGACATGCAGGTGACTCACTGGGTTGCTGGCCATAAGGAATAGCAGCCACTGACTTGCTTAGTCATGCCTGCTTGCAATGATGGGGGCAGAAAAAGGAGTCCAGCCCATGCAATCGAGGGCTGCAAAGGGGCCCAGCCCATGTAATTGACAAAGGAGCAACGAGGGGCACCTAACAGCAGGCCTACTGGTCACGACTGATAGGGGGGCTCAACCCATGTACATGTGCAAAAGGAGGGCCCAGTGGCAATTATACTATCTCACTGGACATAAAAAATGGACACTGACTTATACTGGGTGTAACCAATCACCAGCCCACATGACCAAATTGGTCCACACAACCAACTTGGAACTGCTTTTAAACTGCAGGCCCTGCTACAGTTTTGGGTCTTGCTCCAAGGACATCAGTGAGACCGGCCACCTTGCTGTTTGTCCCTGGGTCAGCTCCACCATTCCCTGACATCCAGCCCTTGGGTGAAGAGAACCACCAGATAAGGATGTCTGCTCTTTGGCTAAGAGAAGTCACCGGGCATCGGAGGTACTTTGGGGCTTGTGATTGCCCTAGGATTCTGTAAATTAATTGTAATGTTTAGTTCCCCTAGGCTTGTGTGAATTGTAATGTTTAGTTGTCCTAGGATTGTGTGAATTGCAAGCAGGACTTAACTGCCCTAGAATAGTGTAACTTACCTATAGTGCTTGATTAGTGTGCATCAAATGCTAGTTGGGGGGCTCCAGCATGCCCAATACGTTTGCATTAATTAATTATATTGGATGATTGTTGTGATTGAACATACACTTGCATTTAAAGACAATCTGCCTCCGAGTAATTATTAATTACGCATGCCGCTCGTGACAATTAGGCCATAAAAACAGGAATTTTCCCCAAAAAAGACACACACAAAAAAAATCCCAAAAGCCCACCTACTCTACCCTATCACACAACATGCTACTCATACTAGCAATATCAGCATCACCAAGGAACAAATCAGAAATGTGGGTAGAATCAAAGACCCAAGCTCCATTCTAGCTCCACTCTGTGCACACATTGATGTTTAAGAAGCACTAAGTAGCCTTACCCTGTCCAAAGCCTTTGGATGCAGAGGATCCCAGAAGATCTGGTTATAGAGCTGACTATTGACTTTCAACCCAAAATTAGACTTAGCCAGGCTTTTAGGACACCCATGACAGAATGGAACTCATGTATTCTTGAGGCACACCCAATCTCCTATAGAACAGATTTGTCTCCTTAGATTGTCCTTTGGGTTAAACTCAAAGGAATCTCCCAGAAATATTGGGGAAAGAATTCAAAGGAATGATTTTCCTTTCTTCAGTACTCTGAAAACTCAAGACTCCACTCTTCCTGAGTAGAGTCAAGTTATATCAGCATTACCACAAATTTTCCAGGGTGGGACAAATTTCAGAATCAAGGTCATGAACTCTGTGGTCCAGTTTTCTAAATTAATACTTTGTCTTCCTGTTCCAATGCAAATATTGCATTGGATTGTTAACAAAAACAATCATGAATGAACCTGGAAGAATCCAGGGGGTCCAAACAGTATCCCAAAAAAGGTTTTCACTAAGAAAACTCATGATCTAAGAAGGGACGTTTACAGAAAAGAGTGAAATGACAAGAGATGATGCATCCTGCTTTCCCGACCCTCTCTTCGTTCTTTATCTCAACAAACAAAAAAATAATTGAAAGCACAGGTGTTTGTATTTTAATCCCTTTGGGGAAATCTAGTAATTTAAACAATATATTAAATGAAATTTACTTAACAATTATTTGTCTATTTTATCTATTATAGCTAGGTTATTAATTAATGTACTTATTTATGGATGAGGAAAAAAATATGACCTCCTACAACAATGTTTAGAGGTACAGATTAAGGGAAAGAGAATGTGCCTGAGGTGACAAGAAGCAACACTGGAGACACGAGAGAATATAGGATAAGCCCAGCCTTTTCAAGATGGTGGAATAGAGGAGGTAGCTTTCCTGGCTGCATGAAACCAAGAAAGCAGACAGGCAGTTTCTCCACAAGTAAGGTACTGGAAACCTTCAGGTACACTATAAGTCTACTGCCTCAGATTCATACTGTTACATGGGTAAACACACAATCTGAAAAAGCAAGGAAACAAATCACCCCAAACAAACCAAGATACGCCAATAACAGAATCCATGGACACCACAGTGGAAGAAATATCAGAGAAAGAGTTCAGAATGTACATAGTTAAAACTGATCTGTGAAGTAAAGGACAATATAAGAATGAAATCAGTGACAAAATACAGGAAGTGAAAGGTTACTTCAATAAAGAGAGATTTTGAGGGCTGGGGTTGTGGTGCAGTTGTAGCGTGCTCGCCTAGCATGCGTGAGGCACTGGGTTCGATCCTCAGCACCACGTAAAAATAAAATAAAGATATTCTGTCTGCCTACAACTAAAAAATAAATATTAAAAAAATAAAGAGAGATTTTGATAAAAAAAAAAAGAGCAGAAATCCTCAAAATGAAAGAAAACATAAACCAAATTAAAAATACAATAGATCTGATAAGTGGATGCTAATCCATAATGGGGGGACATGGAATGAGTGGAGGAATTCTGGATGGGGCAAAGGGGGAGAGTAGGAAGGATACTGGAATGAAACTGCCATCATTACCTTAGATACATGTATAATTGCATGAATGGTGTGACTCTACTTAACGTACAACCAGAGAAGTGAAAAACTCTGCTCCATTTGTGTAAAGTGAATTGAAAAACTTTCTGCTGTCATGTATAACTGATTAGTACTAATAAAAAAAAATTGGAAGATAGAACCTCAGGCAATGAAGACAAAATATATAATCTTGAAAACAGAGTTGACCACAGAGAGAAGATGTTAAGAAACCATGAACAGAACTTCCAAGAACAATGGGATAACATGAAAAGACCAAATTTAAGATTTATTGGGATAGATGAAGACACAGAGATACAAACCAAAGGAATGCACAATCTTTTCAATGAAATAATATCACATAATTTCCCAAACCTAAAGAACAAAATAGAAAATCAAAATACAAGAGGCTTACAGGACCCCAAATGTACAAAATTACAACAGATCCACACCAAGGCACATTATAATGAAAAAGCTTCACATACAGAATAAGGATAGAATTTTAAACGCCATGAGAGGAAAGTATCAGATTACATGTAGGGGAAAAACCAATTCAGATCTCAGCTGATTTCTCAACCCAGACCCTCAAAGCTAGGAGGTCCTGGAACAACATATACCAAGCTCTGAAAGAATATGGATGCCAACCAAGGATTCTATGTCCAGCAAAATTAAGCTTCAGATGTGAAGATAAAAGAAACCTTCCATGATAAGCCTGAAAAAAATGGGCCCTCAGTGCCCCCACATAACTGAGCTATTAAATGCTGCATTGGCTATTCTCTTAAAACAAGCATGTATTCCATCCTAATCATGTAACAGTGGTCCCTTCACCTTCTGAATATAGTCCTCATTGCTCTAAGGTTTATTTTTTAAAAACATGTTTTTTTCTCTCTTCTTCCTCTCTCCTCCCCTAACAAGATTAAGAAGACAGTGTTATCTTTTCTTCCCCTAGTTAACTGCCCTTGAACACACTCACTACAGGAAGGAGATGCCTGCTGAGGATCTGGGAAGTGAATATCTCCCAAATTAACAAGTGAATCCTAACATGCCATCAGGGTGCCCTGGGACCCCTTACTAGAATGTAACCCTTGACAGGTCCTTTAAACATGTCCCCGCCTCCCTCTTGATAAGGAGAGTCACAGATTTGGGGCAAGAGCCCCTGTGTTTCTCCTTTGCTAGCAAAGCAATAAACCTTCTTTTTCCTTTTTCTCAAAACTGTGTCCTCATTATTAAATTGGCATTGACTGGCATCGGGGACAGGGACCGAGCTTTTGGTACAATCAGAAGAGTGCTTAGGTTCTCTGCCTCAGCAGTTAAGCCTCTTCCTAGAGGACAATAACCTTCATTACACTGTGTAGCCAAAGGTGAGGTCTGAAGATGGCTGGTCTTCTAACTAAGGCATTAGTTAGAAGGACATTGATGACACATCAAAAATGAAACAGGCTGCCAATTGCAGTGGTGCACACCTGTAATCCCAGCACTTTGGAAGGCTAAGACAGGAGAATCCCGAGTTCAAAGCCAGCCTCAGCAACGGTGAGTCGCTGAGCAACTCAGTGAGACCCTGTCTCTAAATAAAAATACAAAATAGGGCTGGGGATGTGGCTCAGTGGTCAAGTACCCCTGAGTTCAATCCCTAGTACCCAAAAAAAAAAGAGATAAGCCAATAGAAATCCATCCCCCTCCATACATCTACTCCCCCACCTTCCAAAAAAAAGCAAAAATCCCAACATACACTACTTTTGGAAGGAAGAATGAAGGGTAGTTTCAAATAAAAGCATAACATTATTCATTCAAAATATATATTTATTGCTAATTCTACCCAATTTTCCTAATGCTCTTCTTTTATTAGATCTATATAAACAAACAAAACATTAATTCCTGATACTTTAGAAAATGTGCTTTTTCAGGAAAAAAATCCAAGTGGGTTCTCCCCTTTCTAGAAAGATAAATCACCTGGATAAGACTGAAGAGACATTACCAAATAAAATTTATTTCTGCTTTTGCTTAGTCCATTGAGAAGATTTGGTGTATACACCAAGAAAAGTCATGATGAACCTCAAAAGGTGACAGTGTTGGACTCCTATATGCCTCAGAAAAATAGAGATACAAATGAAAACTAGGACTGTGGAAAGGAAATACCCTCAGATGTGTTCAGTCAAAACAAATATTTATTAAGCACTTGCTATGACCCAGGCACTACACTGGGGAACCAACAGGAACAAACTTTTATAATAAGGAGGTCATCCATGACCTTCAGCAGAGTCATGGTACAAAACCAGATGGCAGTGGGATAGGTGAGCAGTAGCTATTTCAAAAAACTTGACTGGGAAGAAAGAATGAAATTTTAACAGGGAATATGAAATCAAGAGAGGATTCTACTTTTTTTATTGTAGTTGTTTTTCTGGTTTGCTTTATTATTGCTATCTCTAAGCATGTGTAAAGGCCAAAAGGAAGGAGGCTTTAGCAAGGCTGAAGAGCTAACTGAAGTCCTCACAAAGGCAAGAGCAGATAAGATCTAGAGTCCAGGTATAGGGATTATGGTCTTAGAGTAAATACAGTCTCTTTCCCTGTAACTGAAGAAGGAATGTTTTTGACAGAAAGACCACGGGATTCTACTCTGACAGCTCCATTATTATTTCTGAAACAGGTGGCAAGAACATGTGCTAAGACAGTAGATGATTGTGAATGGATGAGAGGTTTGAAAAGTGTAAAAAATGTTAAAATTAAATTCTATGGAGATAGGAAACAGGTGCCAATGAGGACAACTCTAGAAGATTCCTTGATGGCCCACTTGAGACTGGGGACCAAGGCTTTATAGGGGCACAAATCTAGATACAATGATTTTCCCTAGCTGGTCCTAGCAACCCAAGACCCAAACATTACATCAGGTAAAGAGCTGAGACCATCCAGGGCTGAGAACTTGCCAGACAACTGCTATACAAGGACAATTACACAACTGAGCACACTGGCAATGAAAGTGACCGAAGATCACGGAACCTCCTAAAGAGGTAAAGTACAACAGAGATGATAACGTGAAAGATAAAGAGATAAGACTATAAGCAAAGAATGGGAGGTTTGGACTTTGGATTTCTGAAGGGGGTCAGTTTCAAGGTTTGTACATTTCAGTGCTGCTCCTCCCAGCCCCCAGCACCACGTATAGTCAATAGCCATATCCACCTCCACATCTCTACCTCTCAATGGGCTCTACTTTCTCCTTTCGTCTCTTCCAGTTGTTGATTTCTCTTTGAGATTCACTTCTTTTCCCAACCCTTCCCACACCTCTTTGAGTAGTCCCTTTATTAAAGCCTCCTCATTTAAACATTCTGGCATGATTTCTGATTCCTGCTGAGATCTTCATTTACATAGACATAAATCATGTTGCATAGGGCTTTCATTAAAATTAAACTGAAGACATATAATCTTGGCTTTCTGTCTTATTTTATCTTTCAGTAAAATTATAATATAATTAAAGTTAAATTACATACCCTCCAAAATTACAGAATTTTAAAACTGGAAAGGCCTTTAAAAATTCATCCATGTCAGGTGTGATGGCACATACCTATAATCCCAGCAGTTTAGGAGGCTGAGACAGGAAGGTCGTAAGTTCAAAGCTAGCCACGGCAACTTATTAAGGCCCTAAGCAACTTAGCAAGGCCCTGTCTCTAAATAAAATATAAAAGGGCTGGGGATGTTGCTCAGTGGTTAAACACACCTGGGTTAAATCCCTGGTACCAAAAAAAAAAAAAAAAAAAAATTCATCCATGCTTATAGCCACACAGCCATACCAAAGCAAGTACGTCGAGCAGTAGAAAACAGGGAGTTCTTCAACACTGTGCACTTATCTCTGAGTGCTTACTATGTGCCAGGCACCATTGTAGGTACTCTCTCAATCCAGCCTGGATAGCTGACATTCTCATAAATGAAAATCCAGGCTTCCCAAGCCCAGATACCCAGTGTTCTTTTCATTATTAACTCCAAAATTTACTATGAGTGGAAAGTATTAAGAAGGAATTGCTAAATCCAAAAATAAAAATAAAGAAAACTGAATGGTCCTCCCCTTCTTAAGTATTACCATCAATATGTTTAAAAAGCTTTAAGCTGGCCTAAGATAATTTTCAAGATAAAAATGCTACCTAACAAATCCGTTCCAAACACTTCTGCCTTGACCTTCAAGGCATTCCATAATCCAAAATTCACTCACTCAGCAGCCTCTGGGCCTCTGTTCCTGGTGTAGAGCCCAGATATTCACATACCTTCTTCTCATCATGGCTCTTAGTTTCTCAGAGCCTTCCCAGATCCTTCCCTCCTTTGAACTCCTGCTGCACTTACATTCAGTTTAGTTCTATGCTTTCATTTAATTGAGAGGACAAAAATGCCCATTCTAAACCCAGGCTAATGTTTTTATTTTTAATGTGTATATCACACATATGCTGAGACTGGGAGGGACAAAAATGACTGAACTAATATCTGTCCATCAAGAGCTTAGTCCATCAATATTGTTAGAACCCTAACACAATATAAGAGAAGTGCTAAGTGATTATAGGATTCACTGAGTTGGAAATTTTCAAAGCAGGAAGGATTCTTCAAGATAAGAGAGAGGATCTAGTTTTATATAGCCTCTGAATATGAATACAAAAAAAGGAATCCAAGGCCCAAAGAGAGTAAGGAACTCAGTCAGTATTATCAACCAGGCCAGTTGTAGCCTAAGAACCAGTGAATGCTGCTTTAACTCCTAAACCAAAATACCTTTGACTCTCTAATTTTCAAACTGAGATCCAAGAATGCCTATGGGCATTTCTCTACAATTAATTCAAGTTTGTATATTTGCTTCAATAATTGCTCTTTTAATTAACATAAACATACTCTAAAGCATAGGATTAGAAGTGAACATTTCCTACCATACAATTTCAGGAGCAGCCCAGGGGTCCAAGAACACATTCCTCAGGGTCTACGATCATTCAACATTTTAACATACTGCTTGGCAGAATGATCAATGTTATTTCCTATTCCAGTCAATTTCAAAATCTCCCCTACCCAATACCAGCTTAAAACTAATCCATTCAATAAACATTTAATAATAGTGGTTCCTGCACTCCAGGGCTGCTGAGGCAGAAGGATTGCAAATTTAAAGCCATCCTCAGCAATTTAACAAGGCCCAAAGCAACTTAGTGAAACTCTGTGTCAAAATAAAAAGGGCTGGGGATGTGGCTCGGTGGTTTGGCACATGGTATCCAAAACAAACAAACAAAAAACCTACTACGTGACAGGTGGTATACTAGTAACCCTGGCTAGATTAAGATAAGTAAACTGAAGCCCGGTATGGTGCCTACCTGTAGTCCCAACACTCAGAAGGCTGAGACAGGAGGATCACTTGAGCCCCTAGTTTCCAGACAAGTGTGAGCAACACAGTGAGACTCTGTCTCAAAAGGAAAAAAAAAATGTGTAAGCAGAAGAACAGGTGAAAAAGTATCCGGAGACAACTTTGTAATTATGGCCTGACTTCCTATATGGCCTGACTGGACTGCTACCTGACACTTAGAAACTGTTCCAAGTCCTTTACTAGAAGACTACTGTGTATGTTATGAGTACCAATTTCATTTTCTGTTAAGATTTGCAAATAAAGGGTTCCCAAATATTTGTGGAATGAAAATTGAACAGGTTAATAATCATCTTTTAGAAAGGCAATAGTTCAAAATGATACCTACTACTAGAAACTAAAATTTTGACCAAAAAAAATATCATTTTCTGAAGTTTCCAAGAGTTCCTTGTTATAGTGGAGGATCCTCTGCTTCCCTGCATAAAATTAATGCTTCTACTTAAACAGAAGAACATGTAAATGCTAAGCATACATCATCTTCTCTCTCTGAACTCGTATTCATCAACTTTTCACACACAGATCACCCTTGGGAAGACTCTGGCTTTCAATACCTTTATCATTAAAGGAATCTGTTACACATACACTGAGCTAGAAAATACCAACATTTATAAGCAAAATATTATCAAGCTTTAGAAGATGGATCCTCATACTCTCTGCACTAGCTCTTCAATATAGGATACCCAAATGTTTTAATTAAGGTGTGGCTGACTTGTTTTTAAATGTGAACAGACTAACAGTTTCGTAAATATATCAAACTTGAACAAAATTTCTTTAGCAAATTAAAAATAACAACTTCATTTAAAAGCAAATTCTCTCAAGAAGTTTCTCAGAATTAAACAAGTGTCTATTTACAAATCTTGAAATACCAGGTCACACATCACCAGGCTTCCAGGAAGCTGGGTAGGTGTGGAGTTCTGGTGCCTCCCTGCACTGTCTCAACAATAGTTCTACCACTGGAGGAACTATAAGATCTCAGGCTCGTTAATTAACCAGAGTCGCTGTTTCCCCATCTTTAAAATGGGATAAGCCAACCTCATGTACCCACTCCTTGTGAGGATCAAATCCGTGCAAACGCCGAGACAGTAGCAGGCGCCTAATAAGAGCCCTAGAGCCTTAAGTGGATGCATACTTAAGTAAACAGGTAAAACATGCCTCACGTTCACTTTTCACCAGTGAATTCAGACTTGCCAGTGACAACTATACAGAGGCACAAGGGGGCAGGTGGGCCCGAGGCACCCAAGACCGTAGAGGTCAGTGCTGTGGAGCCCAGGCGTGGCGAGGCACGGGGGCTGGCTGCAGGTGCTCTGCGCGGGTGGGCCGGAGCCGCGGGGCCCCCAGCCCTTCGCAGAAAAGGCCCAGACCGACGCTGGCCGGCCGCGAATTCCGCCCTCCGCCAGGACCTCTAAGGCCCACACATACCTCCAGTCGGTCTGTAACCACCGACTACAGCCGCAAAGACAGGGGTCCGAGCAGTTCTTACCACTAGCTCTGGGCCGCTGCAGCCCAACCGCCGGCGCCACACTTCCGCCCGACGCGAGCGCCGAACACATCGATCCGCCCAGTAGTCGAGAACCGAGACTTCGATGGGCTGAACCTCTCCTGGGGAGGAGGGGCCGGGCAGTGCTCGGTGGCCACCCGGAGAGTTGAAAGCTGGTCGTCTTGCATTCCCAAGGACCCAGCTGCTGGCTTGCGGGAGAGCTGGCATTTTGTCTGGACAGGAGCGTGCCATGTGCTCCTTTCGTTTCCTTGCCCCTATGGTATTTTCAAAGAGGTTATGGGATGACAGACCATTTATGGATCCATAGTTCATAATGGTGGGCCCTGCACCCAGTAGTAGCAACTGGTCAGGGACAGCACGGGTCAAAGAGCTGCAGAGTTAGAGCATTGCAAGAGTCAAGGTGTACATCAAGGGATTACACCACATTAGGACAATGCACCAGGTCAAAGAACTGCTGCAGGTCCATATGCCCCACCAAGTCAGGAGGATCCACCAAGTCAGTAGGCCTAACAGGGTCAGAACCGCATGGCCCCTGCTGAAGCCTTAGAAGACAAGATGACATACAAACATCATAATACCATGGAAATTACTGAGGTGACTGGAATCAGAGTATTGAGTGAACACTTCCTTAGACCTGGTGCTGTGCAGTCATAGAGATAGCACAATCAATTCCCCCTTTGTTCCCTGGCTAAGGATAATCATGGAGTGGTGAGAGGAAAAGTAGCATCGCTTGGGAGTGACTGCAACAATCTAGGCAAGAAAGGACAGTGGTCAGCTCTAGGTGATAATGAGGCAGATAGAGCATAGTGATCTAGCTAGAAATTTGTTGACTGTAGAATTGACAGGACTTGCAAGGGCTATGAGAGAGAAATAACTGGAAGATACTAATCTGTGTACCTGGGGAGTTCCACTAACTAAAATAGGAAAGACCAAGGGAGAAGAGGATGCAGCCATCATAGCCAGACAAGGACAAGTTAACCAGATCACACAGGGCAGAAGTCTGGGTCATTTTATGGAGCAAGCAACTTGGACCTCAGAAATGCTAGTTGCAGGTGAGAAGAATCTAGATGGGCAATCAAGGAGAAACAGTAAGAATCTCTGCATCCTCAGGACCAATTGCAGCAGTGGACCCTAAGGTCAAACCTGCTAAGGCCTTTTTCTCCTTAGTAAATTGTGATTGTATACCACCATGAGAAATCAGAAACAGGACACAGCACACTGGTAGACAGTAGTAGAGGCTATCAATGCCCCATTCATATCCCCTCAACTGAAAGCTGCTTTCAGGGAACACCTGCACCTTTCTTTGTGCCTGAGGGCCTTCTCTCTGGAATAAAGTTTCTGGGGAGCAGTGAGGAGTTCATTCACCCAGAAGCAAGCCTCAACCAACAGCTGCTAGGAGCTGGTGGTGTAAACACACCAGCAGACTCCCTCTGGCTGTGTAGCTTAGAGGCATACTGTCCATTGCATGGCACAGTCCCCAAGGAGGTTATTCTCTAGCTGCCCTCAGTGAAGGACCTCCTATTGCACACCTTAACTGGCTTCCCCACTCCCCACTTACTGTCTCCCATTGTCACTACCTAATGTCAAATACTAGCCCTGGAAACCTCATCTCTGGTTCAGCTCCAGAGAGAACCAACCAAGATTGCCATTGTCATAAACCAAAAACAACCTATGCTTCTTACTACTCAAATACCATTGTGTGCTGAATTGTATACTTATTCCAGAACTACATCCAGAGACAAAATGATAATATTATGTACTGAGGCTTTGAGTCATGGGATTTAACATGACTTCATTTTTGTCTCTTTTTTGTCAGAGGATGTGTCAAAGTGTTGTTCCTGTGTGCAATAACTTGACTGTCCCCAGGATTATTCATTTTAAAGAGCAAGGGGAAGGCTCTTTAAATGTGAATCAGAAACTTGGCAGCAGAGGTCGAAAGAAAATAAAATGAGAAATCCCTGGGAGCATTACACCCACTCCACAGTGAAACCAAACCCTCTGGGTCTCAGTGACATGCCATTTCTCAGGTTAGGCAATCCTGCCACTAAGTCAGGATGGATAGGTCTTGAGAACTCACAGATTTTTTCTTAGATAAAAAATAATAATAACAATAATAACAATAGTATATTCTTTGTTTTAAAAAAACACTCAAAAGAGGAAAGAGATTCTTTTGTTAATATTAGTGCTGTTTTCTTTCTTTTTTCTTAAGTTTCTGGTCCTAATTCTGAAGCTAACCAGAAAACATTAGTGCAGTATATGCAGAGGTTGTCAGGAAATAAAATCATTAAAACTAAAATTGCAATGATAGCTGTTGGGGCAATTAAATATAGTTGTATAGCTTTGTGTTTTCAATTCTGTGTCAGATTTCATTGGACCTAGAGAGAAAGAACAAGTTTGAGGCATGAAATCCCTTCGGAAGCAGTCTTAGGAAACACCATGAAAAACACAATGCTCTGTTCTTTAGGTACTTTATTTATGTATTCATTTTACATTAAATCAACACCCTAAGTGTTCTGTACTACATGGCATATCAATTTGAAATGGACCATAATTAGAATACAACCTAATCCTGTAATTATAACTGCAGTTTGCCTCATCTGAATGATCCTTTTTACCAAAAATTCAAACTTGGTCATCTGTTAACTCGTAAAGTCTAAGCTCCTTGCTGGAAGATTTCTGCCTTATTCATTATTATAGATAACACAGAGCCTTAACTGTTATTAGATAAAACAGGTTGACCATCCCGTAATGACATTAGTCATATTTGTAAATAGATTATTATCTTTTTGTTTGCCTCCTCCCACTAGAGTATAAATTTGAGGGAAGAGACTTTACATTGTTCACTAATGCCTCACACATAATATATACTCAATAAATATGTGTTGAATGGAAAATTAAAATTAAAGTCAGACTACATTATGATATTAGCAAATTTAGGGGACGGTCCTGTTTCTGTTTATTTCAAAATGTCTGAATGGCCACTTAAAGGCACAAAAAGTAAGCAACACTTGATATATAAATCTTGATAATATATAGATGTCTGAGATGTTTCATCAAATACCACCAGCTTTGTCATCCTTTGTGTTTTAAAATTACAAGGATAATTTGAAATACTGAAAGAGTGGAACAATTACTAACTCTGATTTAGCAATCCCTGGATTGTCCTTTTTAGTTAAGGAAGCTACTTTGTCTGGTTTTGTTTTTACCTTTGTCTTAGCTATTGTGTGCTCCTAGTTTGTATGGACTTAACCATCTACATTTCTTGTTGGCTTCAGAGCTCTGTATATGAAGAATCCTCAACATCAAACAGCAAAATAGAACTCTGTGGTTTTTGATATTTACTTGCAATTTGCATATCTTAGTTTAAAAAATTGTAAATAAAGCTGGCTCTAAAGAAGAGAGTATGGTGTTACAATAGTGCTACTCCCACCATATGGCCATTGCTGCCATCCAGTGCAATAATGCAGATGTGTTTAACACCTGTGTTTATATCTGGGGGTCTCTGGAAGTAGGTTGTATCTGTAGGTGGTCCAGAAGGTAAAGGAGAAATTGAGGAAAGGCACAAAGATATGAGAGATATGAGGCACTGCCAGAAAGATATGAGAGCCACATAACCTGGAGAAAAGAAACCAGGTCAGAATGTGAAAATATTTCATTTGGGTAACCTACAAGGGGACTCTCTTGTCCCTGCCAGCCCTACATTTTACATTGCAGAGAATAGGAATAACCTATTTCTGTGCTTTTCAGTGAATAAAAATTAAGACTTCTTCATATTCTAAATGAAGAATTTCTAACAGAACATACGATATAATTTTATTTTAAATTGCTAGTTAGGAATGGGTGGTTGAGTTTGTTGTTGTTGTTGTTGTTTGGGGGGGCAAGGTGTTTTATTTTTTGGAATTTTCCACTTGAAGGTCCTCTATAGCTTGTTCAATGGCAACAAGACCAATTTGCATTTTGTCAGTAATGTCAGCAGTCATAGAAAATTACTTCATATTCTCAGTTTATTTCATGGATGTGGTAGTGACCATAAAGACAAGCCTAGGGCAGAGTCTGCTGGCTTCCACTTTGCAGCTCAGCTGCCAAGGCCTATGGTCTCATTGGGAACAGAAGTACCAGCTATAGTTTCATCGTGGCAGGGAACATTGTGTACAAGATTTGACTGGTGCCAACACTCCTTTAACAAGGCTTTGCATGGTCCCAGAGTGTTACCTTGTATACTATTTGCTGGTCTGTCTTCAGTTCTCATGTGTTTTAAATTCTAATATGACACAAATTTTATCTGAGTCCTTTCAAAAGATTTTAAATTACTTGACATGTCTCTCACCCTCTGTGTTCAGTAGGGTTCCCCCAAATTAGCTTGGAGGTGTTTGCCTCTCACGGACTGACCATAGTTTCCAAAAGTTTTTAAAGGTGATGACAGGCATCACTGTGCATAACACTGGCGCCACTTGTGCATCACAGTTGTGTCCTGGCCACTTAGGATGTCTAGGTCCTCAAGTACTTGTCCTGCACCTGCAGGAAACTGCCTCTTGTCAGTTCATCTTTATACTTTCCAAGGTACTAAAGGATAAGGAACACGTGCAAAATTACAAGCCAAAGATAATTTCCACATCATACTTCAGCCAAGAGTCTGAATCTTTGTTCTCCTTGAATGAACCCTTGTAACAGAAATACATGACCAGTTGGTTTGAATACTAATTTATTTCTTCACCCCTAGTGAAAAACTACTAAAAATGTTTAACAGTGAAATAGCAAAAATAAGGAAATGAAAATATTCTTAGCTCCTGAAAAATAAAGAGTTGACTATAGACTATCAGTTAAAAGAAAAATTACTTCGGAAATCCAAAACCTGCACTCTGGATCCTGCATATTGACCCTGATTATTCCATCTCTTGAGAGTTCCATTTATCTTATTTTAAAACAAGGTGGCCAGATAGGAGTGCACTTTTCTATAAACAGCTAGTCTGCTGCAAGTTTGACTGCGCTGCTGGGCCCTCTCTTTTGGTGACTTTATCTGGCCATCTGCACACAATAGGACATATGGGTGGCATTAGTGGAATTTTTCCAAATAACTCTATATGCCAGTGGTAGTGGATCACACTAATTGTTCTGCTATTCAATTAAAGGATTTTTTTCCCTTCCCAGATGTTTTGTTGTTTAAATTTGTTACTATAAGACAATCCATTTGAAACAGAATTTCGTGGTTGCTCTTTCCGACCTTGAAGCAGATTGTTGGTCCTTTTTCTATTTCCGTAACTTTTTGGTCCTCTGTCCTGAATCACTTCCACACCTCACCAGCAGCCCCCTGCCCTGTGAACAAATTCTTTGCTTTTTTTTTTGTCCCCGGCTAGGATACTGTTGTAGAAAGTTCAACCACTGTAAGTTAGTTGTGAAGTAAAGTAATAAAGAGGAAAACTATAATGTTAAATATGTTAAATTTTGCATTTTTATTGAATTCCTACTTTTCCGTTAAGTAATTCCCTCTAAGCTTAGCCACATTTTTCAGATCCAGAGTATTCGAGTCTGTGTCAATTTGCATTATTATTGTTTTACATCTTTTTAACAAAATGCGTATTCATTTCACTAACAGATGAGAATCTCAAATGAATGCACAGACATGAATGGTAGATTTAAGCACATATGTATGATTTCCTTCTGATAAACAATAGTTTTCAGGACTCTGTAGACATGTAGGGATTCCTAACAAATTTTTCATTAAGAACTAATGGAGAATCTCTCTCCAACTATACAATTAAAATTATATCCTAGAAAGTAATATACCCTTGACCTTAAGCCTTTTTGCAGGCATCGTTTTGTCAAAGAGAATGTTAGTGATTATTTTTTGTCCTTTACATCTTTTATGTTTTGGATACATTTAAATATAATTGCTACTGCTGTTAAACCACCTCATATTTGCAAGCATGCATTTGTTAAAACATGTTCAGAAAGGAATTTTTAATTCTTTAGGAAAATCAGTTTTGAACTAGAATTTATGGACTATGTTTTCCTTGGTTACATGCTGGCTTGCTTTGAAGTGCCAATCCTCTTCCACTGCCTAATGGAAAAATGACTAGCCATGGTGTGACAGGGCACAATGTTGTTTAATATCCAGGAAAAATAATATTAAACACCATCCAGCTTTCTAAGCTCTTGCTTTACATAAAGATGTTAGTAACTACTGACTTTAAGTTTGCCAGCAATTTTTCTAGTAAATATAATTTCAGGCCAGAAACTCTATAATATCAAGTAGAATACTACTCAAAGGAAAAAGAGAATGAAATGCATTGCTATATGCTCCCTCGCTCCCCAAATGAATCTTGGCATACTTTTAAGAGAAAGAAAATGTAAATTAATTCTCAAAGTATTTAGGATGGTTGTGTAGAATGAGACGAGTCAGCTTCCCACATCAAACAGGGAAGGAAGTCTTTTGCATATTTAGTTGATCTTCTATATTTACAGAATTTTCACATTGCTTTCCTTTCTTGAATTATAACAACACAATAATTCTTTCCTTTAAAGATGTCTTAGAAATCTGTGTTTAGCTGATCTTAGAGGCAATTCTAGAAAGCATTTATAAAATAGGTTTATTTTCTGCACAAACTGTCTAGTCTCTAATTCAGAGAGATCTTCTGTACATGTACAGCAATGTAAGTTGAACTTTTTTTTTCAGTTCCACAAATATTGACACAATGTCTCTTGTATGCAAAGCATTGTTCTTTTTTCTACATATTATCTCTTGCCATCTGTAGATCAAGCGGATCTACCATTAAGGTAAAGATATAATAGTAACAGTAATATTAGTTGTAGTAGTAATTGCAATATTAATTATTAATTTTACAGAAGACAAATATATTTTGGGTAGTGGAAGGTGAGAATAATAAATGAAATCTTCATTTGATTTTTTAAATTTTTGTTTATTTAGTGTTTGTCCCAGTCTTGTTTGGTCGGTGTTTTTGATTAGGGCTAATACAAATCAGTTGCCCAAGAAAATCTGCTAGAGAAAAATCTTTAACAAATAAGAAAATAGCCACTAACACTCTGAAGAATCTGCTTGTTTTTCAAGCATACTCTAACATGTTTAAATCAGCAAATTTTGAGTGGAACCAAATAAATGACTATCCTCCTGTTTGGGTTTATGTGTAACCATGATTACGTAAGCAGTATTTGAGGATGGAAATTGTCCCAGGCTCAAGGCTACTGTCACAACTAATCTCTTTATAATGTAAACATGAGTAAACTCTTTAAAATGTTAATTGCCCCATAGTCTATTAATCTTTTAATTTTTAATGTGAATTTATATTGGAAGTTATGTCACTGCATGTGTGCATTTTCATAGGCATTTTTGAGACCTCTAATGAAATATACACAAGGGTAGGTATTTGTGACTTCACATGAAGATAATATACTATTAAATACATGTTAGGACTGTCTTTGAAAAATGACAATAACAAATTATTTAAATGTGTTTTAAGACTGTATATACATCCTGATTAGGAATCTAATAACTACATATTAAAAGTTGTAAATTATCAGAAGTATTATAAATTTCATAAAGTTTAAAGAACCTAAATAATTTACAGTACTGATCTTTCTTACAAAATATAATTATAGAATGCAGGTAGCTTTTCATGGAATTGAGCTTTCTACTTTATTCAGAATTCATATCTTCTTAGCATAATATCAACATCAAATTAACTTTTTTTTTCTGTACTGGGTATTGAACCCAGTGGCACTTTATAACTGAGCTAACATCAGCCCTTTTTATTTTGAGACAGGATCTTGCAAGGTTTCTGAGAGTCTCACTATTTTTTTGAGGCTTGTCTCAATCTTGCAATACTCTTGCCTCGGCCTCCTGAGTTCTGGGATTACAGGTTGTGCACCCGCCATGCCTGGCTCAACTTAACTTTTATAAATCTAAGAACACTTACATTTTTAAAGTGGAATTTAGAACATTTCTTTTTGTAGAAGCATTTTGTGAAGTAAAAATGTAGTATTTAATGAATACTCTTCCGCCAAATCTTAATAGTTTATTTAAATGTGAAATAACTAGATGTAAAAAATTTTGTAACTCTGATCAATAATAACCTGATTCATTATCTTCTCAGAGTTTCTATATTACTACTAGCTTGTATTAATGTTAATAATTAATTGCTATTAATATAATAATTAATAATCATCTGTAATTTCTGAGAAACACTTAGAAATAAAAGCGTTCTCTCATGTAAACAAATATATGTAGTCCAAGAGTTAAAATCTAGTTTTGGTCACTGATTACCCCCAAGTTCACTTCAGGCCATGGTAAACATAATGCACACAGAGATCTCCTAATGGCCAGTCCAGGACCACTATGGTCCAGTAGCAGTTGGTGAATGGTAGGCACTGGAACATTCCACAAGGTTGAAACAAGCATTTTAGTCTATGGGTGAGGAGGGTAGGAAACATCAACTTCTTATTTCTTTTGCATAAAAACAATTCATATTCACTTCATAGGAAATATTATTCCTGTGCCTTTTATTTCCTGAAGGTCATACCTCCATATTAAGGGGAAAAAATTGTTACAAAACCCAAACTGGCTGTCAGTAGGCAAGATGGAACTATTAGCTGACTGGCCTCCATTCCCCATAACCCACCCCACCCCCAAAGTAGAAGTGGACAGAGAAGAAAATGGAGTCAGTAGACTGACTGCAAATTCCTCCCTCCCTGCCTGACTCCTTCTCCTTCTCCCTTTCTCTTCCCATCCCTCTTTCATTTCATTTCTTTCTATTTTTTTTTTTTTGGTGAACAAAACAATTTGTCCCAAGAAAATGTTAAGTCCTTTCTTCTTACACATTACAACACACAGATGCACACATCAATGCACACTTGCACACCCCACATACATACAAGTTTGCCTATGTGCACAGCTGCAAACATGCATGCACACATCCATACTCCCTTGCACACATGTATACATGCACATATACATCTACACATAGACAAACAACCCCCACACACATGCCAATGCACACAAAACAGGTGCACCCACATGCAACCACATGCACTCAATCACAAAATTACATATAGCCATATATAATATATACATGCAGATGCATATGCGCACACATCCAGACCCATACACACATGCATCCACACTCACTATTAAGATTGAAAATTCAAGCTCAGTTTGTGGGTAGCAACTACTGAGAAGAGCTGCAATGGGGTGAGAGTAAGCAGGGGCTCAGGAACTGTGGCAGAAGTGGCTGTGGTGGTTCTAGATCTCTGGATATGTAGACTCTATTTTGTCTTACCCTTGTTTTAGCTCACCTTGCATTCTTCTGTCTCATCAATCATGATTTGAATATTTATTTTCCAATATCACTTTGATCTTTTCTGTAGATTGAGGTCTTCAGCAGATTTCCATGTAAGAAGAATGCTGACGGTGGTTGTTCTAATCTTTTAAAAAATTCTCCAATTAACACATTTCTCTTTTGTGGCTGAACCACTCATCATAGGAAGATTGTTCACTGGTACTTAGCTTTCAACAGCTCTTCAGCTTACTCAAGGAGTGTGTAACTGGAGAATTGTGTTTGGGTGGGTTTGGGCTTCCTAGCCACAAGGCATCTTCTCTTCCTTCTTGAAGCGAGTTGACAGTCTGCACTGACCTATCTGTAGACCTGGAGATCTGTAAGAATCCTTGCACTCTTAGTTACATTACCTCTTTTTGCTTCCATTATAAAAAAAATGTTCAGAAGAACCAACTTACTTTCTCAAGAAAAGAAATCAGGAACCTGGTTTATTTTGCCTTGTGCTTTGGATAAACTAATCCAAATCAGGTGAGTTGTCAGTTGTTTACAGTTGAGTGTCAGATGTAGAAAGCTGATACATAGATCCAATAATTCCATTATCCAACATTATACATATACCCCAGTTTTCTGTCTAAGTCATTAAATTTCAAGAGAAAGCAAAGACGAGAAGATAGTTCATACTTAGGCTTTCGTGTTTTGTTTTGTTTTGTTTTGTGCATACTATTTGGCAACCTCGTTCCCTTCTCGGTGTGCTCTGCAGATGATGGCCTGTCCTCTGTAATATAAATCCTCCAGACTTTGCATTTTTATTAGGCATAGTTTTGAAATTTTAGGAATTAATTTCTTTTGGGCAATTCTGAAATTTAGCTGCAAATTTTGTCTGTGTATATCATAAAATATACTCTGAAGTGATCCATCTCTGTTGAAATGAAATGGCAGCTCTTGGCTAAACCCAGAGAAGGGTAAGTCACGAGGAGTGGTGTTTGCTCTTGTTTATTCTATAAAATACATTTCTTTGAAAAACATTTTAGATTTGCTATTTTACACCCAGGGGGGAGCACTCAGCCATGCTAAAATTTATCGTTTATCTTAGGAAAGTGGAAATGATTGTGGGAAATACTTAAAATGTATAACTTTTATACATTTTACATTTGCAACTATACAAATAGGAAAACACACCTTTCTCCATCTCTGTTCAGACTTACATACAAAAGCCCCGGCCACCATATGATCCATACCTAGGTGCCACTTATTTCCTTAAGATCTAATTTAATGTAATAAGATGCAGTGAGAGGCCAGCTCCTTACTAGGGGGAAAAAATCATATAGATGTGAAGAGTATGATTTACTTTTAACATTTTATTTTAAAAAGGCCAAATGAAAAGTAAAAGTAAAAATTCAAATACATTTGAATTTATCAAGTGAATGAATTTTTTTGAGCTTGTTTTCTAAGAGTGGAAGAACTTCAATAACTTCATTCTACATTAGATTAAATATTCATCACAGTCATTCAAAGATAAGTATCTCCTTTATTTAAACTGCAACATATTTCCTGTTTCATACTTGATTCTATTATTATATACACATTTTCAAAAAAACATAGGCTGATTTTTCTTTACATTTTTTCTCGTTGAGAAAATTTTAAAACAAGTTAGCCTCAGAGAATTAGGAAATTCGATTATGCTGAAAAATATTTGTACAGACCATGAAAATCTATGTAAACATAAAATATTACTATTATTATATGCACAGCATATATTACACAGAAAGGCTTAAATATAATCAATATCATGTAAAAAACTATAATTATTATTCACTTCACTTATGTATATTCAAATTAAGTACTTCAGCTAGGCAATGTTTACATAACCTCAGCAGATTTTTCCCCTTCATTATTCCTTTAATTTTAAGACAAGATACAGTGGATGGGGAATATAGCTCAGTAGTAGAGCTATATGATTAGCATACACAAAGCTCTAGGTTCAACCCCCAGCACCACACACGCACACACACAAAAAAAAAAAGAAAAGAAAAGAAAAAAAAACATATGGAAAAGAAGTCCTATACACGAATTACAATAAGGCATTAACAAGTTTTTTCACTCAAGAAGTCAGGTAGTTTTACATAATTACTTATTTTTATGTAAAGATATGATTTGATTTTTTAATGATTTAAAACTGTCATCAATTTATAAGACATAATTCATTTAGTACCATTAATTTTTTGTAGCTAGATGAGGTTTTTGTATTTCTCAAAATCCATTGTCAAACACAAATAGGGCCAATGTTTTTCAAGATTTTACTTTTAGTTCACATGTACATGGCAACGCTTTGCTCCACAGAAAGGTTTTATTTTCCATTCTGAGTTACATCAATGTATGTATCACTTTCACCAGTGGCAGAGATATGTATAAAAAAGAACAAGGGAAGGTAGCTCTCAAGATTAAAAAAAGGACTTAGATCCAGGCCCATTTTAAAGACAGAAAAATGGAAATGTATTGGCACGCTTTCAGAAAAATAGAATAAAGTAATCATCTTTGGTAACAGTCTATTAACGTCTTTGGTAACAATCTTTGGTAACGTCTTTGGTAACAATCTATTTTCAACCACTCTAAATTTTTCTTTTAATATGTTTTGCACATGAGGTATCACATGTTAAAAAATCACTCTATTTTCTTTTAGTTTAGAAATCAAAGATTCACTTATCCAGAATGAAATCAAAAGTCCATTTTAAAGTGTAAAATCTCTAAGCCTTGTATATAAATTTAATTTTTGCCAAAATTGTGTTTTTATACAAATCCATTGAAATGGAGCCCTCTTTGAATGTTAGGCAATAGAAAATTTACTGCAGGGGTAGATTATTAGAACAGCATGGTTTAGCATCTTGAGAAAATTAAAAATTCACCGTTAGATTTCATATTCCTACAGAAAAATGCTTTTACAGCATGTACGTTCTGTAATGTGTAGGTACCCCCAGTGAGTGCGACAGTATGGGTGAAACAAGTTTTTTTTAATAAAAATTAGAAAATTAGAGCTAATCTGTTTTATGAAGATTTAGACATGAGACAATCAATTGTTGAGTTGTACCAAATAATTTTCAATGGTACCTCCTACTTATTCTTTGCTTTTCATAGTATCTAAGCAGATTACTGTGTTTTCTCCTTTTCCACGAAAAAGTAAACTTGTCTTTTTCATTTCATGGAAGAAGCGGGCATCTCTTCTGGCTTATATTTAGTTACAATTTACAGAAGCAGGACTACAAAGTCACAGCTCGGTACTGTCTTCTGCTGTGTGTCTGCGTGCTGACGGGGACTGGCTTTTCTTCTCATTGTTGTAGTTTGAAATTGAAACGCTGCACTGCTGAGAAAATGCCATGAAAATATAACCCACTGCATTCCAGGAAAATAAATAAGCAAGGCCACCCAAATTTTCAATTAGTGCTCCTGCAGAATGCAGGAAATGGCAAGAGATCCGTCCAAGGCGCCCTAGGCCGGGTTGTGGATGGGGAGCAGGGACAGGAAGCCTGGGAGGGGATGGCAGGCGCAGTGTGAAGATGGCCCATCTCCAAGGAAAACTGCATACTAATGGGCTAGTGCGGGCCTCCTGTATCAGACCCCGGTCTTCTATTCTGACCCAGGAGACTGCTAAGCTTCAGCATTGGGACGCTTCATGGTGAAGTGACACTTGAATGTTCTAGTGGTATTTCCTATTTTATACCATAAGCTTAATAAACATTCTCAGTATCCCTCACGTGTGGCGAGTTAGGCACCTGAAACAGCAATATTCTTATCAGCTGGTGAAAGTTAGAAGATCTTTTGATTTACAGTGTCAGGCGTAAGAGTCTCCTACTCGGTAGTGATGGCTTGCTAACTAAACAAGCCTTAGCCAGCCTGGTGAAGCCACTGGCTTTGAGGCAAAGAGGTACAGAATGTGTCTTCCCGCCCTAGGATGAATGCCATTCTTCCCCAAGTCAGCAAGAAATGGAAGAATATCAATTCCAGAGGGAGGTAAAAAAGTTAGTGTTTAGAAACTCCTTTCCTTGATTGTTTTTCTCTGAAAAGTTCAAATCACTAGTTTGAAGGTAATACTTAGAAGCCAAAAAGGGAAAGATAAAAACAAAGCACTCTTCAGATTCCTGCTTTCTCGTTCTTTGACTTGCTTTCTGTTTCACTTCTCGTATCTTTCCTACAGCGTTTAGGATTTTCCCCAACTGAATCATGTTGAAGTTGGTTAAGAGAGGAGGGGGTGAAAGGGTTGGCATTTCAGCAGCATGGTGTTCTTGTTTATAAAACAGATGGCCTCTATTATTCTGGATGAATTTTATCTGTTGTGGGTCTGATTGTTTTAAATTTATAAAACGAGGTTAAATTTTTTGATTCCCTTCGCACTGCATTGATAAACAGAAAGTAAATCTACATATTCTGTTTATTCTTACAACCAAGGAGTAAAATAATTGAGTAGCTACTATGGACCACCGTGGTTAAGAGAGAAAACTCAAAAGTAATCTCTGTAAGCTACAGTTACTGTATGTAGGCAAGAAAAATGGTATGGGTGAGGAGAAGATAAAAATCCATCACTTCAGTTGAAGATTAAGTATCAAATTCAAATTGTGCTTTGTAATTATTTAAATAATGATGCTGGGTATTTGTGGTAATCACAGGAAAATTTCTTTTTAAAGCCTGCTCCCTTCACAAAGATAGAGCAAGTGGTGAAAAAAAAAAGCACTCATTGTATATTTCTTCTTAGCTAGTTTCTTCAGGTTGACAGCATTTTCTTGGCAAATCAACTATTTTGTTAGATCAGAAAGGCTATCATTTCCTTTTTCACAGTAGAATCAGGAATTTTATTTTTGTACAAGACTGGTATTTCCTTTCATTGGATTCTTAAGGTTTGGGAATGTGTTCTTCACCAAGTTTTCCTATACAAAATAAGGAGCAGGGGAAAAAACCTCATTCTATTTGCAAAAGTTTTGAAATATACATGCTTTCAGGTTTAGTAAGCTATGTTATGTAATTTTCAGCCACAAAGAAATCAAGAACTGGATCCTGCCATAATATATGCCCACGGAGCTTGCCCTGAGAGAAATCACCCAGGGGTAGGGCAGTACCAAACTTGGCTTCACAGTCTGCGTCCTCCACACACCTGGAGGGCTTGTTTCACTTGTCCTCTCTTTTCTCCCTTCACCACCACATCCATGGCTCTCAGTTTTAGCTAACACATTCCATCCATCAAAACTGCTTCCAGGAAATTATTTAATGAATTCACACTGAAGTGTAAGTTATTCATAGGGTTTAACTTATTCGACAAATGTGTCCAGCAGCATACTGGGTGATGTCTCTGAGAAATATAGAAATTTTGCTGGCACTTGTCCTTTGGATAAGATTCCAAAATAAATAACCATAATGCAAACTCTGGGCTCCATATCAGAACTGGAGTCGACCTTAATACTCTGTGGACCAAACTTCTGATTTTATAGATGAAAAAGTTAAGGCTGAGAATAAGCCAATTGTCATAATCACATTTCCACTAAAACTCATTAGAAACCTGCTGCTCTATCGGGGGCTCTTTCTGGATTGCTTCAATATCCAAATTGTTCTCACATGTTATGGTAGATAAAATTGTTGTTGAAATATTCACTGCCCCTCCTAAAGGCTTCTCCCTCAAGCAAATTACACACTTGGATGTGTAATTTCCCTTGGGTGGACTTGTTTTGACAGAGGAACAAATGCCATTGGCCATTGTTTCCCCTCTTTTAGGATAACCCATTGTTCTGGATAAAGGATACTTCTTCAGCCAACAACCTGGGATAATGAATACATGGAATGAAGTCACAGCCACAATGGATGTAACAGGAGTGAGAGAGAAATATCTGTTGTAAGCTCCTGAGATTTCATAGTTATTTGTTATCGCAGCAGAATACAGCCTCTACAGACTGACACATAGCAGTGCTGCCAAAACAGAGTGATTACCCATTCCATTCTGAATACTCTAACCTTAATCGGGGTCATTATGGACGTCAAGACCCTATTTTGTGTGTGTGTGTGTGTGGGGGGGGTATGGGATCAAGCCCAAGGCCATGAACATTCCAGGCAAGCACTCTGCCTCTAAACTATAGTGATCCAAATTTTTATACTAAGATCACAAAAGGGAATTCATGAGAGGAAGTACCTATCTACTGTCCTCTAGGGCTCCATGAAATGGTATGGGCTCTTTGGAAACAAGACGTAGGGTTAGAAAAGCCTACCTGGAAGGCCATGGACACTCCTGTCCAGATAGCCAGGTTCACACACACTTGGAGGTGCTTTCATTTGACAGAATTTTGGCAGTACTAGCTTAGCTGCCTTCAAGGGAAAGATTCTCCAGGGAAAAAAACAAGGAAGAAGATGTGCTTTCTGTCTTTCGTAACACCAGATGGCCTCACCCTGAGTCATGTGTCCCTAATGGCAAAAATTAGGGGGAAAAAGCCATGTCGTAGGTTAGAAAGTGCTAAGTTTATGAGAAAGCAGTCAAGTAGGCCCAGAGCAAAGTCTGGGATCCAGAAAGTCTTCTTGGAGGTGACTTTTCTTTGAAGAATGAATAGGAATCTGACACTCTAAAATAGCAGGAAATGGCTAATTTGCAATAAAGGTTCATTGTAATCAGATGGACTGACATAGGAAGGCCTAGAATGTGGGCTGAAGATGTAGCTCAGTGATAGATGGCTTGCCTGGTACACACAGGGCCCTGGGTTCAGTCCCCAGCACTGAAAAAAAAAAGCCTTAATATGTTTCAAAAAGTTTGTAGTTCAGTTTTTATTACTTCTTCCAGGAACATGTGCCTTTTAATAAATAATGAAACTTTACCCCAAACAATTTAATTGTCAACCATACAATTACATTTACTAGATTAGGACAAGTATTTTGTTTTTGTTTTTCAGGGGAGAGCAGTTTGCCCTGAATCAGTACACAAATGTCTGCCTGATCTTTGATGTCTTATAGCATTTTGCTGAATGCTTTGGTACTGATTGTGTATTAGGATGATTTCTCTGCATATATCTGTATTCTGTATCCTGAACACTGAGCTAATTAAGGACAGGGAATGTGTTTTACTGAGCTGTTATCCTGAAACTTGGCACAATTCCTAACACAAATAAGCATGCAGTAAATACCTGTTGGAGAATAAACTGATAAATATCTATTTTACCTATTCTTTATATTTAGATTATGCTCACTTTTTAAAGTGAAGAAATTATATACCTGTCTTTAACGTGTAGAACAACAACAAAAAAACCCCAGAATTGTCAAGATTTGCCCAACTGTGTCTCTTTTAGGTCACAGTTCATAGTTTTGCTACATGTCTTCCACTTATTTATTTATGTAGGGGTTCTGGGGGTTGAATCACAGGTCACTTTACCACTTGGCTACATCCCTAGCACTTTTTATTTTTTATTTTGAGGTAGAGTTTTGCTAAATTGTTTAGGGCTCACTAAGTTGCTGAGGCTGGCCTTGAACTTGTGATCCTCCTGCTTCAACCTCCAAAGTCACTAGACTATAGGTGTGAGCCACTGGGCCCAGATGTCTTCTTATTTTATGTGTAACCACGTATACCTTTCCAAATTCAATGGTGATTAAAATTGGAAAAAACAATATGTAATTGTTTTTTGAAATTAATTTACAAACCATTTCTTATTACAGTGCCACATTTACAAAATATTCACAATAACCTGAATTTTTCTTCCTTCTGGGCTCTGTATGCTTCTGAAGCATGGACCTATGATCCTTTGACACCAGGGACAGCTGTTTGTTGGAAGGACATGCTTTTCTCAAAAGATCCCACCACTGGGCAATGTACAGCTGGTGGGAATTATTGGGGTCACCACAGCATGGAAGAAACTAACACCATTAAGATGCTGTGACTATGTGTTTTGTTAAGAGGTAACTAATTTATCAGAAAAAATATGGCCAGAATGATTTATATAAACAAAATAAACATACACTGAGTATAAAAAGGTGTCTCATTGCTCTCGTCATTGGAGGCAGCGTAGATACCCATAAACAGAAGGAAAATGGGTTTTGGAATCCAAAATTCTGTTGCTTAGATCCTGATTCTGCATTGCATTGCCTTGGGCAAATTAACCACTCTGAGCTTCAGTTTTCTAATGAGCCTAGTGGACATAATTTTTTCAACTTCTCAACATTATGGTGCTAGGCACAAAGCAGATGCTCCTTAAGTATTTGTTTCCTTCTCTTTTCTCATCATAAATAAGTATTTAGCATGCACTATTATATGATAAATTATTCTTGCTTTTAATTATTACTGTATTTGGCAAATATAGATCATTTATCATTCTTTCTGTGTGCAAAGCAGAGGGCTCAGTGCTAATTGTGCAGTGGGATGGCACCCATCGGGAGCTTTCATTTTTCCTTTCCAGGCCTAGATCTCCTCCCTCCCACCATCTTCCTGATGAATTACACACCCAAACCATAGCCTATTTAGAGGTTGTGGCACATGGCCATCTTCAATATAGCAGTCCACTCTGAATTTAAATTTGTCACCATTCTCCTTAGAGGGAATGAGAGGGAAAATGAATTTAATTTAGTATAAAAAATAAACATTTCTGGGCGCTGGAAACGTCTGTGGTGTTTTAAGAGCTGTTATCATTAATCAGTCAAGCGTGTTTACCCAGACCCAGGATTGCTTATGAAACTGAACCGCACGCCCTGAACCCTTCAATGAGAGATGGCCACCAACATCCGAGGTAAAGGGTGCATGTTCATGGTAATGGTTATATGCCCTGACTGGCTCATGAATGTGGCCTCTTTCAGAGTGTGCTTTTTATGGTTAAAAGGAGGTGACATAAAACATATGACTATCGAAAAGCCCTGCTTGGACTATTGTTACCTTGTGGCTCTCTGGTTTTGGGTAAAGCACTGTCTTGTGCTTGTGCTTTTTAATAGTTTATACTCTTATAATTTTGAAAGGCAACATCTTCTGCATGAATTCTCTTTACTCTAGTTGTAAAATAGCCCCTGGAAATTATTATCAGTAGTGGATTTTCACCGCAGAAAAGAAGCATGCACCTGCCTGAGAGGGGCAAGTAATTTAGGAGTGAACAAGGCCAGGAGCCAGATGTATGGCTTCCATAGTCTAATCTGCAATAGTGGGAGTTGGGGAGTGGGGAGAGCTTATGAGCATGTAACTTAAGAATGCTCCTGTGTCAGTGTTCACAAGAAACCTTCCCCAGAAGGCAAGGTAAAAGGAGGCCCAACCTTACCAAGTACAGTGGTGCATATTTGTAATTTCAGCTACTCAGGAGGCTGAAGCAGGAGGATCACAAGTTTGAGGTCAGCCTTGGCAATTTAGTGAGACCCTATATTAAAAAGAAAAATAAAAAGGGCTGGAGATAAAGCTCAGTGGTAGAGCATTTGCCTAGCATGTGCAAGGTGCCAGAGTCAATCTCCAGCACCAGAAAAAAAAAAAAAGAAGAAGAAGAACAAGGAGGAGGAGGAAAAGGAGAAGAAGAAGGAAGAAAGAAAAGAAGGAAGGAAGGAAGGGAGGGAGAGAGGAAGGGAGGGAGGGAGAGAAAACTTGAATGCTAAAACCCCATTTATTCATTCATGTATGCAATATTCACAGAATTCTAATTATGCACTTGACCAAGTTCTAGACTAGTGATAAACCCATGAACAAGGCAAAATTCTTTCCTACTCACATGGTACATATAACCTGGAGAGATAACAATAATTAACCAGCACATATTTAACATAATATCCAATGCTGGTTGCAATCTTGAAAATTAAAAACAAGGTAAGGAGATGGAGAATGATAGGAGGGGTAAGGAGACCCATTTTACATGGAGTGGTCTGGAAAAACTCTTAAGGAGGTAACACATGAGAGAGATCTGAATGAAATGAGTGAGACATCAGAATTTCAAGGATAAGGTGCAGGGAAGCAGAAAGGAAGAAGAATTACAAAGGGCCTAAGGCTTAAATGACCACGGTCAAGGAAGAAGAAGCAGTCCACGTATCATTCACCAAGGACAGCTGCCAGGAGTGGTGGCAGTCGAGTTTGATGAGGAATGCAGAGAATGGGTCATGCTAGGCCTCAGAGACTGTATGGTGAGGAGTTTGGATGAAATTCTGAGAATGATCGGAGCCACTGAAGGTGGTGGGCATCATATGATTCATGTTTATAAAGACTTGATTATAGGTTTGTAAGAGTCCAAGATGGCGAGAATGATTGGGAGAATGAGTGTCCTGAACTGTGAGCGATCTTTTCTTTATAAAGTAACAGTCCAGTCTCAGGTATTTTGTTAGAGTAAGATGAAAATGGACTAATAACACACCCAGTATTTAGAATAGAATTTAGCCTCCGTAAAGTATATGTGTATTAATAATTATTATGAGTGAATTTAGCAACTTGGGGAATTTGGTCCCATTTACAGAGATGGTGAAGAGTGGAGGAGGAGTAATTTTAGGGGAAAATATCAGGACACTACTCTGGAACTGTTAAGTTTAAGATGCTTGTTAGACTCCTAAGCAGAAGTGTTGAGCTGGACCTAGGAATCTGGGTGTTTTCAGGGAGATGTCAGAGCTAGAGATACAGATTTGATCTTCAAAGCATAAAGGAGATCTTGAACATTGAGAAGCTGGAGAAAAAAGAAAGAATCAGAAAGGGAAATTAAAGAAGGAGACAGAGGCATCAGAGGAAAATAGGAATCCATTTTCCAAGGGAAATGGTGCTTTGAGAAAGGGGTGTGATCATTCTGTGTTCCATCATACTGAGAAGTCAAGTAAGTGTGTTTGAGGTCTTAGCTATGGAACAAAGAAAGTGGAGGCAAATGGCAAGTTGGAGGAAGGGACTCAGTGTTGAG
>CM053406.1:121282956-121364878 GCA_028644305.1 Xerus rutilus | reverse complement strand
ATTGAACCCAGGGCTGCACGCAAGTGCTCTAGACAAGTGCTCTATCATTGACTGAGCAGCACTCTCAGTAGTTTTTATTTTTATTTAAAATATTCTTTATTATTAATACAATTATTACTATTGATATTGGGGATTGAACCCAGGGGCACTTTATCACTGAGCTATGTCCCCAGCTTTTTTTTTTAATTCAGTTTTGAAATGGGGTCATACTAAATTGAACAGGCTGGAGATCCTCCTGCCTTAGCTTCTTATGCATAGCTGACATTACAGGTGTACACCATTGTGCCCAGCTTGGACGTGAGTACTTTTGAACTTGAAAAAGGAGGTTCAACAAGATCCCTTTGACAGTTTTTTCTTTCCGTCTTGTCTACAGCACATATGGACATATAAATCAATGCTTAGTCACTGAAGAACTTCCAGGTGAAAAGTGTGAGCCCGTGGTAGCTTTTGACCAGCCTATGACTGCTAAGACAGAGTAGAATTGATTCATGAGGGCCGGTTCCGGAAAAGCTCAAACAAACGCAACACATTTCTAGAAAAAAGAACTTTGAACTAAAGATTCATATGGTAGAAAAATGGGAAAAAGATAAAGATTAATTAGAATTTCTGCTTTCTTTAATGTATTATAAAAAGCCATCTTAAAATAATGGTTAGACTAAAAGTTTTGCTATTTAAGTAGTGAGTTTTAAAATTAAGAAATAAAGAACAGGAAATTCTCATTTTGGCAGATGGGAGTTCATCCAGAAATCAACCATCTGGAGCCTCACAAAAACACACCTCTCCTCAGACTTTGATGCCCACCTGCTTGTTGATGTCACAACACACCTGTTGACCGCCTGGGGCGCTTGGAAGAAAAGAAAACCTAAGTGCTTTCATACCAAAGAAAATTTAAGAAATGCATGTAAGCATCACAAATGGAGTTTTAAGAAAGTCCAGATTCTAACTGTAATAGATTTCAAATATATTTGGTAGGAAAGATAACTGTAATATTTGCTACAAGAACTTCACATAGCAACAATAATATTCTCATGGTGTCAAATAGCTTTCAAAACACTTGTGAATTGTGCTGTACTTCTCATTAACTTGCTGTAAGTTAATAGATACAGGACATCATGGTTGAGATGCTGAACTGGAGTGAGATCAAAGGTTTTGGAGAGGAGCAAACCTGAAGTTTTGGGTCCATTGATGAAAAATGGCATATCACACTTGATACACATGCTTAGAAAATGCTCTCACCATGGTACCTAGTTAAAATCTTGGTTAATCTTGTATTTATTAAAATGAGGGCAGTGTATTCTGGAGTCCGGCAGCAGTGTTCTCATGTGCTGTTCCCTGTGTCACAGAGCCTGAGACAGGATTCAAGAGCAGGTGGGCAGAAGCTGCCTGATTGATAGTTGTCCTGAGTTCTGGTCTCCCATGTTATTCTGCCTGGCAAGCAGCACCAGAACAAGCCTCCTGACCATGCCTTTGCACTTCACAGTAAACAGTTTCCATACTCTTGCAGCTCAAACAAACAAAGGAGAGATGAGAGAGACAAACACACACACACGCACACACACACACACACACACACACACACACACACACAGAGAGAGAGAGAGAGAGAGAGAGAGAGATATCAGGCAAGAGTAGAAGATCAAAAGCACATCAACCAGAAAAGATGAAATTTGCAAGAATTATTTCAAAGTATGACTTACCATGCCTGCTGGAAAAGAACAGTTTCTGAAACATTTCAAAAGGATTTACATGTAAGTGCACCTGGGAAAGAATTTCTCTGCCTGGCACCTTAGCTTCAGATACTTTTAGGAGTGAAATGACAAGTCCTATTGGTGGAAAGATGAAAGCTAATAGAAGGGGGCATCAAAGTGCAAGCCTAGAAGAGCCCAGCTCATTAGTGTAGAGAAGCAGAGCTGGCTGCACCCTCCAGGCCCAGGTCCAGCCCTAACTCCAGGGCTAAGAATCGTTGTAGCCACCAGGGGGCCGTTCTGGGTTTCCCATTTGTTCTACAGAAACATATGGAAAATTCAGAAGCACAAGAAATTAATTTAAGAAAGTGAATCGGAAGACTATTAAGTCCATGCTCAATTTGCTCCATGTCTTCATTGTGGTTTATGATTCTGGCAATGCCTTTGGGGGCTCTCCTGACCACCTTTGTTGACTGACTGTAAATGCTACAGGATACAAAAATGGAGAGAAAATGGATTGCCCACATTTTCAAGCTGGGGAAAGCCATGACTGAAGAATTTCTAATAAAATTTTGACTCTTGCACAATTGAACTCCCTACCTTTGCAATATGAAATGTACATTTTATGTACAATTTCCATGGCAATTTATAGGTGTTAAATTAGGAACAGGAGTACAGACAAGGGGACAATGTAATGTAACAGCTACATAGTTCAAACCAAGTGTGTTTCCTATTTTTAAAAAATATATTATCATCTAAGTGTCTGCAAAATTTCATGCAAATCAATTTTAATTTACTATAGAAAGAGCCCAAATATGGGCTCTTTCATAAAATATTCTGACTGTGCTATTTTTATGTTTTGGCTGTAAAATTCTCCATAAATTGGTCACTTATTACATTTTTTAAAATGTGGAATGATTCAGTTAGCATAAGAGTTCAGATGAAGAAACACACCAGATAGAGAAACCTAGTTTTTTCTTTCCAACTCCCCAAAACATTACTAAGTCTACATGTCATTCAGACATAAGGGGACATGCTTGAATACTGCTAGACTGCACTGTTCTTAGTGTTTCCCTTATGTATCATAAGGGAAACATTAACTAAACATTTTAGTATCACAAGTCCACATTAATTTTGGCCTGTCTCTGCACAGCTACATGTTGTCAAACTAAGTAAGCACTTTGCAAACTTGGTAAGCACTCTCGGGACATAAATGAAAGGTTTTGTTGGTAATCTTGGTAACCCAGTGTTATGCCTTGATGAACTGGGGCTCCATGCTCTGAAATTTATCCCTTCGCCTTCATATTGGAGATTGAGTGAGCAGAGGCCATCCTTGTTCCAGGGATTAGAGGAAAATAAAGTATGAAGCATGGGAAGTTGTCTTCAGATGGTGGTTTAGATTGGTTAAGGAAGTATCACGTCAGGAAAAGTCCAGGAGAGCCTAATACTTGGTATTATGCAGTGAAAGTTTGGAAACATAGAGGACTTTTGAATTAGAGTTGGAAGAATTGGAGGAGGCTGCACAGATTCCTTGGAAGTCCTCCTCTGAGAAGTTGTGCATGTGTGTATGTGTGTGCCCTTGTTTTTACAGGATGATCATCCTCTAGACCACCCATATGTCTCACTCAGCAAAGCGCGTCAAGGATCCTGTCTCCTAACCACAAGTTTAACATTATTGGGGCTTTTGCTATTATATTGACTTGTGGCTAAGAGAGATCAGTATGGCGTTATTTGGATTTAGTATCTTCAAACTCATTTCTTTTCCACATTCCAAGAGGATTTCTTCCTTGAGGGGAAAAAAAGAAAAAAAGGAAGGATAGGAAAGTAAGTTCCAGTATTTTTATTCCAACATAATCCCTAATATCCTTTATGCCCCTCCACCCCTAAAGACAGTTGTTTTTAAAAGGAAAATATCAGTTAAGACATACCATGTCACTAAAGGGACCTTTAAAAAGTCATTTGGCCTCCTGGCTGGACCACACTCAGAGCAGAGATTACAATCTAACCCTTTCTTTAAAATCTCTGAAGTGTTTTTGAAACGGTTAATAATAATAAACGAGATAAGGGAATCCAGGTGGCATGGTCATGCGGGCACCAACTGCAGTTCCTCTATGTTAGGTGTCAGCCAATTTGCAGAACAAAGCTGACCACGTTTTATAAGTCGTATTCTAAGAAGCAAAGCATTATATACCTTTCAGAACATGTGCTTCTATTTATTCTTCATCAGCATGCTGGGGCACCTGTGTTAGTTTTATGCCACTGCATGCAGAGCCTTTGACAAGCATGATTCTGGTAAGTTCCAGCTGTTATTTCACCTGTGAGAATGGAAGCAGGGATAAAACCCTCACAGAACTTTGTATCTGACACATTGAAATGATTTGGAAAACAACACATTTGCAACACTATGATAATTCTTTTAATTAAATGTCCAATAAAAAAGAAGAAGAAGAATAGAAATTAAAAAAATAATCAAACAGGGCTGGAGATGGGCAGGACATGAGTGCTTGCCTTGCATGAGTGAGACCCTCTGTTTCATCCCTAGCACAAAACAAATTAATAAAACAAAATTTTAAAAACGAGCGAACATTCTTAAGATCAAAACAACTCTGGTGTGGTTACTGTGAGAAAACAGAAAAAGCACTGGATATCTCCATTAGTTATTTTGTTTAGACTTATATAATAAATAATCATTTTTTTGCATATCAGGTACTGGGTCCCACTGAATGCTTGCGGTAGCTCTATGGGAGAGCTGACAGTCAGCATATTTATCATCTAGACAAAGAAACAGAAAATTTAAAAGATGAAGTAACTCGCAGAAAGTCTTAACCCTGGATTTAAACCCAAGCATCTGGCTTCAGAGCCTGAGTATGAACCACTGGAATAGTGTCTCATCAAGGATGAAGTCCAAGCACTGTGTGTGCAATACTTTTTCAATTAAAAAAAATGTTATTGACATATCAAAATTGTACATATTGTGAAGTACAATGTTATGTTTTGATACATATATGCATTGTATAATGATCAAATCAGAATTCATACTCATAGCCATCACCTGTATTTCTTTATGGTGAGAGCATTCAAAAACTCCTCCTCTAGCTATTTTGAAATATATGGTATTATTAATTATAGTCACTCTATTGTGCAATAGAGCACAAGAACTCATTGCTTCTAACTGCAATTTTTTACCCCTTGACCAGCTTCTTCCCTTCCTTACTCTCTACCCTTTCTCCCACCCTCTGGTAACACTATTTGGTTCTTCTCTGAGGTCAATTTTATCACATTGCACATCTGAGTGAGATCATGAAATGTCTTTCTGTGCCTAGCTCATTTCAGTCGACATTATGTCCTTCAGGACCATCCGTGTTGTCACATATGACAGGATTTCATCCATTTTTACGTTACATAGTATTCGACTATGCATATATACCACATTTTGTTCAGCAATACTTTCAGACTGAACATGAAGGAACTTTAAGATTTTTTTTCTGGTAGTTATATGTTTATATTGATGTGAATTAGAAAAAAATAAAACTAGTCATCCACCCACTTCTTCGAACTTTACCACTGCCTCTAGTTGCCTCCCCCAGATTGCTGCAGGAACCTACTAAATGGTTTCTAGAATTGCTACTCTAAAGCTAGTTCTTCACACAGAGCCCTGACTGATGGTGATGAATGGAAAATAATTCATGCCACTCCCCTGTTGGAAATTCTCCAGTGGTTTCCCATTACACTCAAAAGGAAATCCAAACTCTTTCCTAGGACTTGCAAGTTTCCCCCTTATCTGGTTCCAGCTTGACTCTGAAGTTTCAACCTCAAGTTCTTCTGTTCCTCACTTCCTTCCAGCTGTACTTGCTTCTTGGTATTTTTCGGGTTGGATGGTTTTGTTCTCACCAATGTTATAGAGTTCCACTGCTGAGGACTTCCTGGGCTTGCACTCAATTCTGCCTTCAAATGTAATACCGTTAGAGGGCCACTGCAATCCTTTTCCCACTCACCTTCCTTTACTTTTCCTTGTAGCACTGTGCTGATATTGTATTTGTAGAATGGCATATATTTACTTGTTTGTTGACTTTCTTCTCCATTAAAATGAAACTTCTATGAGATAAGGACTTTGTCCATCCTATTCATAGCTGCATTTCTAGCTTCCCCAAATATGTCACAAAGTACATAATAAATACTTGAATGAATGACTCAAAGTGATGATTTTATTGCTTGGAATGAATATAAAAGTAGGGTTGTAGGGGAAAATACTAAGGGAATTTAAAGAGCACCATTAAGAAATGAAAGTTCAGATGGTATGATGATCAGGACCCCCCTGCCTCCAAATGGAAAATGAAAAGGGCTCGGATATAGCTGGTAGAGTTCCCCCAAGTTCAACTCCTAGACACACACACACACACACGCATATAGATGGTGCGATAGAGATGGCAAAAGTTGAGAGGAGGGAAATGAGAATGCCTCCAATTTGAACAGTACTGCGTATGCTATGGTCTCGTACATATAATTAGCTAATAATGAGGTTATGGCATTTTCTTTACACTTTCACTAATGAGCAAGATTCATACAACTTCCATAAATTCAATAAACTGTGTTGGATTAATAAGTGGATGGAACACTTATTAGTGGTAGTTTTCTTTCATTCATCCATTTACATGTGAAACCAATGTATTCTAAGAGAAAATATTGGTTATTCTATTTATATTCTTTTTACTATTAAGTTAGTCATGGAAACTGAGTTATGGACTGAAGCTGGAGTGCAAGAAAATAATTATCAGTCTGAAATATCCCACAAAACTCTATTTCTTCAAAAGTAGCACACAGAGGAAGAAAACTACACTAATGATAATTAATTAGTTAGTTAATTTTTTTGCTACTGTATTAGAGATGGAACCCAGGGTCTCATGAGTGCTGAGCAGTTGTTCTACCATTGAGCTGCATCTAAAGGCTGATAATTTATAGTAGTATTTTGATACTGAGCACGTAAAGAAAGAATAATACTACAAATTAAGTCATCTGATTCTTTGGGGGATTTTGAACTGGTTCATGGCTATGGAGTCTGTCAATCAGTAGTAGCAGTGTGGGCTGGGGTCTCCCATCTGGGTTGCAGGGGACTGCTAGCGTTCGGCGCTCACAGCTTACTGTCATCATCACCACAGCATGCTGCAGCTCCTCTCAATCAGGATTCCGGTTGCCTTTCATCATTCCTGTAGTGAACATGTACCACTCAAAATACCGATAATTAAATCTCTCATCAGAAGAAGTGAACAGAACTTGAAGGTTCAAGATTTTAAATGGAAAAAAAATGGGGCATGGAAGGGAAACTAAGAAAGGCAGTTGCTAACGAATTGCTTGACTATTTGCTAGCAATGGGCTTCTTCTTCAGGCAGCTGGTGTTGAAACATTTTTAGGGTGGTTTTTGGCAAGATCTACTGGAAATAGGGATGTTTATGTAGTGTATGTTGGATCCAAAACATGGGCAAAGGGAGAAAGCTATTGAATGGGTGTGTCTGACTCTGCAGTTCTGATTAAGTTGTATGGTAGGGCAACTAAAGGGCTGCTGGGCCTAGTCCCCAAATGCCTGTGTTGGCAGAACTGAGACAACTGAACCATTTCACTCACTTTCAAAGGCTCATACACACAGGAGTTCCTTTCATGAGTATTTGAAACAGGTGAACTTAGGTAATTTTATTTCATTCATTCATTCAAGTGTGTTTAGTACCTATGTACACTGTGTTCTTCTGATGTTGTGAGGTTGGGCATAAACACACAACATGAACAAAATGCTGAAATTTCTGCACCCACAGGGCTTAAGTTCTAGTCAGGGGAAGAGGGCTGGGGTTGTGGCTCAGTGGTAGAGCGCTTGCCTTGCATGTGTGAGGCTCTGCGTTCAATCCTCAGCACCACATAAAATAAATAAATAAAGATATTGTGTTCATCTACAACTAAAAAATAAAAAAAATAAAGAAGGAATGGGTGATAAAGAATGTGGTGGGAGGGGTTCAAAGTTAAATAGGTAGTGGGGAAAGCTCACAGAAGATGCCTTTGAGAAAAGATCTTAAAGAGCAGAGAGGATCCACCATGTGGCTATCAGGCTGAAGGTGCTCTAGGCAGAAGGAATGGCAGGCACATAGATCTGGAGGCAGGAATATGACTGATGTGTTTTGTCAAGAGGCTGATAAAATGGGATAGAAATTCTTACCTTAAGAATATAAGTGTAGAGCTGGGCAAAGTGGTGCTGGCCTGTAATCCCAGTGACTCAGGAGGCTGAGATAGGAGGATTGAAAGTTTAAGGCCAGCCTCACTAATTTAGTGAGGCCCTAAGTAACTTAGTGAAACCCTGTCTCAAAATAAAAAATTAAAAAAGGGCTAGGGATATGGCTCAGTGGTAGAGCACCCTGGATTCAATCCCTAGTACCAAAAAAGAAAAAAAAATATGACTGTAGGGAAGTGGTTTTTGGTTGTTGTTTTTTTTCAGTTTGCTTGTTTTTCAGCAACAGGGTAGAACCAAGGGCTTCATGCATGCCAAGCAAGTGTTCTTCACTGAGCTGCATCCCCAGCCTGTAGGAGATGGTATTAACTCTTAGCTTAGTTATTCACTATCTTATTAGGTCTAAAATCTACAAATCATATTTTAAATGAATCTAATTAAAATCACAATGGCAACATCTATTTTGATTTCTCCTAATACTCAAATGAGAAAGTGTTAACTTTAATATTTCAATGGTTGGTATTTTCGGTAACTAGTTTATGGGTTGTCAGAAACAATTGTTCATTAATAAAGATATCATTTGGATATGATACAAAGTGAAAACAATCCTTTAAGAACATGCCACAAGCTTTTTGACATTTGAGTGAATGTTGATCTCTTCAGGGTTGTTACTGGGAAGTTGAACACATATTTTAGTTAAGAGACATTGCTCAAAATATTTTGTATTTCCTACTTGGGGGTTGTTTTCGAAGATTGGAAAATTAAATCTTTTTTGATCATCCTTTGCTTTGTGTGTATAAATTTGATTTTTGAAAGCTCGCAAGTCATTCCCAGCTGGTCTTGATGATTACAGAGATCCTCTGTCAGAAATTGACAACAACATAGAGTATGGTGACAGAGTTGAGCTTTGGCTAATTGCACAAGCCACGGTTGGGTATTTTCTCTGATTTTTTTCCAAATGATGATGAGGCAGAGGAGGTGGGTGATTATGAAAATGACATTAAAGCATGTCCTCCTGCAATGACATTAGATATAGAGATATATAAACATATTGGCTGTGCTTTATATGGGCAACAAAGATTATTTTCTAAATTGAAATTACCCATGAGATTTTGACATGAGTTTGACTTCAGCAAAATTACGTTATATTAAACAGAAAAAATTATGGAAAGAATGCATGTATAATTTACAGAATAAACTACAATGAACCCCCATCCACCCACCACTCAACTTAATGGTAAAATAACATGGGTACCATTGGAGGCTCCTGTGTATTTCTTTATCATCACATTCCCTCCCAACTGGAAGCCACTACTGTTCCCTAATTTATGTTTCCATCCTCTCATCTAATCTTCTAGCCAATTCAGGTCCGAGTTTTGTCCCCTCTCTCCCAGTGGGTGGTCCCTTCTAAGCCAAGATCTAGGCGCCAGGATTGGGCAGGCAGACCCTTCCTCCAGGGACAGCTTCCTTCTATGGATAAGAACTTTCTTGCTCTGGCTTCTGAGGAATTCTTGTACTTTCTGCCAGCTCAGTCATGCATTATACTGGATTTCCCTCCCCTTCTGCATTTTCATGTGTGATGTACCAGAAGTGGTTTCTGTGAACATCTAGTTTACCATATCTTATATTAGATTTGCAAATCACACGCCTTAAGAATAATAACCCGTTCTCAAAAGAAAGTCTTGCAATAGCTTTGGCTTCTTACTCTGCATGCTCTTTCTTAGACTACATGACTCCAATCATTTCGTGACAAGGAGGAAAAGAAAACAAGCCTCAGGACAATATCAGCTAATGTTCTCATTTTGTAATAAGGAAAAACAAGAGGTTTTTAAAACCATGTTAGAATGTTGCAAAGGGAAGGAGAGTAAGAAGAATTTAAGTGGGACTTAGACCAAATAATTTAAAAAGTAACATGTTTCTTTCTGGTGGCAACTTAATGACAGCATCAAAGCAAGGTACTTAATTTTTTGCTTTTTCTGTTATAACAAATTATAAAGAGTCTAGGAAAGTTTCTGGTGAGAAAAATCCTATATTTATTAGTCACTTTTCCACCTCCTTTTAAAACTCTGGAAACTTTAGTGGGGTGCCATGGCACTTACCTGTAGTCACAGCTTTTGGGGATGCTAATGCAGGAGGATCACTGGAGCCCAAGTGTCAAGGCAACTAATGACATCTTGTTTCACAAGACAACAATAAAAAAAACCTCCAGTAACTCTGTAGTTTTTGAATGTGTCTTCCCCTTATGAAACATAACTGATGGGGAACTAAAGGAGAACTTTTTTATTTTTTGCGGTCCTAGGTATGGAACCCAAGGCCACCCACATGCTAGGCAAACTCTCTACCACTGATCTACCTATGTATCCCTCATCTAGAGAACATTCTTTGTGAATTTGAAGTGAGTTCAGCTTAAAAATTGAGTCTGTGCCCACATTTCCATCACTATGTTTGAATTTTTGGCAGAAGTGTACTAATTACTTACATAGAATTATATTTCATTGGCTAAGCTAAGGACACTCAAGTTAAATGCTTAAGAATTTGAAATTATAATTGGAAACAACCTAATAAAGTATCTACCTTCTTATCAGTATGTAGAGACCAGGTTAGAGAGAAGAGCATATTAATCATGACTATGTGGAAACGGGGAAAGTGCTTGGTTTCTTTAACACAGAGATCTGGGCTTTTGCTTTCAGTAACTAATTGCTTGTCTAAGTAGAAGTTGTACTACTATTGTTCCTTTTTTAATGTTGAACGAATTCCTCTATGTTCTGAACATTTTTTTCCTCAACCATTTTCCCCACTTCTTCACTTGAGTTGAAATCTGGCTTTTCCTGGGAGAAATCTGGTGACTCCAAGACAGTTCACGGAAGAGTCATGTAGTTCCTGTTATGCTGGAGAATGTATTGCTTTTCCCCCTAAAGTTCAGCAGGAAATATGGTTGTTTCATACAGACAGTAATCTCTTACCTCTATGCAACAAGATTATTTCATTCTTCCTTTAATTTTATATTATAACTTAATATAATATCTGTACAAAAGAATATATGTAACATATATGAAAATCATGACATATAATGGTAGATCCTAAACTCACATCAAAACCAATTACATTCCCAATAACTGATACTTCTCTCTATGTACCACTTAGGTGCCAAAAATGAGCACTATTTTATTCTTATCATTTTCTTACTTTAAAATTAATGTTCTCTGATTTGTTTACTAACTATTTTAGCTTGATAATTATAGATTATAATTTTAAATGATCTGGGATTTTCTTTTTACTTTCATCTTTATATTTCTAGAAGTCTTCCGTGCCATGTTAAATCCATTTGTTTTGGATGGTTGTGTAATATTTCAGCATGTAAATAGAAAAAAAAATCAATTTATCCATTTTCCTGTCATTGGATATTTGTGCTGGCTCTGAGTTTTTTGTTTTTCTCCTATGAATGATGCTACTATGAACATTTTTGTATACATCTCATGATACACCTGCATAACAATTTGCCTAGGGTGTACAGCTGTTAGGCATGATTAGGTAAATGATAAATTTTATAAGATGATACTGAAATGTTCTCCAAACTGGTTGTGCCTTTTTTTTTTTTTTTTTTGGTACTGGAGATAGAACTCAGGGGCACTTGACCACTGAGCCACATCCCCAGCCCTATTTTGTGTTCTATATAGAGACAGGGTCTCACTGAGTTGCTTAGTGCCTCATCATTGCTGAGGCTGGCTTTGAACTCGCGATTCTCCTGTCTCAGCCTCCCTAAGTGCTGGGATTACAGGCTTGCACCACCGCGCCTGGCTAGGTTGTGCCATATTTCATCTCTACTGGCAATCTGTAAGAATTTCCACTGGTATATTTCTCTCCAACATTTATATTTTCAGATTTATTATTTTTTATTTTTTGTAGGTGCAGATGGATAGCATGCCTTTAGTTTATTTGATTTTTTATTTTTATTTTTTATGTGGTGCTAAGGATCGAACCCAGTGCCTCACACATGCTAGGCAAGCGCTCTGCCACTTGAGCTACAGCCACCCCATCAGATTTCTTCATTCTTGCCAAATTTTGCATCTTCTTGTGGTCTTAATTCATACTTCCATGATTACTGAGGCTGCAGTATCACCATATGTGTTCCTCCTTCTGTGAAATACCTATTTTAATTTGTATCCATATTTCCATTGGGTTGCTTGTTTTTTTATCCTGTTTGATGTCTACACTGTCTTCATGTATTCTGGATACGATCATTTTTCAGATATCTGTGCTATCATAATGTCTTCTAGTTTATGAACATATTTTCCCTTTTAAAGAGTGCTATTGATTAATAAGAGTATTTAATTTTAACATATGTTGTGTTTTATGGTTTTAATTCTCAATATTTTTTTAGAGAATTTTTTTGCACATTTATGTTTTTAATCCACCCAGAATTGATTTTGTGTATGGTGTGGGGAAGTGAGGGATCCAATTTCATTTTTACCCTTATTGATAGCTAATGGCTCTACCATCATTTATTGATTAGCTTCTAATTTTTTCATTGACAGGTGTGCAATGTCACAACATAGTTCCAAAAATGAACAGATTTCTTTCAGGTTCTCCTCCATTATTTTTGTCAAATTTTATCTCTATGTCAATACTGCATTTTTTTTCCTTTTTTTTTTTGGTACTTGGGATTGAACTCAGAGGTACTCGACCACTGAGCCTCATCCCCAGCCCTATTTTGTGTTTTATGTAGAGACAGGGTCTCACTGAGTTGCTTAGCACCTCACTGTTGCTGAGGCTGGCTTTGAACTTGCGATTCTCCTGTCTCAGCCTCCCTAAGTGCTGGGATTACAGGCATGCGCCACTGCACCCAGCTAATGCTACGTTTTCTTAATTTCAGCAGCTTTATGTTTATTTTTGATGTCCAACTGATCAAGTTCCTCTACTTTCTTCCTTTTCTTTTTTAGGAATATTTTAAGGATTTTTTCTGTTCTTGGTCTTTTGTTATTCCAGATAAATTTTTAAAAAATGGCTTTTGAAATTCCTTGGAAACCTAGTTGCAGTTTTGGTTGGAATTGCTTAGAATTTGTACTTCAAACCATGAAATTATTCACTTCTTTCTTTATTTTTTTATTCACTTGTTTATTTAACAACATCCATTGACACTATGGTAGGTCCTGGGATTAAGGAAGTGAAGGAACATAACCTCTGAATGCATCCAACTTGCAGTGCAGCAGAGGTGATCATCTAGTTATAACCATGTTTCACCAATAATAGCAAAACTTCTGTGGGATTTATCATATGTCAGGCAATTTTTCAAGCAATTTGCATATGTTGATTTATTTAATCCATAGAAAACTATGTGAATTACATGTTATTTTACAGATGAGGAGATTGAAGTCCACAAGTAGAAATAGTCCAAATAGCCATTGATGGGAAAATGGAAGAATAGGTGTTTAAAAATACCAACATGATGAAATATTATATAACAGTTGAAAATGGATGAAGTATACACAATTGCATGGAAGACTCACTGAAATGTAATGGATTTGTGTAGTCAACAAATGAGAATGGAGAACATATTATATAGTGGTTTTTAATGAGGACTAGATGATGGATTTGATGTTGAAAGGAATAAGTTGAAGGAAACTAGGTGTCCTAATTAGTAGGGGTAAGCAAACAATAACCCTTGATATACTTGGTCTGTTGTCTGCTTTTGTGAAAAAAGTTTTATTGGAACTCAACCATGGCTGCTCATTTATATATTATCAATGGCTGAATTTGTACTGCCACAAGCAGAGTTGAATAGTGACAGACTCTCTGGCCTGCAAAACCTCAAATATTTACTATATGTCTCTTTTTTTTTTTGGTACTGGAGATTGAACTCAGGGGCACTCGACCACTGAGCCACATCCCCAGCCCTATTTTGTTTTATGTAGAGACAGGGTCTCACCGAGTTGCTTAGCACCTTGCTGTTGCTGAGGCTGGCTTTGAACTCGCGATTCTCCTGTCTCAGCCTCCCTAAGTGCTGAAATTGCATGCTTGCGCCACTGCACTCGGCTTATATGACTCTTAACAGAAAAACTTTGCCAAGCCTTGAATCTGGTTTGAGTAACTGGACGAATGAAATTCTCTGAGTTTACAAATCCACAAGATATGTAATTTACCTTCAGACAAGTTGAATTTGAGGTGTTGATGTGAATCCAGAAAAACATTTGACTTAGAGTCTCAAGTGAGTGTGTAACACTTGGACCTTAGGCATTTATCAAATTCTGATACTTAGAATTCCCTTTTTACTTAGGGAACCTGCAAATTCACCCCCTTCTTATTATTAAAATAGGATATATGTTTACATTTTTAAAATAATCAAATTCAACATTGATCTTGAATAAGTTGAGGGATCCTTCATCTGTTTGTCCTATTGATTAAAAGTTTTCAAAACTTCTTATGTTTATTTTTATGCATATTCTTGATGTAATTCAATAAGACATTTCTTTGGGATATCCAAAATAGTTTATATGAGTTGGGGCTAGAGCACATGAGTAGAGTGTCTCCCTAGCATACATGAGGTTCTGGATTTGATCCTTAGGACCACAAAAAGAAAGGGAGGAAGGATGGAGCAGAGAGAGAGAGAGAGAGAGGGAGAGAGAGAGAGAGAGAGAGAGAGAGAGAGAGAGAGACAATAGTGCAGATAATAGACAAGTAGTAATGGTGTTCTAACTTGAAACAATATCTGAGCTTAATGATCTAGCAGAATGAAATCAGATGGTTCTCATACTACTCTAGTTTAATCTTATGAATTCTATCCACAGTTGTATTGAAAGAAATTGTATGTAAGTCAATATTAAATTTTCTGCTTCTGGAAGTATAAATTTATACAGCCACTTTGGAAAATGGTTTTGTAATTTATCCCAAAGCTAAGCATATATATACCAACTCTTAGAAATATCCACAAGAAATAAGTGCTTGTGTTCACCAAAAGGTATGTACTAAAATGTTGATAGTGGCTTTTTAAAATAATAGCTCCAAACTGGAATCGGACCAAATGTCCAAAATAGTAATGTAAAGGAACAGATTGTAGTATATTTAGACAATGAAATATTACACAGTAATAAAAAATGAACAAATTATTGACACATAACCACATGAAAAATAGCAAAACAATATGTTGAACCAAAGAAAACAGATATGAAAAGTTCTGCATGATGACATTTATATTGCAAGAAAGGCAAAGCTGATCTTTGACAACAGTGTTTAGATCAGATAGTGTTTATAAGTGGGGTTGAGGGCATAAGTGTCTGGGTAGATATGTAAGGGAAATTTTCCTAGGTGCTGCAAATATTCTGTATCACGAGCTTTGTGATGATTACACAGGTGCATACATATGTAAGAACACTCAAAGCAGTGCATATCTAGATTTGTGCTGTTTATCTAAGTTACATGTAATTTAAAAATAAAAGATGAAGCTGTTTTGGCAAGTTCCTGGAGTGCATATATTCTACATAGGCAAGAGAGGGAAGTTCACAGGGACATTAGATACTAGACAGACATATGAATCTAAGTTTGTAATCTTTTATGAATGTGGTAGGTTCTGACTTTTTAAAAAATATTTCTTCATTTATTTATAGTTTTTATAACTAGGGCATTATGAATATATATAAAGGTTAAATTAACTGTGAAATTTTCATATATGAACATAGAAAAGTTTGGTCAGATTCTTTCCACTGTTCCTCCTTTTTCCTGACCCTCTTCCTCCCACTCAATCCCTTTCCTTTACTCTCTGATCTCTTCTATTTTCTGGAATTGCCCATCCTTTTTCTTTTTTTCTTTTTATTTATTTTTGTCTAGCTTCCACATACAAGAGAAAACATTTGGCTCTTGACTTTTTGGGTCTGGCTTATTTTACTTAGCATGATGGGACTAAAAGAACTGACTTTTAATCTTACCCCAAAGAGGTTCTATTTCACCTCCTTATGAAAGTTTGATATAGAGATGACCAAAGACAGAATCAAAGTTTTCTCAAAGAAACTTTTGGATTGGCTCACATATTTGAGTAATTATTAGTTGAGGTCACAGAATTTCATACATAGAAAACAAATTTACAGGGAAAGGTGTTTATAGGTTAATTGCTTTAACTATACATGAACCAGAGGATATGTCTCTTGTGGAGCCTGATTTTCCAAAGTACCATTTTCTAGTAGGCTAGCTGCAAAGGTATTTCCATGAAATTGAAGAGTTAATCTGCTTGATATGTTATTTCACATCTCCTATTAAATGTAATTCAGATTTTAATATTGAGCATTTTTCTTGTGATAATCTGACTTCTTAAGGTCATTCTTAGTTCATGACAGTCAAGCTCTGTCATACAGTTCTACTTTTTAAAAAAAATTTTTTTAGTTGTAGGTGGACACAATACTTCATTTTTATTTATTATTTTTATTTGGTGCTGAGGATCGAACCCAGTGCCTCACCGGTGCTAGATGAGCACTCTACCACGGAGCCAAATCCCAGCCCATACAGTTCTACTTTTAAGTGCAGTTCATTGTATGCCAAATAACGGAAAATTTATTCTCTGCATAAGGGCTAGAGGGCAATTATAATTCAGGACATTTAACTACTGAATCTGAACATCTAGCCTACCTGCATATCAATTTTCTAAAACTAACATGTATTACTTTTTAATCTGAATAATAATTTAAAAAATATGTTTACCCTAGTAATTGTTCCTGAAATATATGCCATTGTATCTATTGGGGATTTCTCATATCTCAAGCCAAACTTTTTATCTTCTTCCCCACATTTAAAACTCATGAAGACAGTGACCCAAACCACGAAGGTAATGTGGATTACCTTCTACACAACAATCAAGGAGGCCTGTGTATACTACCTGTCTACAATTTCTCCTATCCATTTCATTTCTTCATTCCTACATTACTATCCTTCCTATCTATTTTCCATAAAGTCATAGGAATGATCTTTCTAAACCACAATGCTGATCATATTACACACTTGCAAAAATACCCTTGCCTCTTGGATGAAATTAAAACCTCCTAGGGGCAGGGAGACTTGATTTCCTGACTCCTGCCTACCTGATAGCTTTATTGCTTGTCAAATCTCTCTTCATGAAGAATTTCTGCTCCAGCCATGCCAACTTATTACAATAATTGTCACTTTCCATGCTAATTTAAGCTATTGTACATGTTGTTCTCTTGAATGCTCCTTCCTTCAACCTGTCACCATCCACCTACACATCGTCCAAGACTGAAAGTAACCTCCTGTCTGACTTGTTAAGTCTACTCATTTTTCATCCTCTTATGGTTTTCACCATCTGTACAGTAATCCCACTTTATCTACAGAGAATATATTCTAAGGCTCCCAGTGGATGCCTAAAACCACAGATAATATTGAACCTTATATGAACTATGCTTTTTTTTCCTTATATACACATACCTATGATAAAGTTTAATTTATAAATTAGGCACAGAAAGAGATTAACAATAATAACTAATAATGAAATGGGAAAATTTTAACACTGTACTATAATAAAATGACTAGTGTCACTATTTTTACACTTTGGAGGAAATTATTAAGTAAAATAAGGGTTAATTGAACACAAATACTGTGATATCAAGACAACTGATCTAATAACCAACAAAGCTACTAAATGACTAACTGGTGGGTAGTATATACCTCATGGATACACTGAATATAGGGATGATTCATGCCTTAGTGGAATGGAGCCAAATGATGATAGAAGGAGCTAGAAACTTGATAGGCAGACAGGGCAGGACCTCGACTGTCATAATTCCATGTATCTGATGGGCCAGCCAGCTAGTTATCAAAGCATGTGAACAAGCATATGAATAGCATATGATCTACATCTTGATTGGAGGGGAGTGGCACATGATCACTAAGTTTTTTACTCTAATTGGATGAAGAAACTCTCCTTTCTCAAATTCATTACCCAATAGTTTTAACAGTCACCTCCAGCAATACCATATAAACCCCTTAGTAGTAACTCAGTGGCTACCCATTCTGGACCTCTCTCTCTGGGAGCTGCACTTCCTCTCTTTAAAAAAAGAAATAAGTTTTGTCACTTTACCTCATCCTCTGTTGTCTGTGGGTCTCATACTTCAGATCTGTGAAACAAACAACCTATACCTCACTGCTGTGCTTCTCAGTGGTGCAAGATTTTATTGTGCTATTCAGAATGGAATAAAACTTAAAACTTATGAAGAGTTTATTTTTGGAATTTTCCATTTGGTATTTTCATATTTCAGGCTGGGAGTAACTAAAACTATGAAAGTTAAACTATGGATTAGGGCATGGTGTGGGATTACTATACTTGTGTCTTTCCCCAATTTGAATGTTCTTATCAATTATCTTCATCTTTTCAGGTCTTCCATAATCAAAACTCTTTTAGTAAGTAGCAGAGATAATTTTGATGGAAATATGCTCTGAGAGTATAGATTTAGGGTTTTTTCCTTTTACATAGAGCTATTCTAGTACACTATAGAAACAATTGTGTAAATCAGCAGAACAGGGACAAAATCTTTTAGTCATATTGTTATGCCATAGCTGTATGAGAATACTTTTTAAATAACTGCAGCAAACAGGAAGCTGATAAATTGGCCAACAGGGTGCATTCTTGATAACCATTTTGAATATTTAAGATAAGTGAAAACCTTCAGACCTGGCCTTAGATTAAGTGCAGTGGTTTGTCAACTGTTGCCTTGCTGCATACATACAGCTAGTGTTAAACATTTGCATTTGATTATGTTTGACCAATTCTGATGTTTAAATATATTTTTGACAGGGAAACCTAAAAGAACAAAAATATGCCTTGAAAATTCTTTGTGGAGCACCCAGGGCTATATGCAATGTCTTTTTTTTCTGCATACATCAAAATCTTGTCTTTAAATTAATAAGGAGTTCTTAGCAAGTAGGAGAGCCAACTTTCTGTCATTCTTTATTACACAATGGGAAATGGGAAAGAGAAGAAAGAAATGTACTGGGAACACAGTGAGCCAACCACTCCACTGATCCTCTTCCTGTGGGCTAATTACAGCTACTTTGTGGACCTTTCAGTCATATAATAGATAAAATTAAGATGTTCTTTAAACTGAACATTTTGTGTAGAGGGGGAAAAAACACAGAAAGCTGATACTACTATCTAGGAATTAATTTCTTTATTTGTGGTGTCTTAGAGTGCCCCAAAACAAAATACAAAATATTAAGTTTGTGTAATGTTACAGCAAATGGTCATATAATCTATCTATTTTAAAAATCTTTTTTTTTCTTTTTTACTATCACAATAATTTGAAATGAGTCAAGCAGCTGGCTCATTGTTTAAGGAACAGTTGTTTCATGGCTAAATTGATCCCAACGTCAGCAGCCACCAGCTTGCTGAGGATTTACTTTGAATGTTCCAATGATAAGTGACAAAGTCCTCATGTTAAAGTATATTCTGATGTGAGTCACATCCAGAGAACTGGGAAAGAAGAAAAGAACGAAAAAGAACACACCGGTCAAGCTTTTTGTTTGTTTGTTTCAATGTTATACATAAGGTTATTGCCAGATGTTCACATTTCAGCTTGCCTGAATAAAAATCTTTCTTATTCAAGAATGTCAATATCATTTAACAGAAAAAGCAATATAATTACACTATTCAATAAACATTTAACAAGACACAGACATTTTGCAACTAAGAGAGGACTTACCAACATGTACCTTTTAGCAATTTAGTAGTTAAATTAGCTTTAAAAAAATCTTTTTTTTTTTTAACAACATCTGGTGAACAGTCTCTAATTTCTAAAGTTTTGGAATGAAAAGCCACTGAACAAATGCATTGCTATGAACAATTTGCCAGTTGTTTACCTTAATGCCAATCTTGTCCCCCAACCAGACAAATATATTTCAAATGTGTTTTCTGTATTAAAAAAAAACCCACTAAATTCAGATTTCTGGGCATAAAGTTATGCCATTCAGTTCACCAACAATTATCTTTGCTTTTTCTCTTGGCACAGAATCAGTTACATTGTACAGGAAAATGACTTAATGGCCACACCTTCACTTCGGTTTTTGCTGCCTCATGCAGAGATAGGCAACTCATTGGGAGAAAGGAGAGGAGAAGGTAGAGCTAGAGGACCACTTCACCTCAGTTGCTAGTTTCAATGTCCTCTTTTCCTTCTCCATGCTGATAGTTTGAGAGAAATTAATATGAGTGATTTTATGAACAGGCACAAAAGCCCAGAAGCTAAAAATCTACAAGAGTCCCTAGTTCTTCCTAGGCCTATCAGCAGCGAAAGGCATCAACAGACTGAAGTACTTAGGCTGTTTTGTGTGTCAGTCTGCTTGCTGAAACCCCCCTCCTTTCAATTTTTTTAAAAAAGATTTTATGGCCGAGTTCATTTACATGCCTGGTTTATCCAGACAATATTGAACTACATTTTGCTTTGAAATATATGACATCAGTCATTGACATATATCAGAGGTCAAAACATGGATCTTCATTAGAGAAACACCTTGCATCAATTAGATATCTTCTAAGGAAAAAAGTATGCACACATTCACAATACATGTTTTCATAGAAAGTGCTTGAATTTTCAAGGATAAGGTGAAGCTTTGGTTTATGGATGAGGACATACAGATTAAGGGTCTCATGCAAGCAGAAAAGTTGATCCTTAGGAGGAGGCGGGGTTTTTTAGTTGGAAGAAAGTTGGACTATGTCAAAAGACTAGGTTATGGTCTAAATTGTGCAGTTAGCTATGAGAGACTATACAATTTCTCTGTTTCTTCAGTGTCCTTGTTTTTCTCTCTGCAAGTGAAGGTGAAGATCAATTCTTTCTTAAATATATCTTCAGGACTGTAGAATCATGGTTGCAATGAATATTAAATTATACAATTTTTTTAAAAATAAAAACCCATTTGAAATAAGAAGAACTGCATATGCACTGAATGGGAAACAGTGTTTTCTTAGAAACAGAACTAGGCTTTATTTTAACTGGCGGTTCACTTTGATAGGCACTTTTCCTGAAAGAAGAGAAGAGCTCCTTCAGGATATTGCTTAATGAAAAAAAAAAAGATTGTTACTGTAAGGCTCATTGGTGAGACTTAGTTTTGCTGAATAGGTTATGCAAAGTGAGTATTGCTATAGTTTGGATCTGGAATGTTCCCCAAAGGCCCATGTATTAAAGGCTTGGTCCCTAGCCTGTGGCACAATTGGGAGGTGGGGCCTAGTAGGAGAAGTTAGGCCACTGAAGGTGTGTCACTGAAGGGAATATTGGAACTCCTTTCCCTTCTTCTCGCTCTTTTGCTTCCTAGCTGACATGAGGTGAACAGCTTCCTCTGCCATGTGCTTCTCTACATGTGTTGCCTTACCACATATCCAAAAACACAGGAGGCAAGTGACCATGGGCTGAAGCTCTGAACTGTGAACAAAAACAAACCTTTCCTCCTTTAAGCTATTTTAGGTATTTTGTCACAGTGTCAGAAAACTGACTACCACAAGTGTATAGCTTAATACATGGATATAGTAGAAGGAATTTGTACAGGTCTTACATAGGAAGAAGAAGGTTGAGGTAGTTGCCAGGGAAGAGGGACTTTGAGGGAAAGAACAAAGCTCTTTAAGGGGACTTGGATTAAATTCCTTTAGGAAAATGTGCAACTTAATCTTTTTTTTCCCACAAATCCTGGGTGCACAGCACAATCCAGTTCTTATGTGCACATTGTGTGTGGGGGGAGTGTGCTGTTATGAAGATAGGAAGAAGTGATAAGAGTAGCTTTAAGATGGCATAGGCTTTTGGTTAAGGATACTGAGTTGGGGGCTTGCTTACATTCAGGTTACAAATAAATTATGGGGACTGTTATAATTTAGATCTGGAATTCAGATCCCTCCAAGTCTCATGTTCTAAGGTCTTGGTCACTAGCCTGTGGCACTGTTGGGAGATGGTGGAACCTTTAAGAAGTGGGGCCTAGTGGGAAGAAATCGGATCATTGAAGGCATGCCCTTGGAGGGGATATTTGGTGAACAGCTTTGCTCTATCATGTCCTCCCCACCATGATGGTTTACCTCACAAACAATGGAACTAACCAACCATGGACTGAAACCTCTGAAACTCTGAGCCAAAATAAACTTTTCCTCCTTTTAGTTTATCTCAGGTATTTTGTCATAGAGACAGAAATTTGACTAACGTAGGGAGGAAATACCTTATCAAACAAGATATGGCAAGATTAGCTACATGGATATTGTCCTATTACCATGGTGGAATTAAAAGTGATTCTTAAAATATTTGCATAGTGGGTGGGTGAGGGAAAGGAAAATACTGATCAAAGGTTACAAAATTTCAACTGGACTGGAGGAATACTTTTAGTGATGTGTTGCACTGCACAGTGACCACAGTTAATAATAATGTATTATATATTTCAAAATAGCTAAAAGAACAGATTTTAATAGTCTCAATACATATAAAAAAAGATAAATTGGGTACTGGGGGTGTAGCTTAGTGGTAGAGTACTTGATTAGCATGCACAAAGCCCTGGGTTTGGTCCCTGAAAAAAAAAGAAAAGAAAAATGAAGAATTGGTGAAATGATGAAAATTTTATTGAATCTTTCTACAAAATATACATAGATCAAAACATCACACTGTACTCTGTAAATATGCATGATTTTATTTACCTATTTATTTACTTTTTGGGAGATACCAGGAATTGAACTAAGGGCACTCAACCACTGAGCCACATCCCAGCCCTATTTTGTATTTTACTTAGAGACAGCGTCTCACTGAATTTCTCAGCATTTTGCTAAGTGTTTGAGGCTGGCTTTGAACTTGAAATTCCCCTACCTCAGCCTCCTGAACCACTGGGATTACAGGCATTCCACAGCACACCCAGCATGCATGATTATTTTTTATCAATTAGAAATTAAAATAAAATTATTATTTTCATCAAGCATTTAAGTTCACCATAATTTAGGTTTCATGCTCCTGGCAGCAAACCACATAGACAGCCTTTTTTCAATTGTATCTTCTTTTTGAGAGTGGACAAATGCAATGACTTTAATTTTATGCTCTAAATTAAACATTACCTTGTGAGTAGATTTTCTCTCACTAACAAACAAGAGAAAACAGTATAATGAATCAAATTGCACTCTGGTGTCAGGTAAACCTAAATAGAACAAATAAATAAATTAAAACATGAAAAAAAAATCAAAAGAAAAGAAGAATACATGAAGGAGCTAGCTGAGAGCATGGTTCTATATAGAGAAGCTGATATTTTATTATAACTTCTATTACACAAAAGTTCAATCCCAAGTACCATCAAATAAACAAACAGATAAATAAATAAGAAAATCTGAGAAATTAAAAAAAATATGTAAGTAGTAAGTTTTGGGGGGATGTTATGTTAAAAAAATCATACTGTATTTTAGGATTACAAAAATATTCTTCTTTAGGATTACAAAAATATTCTTCTTGATTTTCTCTTAGAGTTTACTTTTCACATTTAAGCCTTAATTAACCTGCAGTGTGTGTGTGTGTGTGTGTGTGTGTGTGTGTGTGTGTGCATGTGGAGTCTGTGTGTTTGACAAAGTAATGATATAATTTTCTTTATTTTTCCATAGGATAACCTATTATCCAGGTTCTTGTCATTTAAATTTTCTCACTTCACCATTAGCATTTTTTTGGTCCAGTACATACTTTTAATCTTACATAAGCACATATTATTGTATTTCTGGAATAATTAAAAATTATTGATAATTATTGTTGGAAAAATTTTTGGTAAAATTGGCAAAACCGTAATGAGTGCCTAATTTCCCAACCCCAAACAACCATCAATCATGTCCAGTTTTACCCCATTCAAACTCTTATCCATGACCCCGTATCTCACAGTACTTTCTAAGGAAATGTTAACTGCCATGTACTTAATACCAATGCTATTTTATGTCACTTTTTATATATACAATCAATTTTATTTCTGGATTCTGCTTCTTTGCATATTAAACTATGCAGATGCCAATTAAACAATATATTAGTTACAATCACTCCATCAGTATTGTAAGCTGCTAAAATACTTTCCTCTTCCTCATTCCTCAAAAATTTCTTAGCTCTTCTGGGTCCTTAATTTTTCCAAATTCATTTTAATATCAGCTTGTCAAATTCCATAAAATCTGGTTAAAATTCTTACTTTAGTAGCATTTAATTTATATTAAGAGACAATTAATCGTTATGATTTTGAGTCTTTTCATCCATCAATAGAGTTCAGCATTCTATTTATTCAGGTGTTCCAGTTGATTTTGTGGTAATCACTGACCAAAAACACAAAAACAAAACAACAACAACAAACTTCTCACAATTTTTATATATAGTCATGTCAGTTCTAGTTTTTATTGCTATTGCAAGTGGGATATCATTTTTACTTTTTTCTTTTTTGACACATATTTGGTTGACAAAATAGCAGTTTGATCTTGTGGTCTTCCTGCCTCAGTCTCTTGAATAGTTGAGATTATAGCTGTATTATTTTTTTCTTACTATATTATATGATTGAGGCCTTCAGTCCAATGTTGAACAGAAGTAATGATAGAAGGTATCTTTAGCTGGGCATGGTGGTGCATGCCTGCAATCCCAGCATCTCAGGAGGCAGAGGTAGGAGTATTGCAAGTTCAAAGCCAGCCTCAACAATTTAGCAAGGCTCTGAGCAACTTAGTGAGATCATGTACATTTTTGTTGTTGTATATGATTTTTACTCTACTTTTACTAACTTTTTATCAAAGTAAAAGATATCTCTTCTACAACTAGTATTAAATAATTATTTTACATTTGTCATATATTAAAATTTAATGTTAGTGAAAGCTTTTTCTGCATCTATTAAGATGATAAGAAAGATTTTTTAATAGCTATTATGATATATCAATAAGCTGGGTGTAGCAATGTACATCTGCAATTCCAGCAACTCACGAAACAGAGGCAGGAGAATCTCAAGTTTGAGGCTATCTCAGTAATTTAGCAAGACACTCAGCAACTTAGCGAGACCTGTCCTAGCTTCTGGAATTACAGTCGTGTGCCACTGTGCCTGGCTGGCCTCTTTTATAAATTAAAAAGTAAAAAATAAAAAGGCCTTTGGATGTATTTCAGTGGCAAAAGAGTCTCTGGGTTCAATCCTGGTACTTCAAAAAATATGAGTAGATTTTTTTAAATTTCTTTTTTCTTTATTGAACCCAAGACCTTATGCACATGCTCTACTTCTGAGCTACATCTCCAGCCCAGTAGATTTTCTTGTTTCTGGAATAAACTCTACTTAATTGTGATGAATTAGTTTTCAATAAATACTATTCAGTTACATTTATTTGGGGTTTCTTTCATCTGTCTTCATTGCTGAGATTGGGGAACACCTTCCAAGATGCAGCCTTTTCTCAGATATTGTGCCTAGATATGGAATTTGTACCCTTGTTTTGCTAAAGATGGAACTTGAACTTTTTTATTGTTTTGAGTGACCCATTCTACTGGTGTAAATGCCACATTTAAAAATTTGTGCTGTTTTTCCAGGTTTTGTTATCTGTATTTCAAAGAATGATAAAAATGGTATGAATTTTTTTCTATGTTCTATGAGAGTTGAAACATAATTCTTTGATATGATTTACTGATGGAGTGGTTTGTATCTGCTTCACTTTGTAAGAATATTGCTTCTTGAGAGCTTTCTAAATTTTTGGTTTTGTGTGTTATCCATCCTGGCATTTCCCCCTCTTGGCAGAGTGCTGAACTCTCAGTAAGCACTAGAAAGATGCTGTGGCTAGTGGACTAGAGCACTCATGGCCTACCTTCAGTCACAGGATCATCCTCACTCTCAGGTACTATTGCCCAAATTCCACTATTGTATCAGTTTGATCTAAAGTTTTAAAAAGTTATTGTTCCTTGTGAAATGGTAACAATTCCTAAAGTTGTAACATTCTCAGAGTTAACAGTTATTTTTACTTTCCATGTCAATGAATTGCTGAGTGCTGAGATCTATCTTTCTCTTTCTTTCCCTCCCTCCCTCCCTCCCTCCTTCCTTCCTTCCTTCCTTCCTTCCTTCCTTCCTTCCTTCCTTCCTTCCTTCCTTCCTTCTTTCCTTTTGGTACTGATGTTGAGTCCAGTGGTATTTTCCATGCAGCCAAGATCCAGCTTTTTTTTAATTTTAATTTTTATGAGACAGTATCTTGCTAAATTGCTGAGCCTGGTCTTGAACTTGCAATCCTCCTGCCTCAGTTTCTCAAGTAGCTGAGATTATAGGTGTGCTCCATTAGGTCAGTGGGGATACTCTCCTGATTCTTGAAATTCAAATTTATATAGGACGATGAGGATAGAATAAGCTGCCATTGTGAGATAGTTGTGGGGAAGAAGAAGTAGAATGGGAGAGAGACAGATGAAGGGGATGGGAGGAAGAAAATGCAGTTTCTGTGAGTCAGGAAAGGATTGTTTGTAATGGGAGATCAATAAATCATCAATTTCATTTGCTAACTTCATAATTATACCCAGAATTGACCCTAATGCTACAGGAAATGGATTCTCAATTGGGTAAGACCATTTTTTTTCCCCAAGCAGATGCCATTTCAGTCATGTCCCTTTTCCAAATTTCTGTCCTCTGTTTCTAGTTTACAGAAATCTCCATCATTCTGTGTTTCATGGTGACTAAGTATTTTTTTCAATTGCTGTTTTATTGGAAGAAGACTATTTAACTTTCCAGGACATAACTTTTAAAAACCAAGTTATTATAATTCACAATAAAGTATACCCTTATTTGGAAGATTTTTTTACACAATATCTTTATTTTGGTTTTGGTTTTGTTTTTTAATATGGTGCTGAGGATTGAACCCAGTGCCTCACATGTATGAGGCAAGCACTCTGCCACTGAGCCACAACCCCAGCCCTGGAAGATTTTTTTTTTTTTTGGTACTGGAGATTGAACTCAGGGGCACTCAACCACTGAACCACATCCCCAGCCCTTTTTGTGTTTTATGTAGAAACAAAGTCTCACTGAGTTGTTTAGCACCTCGCCGTTGCTGAGGCTGGCTTCGAACTTGCGATTCTCCTGTCTCAGCCTCCCTAAGTGCTGGGATTACAGGCTTGCGCCACTGCGCCCAGCTCCTGGAAGATTTTTTAAAAGAACATAATACTGGAATTTTTAAATGTAAAAGAACAGATATTTTTATTTTATTGAATTACCTCTTGGATCAGGTTCTTTTCTGAACAAAATTCTATAGTCTTGTTAATTCTGGAAGCATTATGCAGCCATTTATAGTGCAGATAATGGTAATATTTCCAAGGAGACAACACTGAGAAATCTACTTAACAGGGAGTGGGCAATGGTGCAGGAAGTCCTTAGCATGATGGACATCATAAATTTGCACATATTTATCAGATTTGTCAGTTTGCTGACAGCAGCAGTGATTCTAAGAATTAAGAATAAAGGATACAGGAGAAATCAAGCATACCTTCACTATTAATTAATCCATTTACAAGGGAAATGTGATGGTGTCCTTGTGGGAGCACTGGAAGGCTGTAGGAGTCATGATGGGAGAAAATGAGTGGGAGCCAGAGGGAAGCTGCCATGATGTCACCGTCCATGTCACCACATGGTCTGGTGATAACACAGGGCAGATTTTGGTGGGACTATGTACTGAGTACCTTCTCCTTTGGCCAGCAGGTTCTTGCTCTACCCTTCTCCCTGTCCTATTCCCTAAAGAGTAACCCACATGCTCTGCATCTATGGAGGCACTGCAGGAAGACTGGGGTTGGGCCGCTGCTTCCTTTGACTCTACACAAGGGCCAGATTTGGCTGGTTCCTCAGTCAGGGCCACAACATTTTTTAGGTAGCTCTCTCTATATTCTTTTAATGTAATGGGATACCTCATTGTCCCTAACAGCTTTCCTGAACTCTTCCCTTCCTCCCTCTCTTCCTTCCTTCATTTGTTCATTCCTTCCCTCCCTTCCTCCTTTCTTTCATCTTCTATTTATCTACTTACTTACCTATCATCTTTATCATTTATCTGTTATCTGCCCATCTATTATCTGTCATTTCCCTATATATCATCAATTGTTCATTTTTCTGTCACTTATCTGCCATCTATTTATCATTTATTTGTGTCCTGCCCACCCATGCATCATCTCTCTGTGGACTATCATTTGTCAATTATCTTTTATCTACCTATCATCTATCAGCTATTTGCCATTTATCTATTATCTGCCTATCAATCATCTGTCATCTACTTATCTATCATTTACATCATCTTTTTATCTCCATCATCCATTTGTTGTCTATATGCTATTTATTATCTATCAGTTATCTGTCATCTATCAACTATCTTTTGTCTACCTATCAACCTACTATTTGTGTCTTTATCATCTATTTACTATTAATCAGTTATTTGCCTATCATCAAGCTAGCTAGCTAGCACACTGTTTATTATCTATCATCTGTCTATTTATCCTATACTTATTTGTCATCTATTTCTGTATATCTATCATCTATCACCTATTTATTTTTGTTCAGGTCTTTTAAAATAATTCCTTTATTAATTCTTTCACTTATTCCATTTGAGCATAAGAGCTGATTGACATAGAAATTGATACAAAAATAGCACCAGGAAACAAAACATCACAATGAAGTTTAGCATTGGGATGCTCATGTATTAAAGCAATATATAAATAATTTTGCCAAGAGGGGATGAGCCTTTGATAAACTGCCACATGTAGTAATATCAGTTACCACTGGGGATGGAGGACTAGGGATGAGATCAAATGCCTCTGACCCTGCTTGATTTGACAGCAGTGACACAGTAATAAGGATTGTGACATCAGCTGCCCATTTCTGTTGGCTTTAGAAAATGTATACAGGGCTGGGGTGTGGCTCAGTGGTAGAGTGCTTGCCTAGCATGCGTGAGGCACTGGGTTCGATTCTCAGCACCACATATAAATAAATAAAATAAAGGTCCATTGACAACTAAAAAATATTTTAAAGAAAGAAGAAAATATATACAGAAAAAAAGGAGAAATTGTGATAGGTATTACTTTTGCTCAGAACACACTCAGATAGAAAGCCTGGAAGCTTAGTAGGAGCTCCTTGCATCCTGCACAGCAGATATGGTTGAGGTACTTATCCTAGGAGCCTGCCATGCAGTTGCAGAGTTCCAGGTTCAATGAATAAGTAGACCCCTGGCTCTATTCCAATGTAGAGGCACTGGTGGGCAAGGAGTGGAAGACTGAGACATGGAATGAGGCCATTTGGGCAGACATGTAAGAAGCTAAGAAGTTTAACCTTCCAAATACCCCTGAACTCTCAGTATCAGGCAATCCCATTTCCCTTGTATTAAATGCCCTTTAGTGCATCACCAAGGGAATTTGCTCATAAAAGGATGCTGATTCTCCTCAGCTGTAAACTTCTGCCAATCCTAATTGCCTCCAGGCCCATAATGAGAATCAGATACCAACATAACCCAGATGGAGGGATGTAAGATCTAATTTTGGAGGAGATGGTCTATCCACCAAAGGAATTACAGCATCATGCCAATTTGTATCTGCTTGAGGCTGGGGATCATTATGGGGTGCATTCTATGGGTGTTAGACCAATAAAAATGAGATATAAGGTTTGATTAGGCTGCATGTAGTGACATGAGTGTGTACACTTAAGATCTAGAATTTAATGTGTTGGCTTGGAGTTTACTGGGTTAGCTAACTGAAGTCTGGACTCAATGGAACTTCCTTACCAAATGGCCCAGGAAAATGGGAAAGTTTGGATGGACTTATGAGGTGCAACCTGCTCAGCTCCCTTCTACTCAGGTCTCCCTTCCTCTTTGCCTCCTTCCTGCAGGGACTGTGGGATGCTACCTTAACCAGAGTGTTAAAGTGGCCAGGAAGCCTCTTCTTGAGTGAGTTACAAGTCTTTTAAGGAAACACATTCTCTTGTACATTCATCTAAAACTGTAGACTGTATTAGCATAAAGATTTTTGTAATATCCCCTTATTACTATTTCAATGTCTGTAGAATTTACAGGAATGTCCACTCTCTCACTTCTTGTATCATAAATGTTTGTCTCCTTTTTCTTGTTCTGTCTAGCTAGAATTTTATCCATTTTGATGAGCCTCTTGACCCATCTCTGTTTTCACTGATTTTCTCTGTTGTTTTTACATTTTCTATTTCATCTGTGTATGGTTTCTCTCTATTATTTCTTTTCCTCTGCCTACTTGGGACTGCTGGCAAGCATCAGAGGAGTTTAAGAGCCATGAAAGTACCGTCCCTATTTCTGGTCATAGCTGTTGTTAAACAGATATCCTTCTCTGTGTTAGAGCAATTTCTCCCTCCTCTTTCCCATCAGGTAAAAGATTAGTAAGAATTCCCTATTATCATTAGCCATGAAATACATCATACATCATTGTTTCAAGTTATTTCTAAACTCTGCACACACATTTATCAATGGACTACTCAATAAACTTTCCTTACCCATGGAGTGTTTTCTGTTATGTCCTGTCTGATGATACAGTTTATCATTTATTTTCCTATCAGAGGAATAACTGGCAAAATGTTTCTTCTATTCAGCGTTTCTTCTATGTAGGCTCTCTTCATGCTCTTAATCATTTCCTTTGCTGTGCAGAAGAGTTTTAATTTGATGCCATCTCATTTATTGATTCTTGATTTTATTTCTAAAGCTTTAGGAATTTTATCAAGGAAGTCAGTGCCTGCACCAATTTATTGAAATGTTGACCTTATGTTTTCTTATAGCAGTTGCAAAGTTTCTAGTCTGATTCCTAGATCTTTGGTCCACTTAGATTTAAGTTTAGGGATATGATTTCATTCTTCTACATGGGAATATCCAGTTTTCTCAGCACCATTTGATGAAAAGGTTATCTTTTTTAAAATATATATTTTTGGTACATGGCTGTAAATAATCAAGTTTTCCCCCTGTGTCTTCTATTCTATTTCATTGATCTTCATGTCTATTTTGATACCAATACCATGCTGTTTCTGTTACTATAGCTCTGTAGTATAATTTGAGGTTAGGTATTGTGATGTATCTGGTGTTGCTCTTCTTGCTTAGGTTTACTTTGGCTATTTTGGGTCTCTTATTTTTCCAAATAAATTTCAGAATTTTTTTTCTAGTTCTGTGAAGAATGTCATTGCTATTTTGATGTATAGTGCATTAAATCTGCATAATGCTTTTGGTGATACGACCATTTTGACAATATTAATTCTGCCTATCCAAGAACATGGCATATCTTTTCCATCTTCTAAAGTTTTCTATTTCTTTATTCAGTTCTATAGATTTCATTGTAGAGGTCTTTCATGTCCTTGATTATATTTATTCCCAAGTATTTTATTGTTTTGAGGTTACTGTGAACAGGATAGTTTTCCTGATTTCTTTCTCAGCAGAATATGGGAAAATTATTAATATATGAATGTCGATCTTGTATCTTGCTACTTTGCTGAATTTGTTTATCAGCTCTAGCAGTCTTCTGGTAGAGTTTTTTTTTTAGTCTTCTAGGATCATGTCCTGTCATCTGTTCTTTCCTCCCACATTTTATTATAAGCAAAAAGAAAATACCTGTACACATGTTCCACACTTTGCTTGGAATCTCCTCAGTTAAATATCCACATTCATCATTTCCAAATTCTGCTTTCAGAATAAAACAGATAATTTGACTTTTTATTTTCCCAATTGTATCCCTTTTTGAACTCAGCAGCACTATTCTTGGTTTTGCCTTTTGAAAAGATAGAGGGATGGGGTGTAGCTCAGTGGCAGAGCATTTGCCTAGCATGTGTGAGGCCCTGAGTTCTATACTCAAAACTGCAAAAATAAAACAAACAACTACCACCACCAACAAAACAATGATATTATCAAGTCTGCAGTAGATTTTAGGGAGTAATAGGGAAAGATAGATGTACTTTTCTGTTTTGCCTGAGTGATAGCTTTATAGTGAGGCTTTACTGCTCTATTTGAGTTTCCATAATAAAGGATCTATGCATATTTGTATGTGAAGCCAAGTTGTGAAAAGACATCTCCCATTTACTATACTCACTCGTAAGGCTGAGTGTTTGGGTTATTGTCTGGTTCATTCTGGCATACTTTATCATATGTTAAAATAAGTCAACTCTCTCCAAATCCAGTTTTTTGTTATTGTCTCCCAACCTGCTGTTTTGTATTATCTTTGTCTCTAGTTTCTATCATTGCTGTAAGTAAGTACAAACTGTGTGATTGACCAAATTGATTATGGAAGAGTGGCCGTTAAAATAGCAAGATATAAAAGAGATTAAACTAAATCTCCTCCCTTCTCCTTGCTATACACATTCTGAAACTAGCTCCTTCACCCAAATACTCAAGTAGTGGGGCTCTTGGCTCTGGGATAACATGTTTGGAAAATGCTGTAGTATTTAAGTAAAGATATTTACTTTAAGTAAAGATATTCAATTGTCAATCTCTATGAAACCAGTATTGAAACAGTCCAGTGTGTTGCTAAACTTATTTTATAATGGAACCCTTTTCCTCAGAATATATTCTGGGACTAGTACTCTTCAAATACTTTCTGGGAAAGGAGATAAGTAAAAAGAACACTGTCCATTGCATGGGAGAGGGGCCTCATTTCTAGACTCAATTATGACTCAAGAAGCTCAGTGACTTTGGTAAGAGGATTTTTGTTCTGGGCCCTTAGTTTTCTGATTCTGGGAAATTAGTTCCTTTAATGGCATGATGCATCAAAATCAAATGGAGATCAGGAATGGTGGCATGTGCCTGTAATCTCAGCAATTTAGGAGGCTGAGGCAAGAGGATTACAAGTTTAAGACCAGCTTCAGCAACTTATTGAGGCCCTAAGCAACTCAGAAAGACCCTGCCTCAAATTAAAAAAATGATTAGTAGGAAGTTAAAAAGATAGTAGGAAAGATTTCCATTGCCTGAGAGAATACACACATTGTCTTAGAGAATGCATATATTGTTATGATCAGAATGTTGCTAGATATTTGGATGTTCAAGGTGCTTGTGGTAAGGACTTGAAGGAAATGAAAAATGTGGGATTGGTTGCTGCAGGAAAGGTGAACCTTGTTATAAAATGGCAGGAATTTGGGCTGAATTATGTTTGACCATAGGATGGAAAGCAGAATTTGGAAATGATGAACGTGGATATTTAACTGAGGAGATTTCCAAGCAAAGTGTGGAACATGTGTACAGGTATTTTCTTTCTGCTTATAGTAAAATGTGGGAGGAAAGAGATAAGTTGAGAAAGGAATTGTTAACATTTGATGATTTGGAAAATTCTCAACATGCTTATGTTGCCAACGATGCCAAGGAATGCTTTGGAGAAAGGGCCAAGGATGAGAATGAACATCATTTCATTAAACAAATTTGTCCTGTGATTCACAAATCCATTCACTCAACCTTCTCAGCAAATGCCAGGAACATGGCAGAGTTATTCTTTGACAGTCCCTTGTATCTATTGTTATGGATCCTCTTGACATCCATGGAAGAACAACAATGTTTGTGAGACTATTGTATTAGTGGAAACAGTGCTAGCTTATGTTGGAGTGGATAGAGATGGAATAAAACTGACAGATGGGAAGGCTGTCAGACTTCTGGGATGCCACAAGAAGGAGATAGTCTGCCCCAACTGTGGTGCTGAATTTCTACAGGGGTGTCATAGGCCCAGAAAACAGAGCATGGAGCTCTTGAAGTTTATTTTCAGGCTTTAAAACCTAATAGAATTTAGGGTTTTAGCATAGCTCAGTGGTGGAGCACTTACCCACCATGCACAAGGGCCTGTATTTGTGGCTCTGGGTTTGATCCCTGGTATCAACAGAAGTTTAAAAAATATAGCAAACTAATGGAATTTTCCCTGAGTTTCAAACTTCTTTGGGACAAGTGACTCCTTTATTCCTTCTGTACATCCATTTTGGAGCTGGAATGCTTACCTTCCACTTGCCCTACTATACTATTTTGGAAGCAAATAACTTGTCATTCAGTTCCTTGGATCTAGGGATAGAGAAGAATTTTGCCCCAGTGTAGCTTTGACCCAGAGTGTCATCCATACCATCCATTTAGATGATGAAAGTAGATTTTTTGAACTGATGATATTTAGATGAGATTTTGAACTTAGAGTTGATGCTGGAATGGGTAATGGCTTTTGAGGAGCTGAAATAGGGTGAACTGAATCTATTTTGTGCATGGGACAACCATGCAATTTGCAGAAGGGAGGGCATCAGGTGGATATTACAGTGTTGAAATAGTTCCCTTACCTTTAAATTCATCTCTGTCCAGAATCTTGCAATGTGGCCTTCTTTGGAAAGGGATGTTTCAGATATAATTTTTTAAAGGTGCAGTCATACTGGAGTAGAGTGAGGGACCATAAATTCAATATGACTGAGGCTCCTATGAGAAGACATATAGGGAGAAGATGGCTATGTGATAATAGAAGCAGAGATGGGACTGACACATTTTCAAGCCAAGAAACATTCAAGTATTATTGGTAAACATCTAAAACTAGAGACTTCAGAGGAAGTAAAGCCCAACTGACACTGTGATTTTGTACATCTACATTCCAGAACTGAGAGATCATTTTCATTGCTTTAGGTCACCCAGTTAGTGGTAGCTTGTTATGAGAGGTCTACAAAACTAATCCAGGGTGGTTATGCATTTTCCTTAAGATTGTACCTTGGCCAACAGAAGAAAAGCTCAACTTGGTTTTTCTGGCCTGGTAGGCATATTTCCTCCATATGTATAACCTCAACATATTGTATAGCTTCTTTCCCACTTATTTACTGAAGTACCAATTAAAAACAGATGAAATATTAACTATAAGAAAATCAGGTGGTAACTGGTAGGTGCATGCTGTGTGACTTGCTTGCTGATTTGTTGAGCTAACATCATGTGCACAGTGTCACAGTGCTCCCTAAAGCCGAGAATCCTTTACAGTTTGAGAAACATGACTTTTTTGGTCACCTATAGTTTCAGACTCAGAAAAATCCAGTTCTCAGCTGGATTTTAAGATTTTGATTTTTACTATGTTGTTTTACTACTAATTACTTTGATCAAATCTTCACCCTTGTGAGATTCATACACACAAGTGGTAGGATAGCACATTTGGTTATCTCTGAGTCCAGCAATACCTCGCTCTACCCAGAGTGTGTTTACCCTTGGCAAAAGGCAACTTCCTGTTTCAGAGAAAGAGGATTTAAAAAGGATTGTAAAATGGGCTCCTGAGACTCCTTGAACAGCAAATAGCTTTTAAAAGACAACACTTTAATGGGCTATGAGTAACTAAGTCAAAAACAAAAGTATTGAATATCCCTTTAAATGTGTATGAGTTTAAAGAGCAAGAAGGGAATAGACTTGGCAAAGTTTCCTCTGGATTTTATAGAACTTGAAATGCTTGGAAATTTTCTACCTATACGCCCACACACACTACAAAATTTTATAAATTTTATGAATGACCTGGGGAGATAACAAAAATGATATGGTGCAAATCCAAACAGTATGCAGCTTCTGCATTACTGTGCCTGATGGAAATATTTATCTCTTTTATAAGCTGCTCTCTGTGGATGGAGAGTGAAGAACCATGGCATATAAGGCAGGGAGAGAGGAAGGAAAAGAGAACCATATTCCAGGGCTATCATGGCTGTTCCAAATAGTCACTCGTGTTGCTCTATAAATGGAACCATTTGCTGCTCAATTTGAATTGCTAACATTTGAGAGAATAGTGGATGAGGGTTTTTCATGTACATTGTGAATTTTACAGCAATGAATTAGCAGGTTCATTTAACTGAAAGTAAATAAAGGGTAGTGCAAAATCGATTCAGTGGATAAGCCAGCTCCTCTGCTGCTTAATGAAGTGATGGTGATGAAACCAAAACAAATAGCTCCATGCTTTGTAAAGCACAGGCAAAAATATTTCTGTGTCTAATCATGGTGCAGTCATTGTCTAGGCGGGTACCCACCTGGACTGTGGGTTACAGTCTGCAGCAACCACTCCTTTCTTAGCAACTTGGGTGTGGAACTAACAAACCACTATACTGGCTTTAGAACACAGAAGGCAAAAATAGATATATGGTCAGTTCTGATGAATCCCCAGAATCTGTTGAGCATCTACTATGTGAAAGATACTGGGGATATGACATACAAGATATTTGTGTTGTCCAGAACCCCAGGGAGTTTGGAGCAGATGGGGCATTGATTATCTAAGTTTGGGTTTGGTGATGATAAACTTTATTATGTCAGCTTTACTGGACCATGGGGTGCTCAACTATTTGGCTAAACATTACTCTGGATGTTTCTGAGAGGGTGTTTCTGGATGTGATTAACCTTTAAATTGGTAGACTGAGTATAGCAGATTTCCCTCCCCCAGGTAGGAGGGCATCATCCAATTTGTGGAGGGCTCAAATAGGACAAAAAGGTTCAAGTTTATTCTCTTCTATCTGGTTGCTGAGCTAGGATATGGCTGGTCTCCTGTCCTTTGACCAGAAATTACACCATCAGCTCTCTTGATTCCCAGGCTCCAGACAGACTAGAAGTATGCCATTATCTCTCCTGGATCTCTTTGGCTTGCAGATAGCAGGTTGTGGACTTTGTAACTTCCATAATCTCATGAGCCAATTTCTAATAAACTCTCTCTCTCTCCTATCAGTTTTTCTTCTCTGGAGAACCTTGTCTAATTTGGTTACCCAGAAGCAGACCTGAGCAAGTGTTTGGGGACTACTGGACACATAGGTAGGAAGAGAGTGAAAGAAGTGATTCAGGGGAGGGAAGGAAGCCAACTAAATCTACTGTAGGAAACTGGATATACTGGGGAACTGGAAGGAAAACAAGGTGGTACGTTAGTCTACCCATCAGGTAAGGATCCTCCTGAGAGCATGGACTCCCTGGCCCTTCTGATCTTCATGAGCTCTTCTACAGACCATGAGGAAGCCAACAACATGTGCTATGATTAACTGAGTGGGTAAAGCAGGGGCTGGCGACAAGTGCCAAGGAGTTCAGAGGAGGAAGAGTATGTAGAAGGATGTACTAGGAAGGGAGATGTTTACGGAGGGATTGGGGAACAGATCCAGGTTTTATAACATGCAGGGGGTGCAGTGAGCCAGTGTGTGGTTTCAGGGGCTCCTGAGAGCCTGAGTTGGTAATGGGAGGTGGGTCATAGAGTATATCTGCTCAGCCATGGTGTCAGTGCAAGTGCAAACTGGTCCCTAATGTATTGTATTTATAGGACTGTAGGTATTCACTGTGAAATTTTGATAAGAGACATATGAAGTATTTTAGTGCAGCAGAGCTTCCTGCATGTCTCTTTATCCATTATTTCAATTTGCATAGCACAGAATTTTTAGCTAGGCACATAACTGGCTGAACAAAACACAAACTTCATTCCTGGCCTCCCTTATAAAAGAAATGTGGCCATGGGATTGAGTCCTGCTTAAGGGTCAATGAACAACTGATATGCTTAAAGGGAAAGGATGTGCACTATCTTCTCTTGTCCATTCCTTCCCTTTCTCCCTTTCAAGTTACTTGAATGTGGGCATGGGGGAAAGGGTTGTGTGAATGTGTCAGCCCTTTGTAGACAGGAGAAATTAGTGCAGAAGTAACCTGAACCTCTAGAAACTTTACAGTATGGAATTGTTTATCATCCTTCTGGGTTTTTGTCAATATAGTTAAACCTATATTCTGACTAGAAGATTAGGAAAATTAATCCAGTAGTAATATTCTACCTTAACTTGGGGACCAGAAAGACACAAGACTGCTTGTGTTTTATATTTGGGGTGGTTGATGTTCACTGTTATGTTGAGCTTTTACATGGTTCCACTTAATTCACAGGTTATTTTTCTGAGACCTCAATTTTGGTATTTACACAATAACACTAGGGAGAAAAACTCTTGTCTATTAGATTAGGAAGGGACAAAAGGGCTGAATGCCTGACTCTGTGGAGGGATTGTGGATGGAGGGTATGGTTGGATAGAGGTTCCCATAGAAATATAGAAGGGCCAATTTTGACTAGACATGATTTTTTTTTTTTTGTACCAGGGATTGAACTCAGGGGTACTTGACCACTGAACCACATCCCCAGCCCTATTTTTTGTTTTAAGTAGAGACAAAGTCTCACTGAGTTGCTTAGCACCTCACCTCGCCATTGCTGAGGCTGGTTTTGAATTTGCAATCCTCCTGTCTCAGCCTTTCAAAGTGCTGGGATTACAGGCATGCGCTACCACGCCGGGCTTAGGCATGATCTTAAGTTAGCATATTTCCAGATGTGTGTGCACTCATATTGGAATGTCAGTTTGAATACCTGGTTGTGGAGAGATATTTAGTTGGGCTAGGATGTCTTGGTAGTGTAGTAGAAATCATCTTAAATGGATTTAACTGATATTTTGAAATTCACAAATTGTAATACAGTTTATTTACAATCTGAACAAATGTAATATTCCAGGTTTGCATAATTTAGCCAATCAGAGATTAGAATAAGTTAGTAGAATGAATCAAACATTACTTTCCTATGTTCATATGTGAATACACGACCAATGTGATCCCACATCATGTACAACCAGAAGAAAGGGAAGTTGTACTCCATGTATATATAATTTTTACATGACATTCTACTGTCATGTAAAAATTTAAAAAAAGACATTTACAGTATAAAAATACATTATTATTTTATTACGTTTTTGAAAAAACTCAGATGTAAATTCACTTGGGAAACTCTGCAATGTTTATGCTAATTAAGTTTACAATTTATGTCTGTATGTGTGTGTGGGGTGTACACAGCTGTTTTTGGGGCTTACTTCTTGGCCAGAGGCAACCAAGTAGTACCATTTACCTATTTCCTAAGGATGGTTCCCAGCCAGCTAACAACAGGGATTGCCCCAAAATGTGCCCCTAAAAGCCCAAGAACTGTGTTCCCCAGAGAACCCTCCCTCCATCTAGCTGTGCCATGTGAATGAACCCCTGTGTGCACTTTTTAGAGAGGATGTCAGCACTATGAATTCAGCTGCTTTTTATCAAGGATTGTGACTTTTAGGAACTTCGTGCCTAGCACACCAGAGCTTCCCAAGGATCATGATAATTGCATGGTGCCTGACACAGGGTAGGCACTCAATAAGTCAATAATTGACTTGGAAACAGCCATCAATGCTAGGCTGATGCATTATTGAGTATCTCAGAGCTTAAGTAACTATGTGCTTACTAGACACTGGGTCCTCGGGGAGATGTCTGTCCCTAATTTTAGTTCTTTTTCTTTTTTAACTGGAAGGTTCAGAGAGATTCTGTATCCTGTCCCTTGCCCTTTTCTGTCTCTCTCTGTGGATCAATATATACATTCATGTGTTCAGCTTATATTGGGCAGTAGTGCTGTAACCCATATGTAACTCATTAGTATGTAAAATGCTATCTGGGCCAAAATAATATACAAGCTGTCTGAAAAGTCTTGAAATGGGATAAACTTATTTCAAATTGTTTATTAGTTACATTTTCAAATAATATACTTAATACATATTTTTATTCAACCTTCAGACACCTTTTTAGATAAAGTAACTAAACTAAAAGCAACTGGTTCAATTTTAGTCTGAAGAAAATTACAATAACTATACTTTTTCCCTCACATTTCCCTGACATTTAGACACTCCATAGCATACCATAGTAAATTTGTTTCAGATTAACAACAGGATTATTGCTTTAAACTTAAAGATACTTCATCTGAAAGACCCTCTGGATATTGAAGAAAAACATACTGCACATGTCTCTTTTTTTGTTTGTTTGTTTTTGACCATGTGGACAACATACCGTTTAAAAAGTAAGATTTTCAAGGATTTGAAAAAGTTTTGCACATCTTAAGTTTGATAAGCATCTCAGCAAGTTTATTTTAAATTCTTTGTTATAGATTAGTTAAAAGAGAACAAGTGCTTTGACATTTATTTTCAAGTGTCTACTTACACTATGCTCTGAAATAAAACACAAAGATTGAGGTTTTGGCCTGATCCACGTTTTGCTCTGAAAAAAAATTTTTTTAAAAGGAGAAAATAATAAATTTGAGGTAGGAAATAGGGGAAAGTGCATAATATTCTCCATCAACAGGCTGTCTTTGCAATATACCAAGAAGCCAGTGAGTTCCATATGCTCTATAAACCTACTTTACAGGGGAACTTAATGGGCTGGATTTGCAGCAAGTTAAATGAAATTTTTTTTTTAACTGATGTAGTTTTCACAGGCTGACGCCCTTCACTACTTGAGCAAAACCATCTTGGCTTCGAATACTTGGGTACATTTCACCATCAGCCTTGTGTCAAATGATCCTGAATTTGGAAATGAAAGCACCCTTCAGATCTTTACTTTGGGGTAGTGTCATAAACAAATCTGAGTTTTGTTCTCACGGCTTACTATGATCTCTTCCAAACCTTTGATGTATTTATGTCCAAGTTCAAGGATTATCTGAGAAGCTCTCAACATTTACTTCTTCATTCCATTACAAATGGGTGTGAGGCTGAGTCTCTGCCTCCAGCTACCATGATTTGTGTACAACCATGATGTTCCAGAGCCAGAATCTTGCTCTGGGAACCCCTTGGATAAAAGCCTGCATCTTGTGCCTGTGCTATCTCCTTTCCTGAGGCCTGGACCTACCCACTTCAGTCCCCCAGGGCCCAGACTGTGAAGGTGTCATCTCCTTGCTCTCCCTCCTCTCCCCTTCCTTCTCTGATCTGGTGTCCTGGCCAGGAGCTCAGTACTTTTTTAGTGCAGTTACACATACTCTCCGCTTTCTCTGAAAAACCTGTTATCAGGAGAGATTTGATATATTCATTCACATTTTAAAAAAGGAAACGAAAAAATAAAACAAAAGGAGGAACAAAAACCTTCTTTTTGTGTATGTAAATCTATAGTACTTCCAGAGAGTTGGTGGGGGTATGCTGAGAGAGCTCACTGTCTTTTGTATAAAGGTCAAGTTCCTGAAGAGTACTAAGGTTGACATATTTGAGGTCTTAGCAAAATTGAGGAGTATGGAAAAATCAGTAGAAATGATAAAAACCTATCTAGGGGGTGGATAACCCAGGCAAAAAAAATTGGGAAAATCTGCTTCCCAAACAAGTTTTTGTTCATGCAAAAACCTTCTTGCAGAGTTAATTCTTTTCTGAACCCACTTCTTTCTATTTTGGGGTGCATAGTTGGGTACTGTTTTCTCTTGAGGCAGACTTGCTTACAAGTTTTAGTTGTACAGCTGACACCTCTTTAAAAAATTTTGAACAAGTCCTTACTGGCTCAAAATGTAATATATTTTATGCATGCATTTTCCTCTAGCTTTGTCTACATAGGCCTTGGGGAAAAACGCTTATATATCCTCCTGACCTTTTAATAAATTTTTCTGGGCCTAGACAAACATTTTTCTTTGCATCTACTTTCCCTACCCTGTGTATTGAGATGTTGGTGTTGAATGCATTCTCTTTGTTTGCATTATCTTCAATATCTGCCAACATTTGTGTGTGTGCATGCATGTGCAGTGAGGGTGGGGCCATGACAACAAAGATCTTTTTCTATTTTAAGATACCAATCTGTGTAGAATGAGAAATGTCAGTCTACAAAAATGAAACCTGATTATCTCAAGATGTGTGGAAATTACTTTAACTCTTCACATTGATATAGAGCATTATTATTTAAAAGCCAGTGTCACATTTAGTGTGACATTTGACTTGACTAACTATAGCTCATTCTCTGGGATGGTCATGCATTCTGGTCACTGTTCTTTTCTCCTTTCTTCCTTCAATTCCTCCCTCCTTTCTTTTTCCTTCCTATCTTCCTTACTTCTTTTTTTAAAAAAAATTATTTATTCTACTTATGTATACATGGTAGCAGAATGCATTTTGATTTATTGTAAACAGATGGAGCACAATTTTTCATTTCTCTGGTTGCATGTGATGTAGAATCACATCATATACACATACATGAAGCTAGGGCTATGATGACCATTTCATTCTACCATCTTTCCTGCCTCCATGCCCCCTCCTTCTTTCCTCCCCTTTGACCAAAGTTCCTTCATTTTTCCTGTGCCCCCTCCCCCATTATGGTTCAGTATCCACTTATCAGAGAGAATATTCAGCCTTTGGTTTTTTGGGATTGACTTACTTTGCTTAGCATGATATTCTCCAACTCCATGCATTTATCTGCAAATGCCATAATTTTATTCTCTTTTATTACTGAGTAATATTTCATTGTGTATATATATACCACAGTTTCTTTATCCATTCATCTATTGAAGAGCATCTAGGTTGGTTCCACAGTTCTGTTATTGTGAATTGATCTGCTATAAACATTGAAGTGGCTGTGTCACTGTAGTAGGGTGTTTTTAAATCTTTTGGGTATAGACTGAGGAGTGAGATAGCTGGGTCAAGTGGTGGTTTCATTCCAAGTTTTCTAAGGAATCTCCATACTGCTTTCCAGATTTGTTGTACCAATTTGCGGTACCAGCAGCAATGTATGAGTGTGCCTTTTCTCCCACATCCTGGCCAACACTTATTGTTGTTTGTATTCTTGATAATTGCCATTTTGAATGGCATGAGATGAAATCTTAGAATAGTTTTGATTTGCATTTCTGTAATTGCTAGAGATGTTGAGCATTTTTTGATGTGTCTGTTCTCTTCCTTTCTTATTTATAATACAAATATGTTTACATTGCAAATGCGAACTATGTTTAAGAATATAGTTCATATTCTCAGTTGTCTAAGAAATTGTTTAAAATGTTATGTTAGTTTTCTGTTACTGTAACAAATACCCAAGAAAATACATCTATTAAAAATACTTATTTTGGCTCACAGTTTTGATTAATTGGCCATGTTGCTTTGAGTCTGTGGCAAAACATGGCAGGAAACATGGAAGAAGCACATAGTAGAGCAAAACCCATCATCTCATGGCTGGGAACTAAAGAGGTGAAGAGGAAGAGACTGAGGTCCCACAATTCCCTTTGTGGTCATTTCCCCAATGACTTAATATCTCCTACGAGGTTCCATCTCTTTAGGTTTCCACCATCTTCCATTGGTATGCAACTGAGGACTAACTCTTTAGCACATGGGCCTTTCATAGACACTCTGGATCCAAGCTATAGCAGATGCTATGGACTGTAACAGCTCTTGTGTAAGATAATAAATGATATGAATGGTAACAGTCCTGAGGATCAAATGACATAGGTTTATCTAGAGAAAGGCAAGACCATTTCTACCAGTGGAGAGAAAATCACAGAGAAGGTAGGATTTGAGCCAGGCCTTCAAACTTAAGTAGGGTTATTTTTTTTTAAGTAGATAAAATGCCTGAGAGAATATGTTAAAGCTAAGTACTGTTTAGATCAACTCCCATCTGGGCATATGAAAAGATCAGGGAAGGAAACATTATCTCATGGGAAGCATGATGAACCAAGAGGGTGAGAGAGAGAGACTGGAGATAGTACAGGTGACTGACACAGATGTGAAGCAAGCTGGAAGTGCCCTGGGGCATCTCTTAGTTATAGCCATGCATTACATAGTGGCATCTTGTTCAATGATGGACTGACTGACTATATGACAGTAGTCCGATAATATTATATCACCTACTGACAACATAACTTTCTTAGCTTGTGTAAATACACTCTATGATGTTTGCAGAATGTTGAAATCACCTAAAGATGTACTTTTTAGAACATATTCTCATGGTTAAGTGACACATGGTTGTACCTCCCTTCAGGGAGACTCAGGTCACTTTAACGAAGTTTACACCTATTATGTTTTTGGATATGAGGTGGCCCCCAAAAGCTCCTGTGTTGATGCAGGAGTATTCAGACATGATTGGATGGTGAGAACTGTAACCTATTCAGTTCATCCTAGTGTGAATTGCCTGACTGGGTGGTAACTGTAGGCAAGTGGGATGTGGCTATAGCAGGTGGCCACTGTGGGTGTGCCTGGAAAGATGCATCTCCTCTGTAGTCCTTTCATCTCTCTGCTTCCTGGTTGCCATGAATAGAGTAGCACTCCTGCCTCATGCTTCTGCCGTGATATGCTGTTTCTCCTTGGACCAAGTACTGGAGTTGGCCATTTATGAAATGAGACATCTGAAACTGTGATCCCCAAATAAGTTTTCCTCCTCTAAATTGTTGTCATCAGGTATTTTGGTCACAGGACACAAAGATGACTAAAACAAAGCCCGACTTCATTTTTCTTTCTTGGTGCATTTATAACTCATCCTCAGGACTTTCTTTCAATAATCACTCTCTAGCTCAATGTTATCTGTGGTGAAATTATGTAATAATTTGTATAAATTGAAGAATTGTAATTTCAGTTTTCTTTCTAATACATTGTATTTCTTTGATTTTGGCTTTTTGTGGCTTGGAAACCATTTGGGGCACTGTGACCTAGCCGGTGCACTGTCCCCGCCAGCTGGTTCTTATGAGACTTTTCTCTAGGTTAATATCAACCAGCTTGTCGACACCCTTCTGGTCACTGTTGCTCCGTAAACTGCAAATGTCTAATTAGACTTTCATTCAGCCCTCATTTCTCTGGAAGCTCAACATGTTGTAGAAATCACAGGCCTGTGTTTCTCTGATCTGCTTGTCTAGTGATTTCATCAAGAATTAAAGGAGCTTCTTTGATTGGGTGTATTTTTTTTTGTTCCTTTGAAAGTGTAACCAAGCTATCAAATTGACTATGTCATCATTGTGTTTCATCATTGTGTTCATTTTATTAAATACTCTGTCTAGAACTCTGAAATGTATGGGTTTTCTTTTTATTATATAAAAGTAAGAATTCTTGTCTTCAGTATTTAGGCATCTTTCTTTGTTTAGCATGATTTTTCAGACATTAATAAAAGTGGTAGTTATATCAAATACAGCAATAAAAGGTCCCCGGGATTTCCAGATATCCAAGAACATGAAAGAGGTAGTGGGCCTGTTACAGTGCCTTTGAAGTTGCCTACATTCCTCTGTGAATGACCACTCATGGCACAGGTAGCATCCAAGTCTGTCCGGCATTCCCTTCCTGGGCTGTCCTTCTGCTTGTTACTAAGGAGGCTATGGGAAAGAAGTGTGATTGGAGAAGTCACACCCCAGCAGGAATTTTTTAATAAATCCAGTAACTGTTTCCATGATGGCCTATAAGAAGGGGAGTCTGGAATCAATTTGTAACTTTTTTCCTTTGTCTCCCCCATTGTGACTCACATGTTTGGTGGGCAGTTTTTCTTAATTATTGATGGAGGATTTGTCCTTGTGAGACAGCTCTACTGTAGGTCAGGATATCCCAAGTCAAATATGTGTCTCTGGAGAAACCAATGGATCCATGTCTCTGGGTGTTAGGTACATACACTATGAAATTAGGATTCTCCTTTGCTAACGATTATTTCATGCAGGAAGTAGGTATGCCACACATATCATCTGCAACCAAGATGATTTAACTTAAGGATTTTTTGACTTTATGATGGTGTGAAGTGATATGCATTCAGAAGATACCATACTTGGAATTTTGAGTTTGGATCTTTCCCTGGACTGGCAATATTTGGTCCATTCTTTTTTCATAATGCTGAGCAGCAAGGCTTCTAGTTGGCCCTGTTGTCACAAGGTAAAACAACTGATGCTTTGTATTGTGTTTTGCTGCTCAGCTAGGATGTTGGCCAGGTTAGGTGCATTAAAAGCATTTTCCACTTACTGTATTTTCAGTTATGAAGGGGTTATCTAGACCTGACCTTATCCTAATCTGAGCAGCATTTACATTTACATGAGGAATAGCTTTACTTGCATCGTGATTGTGTTTCATGATTATTATCAGCCATAATTTTTGGTGACAATAATGAGGACTTGTAAACCTTACCATGTTATCCCATCAGTGGGAGAAACCCAAGGAATTTGTGCAAATACACCTCATGGCAACCCTGTTATTCCAAAATAATGAGATCATTTCCACTCCTCCACCCCCAATTAAATGCCTCTCCCTTTTGCCCACTCTTCTGCACTCATTTAAAGTGGCTTTTCTTGGTGTGTGTCCTCTTTTGTTTAACTACCCGGAAATTGAAGTGCTTCAGGCACTTTTCATTCTTGCATAAACCCTTGGCTGCTTTCTCTTCCCAATATTTGGAAAAGTCAAGGTATTCTGTGAGCTGCCAAGCACACTGGGGTGGGAATTGGAAAACATCCTGGTCCATATTATTTCTCTCCACTCTTTTCCAGCTTCTTGTGAACATCTGAAACCCACCTCCTAAGGTTTGCAGAAGTTCTTTGGGACTTTTGTCTTTTGCACCCTCTCTCATCTACTTTCAAAGAGTTTAATCCCAAATCACTCTCTAATATGGATTAGATAAAAAATCAACGATGTCAACCAACGGGCAAAAAAAGCATATCATTTCCTTAGATGTGGCACTGGAAGCAGAGAAGCTTGTCCAGACCTTTGTCATACACTGATTGGCTGTTAGGTGAAGGGCTGAGACCTTCTTCCCCCTTTTGATTTAATGGGAACAGGTCAAAGGGTCCTTGAAAAGTACACAACACGTCCAGTTTAAAATAGATCTTGGAAGACATTGAAAGAAGAAGGAAGAATGTGGGAACGCAATGGGACAGCGTTCTTTGATCCTAAATCCAGTCACAATTTTAATTAGCTGTACATGGATGACCAAAAAGAAGGACTGCCCCCAGAGAAGGCCTCTCTATGAGAGATGGAAGTTCCAAGAATTGATGGAGTTGTCCTGTGTCCAAATGAATTCATTATGAAGTTCAGGGAGATTCTGAATGTGGAGTTTTCCTTGTCTGTATGTATTTTGAATGAGGAAAATTGTTGGTAATTCAGAAAGTGTCTATAAAAGAGAGGATATTATTAGCTGTGGGTTGTATGTGGTGTGCTCCATGTACACATAACACAATGGGGAGAACTGGCCTCCTTTTCCTGCCCCTCCTTCCTCTCCCCAATTCTCCCTTAAAGGCTCTGGATAAAGCCACTGATGAGGATTGTGTAGATGAAGAGCTGGCAGAAGAATCCAAGGATCTTCCAACATTTGAAGGTTGAGCCAAGATAAAGAGCTAGCAAAAGATCTTGAAAGTGGCAGCCACTAGGGGAGACAGAAAACAGGATGAGTGTGACGGAAGTCAAGAAAGGAAAACTTCTCAGATGGCAACTGGTGTCCAAACTGTTGAGAAGCTGAATGAGATGAGGTCAGAAAGGCAACTGCTGGGTTTTACAAGAGGGAGGCCCTCCATGAATTTGACAAGAGTAATCTCTGTGATGCAGTGGAGAGAAAGCTCCTCTTCACAGACTTGACATAAAAGTGCTCAGTTATTCAAGAAGTAGGCCAGCTTATTGTTTACAATGATGAGAATTTTAGAAAAAATAAATCTGATGTGGCCTCCTAGATCACTCCAGTCCCTGTGACAGGATCTCTGAGTTCTGTTTCTACCTCTTACTTGCTATGGAACTTGACATGAAGGAGCATGACCAAATCCCAAGTCCAAACTCTGAGGCATTAAGATTAGGTCATGTAGAGTAAGTTAATTTGGGGGCAGAGAGTCACATCTGGGGTTGTGAGATTCTGTTCCACACATTAAGCTAGGGTTTATGGAGGGATGTGGGAAGGGATTCCCACAAAGGCATGGCATTGTAATTCCCTTTTGTGATTGTCTCAATTCTTTCATTAAAAAAAAAAAAAAACCTCTAGGCATGATGCCACATGCTACTCAGAAGGCTAAAGCAGGAGGATCACAATTTTGAGGCCAGCCTTGGCAATTTAGCAAGCCCCAGTCTCAAAATAAAAAGTAAAAAGGGAAATAGATGTAGCTCAGAGTTAGAGTGCCACTGGGTTCAATCCCAGTATTGCAAACAAACAAAACCATTTTGAATTACCCATTATCAATCACTGTTATAACTGATGTGGAGCTAAGGCAACAAATAAACCTTCCAAAGTCCTTGTCTAAATAAATCATTAAATTTAAGAAAAGATATCTGTATATATTTATGTCTTCATGCACAGAATGATAACGAAACAGGGAAGACAAACCTAGGCACTGGAGCAATAGTTTCCAAACTTTGATGCACTTGTTTACTCCACTCTCCTGCAGATTAAATCATCATGTGTTGGAGGTAAGACCTAGATGTTGGTAATAATCTCCCCTAAGTGATTGCAATGTTCAGTTTGGAAACTGCTGTGTAAAGCAGAGGTTTTCTAAGTGTGTTTCCTGTTTCCTGTGTGGAGCATCAGCATCACCTCAGAATTGCTGAAAATACAAAATGTCTGGGCCCACTTCTGCCTTGCTGAGTCAGGAACCCTGGGGATGGGTCCAGAAGTCTGTGTTAATAAACCCTTCAGGTGCTTCTGATGTGTACTGAAGTTTGTGAACCTCTACATTAGAGAAACCAGCTTTCCCAAAGCCAAATGGAGGAGAGGCTAGGTACAGAGGTGTCACAAGAGCATTGCTATGTGTATACACCATGTGTGTCTACTATGACCCAGTGCTATGAAGAGCAAAAAAGACATATTCTTGTTCCCAAGGAACTTGTAGTCCAGGCTGGGAAATAGTAGCAAATAGGATAATCAGAAAAGAGTGAGCAGTGTAGGATGGTATTGTGTATTGGTATCAGAGATGACATTGCAGAGACTATTTTTAAAATTCAGACCTTTAAAAATTCAATGTAGTTTTTAAACTTCAAAGACAAGTTGACTGCACATAATATTCTACAGTCATATTTTCTTTCCCACAAAATTTCATAGACTTCTTCCATTGTCTTCCAGTATTGCTTGTTAGAAAAGTATGAGCCTGACTTTTTAGATTTGCTATAACAAAATACTTGAGCTTGGGTAATTTGTAAAGAAAAGAAGTTTATTTAGCTCATAGTTTTGGAGGCTAAGATTGGGTGGTCTCATTAATTTGCTCTTTGGTGAGCATCTTCTGGCAGATGGCATCATGGTGAGGGTGTGAGAGAGAGATCACATGAAGAGACAGGAAGTCAGAAAGTGAGGAGAACTTGGGCTTACTGTTTTTATAACAACTCACTCTCACAAAAACTAACTCACTTTGTCAGATTAGCATTAATTTCTTCCTAAGGCAGTGCCCTAATGATCTAATTACCTTACACTAAGCCCCATTACTGAAAAGTCCCAACTCCCAACATTGTTATACTGGAAACAAGCTTCCAACACACTAACTTTTAGGGGACAGGTTCAAATCATATCCAAACCAGAGCAGTGCCAGAAGGAATTTTTTCCCATTATAAGTGTCTTCCTTTTTCTGCTGGGATATTGCAAGAAAATGTTCATCATCCTTACAATTTAATTGATGTTCAATAATCTAAACAGTATGTGTCCCAATGACTAAGTTTTATTTTTTTGTGTGAAAATGTGCTGTTTTCATCAGTAGATTAGATAGTTCAATCATTTCAGAGGAATTTTCATCTTGTACTCTATCTCTGATTTTTAAAAGTATTACCTGAAATAGTTCTAGCCTCTGTAACTATTAAGTGTTGTTGAAAGTGCATGGCATGGGATATTATCATAGGTTGTAATTGACTTCTTAGCTAAGAGACCAAAAGCACTAGCAGCAAAAACAACAACAACAACAAAACAGATACATTGGATGTAATCAAAATTAAATTTCTGTGCTTTAATGAACACTTTCAAGAATGTGAAAAGACAGCCTGCAGAGAGAAATACTTGTAAATCATATATCTGAAAAGGGTCTAGTATTCAAAATATACAAAAAATTCATAGTTCAACAACCAAAAAAGACAACCCAATTTGAAAATGGGCAAAGGATTTGAATAGATATTTTTTCCTAAGAAAGTATACAAATGACCAATAAGCATATGAAAAGAGGCTCAACATCATTAGCCAGATGCAAATTAAACCTACAATCAGATACCATTTCTCGCTCATCAGGAAGATTATAATAAAAAAGATGGACAAAATTAAGGGTTGGTAAGAATATGGGCAATTGATACACTCATACATGGCGGATGGGACTGTAAACATAATACAACTTGTGAAAACTGTGGCTCTTCTTCAAAGTTAAACAGAATTCTACCTCTGAGTATATACTCAAGAAAAGTGAAACTTCTATACAAAAGTTTATACATGGAAGTTCATAGTCAGCAATATTCATAATTGCCCCCAAGTGGAAACAATCCAAATGCCCACAACCTCATGAAAGATAAATAAAATGTGATAATTCCATACAATGGAATATTATCAGCCATAAAGAGGAATGAAGTACTGATAAATGGCATACCGGGGATGAGCCTTGAACATGCTACACAAAAGCAGACACAAAAAACCACATCTTATATCATAGAGTGCATATGGAATTTCTGGAATATGCAAATCTATAGACATAGTCAATAGATTAATGAGCACCTGGAGTTGGAGGTTGGAGGCCTGGCAGTTGAAGGGACAGAGAGAGTCATTTCTATTGGTAGAGAGTTTCTTTGGGGGGACAAGGAAAGTATCTGAAAATTGTAGTGATTGTTGCACAACTTTGAGAATATGTCAAAAGCTATTGAATTATACATACTAAATGGGTGAATGTTACAGTGTGTGGGTCATATCTTAATAAAGCTGTTAAAAACTTTGAGTATGAGTTGGGAGTATATGTTATAAATGAGGCCCTGTATTTAATCCCCAGCACTTAAAACAACAACAAAAACCCTAAAGACTTTATGTAGACTTCTGACCTATTTACTTCCAGTCAGTTCCCTGTGGTATTAATCACATCCAAAAGACAGTTCAATTTCTCCAGTCATTTAATTTCGTGGCTTTCTTGTGCTATTGCTTCTGTTGCTTCTTTTGTCTGTCTGCCTCTCCTTCTTGCTCTTTCTCTGTTTCATCCCTGGAGCTCCCTGTAGTAATTGTGGAGGTCACACATCTTCCATCTATTCTTTGCCCTTAGTCATTTCACTAAAATGGAAGGTTTTATGTGCTTTGGATCCCAGCTGTTAATTCTCAAGATCTAGAAACATTTGTTTTTTCCAATTCTTTAAGTTTCCAGAGTTTTGGACTTTCTCTATTCACTTTTAAATCTGCTGTCACACACTGGGCAAAATTTTCCTCAGGCCATTTTCTTTCTTGAAATGCCTTGATGAATGCCGCAAACTCATAGCAGTATCATCTCATTTTCCTTAGGCAACATTGCCTGTCATGTGTTATCACAGCAGTAGTTTTCCCAGATGTTTTTGCTACTGAGTAACATGGAAAATTGTGTCATTTTTGCCTCCTTTCTCAGTTTCCTTCCTGCTACTCAAAGCCTCATGTAGTATTTTAAATCTATGTGAAGGCGGCTCCCCTCTTTATAATCCAATTTAAGCATTAGGATTATTAAAGCAGTCAGTACCAAACTGGAGATCTAGGTGCTTAACATAATAAATTTTTTTCTCTTTCACACAAAATCCTACCTGAGTTTCCCTAGACACAAGCAAAGAGCTTGTATCTAGACAATGACTCAGGGATCAAACTAATTTCATTTTGTGAGGAAACCTGTGGCCTCCCAGGTCATTCAGGTGAGGGATATAAGTAAAGTGCATGGAACATTTGTTCCTTATTGCCTCAGCCCAGAAGGATCATCTACTGCTTATATTCATAGTCCACTGACCTGAACCCATTATCTGATTGCAGTCTGACTTCAAGAAGGCTGGGAAAATCTAGATTACTGGATGAGTCTCATTGTCTTTGCAACAGATGAACTTGAAGCCTAGAGTGAAGTACCAGTGGACAGAAAGGATAAGAAGGGAGGCTTTTGTTTTTCTTGTTTTTGTTTTTGTTTGGTACTAGGGATTGAACTCAGGGACACTCAACCACTTAGGCACATCCCCAGCCATTGTTTGTATTTTATTTAGAGACAAGTTCTTACTGAATTGCTTAGGGCCTTGCTAAATTGCCAAGGCTGGCTTTGAATTTTCAATCTTCCTGCCTCAGCCTCTCGAGCTGCTGGGGTTACAGGTGTGTACCACCATGCTGGGCTAAGAGAGGCTTCTTGTTGTTTAATAATAAGGGGAAAGAGGATCAAATAGATTCACAAGGAAGGAGAATTAAGTTGTCTCTATCACTAGGAAGTCTCTATCATTCAGCAACTATCCCTAGGCTCCCGAACTAACTCTGTAAATTGATCAGCATAATAAAGACACACAGCTTGCTGGTACTAAATGCTGGTGAGGTTGTTGCCAGGCAATGGGTTCCTCAGTTCTTGTCTTCCAAAAAGAAAGACTTCAGACACAGAGATACAGATAGAATAAGCATAAAGGGTTTATTTAGAGAAGTGAAAGTACACTCCAGAGAAGTAGATTTGGCTTGCTCAAGAGAGGAGGTAGTCTTATATATTCTATGTTATGGGTTTTTATGGCTTGCTTGGGATCCTCCTTCCTCATGAATTGTGCATTTGGGGCCATTACAACCAGTTCCTGTCTTGGTTTAGTGTTGGGGCACTAACTCTGTCATATTGAAATTTTTTCCAGCATCACCTCAGCAAAACCCACGGAGGTTTCCTGTCAGGTGTGGTGGCACACACCATTGGCTCAAGGAGACTGCAGGTAGGAGATTGCAAGTTCAAAGCCAGCCTCAGCAACTTAGTGAGATTCTAAGTGTAAGGCCAGATGACCAAAAGGAGACAAATTAAAACCATGGAGCAAGGCTCTATTGATGTACATTCCCGGGCGAGACTCCTCAGTCCAATAGAGTGGTCGGTGAAAACCGAGCACATGCTCCATGGCATAGAAATTTTATGGGCTTGGGGCAGGAAGGGGAGGGCCTGGGGCAGGAAAAGGATGTTTTTGGAGTCCCGCATCCCTCTGGGGTTGGTCAGGGGATCCTGCTGGGATCTGTGTCCTTCCAAGATGGGTCAGGAAAGGTCCACTGATTATTAGGAGACGCAATTACTGCTTACGTGTCAGCATCTGATTGGTTGTTCTGTTGCGCCTGCGGGCTGCTTGATGCTTCCTTCCCTTTGGCCGCCTTAAACCAACCTAACACTAAGCAACTTAGCAAGACCCTGTCTCAAAGTAAAAAATAATTTCCCAAATGACATTGCAAGAAATCGAGGGTCACCCAAAGGTCAAAGGGCAGTGCTTTGGTGTCCTGCACCTGCTTCAGAGTTGGAAAGGTCTTTAAGCAGGTTATTCGTGGCTCTCTTCAGTTTTAAGAAGGTAGCATCTGACTGTGAAGGAGGCAGTTTATGGATGGTGTTCTCCTTTGCCCTAACATGAAGCGAGCCCTGTTCTCCCCGATCCTGTGCCCATGTCCTAACAACAGGGTCAGCCCAAACTCTACCTTATGCCTCTTGTCATGCTATTTAATATTTGAGTGATTTTAATTATAAGTTTCAAATGAAGAACTATAAAGAAGAAAGTTAGCTAGAGGGAGTAAGAACACATGTTTGTTCACCTTTTCCTTACTGGGACAAAATAATTCTGGAAATTTCAGAGGATTGCCATGGGGACCCCGTGCACAGTAAACTCCATAATGACTCCAAAACCTGACAATGGAAGGAGAAGAGAGCAGAAAGGAGCCACATAGGCATTTCCTAGGGGAGAGGGTGGAGAGATGTTGGTTTACTGAGATCAATAAAATGTTTTTTTTATCTTTTGGTAAAGCAACATTTCCTGTCTTATTAGTTATACATTGCTTTTCAGCATAACCATTACACACAGTCATTGGCTAATTGTATAACACTGCCTTAACCATATCCTTACTGTCAGCCGTTCTCATTGTCACCAACTTTTATTTATCTCTTTGTGGTACTGGGATTGAACCCAGGGCCTTACATATGCTGGGCAACTACTCCATCACTGAGCCCACCCTCAACCTGTTTTATTTTATTTTGAGATAAGGTATCTCTATGTTGCCCAAGCTGTCTTCAAACTTGCAATTCTTCTTGCCTCCACCTCCTGAGTAGCTGTGACTTTTTTTTTTAAAGAGTTTTGTCCTCAAATTTTTATTTTTTGAAAAATAATGAAAAGCAGAAATAGCATAATTGGTTCCCACATCCTACAAATAGCTGTTTCTTAACATTTTTTTGCCCCTTTTGTCTTATTATTATAAATTGTGGTATTATGGAAAGAAAAGTAATTTCTACACTGGGTCACTGCATTAGCAATATCAGTCTACCAATACACGTGTCAGCTAGTCAATACCTAGTCACTTCCCACTCTGTGCTCAAGTTTCTAGGGATACAAAAAATTAATGGCATATGGTACCTATTCTTAAGAAAAAACCAATGTAGCCAGAGAGGCATACTAACTCACAGGAAACCAATGCTAAGTAGGAAGAGACTGAAAGTAATAGAAATACATGATAGGCTGAAAGAATTAATAGAATCAGAGTTACAAAGGATAGAAATTGTTCACTCTGCCCTCCCTTTTTCTAAATGAATGCTCTCTGCATCATTGCTTGCTAAAGTGTTTCCAGTGATGAAAATCCACTACTTAAATGTGGAGCCCATTCTCTTTCAGAGAGCTCTGTATGCCAGCCAGTTCTTACACGCAACTAAAACAGGTTCACTCCTGCTCCTACTGTGCGCTATCACTGGGTGGAGTTTGTAAGCAAAAGACTAGAGGCTGGGTGTCCGGGGCACCCTGAGATGTTACTCAACTCTCCTTCCTCCAGCCAGCTGGAGGTTCTGAATTTACCCTATTGCTTTTCAGACTTGGGTTTTTAACCTGAAGACTGGGCAATAGAAGAGCCAACCAAGTCTCTATGACTGAAAGCTTGGGAGGTTGTTGCCACCCTCTGGCCACATTGAGTGTCCATCTCTAGTTTCTACAAAAAGGACCAACAGATCGCCTTTCCCATTAGCCTCTATACTTCTCTTGGTAGGAGTCAACGGGGAGCCATATGTGAGCAAATATTACAGGATTTGAAATGCAGCCTGAATTACCTGAATGCTATAGCTAAGATTTTCTATTACCGCCAGTGGGATAAAGAGGCAGCCAGTGCCTTTGTACTACTCCCTTTATTCACAGTTTCCCATGTCAGATGCTAGGCAGGTACTAGGTAGGGGTGATCACTTGGGCTTGTGGGGTAAAAGTTGCTGCCCCTTTACATGATAATATTTCTCCGATGTTGTTTTCCTTTTTTATTTGTTTCAGATAGGGCCTTCCAAAGAACTTACAAGGACTCAGCCAAATAGCCAAGGCACTCTGACTGACTCTTTTTAGGTGACCTAGAGGAAACTTTGCTGATTATCATATTGAAGTCTCCACCCAGAGGAATTCCCAGCTGCCCTTTTTCTAAACACAGGATAATCACTCAGTGAGCATGCTCAGGAACATGCCCTCCTCTACATATAATGACTGGTCTTTCCTATGCGAATATATATTCATTTCCCAAATAAAAGCCCCTTGCTTTCTTTGATCAAGAAGATACTCCCTTGAGAATAATCTGCAGGGTTCTCCCTACTTGCTTCAAGTAATAAACTTCTCTTCACTTTTCTGTCTCCTGCTTGCATTTGGTGACACCCACAGCCAAAATCCTACCACCCAGGTCTGTCTCAGACCACCAGGTTCTTCATCCTAGTTCACATCCATCTCTACAAGGACTCTGGGGTCACCACTCCTATCCTCTTTTCTAACTCCATTTCCCTTCTGTCCCCAGTTCCGGAAACCAGAAGCAAGTTTCCCATGGCACTAAGGAAGCTTAGGCTTCAGGAGCTGTGGTGTCCATGTGTCCTATCTAAGGTTGGGTTTCTCCTTCAGAGCATTTGAATAACGTAGTCTGTTCTCCACCATTATAGTCTATCCATTACATATCCCCCCCTGCCGCTTCTCTTTTTTCATCAAAATCACCTGGTTGGAGCCAACTCCAGCTTAGCATGCACCAGCTAGCTCAAAATAGCTGGAGAACATTCAACCATGTGGATAGGTCTCATTTAAATTTATGACTGCTGGTGTCGGGGGAGCCCTTAAGCTGCCTGGTGGTCCATCTACATTCTTGTCCCTTCTCAAGCTCACTTTCCCCAACTCTTTCATATCTTCTCCATTTTCCTCCAGTTTCCACTACTTCCTCTTCATTCTCACTCTCAGCTGCTTCCCATTTCACAAAGAGCATAAAAACACAGAAAATCCCTTTTTTATGTTTCCACAAGCAATTCACCTACAGGTCTACATCCACTCCTTTGTTGCACACCTTCTTATTGGTGACCATGGGTGACATTTTCCCTTCACCAATGAAAGCAGGGAATACATCTTCTCTCATTTGCTAGTAGATAGCTCTCAGCTGTCTTCCTTTTTCCCTACCTTTGCTCTCCACCCCCACTCCAACTGCATTGTTCCCCTTATCAACTTATAAACTATTATAGCTTCCAGCATAAAACTCCCTTCTCTGGACCACTGTCATACAAAACCAGCCAAGGTTATCTGGTTCTCAAATACCTGGTGACAATTTAACCTGAAGGACTATGTTTCCTCCAAGAGAGACAGGTCCTTTGATTCTTTAACCAAATGACAGGTCCAGTGAGACAAAGATAGTTTCTGAGTGAATGTTCATTGTGATGCACACAAAGTACAATAGGCAAAAACGAGGAAAAGGAATATGTGAAAATATACACAAAAAAAGGAGTAAAAGAAAAATCACAAACAGTCTGATAGAAATAAACTAAACACTAAGCATCCATGTAAGAAATTGTCCAAATGGTCTGGGAGAACATTCCCTTCAAGGTGGCAATTGTATTGGTCCAGAATGCCATTAAGCTGCTAACAATGAAATCAAAGAAATGTTCATTCAAATGAGTTCTCAAGCGGTGGAGTCACAGTAAGATGTGTCCCAAATGGCAACCTAAGGCAATGGTATTTATTTTCCCAGAAGGTGTATTATCTTAGTTTTCAGATGTTAATTTTTTGGGGAAAGTTCCCAGGCATCAGCTACCTCATTTGCATATCCATGCCCACTTGTCAATATGGCTGTCAACCAATTAATTGTTAAGGTGATTGTCAGCCACTCAGCTGTTACAGCTAGCGGCATTGTCAGAAAAAAAGCTTAAAATGGAGTTAATACAGTCACATCAGTCATAATCAAACTGTGAGTTCGGAGTTTCAAGAATCTCAGAAGAGCAAAACACATTACAAACTCACATTCTACTTAGCCAAGCTCTTTACATTGTCCTTATCAAGGACACCAAAGACCAATGAGGCTAATTCACTGGTCAAGAACAAGACTATATTTTTCTTTATAGTTAGTGACATGTGACACAGTTGAGTCTCCCTTCTTCATCAGAATATATGCTTTGCTAAGTTTGCAGTAGAAGTTTTTCCTTCCTTCCTTCCTTTTTTTACTTTTTATTTTTTATTTCTTCTTTATCCAGGGCTGGAGATGGAATAGGGGGACCTTAGGTGCATTAGGCAACATCCCTAGCGCCATTAATGTCTTTCTGTACGTTAATGAGTTGACTGATAGCTGGCAGCTCCTAGGAAACCCCAGAGCAATAAAAGTGAAAGGAGACAGTTTTTGTCATTTATAAGAGCTTTTAAACACACCTGAGCACTGAGTTAATGCAGTGATTTTTCACAAGTCCCTAGATAATTGCAAGATGTGGGGTGGGAGAGGGGGTTGACGGCCAAGGTAACTGATGCAGGCTTTAGAGGGCTGGAACTTTTAGCCTAATCCCTTGCCTCCAAACTCCAGGAGGGTGAGAAGAGCTGAAGGTTAAGTTGATCATCACTGGCAAATGCTTCATCAATCATGACTAGGTAATGAGCTTCCATAGGACTCCCAAAAGACTGTTCAGAGTTTCCTCATAGCTGAACATGTGGAGGTTTCTGGAGGGTAAAGCACCAAAGAGGGCATAGAAACTCTGTGCCAGTTTCTATAACCATTCATGTCTTCATCTGTATTCTTTGTACAAATATTCTTTATAATAAACTAGTGAGCATGTGTTTTTCCAAGTTCTGTAAGGTGCTCTAGCAAATTAACTGAATCTGAAGAGGGGGTTGTAGGAACCTGAGGCTTGGAACCTGTAAGGTCAGATTGGCAGTAAAGACCACAACCATTAGCCGAAGAGGTATAAACAAGGCTTTATTGGGGTCTGCTCTTGGGTAAGGTTCACAGGTCTGCCAGTGTGGGCCGGGGAATTTGCACCCAAGACTGAGAGAGGCCATTTTTTTTTTTTAATTTTTAAAATATTTTTTTAGCTGTAGATGGACATAATGTCTTTATTTTATTGCTTTGTGTGTGGTGCTGAGGATCGACCCCAGGGCCTCACGCATGCGAGGCAAGCGCTCTACTGCTGAGCTACAATCCCAGCCCGAGAGAGGCCATTTTTATGGGTAGGTTGAGGGAGGAGGATTCTCACGAAGAGGTGTCTCTTCTTGGTTGGCTGAGGCCCAGTGACAGGTATGGACTGATTTCAGAGGTCAGCGTATTCACTGATGATTGGCTGACATCAGAGCAGTGAGCAGTGGACCGTTTGCAGCGCATGGGAAGTGTTGGCTTGTGGATAACTTCTGATGCCCAGTCCCCCTTGGTCTAGCTGCCATCTTTCGACCCAACAGAACCGGCATCTAAAGTAGGGGTGGGATTGGGGAAGTTAGTCTTGGTTTCTGAGCCCTCAACCAGTGGGATCTAATGTTATTTCCTGGTGGACAGCCTAAGAACAGAATTAGATTAGAGGATTTCTAGCTGGTATCTGTAGCTGCAGCACTGATTGCTTGGTGAGTGAGGACCCCTCCACCCTGACTTGTCACACATCATGTGTCAGAAGTGTGTTATTGAATAAGAGTATAGGAGAAGCTGAATTTGAGTTCGTTTTTTTCCTATATCATCAGACCACTTATCTTGGTAAAATGTAGCTTCAGCTTCCTAGTTTTCTGCACTTGCATTTTTAGAGACATTTCTTTCTTTTTATCTCATTCTACAACAAATCCATGAAAAATTATGTTGGCTCTATTTTTAAATTACATAACTCTCACTCCTCCACCATACTCTGTATTTGGGAGTTTGGAGTTACCTTCTCACTTACCTCATTGCTTCTGTTTTTCTAATCTTGCCTTCCATCCCATAGACTTTTTCCAATTTCAGCATCCAGTGATCTTTTTTTTCTTTTTTTCTCCTACCAGGGATTGAACTCAGGGGTACTCCCCCACTGAGCCACATCCCCACCCGTATTTTGTGTTTTATGTAAGACAGGGTCTCACTGAGTTGCTTAGCAACCCTTAGTTGCTGAAGCTGACTTTGAACTCTCCTGTCTCAGCCTCCTAAAGTGCTGGGATTACAGGCCTGCGCCACTGCACCTGGCTTCCAGTGATCCTTTAAATATGCAAATTAGAACTTGTCACTCTGGCTTAAAAAATTTCAAGGTTTCTCATCTCTAAAACAGAAAATGCAAGTGGCCCCAGTGTCCACCTTGAGTTGGCAAACCATTGCCTCTCCAACCTTCTAAGGCTCCACTGCGCCGTTTCTGGGATCCAGTGCAGGCTTCTTCGCTCTTCTTTTTAGAACAGTGAACATCTCAGGCTCACTCCTGCCTCAGAGCCTTTGTACTACTGTATTATTCCTTCTGCTTGGAACCCTCCTTATATCTCCCTCTGCCATCTCTACCCAATTTTTGCTCATAGGTCACCTTGTCAGTGAGGCCTTGCCTGGTCACCTTTAGGAAACTGTAACCCTTCTACCCTGGGTCCCCTTACCTTCCTTTACTGACTTTCCTTTTTTTCCAGGACAGTTTTATCAGTTGCACACTACTTCTTGTACTTAATTCTTTGATTGTCTCCCAATGGAAATGTGGGTTGTGGTTTCGTTTTGTGCTGTATGCCCAGTGCCTAGGAGAAAACTACAGATCCAGTGCTTAAAAAACAAAACAAAACAAAACAAAAAAAGATTTTGAATAAATGGATGAATGATAGGGTGGTGCTAAAATGAAGAGATCAATGGAGATTAGATGGTAAACCAAACTCCGCAGCGCTGGAAGCAGCAGATTCCCAGAATAGAGAAGCAGAGGGGAAACAGCAGAAGCAGAAACGGAGCAGAAATAAGCCAAGGAGCAGCTGTGCTGCCTGGATGGCAGCTGACTACATCAGAGACAAGCCCTCAAGTTACTGCAGCTGACATCAGACCATTGGACAACATGGTATTCTGAATGACAGTTCAGTCTCTTCTGAGGTTTCTTATCTCCCTTAGTTTCTTATGTGTACCATGTTTGATAGTGAAAATGATGTATTATTTTTCTCCAAAAGAAATATAATAAAGAATGATAGCATCTAGTGTTTACATTATGACTGAAATGTTAAAAATCAAAGACATAAAAAAATGGATTAACTTAAAGCAGAAGGAATTTTATATTATTGCTACTACTGTTCCTTAAAAGCACACACAACTCACATCAGAATATTTTTGAATAATTTGGCCTGTTAATGCTAAGAGACAATTATGCATAATATGATGCAAAATACATCTAAAAAAACTAGAGAAATGGTAGAAAGTCTGTCCATGTTTGCCATTTGCCGAGTGGAATACAGTAGAACAACCATGCTACTGCCTCCTAATGGTGGTGGAAAGTATCACAACAATGTAGCTCAAGTGCCATTTTTTTTTTTTTTTTTTTTTTTTTTTTAAGAAAAAGAACAAAGCACTTGTTTATAGGCAGAACATCCATTTTGGTCTATGGTAATTAACCCATGCCTCAAAAATCAGCGGAAGCATTAATATAATATTAGGTAAATAATCCCTGCTAATGATTTGTAAAGCAAATCAGTAACAAGGTTACTAAATGGAATTTTGTTCATTTCAACTTGAATACATAATATTCTAGAAATCAAAGAGAGAAGCAAAAATCTGGTAGCTAATATAGAATAAGAATACAAAGCAACTTTCACAGTGGCCACAGCTATGACATTTTAAAAATATAAGACACTTGGAGAATTTATTAAGCATTGAAATGAAGATATATACAAAATAATTAGTATGCATTCTGCTGTCATGTACAACTAATTAGAACAAATAAAAAATAAAAAAATTAACAAAAAAGGCATTCTGTCCATACACAACAACAAAATTTTTTAAAAAGACAATTATAATGAAATAAAAATTACATATGTAAAAATAATTAGTAACAATTACAGATAAATCAACTCATTTGTTGCTATAGATTAATAAAATAAACTGAATTATATTGAGGGCTAAAGCCCTTTTGATATTTATTTTACATCTTGAAAGAAAAGACAAAATGAAAAAAAAGGAGAAGAAAAAGAAAAGAAGAGCTAGAGTCCAAGGGAGTTCACTGTGTGCTAATTTAAACTTAGGGTCACACTGCAGTTATATAGCACTTTGTGATGAATTTTTGTGAGGTCATCCTTTATAATTATAGGAAGAAATTTTATACTAAAAGAAAGAATCTCTAATGAAAGTAATGTTCATGTTGATGAAAACTGCTGGATGAATGAAGATGGAGTGAAATTATTAACAGACAGAGAGAGGCCCAGGTAACCCTGGTTGGGGTTTTTAAGACCTCAGTTCTGTGCCAAGTGTTTGGAGGATACACTGTAATTCCAGGCAGGCTAAGGCCAGCTGTAAGTTTCAGATGTGACTGTCCATATGTGATTTAAGAGATTCAGAAGAAGGAGTGGAACAGGTGGGTGCAAGCCTTGGCTGTTGGCATGGCCCTGACAGGAGGAAGGAGGTGGTCTTCTAGCTCAAGCTGAGTGGTTACAGCTTCATGGAATGCTGAATGTCCAGACACAGTGGTGAAATCCCTGAAATATGTGGAATTAGCAATGCTCCCAATTCTATAGAGAGTGATTCATTTTTTGAAGATAATGATGGCTCAGTATCCAATACAGAGAAGCCAGCAATGATGAAATAGAACCATCTGGATCCCAGCAGCAAGAGTGAATTTCCAGGAGGATGGTTTCCTGTTTGTTTTTTTGTTTATTTATTGTTATGGTGCTAGAGAATTGAGCCCTGGAAATTCTCACATGATAGGCAAATGCTCTGTAACTGAGCTACACATCCTGCTCTCTGCTTTTGAAGATGAGGGTTTTCTAGTCTTCCAGAACAAAAATCAAAACTTTAATAATATTTTAAAAAATTCTATTATATATGTAATAATGATAGCTATTGAAATATCAATTTTGTTGGAATACAGTGTTTTTATTTATTCTCTTTCCTATTTGTATTAATACTAATACAAGAGTTCTATTTGCTTTCAATTATGAAGAAGTATGACATTATTGTTTCCTTTAACATTATTTTTTCTATTTCTATTCTTTGTCAATTTTTAAATTTATTTTCATATATTGTAACAACTTGTCTAGGAATTAATTCAAAGTTTGATTTTGCTGCTTGTTTGTAAAAGTTTTTGCTGCAATGTACACCATTCACAGCTCATATTAGAAAAGAGTCAGCTATTTTATAATGTGGCTTCTTTGTTCCTAATGTTCACTAATGTTATTTGCTCCTACAGTGTATGTACATGGTGTGAGACTTAATTTTCCAGTGAATATAATTTTGGGGGGAACAAGGGGAGGACAATGAGGGATGAACCCAGGGGTACTTTACCACTGACCTACATTCCCAGAATTTTTTATTTTTATTTTTTATACTTTAAATTTTTTTTTTTTTTTTTTTTTTTTGCTACAGAGCATCACTAGGTTGCTGTGGATTTCACTAAATTGCTTGCTGGTCTTGAAATTGTGATCCTCCTGCCTCAGCCTCCCCAGTTGCTGAGATTACAGGCATGTGCCACAATGCCCAGTGAAAACGATGCTTTGTAACTTGATATATATTAATGTTAGCCACTATACTTTTATTTTAGCTTTGTGATTTCACATTTTCCTTTTAGAGTTAGTACATTATACTGCATATCTAGAACTTTAAAATCAATTTCAATACAGGTTAAGTTTTTTCAAAAAGCTTTCTTATAAATTATGGAGCTTTTGAATATATTGCACATTTTTTATGAAAGCTAATTATGATACTCACAGCGTGTAATTAATAGCTAGGATAATATAAGAGTGTTGATTTCCCTGTAAAATGGAATCGTCAACCAGTGCAAGCATAAATACATTGAGTCATATTTATCTTAATGTAATTTTTATCTTGATGTGGTTGATTTGACAATAAAGAGATTGGCAAGAGAGAATTTGAGGAATTATGGACATGTGTCTCTATTATGGCTGATATAAAAGCTCAAAATATTAATTTAGTAGCAAACACTATATTGTAATTTCTGAATTCTTTCTTCTATTTTCCAGGGAAGAAATAATCAGTCTTTTAACAAATTTATGAAGAAAAGAAATAATGCCAATAGCTGATTCCAAATTTTCTGTTTGTTAAGATTTCTAAGGAAATTTCAAATTTCTTGTATTAATATTGTGTTTATTGTTTCTTGCTGCCTTAGAAAATAATCTAAGCAAAACTCATGAGCTCATCTTTCAAGATGAACAAATGTTAATGTATTAAAATATTTTCCTCAGATCATACTTAGTATAAAATAAATAAAGAGTTACCAGTGAAGTCAAAGTCTCTTTTGTATTCCCTTTTACTAACCAATTATAATTGGAGAGGAGAAAGGATGGCTGCAAAGCCCCTGTTTGATTTTGTAGCTCCCAAATGGAACCACTGAAGTCACTGCAAAATATCAGTCATGCTAGAAACTGTCACTTATATGGTCTCCACTTTAAGTGTCAGGGGAAAACAAAAATCCAAACATGGATGAATGAGGCCTAGGACCATCCAAAGTCCTGAGATGCTTCAAGTTTGACCCCGGTATTTGGATCCAAGTCATTTTTCTGACCACTCCCTTCAGAGAGTTTTTCAGGTTCCTCTGGCAACCCATGTGGATGTCAGTCAGGACTGGGACTGATATCTCTCCATCGGAATTATTGTGTTTAGTAATTTAAGTCTTGAGATTACATAGTGAGCTATCTTCATTGTACAGCAATTTAAGTCTTGAGATTACATAGTGAGCTACTTTTTTTGTATAGATGGAGAAACTGAGGACCAGCGAGCAGTAGAAATGTTTTTAGGATATATGGCTAATTTATGGATGAGCGAGACTCTTCCTTTTTCTTCCATCTCTCTATTGCTTAAGTTGTTTTTTTAATAAATTTGAACCAGAGCCAGCAATTTTAATATTCATGAAATTTCAAAATTATGCTCTTTATACCAGATTTAAAATGGAAGTAAAACTGAAAAACTGCTTCTTCTGACTGCTGTCAAAAAAGACTTGAGTTCTAAAGGGGGAATTGCCTTAAATAGCAAAAAAAATTCTTGGGGTATGAAATATCTTTTTTCAAATGAGTGTTAATGTGATTAGATGGTTAATAGAGCAAAACCTCTAAGATATTTTGGATTGCCTGTAAAATGCTTTTGGGGATGAAAAGAGTCATTTGTGTAGAAAGTAGCTGAACACTTAATGACAGAAAAACAATTTGTCCTGTTTGCTAATTCTAGAGTATCCCTAATGCCAATGGAGAACTCTTTTCATGGAGGTCTTCTAGGAGGATCCCATGGGTGTCTTCAGCTTATCATTATAGTAGATTTAAAATATGGCCCTCACAGGCAGGGGATCAGGAGTACCCAGGTGCTCCCAATGTCAGGAGAGGACATTCAAGGTCTCATTTAATTTTGTAATAGTCTGAAATGTGTATATTGTTTAGCAGGTTTGTGAGCATTTAAGAGATAAGAACTTAAAGAGAGACTTCTTTTAAAATGGCTTCTACTTAACATAATAGGTTATAACCTTTGACACTTTAGTTTCTGTGCTATGGATTTGGAAATACTTTGTGTTAAGGATCAATTTGGGCTATTCCTTCTAACTTTACCATCTGATTATGTGACACAGTTGGAATAGATGGATTCAGAACAGAATATGTACAATCATGAATAAACTGAGTGACTATCTCATCTCAATGAGGACAATGACTTTTTTTTGAGATGATTTCTTTTTTTGAATGTTAATTTCGCTTTATGGAAAATGAAGTTGGAAATATGAAATTTAAGCACATTTGGGGAATAGCAAAATTCAAACACATTTTGGGTTAAAGTGGAGATGTCCTGTGAGGTATGGCAAGAACACTTTCCAGGTCTAACAGCTATTTTGAGATGAGTTCTTCAAGGCATAAGTTGCCTTGGAACTCTTGGGCTCAAATCATCTTTCCTGCCTAAAGCTTCCTGAGTATCTGGGACTATAGGCGGATGCCTCTGTGCCCTACTGACAATGACATTTTGGTTGTTGTAAAGATTAGAGTTAATATGTAAAAAACATTCTGCAAAGGGGCAGTTGTAAACAGCCTACTAATAAATTGTGGCTGTTACTGTTATTAATAAACAGATAGGCATGGAAAGATATAGGCATGGTGGAAATCATGGCTACGGTATCAATCTCTAGATCCAGAAAGTTTTGGTCTAATTCTTTACAAAATTGCTCTGTTTTCCCTTCAGCCACTATTTTTGCCCATTGTTTTTTTGCTTTTGTTTTTTTAATTGGGTGGGACCTATGGGTGTGGTTTTTTTTTCTTTGACTTTTACATTACTTCCTTGAGAATTATGCTATTGCCTACAACGTTTTACTGCATGACTTACTATGTCATATTCTATCTTTCCTGTGGCTTCGAGGGGAAGCACTGACTTGCTTTCTCTGAGGGCTGAAGCGGAAGTTTCAGCTCATTTCTGTTTTTCTAGTAAATAAGTCGCAACCAGAAAGGGTTGAAGTTCTGAGGGAAATCAAGTACAGTCTCACTTAGAACAATCAGAAGTACTGCAGTATTTGAAACAATATTGATTTAACCAACAGCCTTTCTTTGGAATTAAGACAAATCCTTAAAATTCTTTCACTAGAGGCTTAGTAACAGGATGACAAGAAGAGAATGATTAGTCTTCATTTTGGAAAGAAGGTGGGTTCCTATGTTAATGAGCAATGTGCCCACTTAACAGTATTTTATTTTCTTGGATAGGAAAATAAATGATAAAAAAAATCTGTTTTCATTTCATTGCAGCAAATTTACCTGTTTATGCCTCAACCAGAGTGATGGGGGTAGGGGTGGGGCAGAAATCACAGTAACAATCCAAAATAATGATGATCCAATATTATTTATATTTGGTTTTGGAATTTGTTTTGTGTACTTGCATGTGAATACGCACCTGAAGTTCTGTCTGAAATGTCACTTCTTACCAAATAAAGAAGCCTCACCATAAATCTAGGGACGAAACAGGACAAGCTCAGAAGCTAAGCTCAACTTCTCCATCCTGTCTCGCTCCAAAAGCTCCCGCCGCCCACACGGAGACAACATCTTCTTTCAGACTGACGCTAACCAAGCAGAACTGCCCGTCTCACTCTCCCTTCTTGCAAACATTCCCACCTCAGCTTCAGAGGAAAAAGGGAATAAACAGACTGTGAGATGCAAACAAAGAACTAACATAAACGGAGAGGACGCTGGGAATAAAAACGCAGAAGCAAGATTCGCTCCAGGTATTTCGTGACAGCCGCAGGAGAGGTGTCACCGGATGGTTGACTATTGGAAACATGAGTTTCATTTTCGGACCACTACATCACCCTTAGAACATCCCTGTGGGGTGTTTTTGTGCTGCACGCAGACTTTAACGAGCTTGAACACGTGTATTATAAACGTTAGCTCTTTGACATTCAATTTCAACGGAGCTTTTTAAATGGCATTGGCGGTAACTAATGCAATTTTTTCTCACCTCAGTTCTTTGGCATTTCATTTGTAGTTTTATCACTTAAAAAGTTTTTTTAGGTCATAGAATATAGGGGTTAACCTGCAGTTTGGAAGATTTTTGTGGGTAACATTTATTTAAATATTTTGGTTATTATTCACATTCCATTTCTTATTCATATACTTTGACTTTATAATAGAATTTATTCCTCACCCCCTTTTTTTAAAATCAGAATTTACTTTAGAGTATCACAGGACCTTAGCATTTGGTTATATATTGCTTATTTTTTTAAATGGTATTTATAAATTATTTTGTTACTTTTAATGAAGTTGAAATAAATTGTTGGTTTTTGTATATATATGTATATGAATACATACATTCATATGATTCTTCAGCATATAGGTAGGAAGAAGGCTGTGCATTATATCCATTATCTGGAATGTGGAATATAAACGTGATGGTAAGATTCTGGGTTTAAATCTTGTAATAACTGGACATATATTTACTTATTATGATGTGGGAATCGAACCCAGGGCCTAGCACATGCTAAGAACTGTGCTCTACCAATGAGCTACACCCCTGGTCCCCAATAACTGAGCTTTTTCACAAATTAGTTGCACATTTGATAGATCCCTGCTGAATGCTGGAAGCTGCTGCATGTTTTTTTGTGATGGTGACTTCATTCCTCTTTCTTTACCGGGATAATTCCTTTGCTTTGAACTGTGTAGAAGAGCAAAGGTGATCCCCTGGGTGTAGCCCTGACTGAGATGGCCCTGTGAGGTTTTCTTGCTCAAGGATCTTTCCATTTTATTTATCCATTAGGAGAAAGCAGAGAAGCAAAGTCTCTGGAGATCCCCCAATGGACCCATTTTCTGGATATTGTCAGGATCCACCCCCATGGTGCTACAGAGAGTGAACAGGGAAAGAATGAAACTTGGGAGAGCAGAGCTTTACATTTTGTAGAGAAACTAAAAATAGCTTTTTTTTTTTTTTAAAAATACAATTCTAACAGCTATATGAGATAAATTTTAAGTATTTGTAGAGGGTTTCCATGAAACATCACATTCACACATTTCATCGGTTCATGACAAATTGCAAAAATGTCTATTGCATAAAATAGAAGATTTAATCATGGTGACCATATTAGGAATCTCCCCCATTACCCCTGGGAACACAGCCTCCCAGAGTGGAGACATGCCTGTTACTGCCATCTGTTTCAGTGTCCCCATTTGGATGCTTCTACTGATGGATTCCTGTCTATGACGTAAAAGCAGGTAACAAATCTTGACTGATAGTAGATGGAAGCCATAACCATAAAACCCCAGTGCAGATACAAGAGACTCGCTGCGTCTGGCTTTGCCTCATTACCTTGTCAGTGTCAGGATGTGGCTCCAGATTTCCTGCTGCAATGAAATTATATTGGGGCTATCACTGGAGTACACGGCCAGGCCGGCCAGGCACGAGGAGAGCAACTCTGGCTCAGAGCAGCATGTTCCAGCCAGATGTGCCCAACCAAGTCTGTTTCCTCTAAATTTGCTATACCAAAAGACTCACCTCTACCTGTTTCTAACAGTTCCTTTTCTTTAAGAAAATGTGTATGGGGACTGCTCTTAATTTGGCTGCTTTGTCCCCAACAGCCTTTTGTCTTGTCTTGCTAACCTCTGCATCATGGGAGCTGATGAGCAGAAGGCTCAGGTTTCAGCCGAACATGTGTTTCACTGTATTGAAATGTGCACTGCCTAATAGAGTAAACACCAATATATCTGAGGGCCAGCAGACTGAATTAACTGATTAGTATCAAAGAGTGCCGGAGCCGTAAACAGTAATTGGATGTTTTCTGAGGAAAGATAGAACTGCTTTAAGACAAGGTTTTTCATTCTCATTAGCCCCTTTCTACCAGAAATCATCACAGTAGAGTGGCCAGGCCAAGAGAATACATCCTTTCTTAATTTAAAAATTTAAAAAATGTATCTATTTATTTTTGCTGTGCTGGAGTTGGATTCTGGGGCCATGCATGCTAGACAAACACTCTACCACTGAGTTACACTCCCAGGCCTGCTATGTAAATTTTTAATTCTTTTCTTTCACAGGAAAAATGGGTTCAACTAAAATTGTAATTAATAAATATTTATAAAATGTTGTTTCCCTTTGACTTTTTGACAAATAAAAAAAAAGTCCCAGAAATAAATGTCACCTCCAATTAAGTGAAGGTTTAAAAAAATATACAAAAACTGAGGGAAGCTAATATGCCATGTAGTTTTGAAATATATGAGGAATTAAATTAAGCTGCTTAATTTAAGAAACAAAGCTTGGATGATCTTGCAGGAAAATATATATAATAAAGACAAGGAGGGAAACCTATCCAGCATTATTTTCTATATTAAAATGTGTATTGTTCTAAAGAGCTATTTACAATAGCGAGTATTGAGACATACTTTAAATATGGTAATAATCAATTTAAGTATGTGCCTCTCATTCCAGTTGTTCTTTTGCCATGTAAGTCCTGAAAAGACTAATTCCCTCTCTGATGTTGATGAAGACTGATTACCTTATCTCTTCCTTCTTACTTATGACAGATGATGAGATCCTTAAATTCCAAGTTCTATGATATGCTTTCTGATCCTTATTATGCGTAAACTTCAGAAACCAAAGCCTTACCTTCATGCAGATTCAAAGCAAAGTTTCTCCCCTAATTGTGCTTTGCATATATAAATATATGCAATAACTGTATTTTACAAGGGAATAATTTATTATCTATTTTATATGTATATTTCTTTTAATATTTTATTAAAAAACATGCAAAAGTGCAAGAGTGCAATTTGCATCCTTTAATTAAAAAATTATGTCTTACACATGAATTGATTAAAAAGTTTTTTTACCCTAGGAGGTACATGGATATATTTTTAAATCTTCATAAAATAAGTTTAAATACTCCATGTAAACTTACTCAGGACATTCAAATAATAATACAATAACTGAAGATCTCCTAAAATACACTCATTCATCCACCTTAAATTTCTTTTGATGTTATTTCTTCTTCTCATTTTTTTTAAACCAGGAAAGAAATTCAGAGTAATTCTTGTTAAATCAAACATTCACTTCAGAAGATTTCTAAAACTTTCTGCAAGATTTAAACCATTTCTGGAGACAAGATTTTTCAAAAATGGTTATTGAGATTTTTAAGTATAAATTTTTGAAGCACTAGTTTTAAGATTATGATATTTTGTTAATAAATAAGGAATAATTTTAATGTTTATGCAGGTGGAGTACTATTTTATTGTATTGCAAAGAAAATAGGAAGTACTTATAAATTTATTTTCTTTCACTATCTCTTCAATTTTAAACTAGAAAAAAGGGAGATATAAGGGAAAGAAAAATATTTAGTAAACATTACAGTTTCAATTTTAAAAACACTTAGAAATGGAAAAGTACCACATAGAGCAATACATACAGTAAATAATTGTACTAAAATGATCTTCACAAGGCTTTAAGCATCAGAGGAACTTAATTGTTCTTTATACTTGTTTTGTATTTTTATTATCTTTTCTGTTTTTAATAGTAGCCTTCACACAGTATTTTAGTAAAATTTTCATCTCCTGTGTATTTTATTTTTTTAAAAGTAATAAAAGAGCTTTTTATGATTTTGTTAGGATTGAAATGAAATACTGGAAGATTAAGCATTTTCCTTGTGAAAAATGTTAAGAAAGCAATGCTTTTGGACAGAGATTTAATAACTGGTTTGGGACTAGCTGAAAACTTTATAATTCTAAGAAAAGAATAGGATACTTACACAGAACAGCTGAATTTAAATTATATTTTATACCAATTAATAGTCATGTGCTCTGTTCATTATTTTAAGATTTAAAGCAAAAAAAGGGTTCCAAGGATTGAGTTTGAAACACACTATTCCATTCAACCACCAGGGGTCACAAAAGAATATACAATGACTGGAACAGTTAACTTTCTTTTTTGGGCGAGCTCGGACTTCGCCACCCAGTATAGCAAAACATTTATCATACTCCTGATGATAAGAGTAAATCTTCTTTTCAATACTGGAAAACATGAAGTGAACTCAAGTTGGAAAATCATTTATTATTGAAAAAGAATAGAGATTTGAATAAATGCTTTCTAATATGGATTTTTAAAAACTTAAGTCTTTAAAAAAATGGCTTCAACTAGTAACAAGGGATCACACAATTTCTGATTCTATTTGTAAAATGAAATATCCTGGATATGCAAATCCGTGAAGATAGAAAGCAGATTAGTAAGTGCTCAGGGCAGGGTTAGCAGTGGGTATGGAATAGAGGTTTGAGGATGATGTCTAAAAGGACAAGGGTTTCTTTCCAGGGAAACGAAAATTCTGTAAAATTATGATGGCTGAACAACCCTGTGACTATACAAAAAGCCATTGAATCATACACTTTAAATGAATGAATTGTACATTATATAAATTATATCTCAATAAAATTATTTAAACAAGAGCTTTAAACATGTGGTCTTTGAGAAATATGAATATCGAAATTTCAAGATTCATCTTTAATCAGTATTCATGGAGTTTTGGATAATCAATTATAATATGTCTTAATGATTTAAGTTTCTTCCGATGATTTCATTTAAAATAAATACAGGTTAATTTGTTATTTTAAAGCAACCCAAAATAATTTACTGGGAGCCCTGAAAGAGAAGCTCCCTGGGGAGAGGAGATGGCCCCAGGTGGTAGGGAGCCCCAGTTTCTGAACCTGGCTTCACCATGAGCTCTTTGGGCAGCTTGAATAAGTGACTTCACCTTTCTCAAATCATTTTTCCTATTTGTAAAATGAGGGTCTGAGCTTTATCTCTCAGGTGACATTTTAGCTCTACAAATTTGCTAGAATCTTCTTAGTCTATTTGCTTCTCTGTGACATCCTGGAAACTTGGGAGCTGTTCAGCTCCTTTCCAGCAAGCTCTGTATGACATTTACACATTACTTGAGTGAGGACGGAGGAGCAATTTTATTGTCTAACGTTTGCTAAGTCTGCTTTGGGAGCAGATGTTTGAATCTTTTGCTCAATTACTTACATTTGGAAGCCTGCATAAAACATTATTTATATTTTAGTTTTAATAAAATTAGCTTCTCTTTTTATTAAAAATACCTAATTAAAATTATAAGAATTTCCAAAGTTGGAATTTTATGTGTAATAAATGATATAGCAAGTGTCAGATTCATATATATTTAATAAATATGTAGCCTAACTATGCCCCTTTATTTTTTAACTCAGCATTTTTAAATTTAGAAAAGTAGAGATATGTATTTTTCTGACATAGGAACATTTTCAGAGAAATATGTTTTGAATCATAGAAAGAAACTATATGCTCCTTTACAGCACCCCCTCTTTTTATCATTGTACTAGGAATGGAACCCAGGACCTTGCACGTGCTGGGCAAGCACCTTGTATATGAACTATATTCCCAGCCTTCTATAAAAAAAAATTTATTTTGAAACTGAGTCTAACTAAGTTGCCCAGGCTGGCCTTCAACTTGTGACCTTTCTGTCTTGGCCTCCTAAGAAGCTGGGATTATAGGCATGTACCCATGTACCCACCCAGCTTTACCTCTTCCATTATGAAGAAGATCTTTTGTGGTTACCTCTTGAATTCTCTTATTTCACTTCATTATTTATTAATTATACAGTTAATAAATAACATACAGTTTTCTTTTCCTCTTCTAGATAAATACTTTGTAGACATTAAAACAAAAAACTCCGTCTGGTTCTTCCAAATATTGTACAATCTCGCAATAATATGCAGCCCTCACAGCAAGCTGGAGGTATGTTTGTAAAGTAGGTAAAGTTTGTCATGACTCTTTTTCTCAACTTTCCAAATTTTATTGTAGCTCTCCTTAGTATTGATCCTTTCCTTTCCCTGTCTTTTGTCAGCATCCAAAAATGCAAAAACATGATTGAAAGCTGTTTCCCCGAAGTATCAAAATAGAAAAGTTGAAAAATCAGGAGGAAACCACTCCTTTGGTCATGTGGTTATGTATGTGTTGCTTTGCTTTGCTTTAATTTATACTGACAGCTGCAGAGATACCTGCTCATTTCTCTGATTTCTTTGATATTACATATTTCAATTCTGAATGTGTAGAACACCCCCTATTTATAGGTAACATCTTGGAATGGGCAGAGTAACTGAAGCTATCTGGTCAACCTTCCATCTACTAAGACAAGTGCTTTTTATCTAACTTATTCTTCAGTGAGGACATGATCTCATTTTCCAGGAACAAATGACTGGTACAACTGCTTTTATGTAGTCTACTACTTCCATATTTTCTCTGCTTGTCTTCTCTCATAGCACAGGGAAGCCTCACTAGTTATCCAAGGCTACTCATCCAACACTCAGGTCATCTAACTCCCCTACTACAGTGGCTCACCATCCCAGAACCACCAAGCTGTGTCAATGTTACTTGTCCAGGTACAAACTGTGCTCATCTGACCTGTGTGGTCTTCTGGAGACAAAACATCCAATTGTGTGGGCTGATGGGGAATATTGTCACAGGAGATGGGAAATCTAGGTTGTGTTAGACCTGGAGGCATCATCTCTGGAGATACACGGTGGAGGCATTTAGTATAAAGCACAATAAGATGTGAATTTTTTCATTTGGTGATCAATCCAACACTATATGGCAGTTAAATATATCCTTTTACTTTAGCATAGTAAGCTCACATGTGTTAGGCACTTGCTGTATGGGATCCCAGTATACTTTTGGTGGGGTTCTTTTTCTTGTCTTTTTTGGAACTGGGAGTCAAATCCAGGGCTTTGCGAATGCAAGGTAGACACTTTGCCACTGAGCTACATCCCAGCCCCCAGTATACTTTTGTCAGGAAGAATAAGTTTACAAAATTTATTTTTCATAAAGGAGTAGTGAAATTCAGCATTTATTGAGTAGAGAAAAGCTTATGATGCTGTGTGTGCTAAAACTCAATAATTCTCAGTAGATTTGAGTTCTATCCTCTCATTCTAAGGATAGAGTTTGTACAATAAAGAGACCTGGAATATATTATCATGATTCAGAGGTGAAAAAATAGAAGTTTTAAACTGTATATGGTCCAGTAGAGAAATACTTGTGTAAAAATCATCTTTGTAATACAAAGAAGTAAAAAATGGTGATATGGGGCTGGGAATAGAGCTCATTGGTAGATTGCTTGCCTAACATGCACAAGCTATGTGGTCAAGCTCTGGTTTAATCCCCAGCACCTCTATTCCAATGGCAATTTTCCTTCTCTTCTGCTTTCCAAGTATTTTGAAGTGAATGGAGCCTACATCATAGTATCAATGAGTGGATAATGAATGAAAAGGCATATGTACACTTGTGTATACATGTGTGCAGGCATACAACTCATTCTACTTTCCATGATGCCCAGTGAGTTATGAAAACATGTTTGTCTTCACCCTGAAGTAGACAAAGTAGCTCAGCACTTGGAGCCTTGTTGAAAAGTGATTTAGGAAAAAGGAACAAGTAAGGCATTAGTATAAGTATTTAGGTATATTTCAGTCTATCTTTTTAGGTATCAATGTGAGTATCTGAATGTTGGATTTTCATTTTTTCTACTAGTATACATTTACATGTTTTGGTTGGCACAGATACATCGATAAGAAATGGAGAAAAGAATGAATCCACGGATATTTTAAAATCAGGATTAGGAATACATTCAGAAGTAGAAATAGGTAGAAATAGCTTATGGTTAAGTCTAGGAAATACAACCACAAAAGTAAATGTTTATCACAGGATTTCATGCAGCATGTTTAAGCTACAAATTCTAACACAATTGTGATTTTTAACAGTATCTAATAATTCACAATGTTCCTCCTACACTTGCATTCAATCAGTATAGTATTACCTGTTTCCTTGTTATATATTTTGTCAGGTCTACATGCCACACTTGTTATAGTTGAACTCAATTTCAGAAATTATATTTTTTCACCTTAGAACATACATGCAATTTTCTTTGGGGAAATAAAACTGAAAATTTTAGACTTGCCAGATGTTTGGTTTTGAACCAGCCTGTCTGGTATTTGAGCTTTTACATTGTAAACAAATTTGAGAAAACTCTGCATTTGGGTATGCCAAATATGTCCTAACTAGGTAGCCTTTCTCATTATATAATATAACCTGGATGAACTCATTCACCTTCTAAGTCCAACTTGGCATTCTTGGGACTCTGGCCCCAGGGGTACCAGAACTAAGTTCTCCTGGCACCTGGGCCATGCTAAGTATAACCTAAATTTAAATTCTCACTGCCTTCTCCACCAGAAAACAAGGCAAACTGTGATTCACTCAAGAAAGTTTTAATTTTTCTCATATATATGGCAAGCCCATTTGGTGGTAAAGAATGAGTGATAGCTTTATTAAAAAAAAAACTGGTTTCCATAAATCAGGTCTTTTTTAAACCACAAGTTTAAAGTGTTTTCTTTAATTTAAAAAATATTAGCATACTTTTTAGTATTTTCTTATAAACGTAAAATGTCTGGCAGTGCCTAGTTAAATTAAATATCCATGTACTCATTTACCTGGCAGTTCTTCTCCTGGAATTCTATTTCAAAGTAATCACACCTAGCTCCATAAGGAAGCAGGTATGAGGCTTTGCTGTGGTCTTATGAGACGAGGTGGGGAGTTGAGATGACTTGGAGGTCCATTCCTGGAAAAGTTACGTGGTAAAGCATAGGAATCCATTAGGAGCAATAGAAAAGTTGCATACTTTGCAACATGGATAATATGAAAAGCATAATGCTGAGTATAAAAAGTGAGGAATGGATATGTAATAATGCCATTTATGTAAGTTCAAAATACATGAACACGAAATACATGCAAAGATTGACACACTTCAACCATGTTAGAATAGTTGCCTGTAGAGGAAGGTGAATGGGGGTGACAAATAGAGAAGAGAGATGCCCATAAATATATATATCCATACAAAGCAAGAGATGAGCCCTCCACAGATCAATAAAATCATATGCTATAAAAGGAGGATGTTTTAGTTTTGGAAATTTAGGCTGAAAAATTCAGACAATGCATATAGGCATGTGTATACACTTAAATGTGAATTGTCTTGTTTTGTACACTGCCCTAATTCCAATTTCTGGAGGTAGCAACTATCAACTGTATGAACCCATTTGATATATATTGCTCCAGAATCATTTCTGTGCATTAACAAAGTCTAATTTTATTTAAAAAAAAATAACAGCATGCTTTGCTTATTGTTCTATATATTGCTTCTTTCACTTACACACATACACAATTTCTTATCTATCCATCTTCATCTATGTTTATACATTATTTATCTACAGTCTATTATTCAATTATCTATCTGCCTATCATCCATTGATCTCTATCTGTTATCTATTATCAATCAACCATCTATCAATCAATTGACCTATTAATCAATCAATTGGCCTATTAATCAATCAATCTCTCAATCTTTCATCTATCCATCCATACATCATCTATTATTTATCCATAATTTTTCTTCCATGTCTCTCCATATGGGTTAATTCCTCTCTCTTTCCTTCTCTTTTATCTTGTTTCTTTATTTTGGGGTGCCTATTTATTAAAAATGGGGAACCACTTTGAAGAATGAGGTAATTAGGCCAACTACATATCTAACATTTCCTATTTAAGGCTTCCAATTTTTGCTAATAACATTATGATTTTTAACAAAGTTTTATAAGATTCACCTTCACTTTCACAAGTCTAATCATGTTCCTTAGCCTAAATTCAATCCTTGATTGGGTCCACACATACTTCCTATTGTTTCACAGCACAATCATCTCCTTTTTATTTGCTGACTTCCATGGTTGACATGGAAAAGCTGAGTCCATCTGATTTTTTTTCCCCTTCATATGACTTATTACTTTTGCCTGAATCATCATAGAATTTTTTTCCTATCCATTAAAGGTAAGTTAGTTCACCTAAAAATGTGGAAATGTTGACCAGTCTTTAGTTGTTTCTTTTGCTTTAATTATTTTCTTGGTATTTTTAAAGATTTATTGTTTAGATGTGAGGTGTTCCCCAAAAGCTCATGTGTAAGACAATGCAAGAAAGTTTAGAGGTGACATGATTGGGTTATGAGAGCCTTAGCCTACCCAGTGTGATAATCCTCTGATAGAGATTAACTGGGTGGTGATTGTAGGCAGGTAGGATGTGGTTGGAGGAGGTGGGTCATTGGGAGCATGCTTTTGGGGTTTATATTTAGTAAGCCGAGGCTTTCTCTGTACTTCATGGTGCCATGTCCTCAGCTGTTTTCCTCTGCCACACACTTCTGCCTTGATGTTCTGCCTCATCTCAAGCTCCAAGGAATGAGGTCGGCCATCTACGGACTGAAACTTCTGAAATTGTGAGCCACAAATAAACTTTTCCTCCTCTAAAACTGTTCTTGTGATGTTCTTTGGTTACAGCAGTAAAAACACTGACTAAAACATAAAGTTTATATCTAATATTCATTGTTATTTTTCATCACATTATTTCATAATTCTTTTCATTTTATCTTGTGCGCCTTTTCTCAGTGCTGTTCTGGTCACTAACTCTATTTTCAACAGTGTTACTGTGCACTCATTGCTCCTAATGTGGCCTTAATTTCTGTCTTGATTCAGCATTCCTAGAACAGGAATCTTGCTACCAGGATCTGGGGAAGATGTGAGAAGTTAAATGCCAGCCATGAGAGGGAAAGTCTGAGATATTATTAGAGACGCTGACAAGATGGCACAGGAATGCCAAACATCGGAGGTGTGAAAAGCCCATCTACGTGAGAGACTTCTGGTCTGGTGTCAGGCATTCTGTGGGCCAAAGCCACCAGTGTCTCTATTTTTTTTTTTGTTTGACTGAATGCTTTGCTGCTCTTAAAATGAATATGAACCAGATTAAGCATTTTGGTGTGAAATTTGTAGTTCATCACCATCATTACTCATGCTTCATAACTCACCACCAAAAGAAGGGACTTTAAATTCGAGGCATTCCAGTTGGCTATCTGCTAGGGAAGGAGGAGTGTGGCTTAAATGTGGGGAAGGTCCTGAAGTAGTTCCTTTCTGAAACCATGTCTAGTTCAGAATGACTGAACAACTTCAGGTTTAATCCATCTCTGAGTTTGAATTTTCCCCACAATGCTAATTACAATTAAGCATTTTGCTTAGTTTTGTATGGGCATCCATAGAGGTGTCCAGGGAGCATGGTTGGTTATAGCTGCTCAGCCTTCAAGATGCCAGTACAGCTAGTAGATGTCTGAATAATGCAGGGTCTGATTCAGTCTCCTGAGGTTAGGTTCTCTACAGACTACAGGGAGAGCAGATGTCATTTGTTTACACAAAAGCCAGTTGTCCTCCTTCTTGTTCACAGAAGCCAAATTTTACAGAGAAATCAATCTGCCTAGCAATCTTGATTGTCCTTGCCGTCATGGGTAGGCACTAATCTAATGCCACTGAAAACTAAGGAGAAGTTGGCTAGGAGAGAGGTTTTCCACCCTGACCCAAAGCTGCATTAGGAGAAACTATTTGACTCCTTCTATCTGTGCCAGATTTGAGTGCTTCCATGATTCTTTTGTCTCTGTCATCATTCATGTTTCAAATTTTTTTTTCTGATGGGCCTCCCTTATGGTATCAAAATGGCTGCCAGCAATAAATGGGACAGCAAAATTCCTTGTTCATGAGAAGCAAATTAAAAGTACTGCTCTCTTTCCCAGAAGTGATCAAATAACATTTTCCTTGCATTCATTAGCTGAAATGAAAACATAGGAATAATATTAGCAGTGTTGGGTTAGATTACCCAGGTGGCAAGGATGTTCAAAAGTCAGACAATTGTCCATCCAACGCAAAACTGCTTAAGTCTCTGGAAGGGAGAGGACTTGCTGAAAGAAAGGACTAGAGCATGTATATTTCTTTTTTCTCCTAATCCAGGAAAGATTCTGGAGATCAGGAGATGGAGTTCTTTGATAATGAATTTGCTTTTAGAAAGTGTAAAATCTCAGGATGAAAATTTTCTAGAAGAAACTCTGACAAAATTAGTAAGAGTCAGAGTCCCACAGATTTTGAATATTTAAATTTTTCTTTATATGTCTGAATTTTATACATTTATGTCTTTTTATTTTTAATGGTCACTCATTCATTTTAAGCAGGTTTCAATGTGTATTTTTCTAGCAAAGAAAAGGTACAAACACAAATTATCTTTAGATATTCCTAGAAAAATATAAGCTGGAGATTGTAAATTAAAAATGTACTGACTGGTGGGGCTGGGGTGTAGCTCAGTGGTAGAACACTTGAATAGTATGTACAAGGCCTTGTGTTCATTCTCTAGCACCATACACACATACCCAAAGGGAAGAATTGAAAAAAAAGAAAGAAAAGAAAAAGGAGAAAAAAGTACTGGTAACTACTGCCCTGAGTGTGCTTCAACATCACCTGCTTGGGTCTCTGTATCCCCCACAACTCAGCAATTAAAAGAATAATACCTGTCACAGTAGGAGACATTCTATATAATATCCATTCTATTGGTTCATGTTTAAGTCCAATAAAGTTTAATATATAGGAATCATCATTCTTAAACCTTGCTATTTTTTTGCAGCTGCTAATGAAGGATGATAATTCTGATTATGAGTATTATGATTTTTTCATCTACGTATAACAATTCTGTTACTTTTGTTCCACATATATATATGTATGTATATAAATAAAATAATGTGTTATTGCTAAAAAAATATGCTTCTCCATCCAGTGGAAGATGAATAGGCTGATTTTTTCATGTCCAAGCAGAGGTTTTAAATCTTCTTGCATTGTCAAGCTCAGTCTCTTGAGCTGATGAGAGTACCTGTGACAACTACTTCTTCAGCCTGTGTCCCAGAAGGAGCAGAAACTCTGAGCCCAACTTTGAGACTTGAGTCGGGACCACATGAACCCAACTCTGTGAGCTGACCCATAGACCTGAGAAAGAGAAAGAAAGACTTGTCATACATGGCCAGTATTTGCAGTTGTGTGCTTTGTAGAAAAAGCTGACTCATAGTACACCTAATTCCTTTTCCTGATGAACTGAACAGGCTAGGTCTATAAGGGTGAATGGGAATGCTGGTGGTGGACATGGTGTTCTGACTTCAGTTTTTAAAAGATTACTTCTAAAGTTTTATCATTGAATAAAAATGTTTGCTTTAAATGCTCAGATATAACATACAGATACTTTTTTTTTTCTTTTGGTAAGTAAAAGAAGGTCTTAGTCTTAATTTAAAAAGAGTTTTCATCATAAAAAGGAGCTGAATTTTAGAAAATATCTTTCTGCATTTGAGGCTAGGGTCCTTTGATATTTTATAAATATTATAAATTATATTTTATATGTTTTCCAATGTCAAAATACCTTTGCATTCTTGGAATCCATAGTATCATTGAACTATCTTTAAAAAATATGTGGCTATATTTTATTTGCTCATATTTTGAAGAATTTTATATCTAAGCTTACACATGATATTAACTTTTAATTTCTTTCTTCTTTTCTTTTTAAAAATTTTTTTTTTAGTTGTAGATGGACACAATATCTTTATTTTATTTATTTTTATGTGGTGCTGAGGCTTGAACCCAGTGCCTCATGCATGCGAGGCAAATGCTCTGCCACTGAGCTACAATCCCAGCCCCCTTTTCTTATTTTCTTACCTGGTTTTGCTATCATATTTAAAATGAGTGAATTGGAAAAAAGTTCTCTCTTTTATCATATAAAATTAAAAATGTCTGTTGAGTACCCAACATCATAATGAATGGTGAAAAGCTGAAAGTTTTTCCTCTAAGATCTGGAACAAGAAAAAGATGCCCATTTTCACCATTTTATTCAATATAGTACTGGAAGTTCTAGCCTAAGTAATTAGGAAAGAGAAATAAATAAAAAACAATCAAATTGAAAAATAAGAATTAAAAGTATCTCTGTAGACTCTACCAAAAAGCTATTAGAATTTTAAAATAATTCAGTGAAGTGACAGAATACAAAATTATGATGTCCTGACTCAACTTGGGACTAGGGGGAGGCTGAGGCCTGAGGATTGCAGGTTCCTGGCCAACCTCAGCAACTTAGCGAGTCCCTCAGCAATGTAGTGAGACCGCATCTCAAAATAAAAAATGAAAAGCACTGGGGATATAGCTCAGTGGCAAAGTGCCATTGGGTTCAAGTCCCAGTAACCCACCCCGCCACCCCACCCCACCAAAAGTAGCTAAAAGATAGTAATGTATTACCTTTTCTTATCATGAGGAAATGATAATGAAAGCACTGCTGGAGGCAGGTAGCCTTTGTCAGATTACCTAGTTTCCATCTTTCTTCTGTAGCGCAGTTAAATATACATTCTGGGATTGGACACACACCCATTTTTACATATCTTCAGAATGGAAGGCAATAGTGACCATTGTAAATTTGTTTCTGATTCACCAATATGGCTTCTTTTGAGAGAGAAAAGAGGTGGAGCTAGAGTTTGCTATTGAATGCTCTTGCTTTCTTTGAGAATTGTGTGTTTCTTTTACTGGTTGCCAGATTATGAAATTTAGAGGATTAAGTTATTCTGTGGGGTTTTCTTTTATTGTGGTAAGAACACATAATACAAGATCTAACCCCTTAGCAAATTTTAAGTGTACACTACAATATTGTTAACTACGAGCAACAATGTTGTCTGGCAGTTCTCTAGAACCCACATAAAATAATACTTAGAGATAAGAGAAGTGTATGGATGAAAACACATTGTGTGAGAAAGAGTGAAAACGTGCATCTCATAGTGGGAACTGCTATTAACCCTGGAACAGAGCCAGAACAATCATGGGAGAAAACAAGTGAAAAACAATTGTTTTCAAGGTAAAAGGAAAAACACTGAGCAGCCCAAGAATAGTGTATTTGCACTATCAGTGCATGAAACATCTCAGAGAAACGGAATAACTATCAGTGAAACCATCCGAGTATTTGACAAAAAGCCAGATGTTCTTTATGGAAATATTTGCCAGTGATAATTGGGTCTTTTGGATACATTACTGCTATTTGTAGGGAAGAAATGATACCTAAATGTGGTGAATAAATGTCACACCACACCCCTCTTTGCAAAAATACTTTTGTGATTTAGGAATGAGGCTTTTAAAGGACATTCATAAGCATTTCCCAGTTTTTAAAAGCACATATGTATCTTATTATGGTTTTAAAACTTAAGCTTTGATTTGGCCATTGCTTGAAAGCTGGGAATTTTCATAAAAAAATTAATGACTAATACCTAAAAACCTTCTTCAGTTCTACAGAATAAAATGATGAAGGAGTTCGACTGGACAGTTACACATAATAAACTGTGTTTTAATACATTTGAGGGCTAGGGGTGTGGCTCAGTGGCAGAGCACTTGCTTAGCATGCATGAGGCCATAGGTTCCATCCCCAGCACCATACACACACACACACACACACACACACACACACACACACACACAGAAATTGAAAGCAAGTTTATTTACAACTTTTGCTTGACAAGATGCACATACACTCTGA
>CM053406.1:121252530-121282456 GCA_028644305.1 Xerus rutilus | reverse complement strand
AAAATCATTCATGCTTATGCTAATTTCTAAATATGTCACTAAAAATTTTAACTTTCAGTAGAATAATCTCCTTATGTGCTTTATAGGTTAAAAGTGTAAAAGCCACTAAAGTATAAATATATATTTACAATTACAAAAGTAAGACACTTTAAGAATTAATGATGCTTATATTAGGAGTGCCATTTGGCCCTCTATGTAAGCAACAATCTCTGGATTAGCTTTTGTCCATGTGAAAATAGTCATTTTATCCCTGCAGCTCTCTGTGTTGGCTCTGAATCTGAGGATGTGTTGTAATTTTTGGTGGAGTAAAAATGTACAAAGTGGATGAATTTGTTGGGCCTCTTTAACATCTAAAATTCATTAACTCCTAAAGCTAAAGTCTCTATGGGAATCCTGTTTTTCATTTCCATTTATCCTTTTTACATTATATAGCTTTTTATTTCTAAAATAAATTGTCATTTATCTGAGCTCATCATCAAAGTAGATTTCAGTTCCTTACACCTACACTTGACACAGTAAGCCAAGTACCTTTCATTTCACAAAACAACTTGTAGCTCTTCCTGGGCCCTATAAGGACATTTGACTCATCCATAGTAAGTGTTGTGATTTCTGATCAATAGATAAGAAAATGAAATGCAGAAATCTGAAACAGCTTTTCCAGGGTCACATGAAGAAGAATGGAAAGGAGACTCAAAAGAGTCTGAGATCTAGCTCTGGCTCTGTGAATAAGGCTGACCTCTTCCAAATGGACAAAGGCCAAGGTATAAGGATGGATGTGTGACAGGACAACAGAGCTGCTGGGCACCTCTGAGCATGTGTCCCACAGCCTCTCTCAGGGTTCTAGGAAAATATTTCAGTGGGGGAGTTTTTTCATAACAATTTAATTTCTTTCATTTAGTTTTAAAAATACTAATAAATTTTGTGTATTAGTGATACTTATATAAATCTAAGAATTTAAACAGGGGATTTAAGGTTAATTTTGTTACTTCAGATGTTTTTACTTCAAAATGGCGAAGAATTGGCAAGTTCTAAAATTAGCTTTTATTTATTTATATCACATCATTCTAAGATTCCTATTTCAAAGTGTTATAAGATAATGTAGCTATTACTGTAGTCATTTGGTCTTGTAAAGGGAAAATGCCAAGAATAAGGGAAGTGACTATGGTTTTCTTGATTTGATTATAACTATGGAAGTTTCAGGAATGGCCAAAATATATTCCTCCTTTTTTTCCTCCTGTCTTTCTAACCAAGTGAGATATAGACACAAGAGACAAGTGGAGGAGCAGACAGAGATTGATCTATAGCCAAATGGTCTTCACAGTGAGGGCACCTACTCACTTGTAGGCATGGCTGGTCAACAATAGGCCTCCTTGACAGACCAGGTGGCCACAAATTTCCCCCACTGACAGGCAGAAAGGTCTGAGAGCACAGAGGAAAGCTAAGCTGAACTAGCTCAATTCTTTCTCCCAAGCTCACCAACCTAATAATTCAGCTTCTCTCCCAAGGGCAGGGGTGAGTAAAGCTTGAGGGTAGAGAATTGCTGGTGGTTTTCAATCTTGTCTGCACTTAAAAACTATTGGGCATCCTGAACAAATGACCTAGAGATTTCTAGGAGCAAGATCCAAGCATTAATATTTTTAATACTGTCCAATGGAACCCAATGTCCAGCCAAGGGAGATGAAGAGCAGAAGCTGCAATGAGAATTTTCCATATGAAGGCAGGAGGCCAAGGAGACAGGGCTTACCCTTCCCTTCCACTATTCCCCAGAGAGGAAACCGATTCAGCATTTTATGTGCTGTCTTACTAGGGTAAGAAGAAAATACAAATGATTATATGTCGGTTTTTTTGAAGCTGTGCTGTTCTGTTGCTTAGAATTGGGTAAGTAAATATTCTAGGACAGCTGAGGAAACATCTTCCAGTGGAAAGATTAGAATTCCTTGTACATGCATTGTGTAAGCCTAGGTAAATAGGTGTTCTTTTCTAAGACTTAATACACTCTGAAAAAGTATAGATTTGAAATAAAACTTGGGGTAAACTAAGGCTAACACAGTAACACAAGTCATTTTTTAATATGTGTGCATCCTGAGGGTATATAGGCTCAATGAGGCAGCTTACAGTGGCCAGACTCACGGGCTATGTGGACCAGGAATTGTTGCTGCTATCTGTACAGAGGGTGTCCAGCAGTGGTCCCAGCAATCTGCACCCACTCTGTTGGCAGTTTGGAGCAAATCCCATTGCCACTTTTGAGGAAAGGAAAAGTCCTTCAAAGAATCTATTCTAATAATTATAGGTAATCAATAATTGTACAATTAGTGAGCCATGATTGCGGAGGTTAGCATAGTTGAAAGCATGATAGATAAAAATAATAGAAAGAGGTCTAGTCCATTAAACTTGTTAGCTGCTCTGGAAGATTACATATGCACACAAAGATTTAAATATCTGTGTAATATCTTAGTATTTAAGAACAAATCAGGAACTACGAGCTCTGAGTTCTGTACCGTAGAAAAGATGATCACTGGATACCTCAGGAAGCCTTCTCACTCAAGCATTGTCTCCTGCCTCATGAAGGTGTGCAAGCCATCTGAGGACCAAACGTCTGTTCCTCGTCAATGAAGGTCAACAACTCTGTGTATTAAGCATGTGTTTTTACTCTGATGCTTTGACACCTTGGTCCGTGTTGACCCTGAAGGAACTGCTCTTCCCATGGTTAACTAATCCCTAGAGATAGTAAAGGGCTTACCTGTGAGCAAAACTTTCACATGCCACCCAAAGCCCACACCCCAATCACTCCTTTGAATGGCTCTTATACTTCAGGCTACTACCCCCATGCCCTAGTTATCCCAGGGCCCAGTTCTAGACAGGGACAGTGGATGCCCTAGATGTCACTGAAGTTATTTCTTATGGTTTGGATATGAAGTGCCCCCCAAAAGCACCTGTGTTAATTCAGGAATATTCAGAGGTGAAATGATCAGATTGTGACAGCTGTAACCTAATCAATCCATTCTCATTTGGATGGATTAACTGGATGGTAACTGTAGGCAGGTAGAGCATGGCTGGAGGAGGTGGAATCACTGGCCGTGTGCCAAACTTCCCTGTGACAGCCCCCACCCGCTCTTCCCGCTTCTCAGCCACCAGGAGGTGAGCAGTTTTTCTTTGTCATGCCCTTCTGCCAGGATGTTCTCCTTCACCTTGGGCCCAGAGAAATGGAGTTGGTCCACCATAAATTAAACCTTTGAAACTGTGAGCCCCAAATAAAATTTTCTTCTTCTAAGTTATTCTTGTCAGGTATTTTGGTCACAGTGATGAAAAACTAATGCTTTATTCAAAACGGCCAGTCCTAAGTCTGCTTACCTTACCTCTCCTGTCGCTTCCCACAGAAACCACAATGAAGGCCTTTTTCCCCTTATTTGTGCCATCTCATGACCCCGTGCTTCCCCCATGTGACCCTGTTTCCATGTGACCCTGTTTCCATCCTCTTGGAAAATTGTAACAGATTATCTTTCTGGTATTTGCTGTCTCCTGATTGGATTTACTATACCTCAATAAGAATAAAATCTACATTTTAAAATATAATTTTCTCCTCTGCCTTAGAATGCAGTCTCTCTCTCTCTCTCTCTCTCTCTCTCTCTGTGTGTGTGTGTGTGTGTGTATGTGTTTAAATGCACTTCAGTTACTAGCAAGAAGATTTCTGACATATTATTGAATGTGAGGGTTGGGGCGTCTGAAGTATTTTTACATAGTCTTGTTATTTAAATGCTGTCTACTTTTCTGTCATGGATTTTCTCATTGACTAACATTTTCTTCTTATTTATATCCAGTATCTTATTAAAACATTATTTTGAGATAATTATAGATTCAGATGCAGTTCTAAGAAATAATGCAGATAGACCACATATACCATTCACTTAGTTTCCTCCAATGGGAACATTTTGCAAAACTACAGTTGCATATCACAAGCAATTGATGCTGGTATGATCCATTGACCTTATTAATATTTCATCAGTTTCATTTGCACTTGTGTGTGTGTGTGTTTAATATAAACAGGTAGGTCCTGGGACCACTGTAGTTAAGATACAGAACAGAGACCACTTCTGGTCCACTTTGAGAGCCTTTGTGCCATCCTTTGCAAGGCCACAGCCCTCCCTAACCCGGGTGACCTCTATTCTTCATCTCTATAATTTTCTCACTTCAACATGTTCTGTAAGGGCAATCATATAGTATGTAAACTTTTGAGATTTTTTTTTTTAACTTTTGAGATTTGTTTTTCCTACTTGGCATGTTTTTTCCTTGAGATCCATTCCAACAGTTGTGTGTATCAGCACTTTTTTTTTTTCATTGTGGAGTAACCTTCCATGGCATGGATGCTCTACAGTTTGATTCAACCATTGAAAGTTACCTAAGTTGTTTCCAGTTTTTTTAAAACCTTATGTTTGTCATCTATATTAGTCATCGAGTCTCCACATTTGTTAACCCAAACTTGGCCACCATTATATTCTAATTCTTCTTTTCCATAGCTGATGCATGACTTTCTCCTATTTCTGGTGTTACTGGTCACATGAAAGAAGGAACTTCTTCCTATAATCAGAGCATAGCCTCTCTTTAATCTCATGATAACGACTCATTTCTGTGTACCTCATTCCTGTTTTCCCATTTTCTCTTTGCTTCATTTTTCTCTCCCATGTATGAACCGAGCATTTCTATATCTGATGTTGGAAAGGTTAAAATGATCACTTTTATTTACATAGTCTGAGATGAAAAGGGTTATATAAATTATTCACAGATACAAGTATAAGTCACTTCCCTCCCCCAACTGGAGCTGAAGCAATAGGTAATCAGAAAGGGCTCCATCAGGGACCTGTCCCCCGCTTTCTGGCCAGGCCCTAGGCTATGCTCAGTTCTTTTTTTTTTTTTTTTGGCACCAGGGACTGAACTCAGGGGCACTCGACCACTGAGCCACATCCCTAGCCCTATTTTGTGTTTTATGTAGAGACAGGGTCTCACTGAGTCACTTAGCACCTCGCTGTTGCTGAGGCTGGCTTTGAACTCGCCATTCTCCTGTCTCAGCCTCCCTAAGTGCTGGGATTACAGGTGTGAGCCACCGCACCCGGCTTTATGCTCAGTTCTTGGGATCCTATCTTTCCAAGGGTCCAGGGCTTAGACTTTGTCCAAGCACAAACTACTTAAAGTTAACAGCCACACTAGATTATTCATTATCAGCAATTTAAGAAGGAATTGGCTGGACCTTTAAATAGAATTGGACTTGTAACCCAATTAAGAGATTAATTAGAAGGGTAATGTGATAAAATTCAGATAGAAGCCACATGTATTCTTTTTTTTCATTTAAATTTTTTTTATTTATTCTTTTTAGTTATACATGACAGTAGAATGTACTTTGACATATTACACATACCTGGAGTGAAACTTCCCATTCTTGTAGTTGTACCTGATGTGGGGATGCATTCTCTTTTCAGGCTAAAATTTAGCCTTTATTATAGACTCTGTGCTTAACTCCTTTTATTTTTTTTAATTCATGTGAATGCTGAAAAAGGATGCTTATGCATTTAAATCGATTGCACTAGGCTATTCAGTAATCCAGATTAATTGCAATTCCAACCAGATTGAACTTTGGATACCGTGGCTCTACTAGCTATAGCTCTGGGACAATTGAAACCTTTCCAGCTTCTGGGCTAGGGCCTCTATACCCGGCATGATTACTCCTGTTCCCTGGATGGTAGCAGGAACAGGAGTGATTCGTAAATTTTTCCCTGGAGATTTTGATGATCAGCCAGGCTCTGTCCTAGGGAACACTGCAGGAAAGCCTCTTACAAGTCTTTGCCTCCTCTGTGAAACATACAGCGTTTGGAAACTGTAAGGAGATTGAGATAGATTGCACTGAGGAATCTGGGGGTGAAGCTGAAGATACTATAGTTTCAGAAGTGGAATGTCTCAGAGGGAGCTGTGCATCATGGCCAGTTGAGACAAAGTGGATCACCTGGCTCCAAACAGATCAAACATGAACTTGATGATTGTTTAGCCCCCAGTGGGGGAGGTGAGGATCTCTTAGGTCACTTCTAGATCAAAAGACCTGCAGCCTTGTTGGAAAACCAAGATTTCTTGCATAAGTCAGTAGGACCCCAAAGTAAGTACATTCTGACTCTGGGACCCTGGGAGACAGGAGAGAGAAAGAGAGGCATGGGCCTGATTTGAGAAGAATCAAATACATGATAGATGGTTAATAAATGTGCATGAATGATGGTATGGCTGAGTCAGAAAATACATGGGATGGGGGACCACATTTCCTAAGAAGTCTGGGACGCTATGACCACAGTGAGTCCCCTTTTCTAGCCTGTCTGAAAGATCCTGACCTAACTTTACTCCTTAAGAGTGAAGTCAACAAGCATGTAGACCAGGGAGGGCACAGGTGAGTTGCATAAACAGGAGCTCTTCTCAGTCATTTCTACAATGTCTGAAGGAATCTCACTAAAGATAGGTAGATAAGAAGTGAGAGTTTATGCGAAGAACTCTGCAATCCCACCTATTGGCTTGCTGGTAGGGTTCATAGGTTCTAGAAAAAAGAAATAATCGTGCTTTAATAATGTCATCCAGCACCTAACACCATTAAGTTCCCACTCCTTAAGCCTTGGTAATGCTAACACTGGAGATATACAGTTGTCCTTCTCAATTCACGGAAAATTGACTCCAGGTCCTCCCTTATATACCAAAATCCATGGATGCTCAAGTCCCTTAAATAAAATGGCATAGTATTTGCATATAAATTATGCATATCTTCTCTAGATGATTTAAAACTATGTAAATGTTATGTAAATATTACATATAGTTGTCATTGTCATACCATCTTGTTTAGGGACTATTGATAAGAAAATGGTCTATGCATATTCATTTACAGACACAATGTTTCTTTTAAATATTTTTTGATCCCAGTTGATCGAATTGGTGGGTGTGAAACATGCAGAAGTGTAGGACAGACTGTGTGTTCTTTTTCAAATTCTCATTGAAACTATGAAAAGTGAAGCATGAGACATTCTTCTTTTTTTTTTTTTAAGTAAAGCTCATGTATTGATGAAGAAAAGAGTTTTCATCTCTGTCTTTATAATCCTTAACTTGAAAGTTAAATGATCCTATCAGAGAGAGTGGGAGACGGTTCTCTGGTGCTCTGTAAAGGGATAAGAGATAATGTAAATATGCACAAAGCAGGAAGGGCACATTTAACTAAGGGACAGAAAGTTTTCCAGGCTGGATGTTCCAAAGGGCTCATGTTATATTTTGTTCTAGGCTAGTTCTGTCCTTGAAGCACCAGATAGGAAGTACAGTACTCAAACTAAGAGTAGTATTACTCATGGAACAACACAGAAGTTCTGAGTACCTAGCTTCTAAGCCAGCTTTCTGTGCACCTAGTATAAAGAAGATGATGTAGAAAATTAGAGTAAGCCTCCTGTCGTTTGCAGTAATTGCTGTATGAAATTACTATGTGCTTGAATGACCTTAGTAGAGCTCTGATTCCTTGACTATTAAAAATAGGGAAAAGGAATTTTATTATAAAAGAGGAAAAGTTCTATGAACATTGAAATGGAAGTAATGCTAATTTTTCAGGCTATACTGACTCAAAATCCATATTTATTTGTATTTCATATACCTTGGTTTCTAAAACTGACATGGCAAGTAAATATAAAGACAAAGTTTTTCAGATAATTTATTACTCTGCTAATTTATTCTTTTAACATTCCCTTGCTTTTAAGCAAGTAAAGCTGAAAGTCTTTGCATTTTCTACATTTGAAAATCACCTTTCCATCAACAGTGAATGTCAGGAGGTGAGTGGATTTGTAATGCAGGAAAACCCTAGGCAGTTATTACTTGCATTTCCAGTTTTGAACTTCTTAGATGCTCAAGATACATATGTCTGAGTAAGTAAATAAGTGAATAGGGTTGCTTATGAGCAATAAAGGGATGCCAACTTGAATTTATATTGGTTTATATTGACTAAAGGAGAAAATAATTGCCTCATGAAAATACAAATTCCATTCTGAATACAATGACAAAGAGGCACTGGATAATTCCAAGTGTCAGCTCACATTGCCTGGAGCAGTCCACTTCAACAGCATACATATGCTTGATCAGTTAAGACACCAATATTTTCTAATCATTCTTTATTCACTGTGTGGGGCTTTATTTTTCAAGTCCCACAGTTGTGGCAAATGAGAATAGTGATACAGTGTCATAGCTGCCTTTTTGAAGTAGATTTTTCCAGTATACAGGAAATACAATGTTTTGTTTATCTCAATTTTCATCATTCTTTTCATTCTTTTATCAGCACCCTTTTTCTCCATGCCTGAAATATTTCTTGGTGTCAAGCGGGACCCTTAGGATGATGGAGCAGGCATGTGTTCAGCAGGATGTTAATCACTTTTCCTCCCAAGAAACCATGTCTTCTTCAGTATTTTAGATGACAGTTTTCTTCAAAAGTATCTATCTGTTTATCTATCTATCTATCTATCTATCTATCTATCTATCTATCTATCCATCCACCCATCTATCATCTACTTACCTACTTATCTGTGTTAGGAACACTCTGTATACATTCATGAAATTTTTTCTTACTAATATTTTGAGTCTTCCTTTCAGAGCCAGAAAGAATGTATGCTATTCCTTCTGTGTCCTGATGTATAAGCAACACTCATTTAGCTGTGGATGTTGCTTCTGTGGTCTCTTTAAGAGTTTTTGGGCTGCAGGAGATGCTTTATCTTTATTTTTGTAATCCAATAGTCTGCTGAGTCTTGTAAGGTCTAGCCATGATGACCTATGTTATGAATGAAGCTGATCCCTTTTATGGATTTACCCACAATCCACTCACACATGCATGAATGAGTTCTATAGGATTTATGGAGATCTTGGTATTTAAGGGAAGAATGATCTGCCACCTCTGTAGAATTGAGCTCTTTTTCCCTCCCATGTCTTCTACTAATACCTCCTAATCCAGATTGCTAACTCCCTTTTGCCCTTATTTTTCTATCATGTACTGATTACTGAATTTCTCAAGACGTTCTCTACAACACACACACACACACACCCTAAACAAACAAATACAAATGAGCCTAACTCTCCCAAGAGGAATTTAGATGATTCCCCCTCCACTGCATTACATTTATATTAGTAAGCATGGTAGTTAAATATTTATTATTTTTAAAACTTCCTTGTTCACGGAGTTCCTGAATTGTTAGAAGGATTTTTAAATACCAAGGAGGGTCCTGAAATTTACAAACTGCCTGAAAGAGTAAATACAAGAAAACAAACATACTTTGAATGTTTTGAAAAGAATATAAACAATTAAAATCTCTAATTTCCATAAAATTTGAAGAAGTCCAAGGTAAAGCAACAAATGAAAGAGCTCAATAGACCTGAATAATGCAAAATACAGTCATCTCTTATGATCTGTAGAAGATCAGTCCCAGGACTCCCAAGATACTAAAATCCCAGGGTGCTCATGTCCCTCATATAAAATAGTGCAACATTTATGTAGACCTTATGCATATCCTCTGTTACACTTTAAATTATCTCTAAATAACTTATAATACCTAATAAAATGTCAATGCTATGTAAATAACTGTTGTATTGTGTTGTTTAGGGAATAACAGCAAGAAAAAAGAGTTTATATACATTCAGTACAGACACCATTTTCCCCCCCCAAGTACTTGCCATTGGGAGACTTTCCACTGGAATACACAGATACAGAGGGCTAGTTGTATACAATTTTTCATTGCTGTTTTTATGAAGGTGCATCAAAAATAAACTATGTAATTTGTTTTTAAAAGAGTACATCAAAATAAACTATGTAATTTAGCTTGATATTTCCCTGAGCTGAGTAACCAATTCAGCATCCTTGTGTTCAATATTATGTAGTTGTATAATTAAAAGATTCAAGAGGCTGGGGTTGTGGCTCAGTGGCTGAGCACTTGCCTAGCATGTGTGAGGCGCTGGGTTCAATTCTTAGCACCACATATAAATAAACGAATAAAATAAAGGCCCATCAATGTCTAATAAAATATTTTTAAAAAGATTCAAAAGGGTCTCTCATAAGAATGTTTATTTGCATGTGTATATGTCATGCTATCTGTTTTAGTCAGGTTTCTTGCTGCTGTGACCAAAAGATCTGCCAAGAACAATTTTAGAGTAAGAAATGTTTTTCGGGGGTGGGGGGGTCCATGGTTTCAGAGGACTCAATCCATAGATGGCTGGCTCCTTTGCTCTGGGTCTAGGACATAGTAGAACATCATGGCAGAAGAGTGTGGTGGAGGAAAATGGCTTAGGACATAATCAAAAAGCAGAGAGAGAGAGAGCTTTGCTCAACAAGGACAAAATGTATACCCCAAAGGTATGCTCCCAGGAACCCACCTCCTCCAGTCACTCTACCTGCCTACAGATACTACTCAGTTAATCCCTATCAAGGAATTAATAAACTGATTAGATTAAGGCTCTTATAATCCAATCATTTCACCTCAAAGCTTTCCTACATTTTCTCACACATGAATGTTTGGGGGATATGTAATATTTAAACCATAACATTATCTTACGTGAAATTTAAAGTGAAATATTTTTACTATGTTCTTATATAGTAAATTCTCAATAGAAATACTTTAATATTTTCCATTTTATAATATAAAATAATAAAATTTTGATTATAACTTGAAATAATTAATTTGTACTTCAGGTCATTTTCCCCCTCTGTTTTAATTTCTGAAGGCACACACAAATTAAGAGTTCTTACTATCTTTAAAATTATGTTAAGAGTTTAAAAAGTATGCTGGACACAGTAACATATGCCTGTAATTCCAGTGGCTCTGGAGGCTGGGGCAGGAGGATCATGAGTTCAAAGCCAGCCTCAGCAAAAGCAAGGTGCTAAGCAACTAGTGAAACTGTCTTTAAATAAAATATAATATAGGGCTAGGGATGTGGCTCAGTGGTCAAGTGTCCCTGAGTTCAGTCCTTGGTATCCCCTCACCCCCAAAAAAAGATGCTTTGCAGTCACATACTTTTGGAATGTGTTGTATGAGATTGTTTGGAACACTCAATCACTGATGCAGAATTATGCTCTATAGCACTAGAGCATCACCTTGTGATTCTTCATTTACTCCATCAGGCAGGTTCATTTACCTCTTAAATTTCCCTGCTCTGGGTCCCTCTACACATGGCATGTACACATGGAGTACCATTGAGATCCCTCTGGCCTCAGGTTGGGGCTATCCAAAGGGTGTTACTGGTGGAACTTCAGAAGTCTAGAAGAGAATGAATTGGGTCTGTCTTCCTCCTACTCCCTCCATGATTGTGGTTTTGAATGATTATGTCCCTTAATGATTACTGCCCCTGCAGATGATCCCTTCCCTATGCCCACATGTCTTCTTGGGTTTTGTATCCTTTGCTCTCATCCATCTTCCCTAAGTCCTAGTGCACTAATTGGTTCCCACTGTTGCTAGTCTCAGGGCACTTCATCATCTCTTGTTTGTTCCTTAATCTTGCTACATTTTTGAAAATAGTACCTTTTAAAAAGTATTTTAAGCTCAGCCTGTTGAGTGTGACTTACGTAGTTTGCAAGTCTTGATTGATAGAGCTATTGGTGCCAAGTGTGGCCTCAGGAAGCTTGTCCTCACCAGTTGTCAGCACTTTTACTCACCCTGGGAGGATGGCAGAGTCTCAGCATTTGGAAGGTTGTAGCACCACCCTTTCCACAGCATTCCTTGCACTAGCTTGGGATGATGTGCAGGTGGAGAGATGGACACTGGATGTTCAATAGCTGTTGATCTGTCTCTGTGATGACAAAGGTGAGTGGAAGCATCATGAGTGGGACTTGCTAGCTGTCCCAACTGACCCATAAAACATAAGAAAGCAGCAAAGTTGAAATCATACCAGCTCAGGTGACTGGTAGAAGTCCTATGTGGTGACTTCAATGAATCCTTTATTTCATGTGAAGGCAGGACACACTTGAAGGTGGTGCAAGATAAAGTTTTACTTGTGAAGGCTGAGGAGTTCCCATGCAGTTCAGTGTTCAATCCTCCAGGGCTCTTATTCTAAGGCAACAGCACTGTAAGGAGGGAGTGTAATTTTATGGAAGAGGCTGAAAGTTTTGGGCATACATAGATGAAGCTGATAACTTTGACACGCAAATATTCTTGAACCTTCCTTAACAGCAAACTAACCCTCTATCCTTTGAGGAAACTAGACTTGATCTTGTGTGTGTGTGTGTGTGTGTGTGTGTGCATGTGTGTGTGTGTGTGTGTGTGTGTAGAACAAAACAAAACACCAACAATCTCCAGTGACTTCTCTTGGAACAATTGTCTTAATGGAAGAAGCTAATTCCACTCTCAGGTCCACCTTGACCTCTCCTCATACTTCCAGGCACACGGGGCTGAGTTCTGTGGTAAATTCGGCACACCAGAGAAGTTGAGGGATCTTGCCATCTGGCGCTCCCAGAGGTTGAGGGAATGCATATAAAAAGAGATTCTCCATATGTCAGAATAAGAAAGACAAAATATAAGATTGGAATGGACAAATTTTGGCTTTTTTGTTTGTGATCGACACATAATAAATATATCTATTTCTGGGGTACAATGTGATGTCTCAATTCATGTATACATTGCATAATAATCAAATTAAGGTAATTAATAAATCTATTGTCTTAAGCTTTTATTTTATTATGGTGAGTACACTCAGAATTCTCTCTTCTAGCTGTTTGGAGATAAACAATAAGTATTGTTAACTATATTTAGCTTACTCTGAATGAGAACAATATAGCTTATTTCTTCTATCTAATTGTAACTTTGTAACTATTGATCAACCTCCCCCTATTCCCTTTCCTATTCTCTACCTTGCAATTCTCTGGCCTCAGCCTTCTGAGTAGCTGGGATTACAAGTGTGTACCACTATGCCCAGAGAGATCAACTTTTTTAGCTCTTGCATGCATATCAGTGAGAACATGTGGTATTTGTTGTACTATGCTTGGCTCATTTCACTTAACATAATGTCCTCCAAGTACATTCATTTTGTTGCAAATGGCAAGGTTTCATCATTTTTTATGGCTCAATTGAGATGGATAAATTTATTTACATGAGAGCATTTTCTTGGCACCTGGTAGTGTGTTGATTCAAACACCTGGAAGTAGTATTGACTACTATCAGGTTGGATTACTGCCATCTGACTCCAGGGTCCTTGAGCTTCCAGAACTTCTCTAGCATACTGTAGAGGAAAAGCCCAAAGTCTCAGGGAAGTGGGAATGGTAGAATCCATCTATCACTGCAAAACAAAACAACAAAAGGAAGCAAACAACACGCCCCCAAACCCCAAATCAACAAAAAACAAGCAAGCAAAAAACAACAACAAAACCCCAAAACAACAATGATAACAAAAAAATTACACCTGGGATCAGCAGACTCTTCTTAGAAGATCCAAAACTAATTAGCACATTAGTGAACTTTTGATTAGCTGAAAAGATAATGGTAGCAGCTTAGTTGAGAGTCTCCCAATATTTCCCTCAAGTACAAGGAAGAAATAAAAACATTTAAAACTGTACCCTTGGTGTAGGTTGAAGATAGCCCAAACTTCAAATTAATCTAACTAAAGGAAAAAACAAAAACAAAAACAAACCTCATCAATCTGAAAAAAAAAGAAACAACAAATTCCAATAAAGCTGTAAAGCCTAAGTGTATACATAAAAGGTTCCAGATGACTAGGTCTGCCTTCTGGATGAAGATGTGGTGTTTCTTGGTGGATTAGGATACACTCAACAGGGTGGGAACTTAAGATTGTGGATGTGGGGCTGGGAGTGTAGCTCAGTGGTGAAGCATGTGCTTAACATGAATGAGGCCCTGGGTTTGAGATTCAGCCCTAGAAGAAAGAGAAGGAGAAGGAGCAGAAGCAGGAGCAGGAGCAGGAGCAGGAGAAGAAAGTATAATGTGAAATGGGAATCTCAAACATTTAGCTCCTAGGAGACAGAGGACAGAAAGGAAAAGGTTGCATTCCACAAGTATGTTGTAAAGGAGGTAATTAAGGGTCTTGCAAGATAAAACAATGCCCAAGTATTTGAAACCACATGTTTCCCACTATTAAAAATTCATCTAAAAAAACTGGACTTCACTATAATGACAGAAGGATCTGTTGGAGTAAGAATCCTGTGATCTCATCCTGATGTCAAGTAAGTAAACAGAAAAAATTGAAAAAATCAGAAAATAATTATGGATACATCCCAAATTCTGAAAATTTCTCCACCAAAAAATCATAAAAGAAGAAAACTAAAAGATAACACTCCAGTCTGAATTAAATATATTCCAACAAGCACTGAGAAATATAGCAAACCACCAAGAATCAGAAGTAAAAAGAACATATGAAGAGAAATAGAACAAAGAACAGGAAGATATAAAAAGAGAGTTGATTGAACTCAGGAAAGAAGTGAAAGAAAGGTCAAATTATCTCATCAATTAATAATAAATGATAAGCTATATAAAGGAGATTAGATTTGGATGAAAATTTAATAAGGAACATTGGAAGAAAGGCAGAAAAAAAGAATAATACAGAGACAAAGAAAAAAATAATTACTGAAAGAAAGTGATGCTAGAAGCTGGAGAGGAAAAGCCATCATTCGTATTGAGCAAAAGCTACAGGGGGAGCAAACAGACATTGTTAGAAATGCTTCAACAATGGGAGATTTTAATACAACTCTCATTGTGAGACAGACTACAAGTGATTAAAGACAGATGTTAAGGGTATATAGGTTTATACTGGGATGATTTCCCTTGCTTCATCTCAGGTGCCTGTGAATTATTCATAAAAATTGATTATGTATTATTAGATCACAAATGAAACATCAATGTCCTTCCCTCCTCCCTCCTTTCTTCATTCCCTCCCACACCCTCTTTCTTTCTTCCTTTCTTTCTTTCTTTCTTTCTTTCTTTCTTTCTTTCTTTCTTTCTTTCTTTCCTTCTTTCCTTCTTTCTTTCCTTCCCTCCCTCCCTCCCTCCCTCCCTCCCTCCCTCCCTTTCTTTCTTTCTTTCTTTCTTTCTTTCTTTCTTTTTCTTTCTTTTTTATCATATTGCAAGTAAGCTCTCAAGCAAAGTGACAACTATTAGGGCACACCTGTCGGGGATGGTTGTCAGCATGAAAAGCAACCATACTGGCCAGACTTCAGAGTCTTCGCTCTCACAGAATTCCAGAAAGATTGATCTCCGTAGTTCCTATTATTTTTAAATAAATTAGCTTAAAGTTCAGTCGCTAGTTTTCAAAACTATGTTTTAGTTTTTCTGTGGAATTCATTCTACATTTCCCATCTCCTCCTCCCTTCTAAGACTTCACTGCTGAAATTCACTGTTGAAAGATGTTTGTGCTCTGAGTGTTTGAATAAAACCCTTATCAAAAGGGATAAGCTTTATTCCTTCCACCCTGTAAAGCAGAAATAATCTCCATTTATTAACTTCATCAAGATCTGTAGGTATAGGGTTTCATTTGAAGGACTTTTCAGGGATATTGATCACATGTCGAATGTTATGCCTTCCATTCTTGCTTAATTCTAGGTTTTACAGTTGCCTTTGGTTATGCATGTTACTAAATTTACAAAATCTTTCATCCATTGCAAAATCCCAAGATGATTCTCACACAGAGGAAACCTTTTGATGAATAAACATTCGAATGTAAGCCTCATTGCTAAGGCAAGACTTCAAAAGAAAATAATTTATTGTAGTTTGCTTTTTTTTTTTTTGGTGGTGCTGGAGATGGAACCCCGGGCCTCACACATGGTAGGCAAGCGCTCTACTACTGAGTTATGTCCCCAGCCTATATATATATATGTATTTTTCTAGATCAAACAGAGGAAATCTTCCTGTGGCTTGTAGTTTGGTCTTTGTGTACTCAGCATAGGGCTTGGGGGCCTGCACTGTCCAGTAAGCTCTATAGTCTATCTTATCCACAGTTCCCTGTGGTCAATAGTGGTATAAAAACATTACATAGCAACTAGAGAGAGAGCAGGGAGTGGGAGTGGGAGCTTACACAACTTTTATTAAAGCATATTGGGATAATTGTTCTATTTTATTATTAATTATTTTAAGTTCTTGCCACACCTATTTTATAAATGAAACTTGACCACAGGTATGTGTGTGCTGGAAATATAGCATATATAGGATTCAGGATTATCCAAGATTTGGGCCCACTGGGGGTCTTGGAATGTATCCCCTGAGGATAAGGAGGAGCTACTGCATTTACTACCAGTTTAACCACCACTAAGTAAAATTGTAAAGGCAAATAAAAATTACATTAAATGGCATGGCAAATACAAATGAAATCTACAGAAAGATATGACATCACAGATAGAAAGAAAGCAATGTAGGGAACTAACTTTCCACCGTTTGCACAAAATAATATTCCCAGAAGCATGTGGAGAATTTACTAGATAGAAAATGCAATTCCAGATTTCCTGGGAATACACAGGAAGAATATCTGAAAGGTAAAACAAAAGCCTTGTAAAAAAGAGGAGTAGAAAAAATCACACAGAGGAGATAGCAAAGTGACTAGAACACAAGGTGGTTTAGCATTCTAGGAGCTGACAGCCATCACTCAGAGGCTGTGAACATAAGAGAAAGAACTCCAGAAGTCTCATCCCTGAGATTCTATAGACGATGGTTAGAGATCTAGTCTCAGTTATTATTTGAATGGTTTATGTGTTAAAATAGCAGTCATTCTACTTTCCTCTTTAAATGTCAAGTTTGCCTTTTGTAGCTTCATTCCAAAAGTCCCTTGTAGTTGGGTGAATTAAAAGAAAAAAATATCATTCTCTTCTGAGCTGTTTTGTGAATATGCAAGAGCATATTCCTGAGCCTTGAGCTTTGTCCCAGTTTCCTGGAGTAGGGTAATGACAGACATGGCTAACCTCAATTACTCCAAGCAATGACTCATTTGGTTTGCTTAGCAAATATTCAACTAGCTTGTAAATTCTCTGTGTCTAACATTTCCACCAGCTCCTTGTATGTGGCTTCATTAATTGGTTGTTAAAAAGACATTGATGTGAATTCTTGGACATTTTTTATGATGAAAGAATTTTTACAAACTTTGAGATATATTTCTAGCTATATCTCTCCATACTGTAATGAGGTAGCCAGTAACTGTTTTATGAAGAGGATACTATTTTTGCCCTGGCGATAGAAGTTGACCAAAAATGGGCTGGCTGGATTTGGAGAGACAGATTTTCATATGGAGACATATCAGGTTGACACACATTCACGAATCTTTTTTTAAAAAATTAATTAATTAATTAATTTTTATTTGTTCTAATCAGTTGTTATACATACATGACAGCTGAATGCTCATTGAGTCATTGTACACAAATTGGCCACAGTTTTTCACATCCCTGGTTGTACACAAAGTAGGGTCACACCATTTGTGCAATCATACATGTACCTAGGGTAGTGATGTCCATTTCATTCCATCATGTTTCCTCTCCCCATGTACCCTCTCCTCTCCTCCCTCCCCGTTGTTTAATCCAAAGTTCCTCTACTCTTCCCATGATCCCCCCTTTATGGATTAGCATCCACTTATCAGAGAAGACATTTGGCCTTAGGCTTTTTGGGATTGGCTTACTTTGCTCAGCATGCTATTCTCTAACTCCATCCATTTGCCTGCAAATGCCATAATTTCATTCTCTTTTATTGCTGAGTAGTATTCCATTGTGTATATATACCACAGATTCTTTATCCAATCATCTACTGAAGGGCATCTGGGTTGGTTCCACAGATTGGTTATTGACATTCACGGATCTTTGATTTAGGGAAGTTTCGTGTAGTTTATCTGGACTCTTGAGATTGTTACTAATATTATTAACTTTTATCACCTCATCTAAAACTCTGTCTCTCTCCTCCTTTGACCCTCCATTCTTCCCTCCATGCTTTCATCTATCAGCTGCTTATTTATGTCTGGTACTCTTTGGCAGGCTCTGGGGAGACGAAGTCAAAGACAATGGGCATAGTTCCTGCCTTTAAGGAGCAGTAGAAATAAAGATGCAGACATCACAACACAGAAATGCAGGCTATGGGGGAGCCCAACAGGATGGGGAAGGGGTCAGAAGAACTTCCTGGAGGAGTGACACCTGAGTTACATTTGGAAGGTCATATTAGTTCTGTGAATAGAGTAAGAAAGGGCATTTCTGTCCCAGAGAACAGCATGAAGTGTGAAATAACATGATGGGAAAGGAAAAGACAGAGCAGGTTATGAATTGCTGCATGGGTTATTTTACATAGCAACTTGACTGTGTTGGCATTTATCTACTGCTGCTTGGGACTTGGGGCTAGGTTTTTATGTGGTGACACAAGTCACTTAGATAAAAGAAGATACTTCTTGACCTTAGCCAGTGTGATCACTTTGCACCATGGCTGCCCTCCACCCGTGACAATTCCTTGGGCAGAAACAACCTTGGCTTCCTGCCTCAGGAAACTCTTGGTTTAGAAGCCTGTCATCCACTTAGCTGCAGCACCAAGATGAGATCTGCTGGCATTACTGTAGCAAGTAGGTAAATCTAAATGTAAGGAAATCACTGCTTTTTTTCCTTTTTTTTTTCTTTTTTTTATGCTGGGGGCTGAAACTAGGGTCTTGTGCATGCCATGCAAATGCTCTATCACTGAACTACATTGCCTAACACCTCCTTTAAAAAAAACAACAAACTTTTATTTTGAGACAGTTTTGCTAAATTGCTCAGGCTGGCCTCAAACTGTCTCAGCCTCTCCAGTAGGAAATTACAGTTTTAAACAATGTGGGGGTAACATTGATCTTTTTCTTATATGAAGATGAAGTTTGATCTGTAGGATTTTATATATTTTCATGCACTTGTTTTTGGTCAATATTCAGTCATTAATTAGCTCATGAGAACTGTAAAGAAAGAGATGCTACTTTTGGATCTTTTAGCATGGTTTCTCAAACATTCAGCATAAGCATCATTTGAAATTCTTGTTAAATGGATTAGTAGAGCTCTCTCTTGGAAATGCTGATTCAATGGGTGGTTTGGGCTGGTTTGGTACACAGTACAATTGGTGCAATTAGCCCTCGACTAGATATTAGACAGAAAACAAATACTTGTATCTACACATCCAGTTTTGAAAGTAGTGATTGTATGAAAAAATATTGTTTAGAGAATATTAAATCAAGTTGACTGAGTTATGAATCCAGAGATCTGACTTGATTGAAATAGTTTTCTTTCCAAAGAAGTCTACATATTCTTTAAAATGTTGGAAGATCTAAGTTGTGTAAATATGATTTTTTTCATAATAATTCAAAAATAAATATGTAAAACAAAGCACAAAAAAGTATAATAGAGAATTATTTGTCATTCAAATTAGTTCCTTTTCTTTTTTTTTTTTTTGGTACTGGAGATTGAACTCAGGGCCATTCGACCACTGAGCCACATCTCCAGTCCTATTTTGTGTTCCATGTAGAGACAGGGTCTCACTGAGTTGCTTAGCGCCTTGCTGTTGCTGAGGCTGGCTTTGAACTCGCGATTCTCCTGTCTCAGCCTCCCTAAGTGCTGGGATTACAGGCGTGTGCCACCACACCCGGAATAAAGCATGTGTTCTTATAAACTAGCTTTTTCTGAAATTTGCTAAGTAATACTAAATAATTAATTTTTATTCATTTTAATTTGTGATAATTTTATCAAAATCAGATTGAAATTTACCTTTGAATTACTTATTAAAAGACTATTTTTTCATCGGTTGGAATCATAAAGACTTAATTTTTTTCAAGATTTTTCTATACAAAAGGTTAATTACAAATCAGTCTTTAATTCAAAGCTCCTACTTAGCAGCTCATGTTATGTACTTAAATATATTTAAATTACTTTTTGAGTAAAAAAATACTCATTTGACATATTTTACGTTACAGTCTCTGATGTACTACAGTCCCTTTAGTACTTTATGCAGTCAGCCTTCTGTCTGTGTGTTCTGTTCACAGATTTGACTAAATGCAGACAAAAATATTTGAAAAACTTCCAAAAAATTCCAAAAGCAAAACCTGAATTTGTGCTGCACTGAGTACTATGCTGAATCCATATGAATGAAGTAATGTGTAGGCACTGAGTTAGGTACTCTATAGATGATCTGAGGAGAGTGTGCATAGATTATACACGTGCTATTCCATTTTACATAAAGGACTTGAGCATCAGTCAATGTCATTATCAGAGGAGTTCTGGAACCAGTCTCTCAGGAATACCACAGGATGACTGTGTTTGTTTCTCTCTGATTAGTTTAATGTAGAACAGTTTCACTCTGGTGAAAATGATTCCCTCCTATATATGCAATATATTTCAGTAATGTGTGTGAAGCAGCTTTGGGTTTTTTAGGTTAACCAGGGAAAAGTTCAGGAATAATATTAATAATGGTAGCTACATTTATGTATGAAGGTGAAATGCATTTATTCACTCAATAAGCAGTTATTTATTAGGGTCTATGCTAGAGTCACTAGAGCACAGAGACCAATAAATCACTGATCTCACATAGGAGGTGGACAAGACATCTAACTATACCATGGGAGAACTTCTGCTGTAGCTATGCTCAGGATGCTCTCAGATCAGAGAAGAAAATGACCAGCTCTGCTTGGAAGGGTTGGGGAAGGGTTTTAGGAGGAAGGTTTTGGCCACATGCTTTATTCTAAAGATGGGAAGTTTGGACCTAGAGAATAAGGTGAGTGGCAGGTTTGGGAAAACATGGGTCTGTCTGACATGGACTGCCCACATGACATGTCCTACTGTTACTTCTTTTGGAATTCATTATTATTACTGCATAAATCAAAGTTTCAGTTTCCCTTGGGCAAGCTTCTCTTTTTCTTATGTGACACGTTGGTTTTTTATTTTTTTATGTTCTATGGTCAGCAATTTATTGAAACATTGGTTTTTTTTAATACTTAAAAAAATGCCAGTTTTAGGCCAATATCACTGTCCTTGATTCTAGGTATTGCTAAACGTATTATTACACATTCAAATTAATTACCTTTAAGAGTTCTGCTAATTGAAGATTCTCATTTACTCCCAAACTTTCTATATTTTCCCCTAAGTGTTTTATATATGCTGTACATATAAACTAATCCTGGCAATTTTGAATTATTTCCCATGGTGGTTTATTTTAGTAATATCAGACATACATTTGGATCACTGATAATATGCACTATCACAGTGTTCAAAAGGACTAAATTTTAAACAGTTCTTCCAGTTAAACAGTTCAATATTGAAAAACCCACTAAAGTACTATAATAAGAATAGGCAAATTCGAGTCTGTTCTTTCTGAACACCATGCTGTGACATGCGATCTTCCTCTTCTAACTTAAAAGACCAATAAAGCAACAATTAAAAAAACTATAAATAAATAGAAGGAAGATGAGTAGAGTAGAGGAAGTGGAACAGTGGGAGAGAAGAGAGGAGGGAAAGGAAGTACTATGGCCTGAAGAGGAAAATATTATATTACATGCACGTATGATTATGTCAAATGAACCCCCATATTACGTATAACTGTGAAGCACTAATAAAAAACATTAAAATATCAAGCTTGAAACAGTTGGGAATATGACCTAGCTTCATTGCTTTGCAGGAGACTGGCTTGCCATGTTCCATCAAAGTGATCTTTTGCTGGGGATCCACATTGTACAAGTGAAGTTCAGCAAAAGTTCTCAATGGTTGTCCTGCTTACAAGCTTTACATGCAAGGGTGGGATTTTCTGTTCAAGAACACAAATTTAATCATAAAGTAAACCCCTCCACTAATTTTTTTCACTGTCACCAAACTCTGAACCATGCAGGAAATCCTTTTGTAAGCAAATTCCCACCCCCAGTCCCCTGGCTGTTTAGTCTATACTGGGTTAAGTTTGGGCTCACTTACTCCTTTGATTGGCAAGCTCAGTACTAGAAACAACAATTGCACAGAGCCACTCTCATCAGAAGTTCCCCGCCTTCCATCCTCCCAATCTGAAAACTCTTTCAGCTTTATTTGGACTGAAACTTGATGAGAGCTTCGCTAGACAGGAAACATACCCCTCCTCCTGAAAATGCCACTGACGGAAGGACATCGTTTCTCACAGACTGCTTCAAGGACCCAAGCTGCCCCATGGCTTGGGAATTTTGACCCTTGTCAAAGAAGGAAATAGCTTAATATGGTTTATTTTCATTGAAGGTGAAGTTAATAGTTCGATTAAAAATTACATTTCAAATGGCACATAAAATAGGTAAGATGGACAGAAATAGTAAGTAACTCAATATACTGATGTACAAGAAAGAAGAAAAAGATGAGAAAAAATAATGAAAAAAACAGGTGAATTTCATGTTGAGAAAGTAGGAGAGAGATTAGGGGTGGAGCTCAGTTGTTGAGTGTCTAGTAGGCACAAAGCCTTGGATTCAATCCCTCTGCTGCCAAAATTTAAAAAAGAAAAAAGAAATAGGAACTGGAAATCATCAAAACTACAATCTTTTTTCTTTGCAGAAGATACCATCAAGAAATTGAATAGATAACCTACAGAACAAGACAATATATTGCAAATCACATTTCTAATTAGGATGTACACTTAGAATATATAAAGATATATTACTCCACTCAATAATAATACAGATAATACAACTAAAATGGATAAGGGATCCACCCAGACAATTCTCCAAGAAAGACATACAAAAGGCCATAAGTACATAAAAAGATGCTTAACGCCATTAGCCATCAGGAAAATGCAAAACAAAACCACAAAGAAGTGTCACTTCCTACTCACTTAAGATGGATATGTGCAGAAATTGAACACTTGATATACTGCTAATGGGATTGTAAAATGGTGTAGCCATTTGGAAAAAAAGTTTTCAGTTTCTCAAAACATTAAGCATGGAGTTCCCATGTGACTCAGCAGTTGTAGTCTAAAGAAGATACCCAAGAGATTTAAAAACAATTGTACACATGTGTTCATAGCAGAATTATTCATAATTGTCAAAAGTGGGAACAACCATCAACCAAGGAATGGATAAATAAAATGATATGTTCATATCAGACATAAAGACAAATAAAGTACTAATAAATGTTTGGCATGAATAAGCCTGGGAAATTTGTAGTAAATGAAAAAAGACAGTCACAAAAGGCTACACACTGTATGATTCTAGGTGTATGAACTTTCCAAAATGGCAAATCCATTAAGTCAGAGAGTAGATGAGTGGCTGCTGAATGAAAATAGGAGTGGCTGTTAAAGGTCATAGAGTTTTGTAGGTGATAAAAATGTTCTGGAATTAAATAGTTGTGATGGTTGCACAACCTTGTGAATATACCTCTGATTTTGTGCACTCTATAAGAATGAATTTTACAATATGTAGGTTGTATGTTAATTTAAAAAAATATATATGAAGGGAATAAAATTTTTTTAAAGATAGCTTCTCATCTATAGACTGGGAGGAAGTATTTGCAAAAGGCAAATATGATAAAGGATTGTTATCCAAAATATACAAAGAATCCTTAAAATTTAACAAAAAGAAAACAAATAATCCAATTAACCAAAAATATATATTTTCATATATGCTTATTTGGCAAATATGAAGCATATGAAAAGATGTTCAACTTCATATGTCATTAGGGAATTACTAATTAAAACAATATGGACATGGTATGAATCTCATTCATTGCTGGTTAAGAATTACAGTCAGTAAATGTATTAGTCTGCTTGAACTGCCACAACAAATGTCACAGGCAGGATGGCTTAAATATTTACTTACTTATTTTATTTTGGTACTGGGAATTGAACTCAGGGGTACTCCATCACTGAGCCACATCCCCAGCCCTGTTTTTTGTTTTATTTAGAGACAGGGTCTCACTGAGTCACTTTGTGCCTTACCATTGCTGAGGCTGGCTTTAAACTTGAGATTCTCCTGTCTCAGCCTCCCAAAGTGCTGGGATTACAGGTGTGCACCACCATGCCCAGCAAATAACAGATATTTAGGTTCTTACAGTTCTGGAGAATGAAAGTTCAAGATCGAAGTCCTGACTCTGTCAGGCTTCTCTCCTCAGCTTGTAAATGGTCCCTTTTTGCATTGGACTATTAGCATCTTTATAATCTTATCTACCCTTAATTAAATCCTCAAAGGCTTTATCTCCAAATATAGTTACATCAGAAGCTAGAGCTTCAACATAAGAATTTAGGGTGAGCATAATTCACTGAAAACAATTTATAATCCATCAGTTACCTTCTTTTGTATTTATTTACTCAAGTGAGCTGAAAACTTACGTCCACACAAAAACCTGCGCATAGATTTGATAGCAGCTTTATTCACAAATGCCAATACTTGGAAGCAACAAAGATATCCTTCAGTAGGTGAGAGGAGTGGTAAAAGCAGTTAATTTCTGGAGAGCACAGTGGTTTGAATATTTCTGTTTTTAGACAAATGTCTAATTAAACAACCTGATATGCAACATTAACTCCATTCACTTAGCATTTTGCTGACTAAGAAACAAGACAAGAAGATTTAAATTCCTGGTGTCAAGTATATACAAATACAAACCGAATGTGGGCTAGAATGCAAAACTCACATGACTTTTTAAAAGTTTAAGCACCAGCTCCTAGCTGAGGCTCCTTTTGTCTCATATATTTCTGAAGGGATGGAGTCACATATTGGTTGCAAATAGAGATGGACCTGTGTATCCAGACGTTCCATATCTGCAGAACCAACATTGAATTGACAATGTTGTTCCTTGTTGCTGATGTGTGCTATGAAGTTAGGCCTTTGATGGTTGCCTCTGTAATGAAAATGTACAGATTTTTTTCTTGTTATTTTTGTATAAATGTTATAACAACTATCTACATAACATTACATTGTATTAAGTACCATCTAGAAATGATTTGAGTATACAGGAGGATGTGCATAGGTTATATGCAAATATCAGGCCAATTTCTATAAGAGATGAGCATCCATGGACTTTGGTATCCACAGGGGATCCTGGAATCAATTGCCTGTGCCAAAAATCTCATGAGCTCTAAGAATTTCCCACAGGTTGAATAACTACCATTCTATATTTGGATGCATTCCTATCTTTTGCTTGGCTAAAATGATGGTGAGATGATAATATAGAAACAGCTTTAATATTGCTGTTATTTTTCTTAATCAGAAATTATGTTCTAGAAAAACACTGTGACTTCTGTATTATTATTCTCTCTCTCTCCATCTCTATCTCTGTCTCTATCTCTATCTCTATCTCTTTCTCAAGCGAGAGAGAGAAGTCATCTGACATGTTGAGAAGGCATTGTTAGAAGACTGGAAAGACCCCCATGGTAATAAATTAAAGTCTCTAGTCAACAGTCAACAAGAACTAGAGGACACCTTCAGGTTGAGTACAAAATTTCTTGAGGTAAGGAGGTTTAGAAAATTCTGAACTTGTGCATTTCATGTAACACAGCATTATATACATTATTCATATGTTAGGTGACTCATCAATTTGGTTTATTAAAAATATGGACAAAGCAGGCCAAAAATGGATTTAGTGAATTTAGAGACAAAAACAAATGAGAATTCTTAGGCATAAGGAACTTAGATGTGCAGAAGTGGTTCTAGTTTTAAGTGAGATGTAATCCAGTACATCAAAAACCATCATTTTGGTTGTTCTGTCTTCTCCAATTGACTTCCCTCTCAGGCACATGCATGTTTGGCCAGCATCCATGGACCTCAAAGCCTTGCCCTGGGGACCTTGGAGAAGGGAGAGGAATCTTTGTAGAAGCTCTCACAAAAATCCCCTCTCTCACCATTCTAAATTTAGTCACAATAAACAAGTCAAGTGCATGTCCCATTGTAGCCAGAAGCTGGTTAAAGCTTATTGGGGTCCGCCCATGACAGATGGCTGAGAAGGGAGAGGAAGAGCTAGCTGTTGGTCAGAAGAAGGAGGAGGCAGGAAGGCATCACCAGATGTCCACAACATATGGCCATATCATCCTGGCTCATTGAGCATTCTTAAAATTCCACCATGGTTTTAGATGTGATTTGGAAAGCAACTCATGGGCAAATATTTATCAGCATTTTTATGTTTGGTATGTCCATCTAAGTTTGGGTGAAGCAATTGTGCTTGCTTAAAAGGTCAAAGTAATCTGTTTAGACAGATAAAATATAAAACAATGAGTGAAGGAAAACTCTTATTAATGCTATTATTAAGGGATAATACAATATTGTGATAAGTTGCCTGAAACTGTTAAGAAGCTGACATTAGTTTATTGTGTCATTTATCTCTTGTCTTGTAATTAATTATTGCTGTCTTACATTCAGCAGCTGAAAACAATAGGCACCTGCTAACTTCCAGTCCTGTGGTTCAGAAATCTGGGAGCCTCTTAGCTGGGTGGTTCTGGCTCAAGTCAATCATGAGGTCGCAGTTAAGCTATTGGCTGGGGCTGTGGTCTCACATCAAAGTAAGAATGTGTTTGTGAGTTCAATTGGGTGCTTGCTGGCAGGCCTCTGGTTCTTGATAACTGTTGACTGGAGACTTCAATTTATTACCATGGGGGTCTTTCCAGTCTTCTAACAATGCCTTCTCAACATGTCAGATGACTTCTCTCTCTCGCTTGAGAAAGAGATAGAGATAGAGATAGAGACAGAGATAGAGATGGAGAGAGAGAGAATAATAATACAGAAGTCACAGTGTTTTTCTAGAACATAATTTCAGAAAGATCCTAACATTACTTGTGGGTCACCAACTTTAGTATAGTGTGGAGGGAAATGGTTTTAATTAGCTTTTCAACATTGTGACCAAAACACCCAACAAGAAAAACTTAGAGGAGGGAAAGTTTATCTGGGGCTCATGGGCTTAGAAGTCTCAGTCTATAGACGGCCAGCTTCATCGCTCTGGGACTGAGGTGAGGCAGCACATCATGGGGGAGGAACCCATTGGAGGAAAGCTCCTCAGCCCACAGTATGGTCAGGAAGCAGAGGGAGGGGAATAGAAAGGGAAGAAGGGGCCTTGAGAAGAACAACCCTTCCAGGGCATGCCCCCATTGGCCAACCTCCTCCAGCCATATTTCACCTACCTACAATTACCTGGGACTGAGGTGAGGCAGCACATCACGGGGGAGGGACCCATTGGAGGAAAGCTCCTCAGCCCACAGTATGGTCAGGAAGCAGAGGGAGGGGAATAGAAAGGGAAGAAGGGGCCTTGAGAAGAACAACCCTTCCAGGGCATGCCCCCATTGGCCAACCTCCTCCAGCCATATTCTACCTACCTACAATTACCACTCAGTCAGTCTGTTCAAACTAGGAAGGATTGATTAGGTTATAGTTCTCATAATCCAGTCATTTCACTTCTGAATATTTCTTTATTAACATGATATTTTGGGGGCATACCTCATATCCAAACCATAACAGAAATTACACCAGGGCGGGAATACTAGGAACCAAGGATCAATGGGAGTCACCTCAGAGGCAGTCTACCATTAAGTTTGAGATTCTTAATGCAAGATAAAAAACTTTGAAAGCTATTGTTTTTATCATTTTCATCCATCCTGCCATCTACTAATTTGTGGCACTGTTGTTATATGACCTTATACCAGGTGAAAGTTTGGACATATTGATCTTGATGATTCCTTCCAACATAGACATGATAGTTCTAGAGCACTTCTGTATCTAACACCAAAATGGTACAAGGACAGACTACACTGGAGACTTTCCTCTTATAGAAAGGAGAAGTCTGGTAAGATTTTCTGAGGACTATTCATATTTATTCAAGAACTAGAGAGAGATGAACATGAAGCTAGTAGAAGCCAGAGGTTAAGAGACCCAATAATGTATCCAGACAGAAGGTTGAAGTTGAATTTTGCTGATGTGACAGTAATCACACTGCTGGTCATGGGATGAGGAGGGGGTGTGGAGAAAGAATTCAGGACTTGGTTGCAGAATGGGTGAGACTGGAGGTTTTGGAACTGTCTCCATGAGGCTGGGCATGTCAGAGCATTCCTTTACAGTGGCAGGCACGTCTTACTGCCTCTGGGAATGTTCGTAGGATTTTTGTCCATTTCTGTTCTTTAAGGCTTGATATTCCTAAATAAAGTAGCTTACTAATAGATATTGACATGGGAAATGTTTACTCCATACAGAGTTGCTTTTGATTTTTATACATGTACTTGATGTTGTTTTTTATCTGGTCATGTCTTTGCTGAAAAATTCTTTCAGAGGAAGTGAGCAAAAGGGATTAAAAGAATATTGATCAAGGGCTGGAGTGTAGCTCAGTGGTAGAGTGTTGCCTGGCATGGGTGAGGCCCTGGATTAAATCTCCAGCACTGCAGAGAGAGAGTGACAGAGAATGTCAGTCAATATGAGTCATTATGCAGCCACATTATACAAGGCCAGGAAGGAGTAAATGAATTCAGGAGGCTTTTATAAAATTTATTTTTTAAAAAATTAATTTATTTAAATGCATTTCAAGTCATAGTACATATATAGAGCTCAATGTTTCCATTTCTCTGGTTGCAATCCAGATAGAGTCACACCATTTGTGTCTTCATTCATGCACCTAGGGTAGTGATGACCATCTCATTCAACCATATTTACTACACTCCTTCCCTTTTCCCTCCCCCCACATCCCCCATGCCCCATCCAGAGTTCCTCAGGAGGCTTTAAACATTGTGTCCACCATTCAGAAACGTGTGAATGCAGTTAACACAGGCCCTTTTTCTCACAGGGCTAGTTTGTCTTGAACTGGTTTTGAGAAGTCACTTGATGTAGAGAGAAAATCCAATCAAGAACCTGGTTCACTCTCATTCTATGAGGCTAGTATCACCTTGATTCCAAAACCAGACAGAGACATGTCAAAAAAGGAAAATTTCAGACCAATATCTCTGATAAACATAGATGCAAAAGTTCTCAATAAAATTTTGGCAAATCGCATACAAAAGCATATTAAAAACATAGTGCACATCAAGTGGGGTTCATTCCAGGGATGCAAGGTTGGTTCAACATATGGAAATCAATACACGTAATCCATCACATCAATAGACTTAAAGATAAGTGATTCTATCAATTGAGAAAGCATTTGACAAAAATACAGCACCCTTTCATGTTCAAAACACTAGAGAAACTAGGGATAGTTGGAACATACCTCAACATGGTTAAAGTAATATATGCTAAGCCTAAGGCCAACATCATCCTAAATGGAGAAAAATTGGAAGCATTCCCTCTAAAAACGGGAACAAGACAGGGATGCCCTCTCTCACCACTCTTATTTAATATAGCCCTTGAAACTCTAGCCAGAGCAATCAGACAGATGAAGGAAATTAAAGGGATACTAATAGGAAAAGAAGAACTCAAACTATCATTATTTGCAGACGACATGATTCTATACTTAGAGGATCCAAAAAGTTCCACCAGAAAACCTCTAGAACTGATAAATGAATTCAGCAAAGTTGCAGGATATAAAATCAGTATCCATAAATCAAATGCATTTCTATACATCAGCAATGAGTCCTCTGAAAGAAAAATTAGAAAAACTACTCCATTCGCAATAGCCTCCAAAAATATAAGATACTTGAGATTCAACCTAACAAGAGTGGTGAAAGACCTCTACAATGAAAATTACAAGACACTAAAGAAAGAAATTTAAGAAGACCTTAGAAGATGGAAAGACCTCCCATGTTCCTGTATAGGCAGAATCAATATTATTAAAATGGCCATACTACCCAAAGCGCTATACAGATTCAATGCAATCCCAATTAAAATCCCAAAGTCCTTTCTTATAGAAATAGAAAAGGCAATTATGAAATTCATTTGGAAAAATAAGAGACCCAGAACAGCCAAAGCTATCCTGAGCAAGAAGAGTGAAGCAGGAGGCATCACAATACCAGACCTTAAACTTTACTACAAAGCAATAGTAACAAAAATGGCATGGTACTGGCACCAAAATAGACATGTAGACCAATGGTAC
>CM053406.1:121222234-121252030 GCA_028644305.1 Xerus rutilus | reverse complement strand
TAATACATGTTGGCAAACATAACAGAAAAAACAAATTATCAGAAGCTGTACACACTATTCACTGAAAACATTTGTTGAGGCAAATAGAAAAAAATTGTTACAATCATAATTTTTCTAACTTTGCACAAAATTATAAGCAGATTACATTCTTCATATTAAACATCTTTATATGCACTTTCAATGAACAGTATATATATATTAAAATATTTGGGAATCAACTTAACGAGAGAAGTGAAAGACCTCTACAATGAGAATTACAAGACACTCAAGAAAGAAATTGAAGAACATCTCCGTATGTGCCATTTTGCAGCTCGGCTTCATTCTGTAGCCTGATCCTCAGCCACTAACATGTGGCATCTGATGTTATTGCTTTTCCCAGAACCCACAATAGTTTGCTTCTCAATCTTTTGCCATTGTGAGAACCATGCCAAGTCTTTATGCTGCCCACAGATTGATGCCTTTGATCAATGCACACTCTGAAGGCTCGCAACTTCGGCGTTCCTCTGAGATCACATAATGGAGACAGTGAGACCATGCACATTTCAAAAGAATTCACTGAGTGGCCAAAAAAAAATTAAGTCATAATAAGCCAATAAGATGCAGAGAACCCTTTTGACTGTGCTTGCATATTGACAAAAATCCCCTGAATAAATATTAGAAGCTTATCAAAATGCATTATATGAGCTGGACACAGTGGGGCACAGCTACTCATATTCTCAGCTATTCAGAAGGCTGAGGCAGGAGGATCCCAAGTTCTAGACTAGCCTGGGCAACTGAGTATTTCAAAATTTAAAAAATAAAAATAAAATAAAAAGAGCTGGAAATGTAACTCATGTGCAAGGTCCTGCATTCAATTCCCAGTACTCTCCCCGCCCCTACATACACATACACACAAAAAAAAAAAAAGAAAGAAAAAAAGAAGACAAGTTTTATATGAAAAATATTAATTTACAGATCACATCAGCCTCAATTGTTTTGAAATCCATTTTCATGCAAATATGAGGATTCTTCTGGAAATGGGAGATTGAATATCATATTGTTATGAAGTGACAAACCTAACTCCTTGCTCCCCAATAATGAATACAGAGTGACTGATACTTAAGAACCTTTTAGATGCACATGCCTTTTTCCATAGTTTAAATATACCCCTGCATATAAAATTCATAAATAAGGAAAACATCTTTAAAAAGTTAAGCATGGATGGAATCCAGCCACTAAAAGTAAGCTCTCTTTATGCTTGAATTTTTTTAGCACTCAGGTTCAGAATGGATCTGTGTTATATTCCTGGCCCCTGAGTTTTACTGATTATAAACAGATTCCCTCCTTTATCATTCCGTTTTACTGACTGATGCCACCATACTTCCCTGGAAGTCAAAAAGGGAAAGAATAACCCTTCTCTGTACTTTCATGACTCTGAATGTATATTGAGGCATAGGCTCAAATGTAAACATGGTTCTGCAAAGAGAAGGGAAAGATTAATTTTATTCTAACATTTTTTATTTTATGACATATAGGGTATTCTTTTTCCATTGTTGACACTCATGTCCATAATAGCAAGGCTCTAACTTAAGTAAGGTATCTGGCCGACTTCCTCCAAGTACCAAGTAGAAATGAAAGAAAGCAAGATACATGAGTCAACAGCAGCTCCCCCATGCTGATCAAAGGAGCTGGCATTGCTATCAAAACAGGAAAGCAGATTCTGGACAATCACTAGGCTCTTTTTGCTTTCACTGTGTTTTGATTTGGCAACTTGTGGGCTTAGTTATTTGAATGGCAGTTTGTGTGTGTGTGTGTGTGTGTGCTGGGGTTTGAACTCAGGGCCTCATACAGGCTAAGTAAGTATATACTCTACCACTAAACTACATCCCTAGCCCTAGAAGGTTATTTTTTAAGACTTCAAGGAAAAAAAGTATATCAGATGGCTGTGCCTGTCATGATTGCACTTGCCAAGAAGGATTACTCTGAACACTCAGAGGGTCAGAGGACATACTTAGAGGTCCATAAAATCATGAGGAGAGTATCTTTTGAATGAAAAATGAATTAATTTAATTAATTTCAGAACTGGTCAAATCTCTTCATTTACAGGTTGATTTTCATCTTTAGTCATAAAGATGTGATTTTATCATAAAAATAAAGTACTTTTGTGGTTTCCTACCTAGGAACCTCCATTGTATTAGGAGCCCCAGGACTCTACGTCTGTCTAGTGTTTGCTTGGAAAGCTGGGAGGATCTAGCTTTTTCCAGTTTGGATTTCCACATTATCATTGCATATTCCTTGAGCATAATGCATGGATTCTATTGATTCTCCAAGGATATGCATCCCCAAGATCCATAGAATTCTGAGATTCCCTGTGTTACAATTTTTATTGTTATGATTTCTTCTAATTTGGTATCTCTATTGAGATTTGATCATAACTCACCTGTAACTGGAAACACTCTGTATTGGGTGCTGGGGAGCTCCTTCCATCTTGATTTTTTTTTTGAGGTGTGGTGTTGGCTATTGAACCCAGGGGCTTGCACAACTAAGTTATATCCCCAATCTCAAACTGTCTGTCAGTTTATCTATCTCCGTTTTTGTTTGTTTGTTTTGCCATGCTAGAAATGGAACCCTGACTTGTGTATGGTAGGTAAACATTGTACCTCTGAACTATATCACCAGCTCCTCCATCCCTTCTTTTGGTGGTTTTTTAAAAGATCCTTTGGGAAAATACTAGTATTCTTTCCCTTTCCTGAAGCTAATCTGATCACTTGTCCTCCGTTCTCCCCATTTTCAGAAGGCTTTCCCTTGCTGCAATCTAATGAGAAAGAAAGAGCTCTGTGTCTTAGAAATGGGCTATGTGATGAACACACCTTGGCTCTCCCCTTCTAGTTGAGAGTTTCTGCTTTCTGATTTTGAGGCCAAATCATATTCTTGTCTGGGAAAGAGAATTTATAAAACAGGGCAGTTAGAGAAATGAGCAGGTTCTGTATCTATCAGGAGAACTTGTCTAGCGAGTCCAGTCCTGAGAGGAAAGCTGGACCAGAAACTGGCTTCAGCTCTGCCTTTTCAGCAGAGCTCTTTCCAAAGGCCTTGCAGCTTTGCTCTTCTGTGGCAGCCTGAGGAGGCATTTTCAAGTGTGTGCTCTGCAAAGGGTAAAAAAGGTGAGCTACATGGAGATTGTTGTGGCAAATGAGGCCCCTGGGCTCCTTGCCAGGCACAATCACTGGATTTCACTGCTGTAGATCTATCATCTGTAAGGCATCTTGTACATTTTTTGAGACAGAGCAGTAAATGAATCTGCCCCAGATCATTAAAGTCCTGTGCGTGGGCGGTCTGTGTGGGGGAGGGTCTGCTGTAGAGGATGTGTTTGACATGACTGTGCCAGACGCAAATCCCTTGAAGAAAGCCTGTGACACTAGATTGTAGGAGTTTGCATTAATCTAAATGGCTCCTAAAGATCAATCATCTATCTACCTACCTACCTATCCATATCATCTATCTATCACCTATCTTTAAAATTAAACGGAATCTACAAAATAGCTCATTAGGGAGTGCGCATGCACACACCCCTCCCCACTCCATCCAACTTCCCCTCCCCCACTCACTTGCTGTCCCAATAAAAACACATCAAATGTTTTGGATCCAATTTCTTGTTTCCTGTGAGTAGTCGCTGGCATTATTTTACGTGGAGAGGTTTGGTTGTAAGACGAGCAGATGCTCTTTAGCTCTATCCCTTGTAGCAAGTTAGGCCAGCAGGCAGTGAGACTTTTTAGACTGATGCCAGTTTTCTTCTTAGAGCATATCCTATAATGCATAACAGAAAGCTTTTTCTCCTTTGAATTAAGGCCTTAATACTTGGCTAGATTTTTTTTCTCCCTGGATTAGGGACAGTTTAATCTCAAAATGCCAAGTAACCTTGAACTTTCCTACTCGATTTAGAGTGTGATTCATTTAAAAGCCATCCAGAAGGAAAATGGGGAAGGTGGGGTAAGTTGATGTACTCCTTACCAGATAGAGACTGCTGAGCACAAAACTCTAAAACCATACATCTGTCAAGCTGTTTTCCCATCTGGTAGTGAGGTATTCCAATGATGTTTGCATGTTGCAGTTTACTCCTACTTACTTTTTCTTCACAATAGGCCTATGTCCTAGGTGTGTGGATTCTCCACTTCCATGTAGCAGGTGAGAGTGTCATACTAAGGGTGTTCCTGCTTTGTACAATGTTCTGGTCCATCATTTGCTTTAAATCAGTCTTGCTTCCATGGAACTTGATCTTTTTTTTTTTTTTTTTGCACTGGGGATTGAACCCAGGGGCACTTAAGCACTGAGCCACATCCCCAGGCTTTATTTTTAATTTTGAGGCAGGGTCCTGCTAAGTTGCTTAGGGCCTAGCTAAGTTGCTAAGGCTGGCTTTGAACTTATGATCTTCCTGCCTCAGCTTCCTGAGCCACTGGGGTTACAGGTGTGCAACCCCACATCAGGCTTATTTTACTCTGTTTCCTCTTGTGTACTGTTGACTGGGAACTCTCACTCAGTTGTTATTGGGGTGCCTCTCCAGGACTTAAAGGAAGTTCCTGGATTCCCAGGGGTCTCATGTGGACCAACCTTGGAGGAGTTTTCTCCAGCCTTTAGCCTTGATAGCTGCTGTTGAAATGTTCCTAACTTTAAACCTGGTCCCTTGAAAGAATGTGGCTTCACTACTTCTGTGTTGGAAGCGGGCTCAGGAACTGTCACTCAGGGGCTCTGGGTCAGGAGGTCCTGCCTCTTCAGATGTACCATTTTGAATTGCCTCTTAGAGTCCTTGCCACCTCCCAGGGCCCATGGATGGAGGTTTCTCTGACTCCCCCACTTAAGGAATCTGCCTTTTTTTCTTCTGTTCTTGCCTTTTTTTATACTTCCTAGCATAGTCTCCTCTAGAAGATCAGAGCTGTAGGAGAAAAAGAGCTATGGCAAGGAAGAGTGTATAGGCACAGAGTCTATGTACGAGACAGCACCACATCACCAAGTGGATTAACTGCCATGTATGGATGAAGAAAGTCAGGTACAGAGAAGGCAATGACTTAGAGAAAACCATATAGCAGACAAAGCACAAGTTTTCATGTAAATGAAGCTTCTCAATCCAGATCATGAGTTCATTACAATTTCTGAATCCACAGGGTTTTGCAAGGTGAAATTCAAGTTAAAATCTGCTTTATGGAAGATAAACAGGAATTATTTTCTTTCCAAGTGCAACTTCACTCACTAGTTAGACACTTTTCCAATCTAGTCCCCGGGCTGTATAATTAATGTCAGGAGCTGGTGAGGTGCCTCCCCTCCTAGGCACTTAACTCTTCGTTGTGCTTTTCACCAGCCAGCCAAGAATCCAGGGTGTCTGCAGACAATGCGTTGCAGTCTTCAATCATAGTCTCACTTCTTGTGTAGCTGATATCTATTTTCCCAATCTTTGGAAAGCAGAAAGTGTTGTAGTAAACACTAGTGCCCAGAGGCAAAAAATCCAAGATAAGGGTGGCTTCTTAGAAAAACAAGCTTCAAAAATCTTACAGGGGCAGAAAAACACTGGATTGAAAACCAGAAGTTTGCTAAATTTCTGGGAAAAGAATATCAGTTGTAGCTTTTCCTGTCTCAAATTAAGAAAGAAAAAGATGGCATATTTCCACAAGTGAAAATGGTGATAGGAGCTTTATGGAAAATGTTCACTGAGTATCACAACAAAAATGTAGCAATTCTGCTTAGGGCATTCTGGTTTTCTTAGATTAGTCACCTCAGAAATGTGGTTGGATATTCAGGCTTATTGCATTTTTGTATTTTTTCCTTGGGTTGATTTCCTCGGATGAAAGAAATTAAAACATACTAATTGTGCCAACAAAGCTTAAGCCTCAAAATTCAATATGCTCGTGAATGAGATGATGCAATATGTGTGAGAGAGCACCAGCTCAACGGGCAGTCCTGTTTCCATCTTTGCCTGCCATCTACCCACCTGTTCACCTCTCTTTCATTCTGTCCTTCCTTCCAGTCATCCATCTATCCATCCATCCTACTACCATGTGTCCACACATCCATCCATTCAGCAAATAGTTACTTAGCAGCTACTGTGTGCCCATCAGTTTTAGGTGCTAAGGTTACAGAACTGAAATAAATACACAAACCTCTGCCTTACTCATACCCAAGGTAGAATTCCTTGTTTGGTGCCTCTTAGAGGTGAGGCTAATGTGAATGGCAAACTTTCTCCTCCAAGTTTCTCTTCCAAGTATATTCCCCAAGTTGTCAGTGTGTGGCAAGCTCATGAGCTAAAAATCCTCTAGAAAGAGTGGTTCCACATCCCTGGGTACACGTCAGGAGAGTGACATTTTTAGATAGGTAATGTGTTATAATTTTTTCTTGGAATTCATAATATTAAGGCAATTAAACAAAAATTCATGGCATTACCAAATTACAAAAAGAACTGATGGTTGCATGATGGCTTACAAATTATAAGGCTCTTGTTCAGTCTTTATTTGGTAAATGAGAAAACTGAATCAAGAAGGACAGACAGTGCCCTGCTCAGATTCAGTTTCCACAAACACTTTCTATATTGAGTATGTGGTCTGTTCTGAATGGGCCTGAGTTTCTAGCTCTTCTGGGTCAATTTCCTCCTAGTATCTGTTCTATAAACTTCCCTATCAGATGCTGGTCTTATTTTTGGTTTTGTTTTTCCTGTTTCTGCACTTTTTTTTTTAAACCACTACTCTATCACCTGCTGTGGATTCAGTCATTTGTGCCAGTTTAGGGGCCCATCACATGTAGGCTGTTCCTGTCTTTTCCTAGATGGATTTTGTCTCTATGAATTTCTCCTGCAGACCAAGGGCCCAGTCCGATTGATTGTTTTTCTTTCCACCCACTAATTCATAGTATGTTGCACACAGCCTGGCTGATAACAGATGATCAATTAATTATTTACTAATGAGTGAACAAGTAGACAGCATATGTAGAATACTTAAATGTCTTTTTCTGCCTTTTTTTTTCTCAGACATTTCTCTGATGAGGGCTTAACCATAGTGAAATTTATCCTATTCTTGCTCTTCTTTTTCCCTCTAAGAGTTCTTCTGTAGAAGTTCATTTGCATTACAGTGTAGCTGCATTATGTTACTGATTAATTAATATGTGCTAATAATTATTGGCCTAGAAGAGATCTGCACTCTGGAACAATTGTTAGAATTTGTTGTCCCTTTGAGACCTCAAGAGTGATGGAGAGGAAAAAAAGTTCTAAAATTGATTGTAGTCATGGTTGTACAACTCTGTGAACATACTAAGAAGTACTGGATTGTACACTTTAGATGGGTGAAGTCTATGATATGTGCATTATATCTCAATAAAGCTGTTTGGAAAAAAACAAGTGAAGGACAAACAATCTTTGCATGGTTTCAGTGGAGGCAGATCCCATGTGTCACTAAGTGGTGGGGTCAGAAGAATGTTTCTGGCAGTTTCCAGAGGCTCTCTTGAAGATGGGGAGGTGCCATGAAAGAGCACTGTGCTGGGAAAGTGCAGTCCTAGCTTGGGGCCTTGGGCTATACTTCCCTCCCAATACCACTGTGTCTTAATCTAAGGGATCTCTACTTGGTGTATTGGGGATCAAGCCTTTAACACATGAACTGTGGGTCCCAGCTGTGTTTTATCCATTGCTCCACCATCCTCAACATACAGTTTTCATTGGGGAATCAAAAGGATGCTACAGTGTTCAGCAGAATGTAGACATGCAATAGGAGAAAGGGAGAAGGGGAAAATACTTCCCTGCCTATAAGGCACTTGAATATGTTACTGCCCTTGACATTCCACTGATCAGAACTGTATCATACCACTCTATCTAGGAACATAGAGAATTTGGACAAGCATCCCTTAGGTGGCTATGTGCCCAAATCATAATGCTATCACTCCAAAAAGAGGGTAGAACAGGTATATAAAGATAATAAGTTTGCCTGTGGACAAGGCTGTGTAACCTGGACACTTGACAAAGGTCACTTCTAGGCACTTCTAGGCGTTAATATAATGGATAGAATTTAATTAGTTATAATGTCCCTTGAAGAGAGGATTGCATTTGGTTGGAAAAAATATTTCAGTTAGTTGAGGGTAACTCTCCTCCCCCAGGACATACTCAAGGACAAAGAATGGTCTTTAAACAGATTGTTGTTGGGAGGAATAATGGTTTTGTTGAGCACTTAGATAAGCTTTAGCATACATAATTGGGGACAGAGAGATGGCAAAGAAGAACTGTTCTTCACAAAATGGAAAAGAATTCTTAAGGAGGACAGTGCTAAAGTAGAAGGAGAGAGAGGAGCTACCTCCATTCCAAAGAGAAGAATGTGTAGAATTAGGTATTGGATGTAGTGTGCCCACCCTGCTTTTCTGGATTTTCTGTGAAATCTCAGGCAAGTTAGATATCACATAAATCATCTTAGGGTAAGTGGGCTCTTTTGGACTCACAGCCTCTTGGTCTGCATCCAGATTGGTTTTGGAGTGAAAGCAGAGATAGTTTGTGGGGATGCAGTAACTGGAGGATGATTTGGGGGATGGACAACAAAGATGCTGTCATGCTCTGATGTGGCAAGAATGAGAGACTGCTTCAAGGCCCTTCTGGCGTCCTGGAGCCCCCTCCACCTAACTTCATCTCTTTTAATTGGTTTAAGACTCATACCATGAGATTCTCTCACGGTTTAGATAATAGATAAGGGACATTGCTGTCATATCAGTGATTTCCAACTGTGCCCCATATAACATAGATGGTCTATTATGGCTTGGATATGAAGTGTCCCCCATTCCTGTGTTAATACAGGAATGTTGAGAGGAAGATCGTTAGAGTGTGAGAGCCGTAATCTAATCAGTCCATCCTAGTTTGAATGGACTGGGTGGTAACTGAAGGTAAGTGGGTTATGGTTGGAGGAGGTGGGTCACTTGGGGAGTGAGTGCCCTGAAAGGGTTGTTCTTCCTGCAGCCCTGTTTCCCTTCTGTCCCTCTACTTGCTGGCTGCCATGAGGTAAACAGCTTTCCTCTATGGTCATGATGTTCCACCTCACCAGAGCCATGATGGTTCACCTCACCAGAGCAATGGACTCAGCCAATCATGGGCTAAACCCCTGGAGTCCGGAGCCAAAATAAATTTTCCCTCTTCTAAATTGTTCTCATTGGGTCTTTTTGTCACAGTGATGCAAAGCTGACTAACACAGGGTTTAAGAGTAGATATTCCCACTGCCGGGTGCGGTGATGCAAGCCTGTAATCCCAGTACTTAGGGAGGCTGAGACAGGAGAATCGCGAGTTCAAAGCCAGCCTCAGCAATGGCGAGGTGCTAAGCAACTCAGTGAGACCCTGTCTCTACATAAAACACAAAATAAGGCTGGGGATGTGGCTTAGTGGTTGAGTGCCCCTGAGTTCAATCTCCAGTACCAAAAAAAAAAAAGAAGTAGATATTCCCACAAAGAAGGTCCTGTGAATTAATTGGGGAAACATGGGTTTGAATTAAATGACAAGGTCTTTGCTGTAGGATTAATGGAAGTTTTTAGTAACATTCTCTGGTAAGTTGACTTGCAACTGTCAAAGTAAGTGACATTTTCCAAACACTTTAACCTCAGAGTTGTGTGTGTGTGTGTGTGTGTGTGTGTGTGTGTGTGTGTGAGAGAGAGAGAGAGAGAGAGAGAGAGAGTGCTCACACCATATATCCAAATTCATGGTTGGTGCTCTAGGTAGGGAACAACTTGGGAATACTGCTGCAGAATGAGAGGTAGAGCTTGGTGGGCCAGCAAGATTGAAGGAAAGCCTCAGAAAAGATTCATTCAATTCTACCACCAGAGTCAAGCACAGTCTAAAACCTTTGGGATTGCTGTCTCCACATGAACTTCCACTTAGATGTGAAAGACACAGCAAAAGTAATTGAGAGTTTTGTCTGGGAGTGTCCCAGAAGAAGCTCTGACATTTCTCCTGTGGGTAGGCCCACAAGACCTGTACACCTTCCTTCCTGCCCCTGTGAGGACCTTCTGCTGTGTTGTTCTTGGTGTCAGTATAAGCTGCATTTCAATTGTTGTTCCTGTGTGAATCTGATCCTTCACCAGCCCATTTCTCTCCATTACTTTTGACTCCTCCAGGGTCTTCACATAGCTTTAACAGGTCCTCACTGATAATCCAATGATGTGTGCAATGAGAAATGCTGAGAGGTCAGGGCAGGTCTTGTTCTCCAAGGATCTAGAGGGAAGGCAGTATCCACAATCACCATGGCACCACCATGGTGATAAGCCTGAGGGTCTGGCTTCTGAAGGATCAAGGTCCTAGATGCCACTATCAGGGTCACTTGAAGACAAAGAATGAAGAACAGAGTCTGTAAGGGTGGAAGGAAGAGAATTCACATCCCCAAATCCACCATTTCCTGGGTCATATTATGGCAATGTCTGGAATCAGATTCTGACAATTCATTGTGTTGCTGGAAGGCAAGATATATCTTTCCTAAAAAGATGTTATACTAGTGAGACTAATCAGCCATACCTCCAAATAACCAAAGTCTGGCTCCAGATCAAATCTCATTACAAGTGGGGTATGGTAGTGCATGCCTGTAATCCCAGAGGCACTGGAGGCTGAGGCAGGAGGATCAGAAGTTCAAGCAACATAGTGAGACCCTGTCTAAAAATTAAAAATAAAAAAGGTTGAGGATGTGGCCCAGTGTTTAAATACCCTTGTGTTCAATACCTGGTGCAAAAAAACAAAACAAAAAAAATCATAAAAACAAAACAAAACAAAACAAAAAATCTTATTACAATAAGTAACTTGGTGTTATATTCTCTATTATCAACAAGTCATTTTTTAAAAATCCATAAACAAAATCTTTAATCTTTAAATGGATTCTGGCCTCAAAGTTGGTGCTATTTTTGGAAAAATGCTGCTTTTAAAAGGTGAAAGATGTAAACTATCGAAATAGAAAGAATATGAAAAATGCCATCTTTAAACAAACATTTTAGATAGAAAACTACTTCAGCATGAAAGTTGTACATGTGAATATACAAAGCCTTTTATTTTTAAAAATATATTAATAGCTATGAAAATTTGCTAGTCCTAGTCCTGTGTTAGTACTTTAAAACATTACTTATTTAAGTAACTTCTCTAGGCTGAAGGTCAACAGGTCTTTATTTCAGGATATTGTCTACTTACCAAAAGTAATATTTAAGTCAATTGGACTATTCCAGGCCTAAAAATAAACCTTTGGGATGTGTTAAAATGGTAGTTTACTGGGGGGATTATGAAAACAATGGTGGCAGAACCTTACTAAGTTTTCAAAGGGCTTTGTGAAAATCTCCTTTGAGCAGTTTGTGTGTGAAACATGATTCCAATTAATATCACTCTTTATAGAAATAGAAAAAGCAATCATGAAACTCATTTGGAAGAATACGAGACCCAGAATAGCCAAAGCAATCCTTAGCAAGAGGAGTGAAGCAGGAGGCATCACAATACCAGACTTTAAACTATACTACAAAGCTATAGTAACAAAAGTGGCATGGTATTGGCACCAAAATAGACATGTAGACTAATGGTACAGAATAGAAGACACAGAGACAAAGCCACATAAATGCAGTTATCTCATATTAGACAAAAGTGCCAAAAACAGACATTGGTGAAAAGAGACTCTTCAACAAATGGTGCTAGGAAAACTGGATTTTGCTATCCATATGTATACATTCATATGTAGCAAAATGAAACTAAATCCCTGTCTTTCACCATGCATAAAACTCAACTCAAAGTGGATCAAGGGCCTAGGAATTAGACTAGAGACCCTACAACTAATAGAGAAAAAAGTAGGCCTAAATCTCCATCACGTCAGATTAGGCCCTTCCTTCCTTAACAAGACTTGTAAAGTGTAAGAAATAAAATCAATAATCAATAAATGGGATGGAGTCAAACTAAAAAGCTTCTTCTCAGTGAAAGAAACAATCAATGAGGCAAAGAGAGAGCCTACATTTTGGGAACAAATTTTTGCCACATGCACTTCAGATAGAGCACTAATCTCCAGGACATGTAAAGAACTCTAAAGCACCAAAAAAAAAAAAAAAAAAAAAAAAAAAAAAGAACAACCCAATCAATAAATGGGCTTGGTCTAAGGAGCTGGACAGAAACTTCTCAGAAAATATACAATCAATCAACAAATATTTCAATATCTCTAGTAATTAGAAAAATGTTAATCAAAACTACTCTAAGATTTCACCTCATGCCAGTCAAATGGCAATTATTAAGAATACAGACAACAATAAGTGTTGACAAGGATATGAGGGAAAACGCACACTCATACATCACTGGTGGGGACTGAAAATTGGTGTAACCAATCTGGAAAGCAGTATGGAGATTCCTTAGAAATGGAACCACCATTTGACCCAGCTATCCCACTCTTCAGTCTATACCCCAAAGACTTAAAAACAGCATACTACAGAGATGCAGCCACTTTAATGTTTATAGCTGCACAATTCACAATAGCTAAAATGTGAAACCAACCTAGATGCCCTTCAATAGATGAGTGGATAAAGAAACTGTGGTATATATACATAAGGGAATACTACTCAGCATTAAAAGAGAATAAAATCATGGCCTTTGCAGGTAAATGGGTGGAATTGGAGAATATCACCCTAAGTGAAATAAGCCAATCCCAAAAAATCAGGGGCCAAATGTTTTCTCTGATAAGTGCATGCTAATCCATAATGGGGGGGGTATTGGATGAGTGGAGGAACTTGGATAGGACAAAGAGAAGGCAAGGAGGGGACCTAGGGGTAGAAAAGATAGTAGAATGAGACTGACATCATTACTCTAGGTATATGTATGATTGCACAAATGGTGTGACTCTACTTCATGTACAATCAGAGAAGTGAAAAACTCTGCTCCATTCATGTGCAATGAGTTGAAAAAGCTTTCTGCTGTCATGTATAACTGATTAGATCTAACAAAAACAATGAAGACTCAGGAGGAAGATAGTTTACCTGGCTCTTCTCACCTGGGACCATTAATAGAGTCACCATCAAAAAACAGAGAAATAATTGTCCCTACCTAACTTATAGTATACTTTAACTAATTACCTTAATATAACCCCTCACTACAATATTCATATGCAGTAGTAATTGATTTGTGTTAATATTTTGAAGTATGCTTCATTTATCCTTTTAAATATAAGGAATATTAAATGTGAATCAATTTTATTTAGATCATAAAAATTGGCATTTCATCTTATTTAAAAGACAATCTGTACATACTTTCTGGTGCATATATAAATATTTTGTCTTTGGACAAAAATATACTAAGGTAGTGAGAGTAAATTAAATTGAGGGATTATTTTTTTTTAATGATCCAAATTGGTTAATTCTATTTTTTTTTGGTGGGACATTAAAAATGATTCTAAGGAAAAATGCAGAATATCATTAACTTCTAGACCCAGAAATAGGAATATTCTCCAACCCCATCTATCCTTTTTTGACACTCCCTTTTGAATCTTCAGGATGAACTTGTTTTATTCTAGAAATAGAGGGCCATGTCTATGAAGAGGTTTACTGCGTACACGTTAAGTAAAATGTTCATTGAGAGAACATGTAGGTGGGATGAAGAATCCTTCACAACGTTAGAAGTAACCTGAGAGCTTGTTCAGATGGTCTATGTGTAGATCTAAGATATTTATTTAGCAACTTATGTTTTACTAGGCTTTTTTGAGTTCCTAAATAAAAATTGTCAAGATAAGGTGTTGTCAAAGAACATGAGGCTGTCTGAGTTGTCAGCAACAGTTTACATCCTGCATAGCAAAATCTAGTTCTTATGTTATTTTCAAAGCCATTCCAGAGTCTAGAAATATTTATTTTTTTGCTCTCTAAGGGAAAACATTTCTAATGGGAAAATCACTGGAAATAGTTTGTGTATTTACTGGGTTTCTTGGCGGGAGGCATAATCAGTGAAATCCCTTATTTGTACTCTGCTTGTTGCTCTTTTCAGGAAAATGTGCAGTTGCCAGATGCCAATGGAGCATGTTTGGGGCCAGTTTTTCCCTATTTCCTGGCAGTTGGATTCTCCTAAAGTGGTACTGCTCTATAACTACATGCTGTGCAAAGGAGTTTTGCCTTCTTGCTTTGATGCTTAAGTATTTTGATTCTAATTTCCCAAGTTCTTTTTAATGTTGTTGTTGTTTTAATATTTTAGGTACACATGACAGTAGAATCTATTTTGATATATTTATACAAACATGGAATATATCTTATTCTAATTAGGACCCCAGCTTGTGGGTGTACATGATGATGAGATTCACTGTGGTGTATTCATCTATGTACATAGGAAAGTTATATCAGATTTATTTCACTGTCTTTTCTATTCCTATCCCTTATTTCCTTTTTGTCTAATCCATTGATCTTCCCCCTTGTTGTGGGTTAGCATCCACATAGCAGTGAAAATTTGACCTTTGATTTTTGGGGATTGGCTTATTTCACTTAATATATAATCTCTACATCTATTTATTTACTGGTAAATGTCATAAAATCATTATTCTTTATGGCTGAGTAATGTTCCATCATGAATATATACCACAATTTCTTTATCCATTCATCTGTTCATAGACATTTAGGTTGGTTCCATAGCTTAGCTATTGTGAATTGTGCTGCTATAAACATTGATGTGGCTGCATCACTGCAGTATGCTGATTTTAACTTCTTTGGATATATCTGAAGGATTGAGATAACTGGGTCAACTGGTGGTTCCATTCCAAGTTTTCTGAGGACTCTCCCTTCTGCTTTCCAGAGAGGTTTCACCAATTTGCAGGCCCACCAGCAATGTATCCTTCTCCCTACATCCTTGCCAACATTTACTGTTACTTGTATTCTTGATAATTGCCATTCTGATTGGAGTGACATAAATCTCAGTTTAGTTTTAATTTGCATTTTTTGAATTGCTAGAGATGCTGAACATTTTTTCATATATTTATTGACCAAATGGCCATACTATGAAAGGTGCTATATAAATTTAATGCAATTCCTATTAAAATTCCAATGATTTTCTTCATAGAAATGGAAAAAGCAGTCATGAAATTTGGAAAAATAAGAGGCCTAGAATAGCTAAAGAAATCCTTAGGAAAGTGAAGCAGGAGGCATCACAATACCAGACCTTAAATTATACTACAGAGTTATAGTAACAAAAACAGCATGGTATTGGCACCAAGACAAGCATGAAGACCAATGGAATAGAATAGAGGACACAGAGGCAAACCCACATAAATACAATTATCTTGTACTAAACAAAGGCACCAAAAATATACATTGAAGAAAAGATAGCTTCTTTAAAAAATGGTGGTGGGAAAACTGGAAATCCATATGTAGTAGAATGAAATTTAACCCCATCTCTCACCCTGCACAAAACTCAACTCAAAATGGGTAAAATAGCTAGGTATTAGACCAGAAACCATGCATCTACTAGAATAAAATGTAAGCTCAACACTCCAACATGTCGGCTTAAGAATTGACTTTCTCAACAAGACTCCTAAAGCTCAAGAAGTAAAATTAAAAAATCAATAAATGGGATTGTATCAAACTCAAAAATTTCTTCACAGCAAGGGAAACAATCAAGAGTGTGAAGAGAAAGCCTACAGAATGGGGAAAAAAATACCTTTGCCACCCACACCTCAGAAAAGGCATAAATTTTCAGGATATACAAAGAACTCAAAACCCTTAACACCAACAAAACAAAACAAACCAAATCAAAAACAAAACATAATGAAACAAAAAACTCAACCAATGAAACAAATAAATAAATAAATAAACCCCAGAAATAACTCAATCAATAAATGGGCAAAGGAACTAAATAGACACTTCTCAAAGGAAGAAATACTAACTTCCCAGGTTTTAATGTGAAAATTGTAGACAGAGAAGTGAGGAGGAATTTGTGCCCTTGTGCACTCATCATTTATTGGATACAGTGTTGGGTACTGGAGATAAAGCAATAGTTAGCAAGGCACAGCAGTTTCTGCTTCAAAAAGGCTCATGGTTGATGAGGTTGTTGGAGGGAATTAGTCGAAACCCTAGTTCAGTAAAATAGGGACCACCTGCAGGCAAGCACAAGAGGTCATCTGACCACCAGAAGGCCTTCACATCTGCAGGGAGTCTCTGGAGGAGAGGCTTGAAGGGTGAGTGGACATGGGGTAGAAGCAGCTTAGGCTGAGACCCCTAGGTTTGCATGGATGTCCTTTCACCTGGACTAACACATAGGTACCAACCAGGGGCTGGGAGCTTAGCCTGTGTGAGCCCAGGGAGCCAGTGCTTGCCCACTCTGAAGTCATCAAGGTTGGCCCAGGGGTGGCCAACCCAGGAATGGCAGTTAATTTTCCAGAAGTGCCTCCTCCTTCTGCCTTTCTCTTCTGGCCTGATAGTGAGTCTCTTGTGAAGGGTGTGATCAACTGTTTCTAGACAGTGTTTTCATATTTAGTTTACAGTTTCCAAGGATTAATCTCAGGTGGGATTTTTCATGTTGACCGTAAGTAGAGTTCACTCCATTTTATAATTCCTTTATCTTACTCAAATAAGGACAATAGATAACAGCCCCTTCACAAATTCACACCTTTACTGAGAGAAAAATGGTGATAGTATTGAATGGGCACATCCTATCAGCTCCTGTTTCATTACTGGCATTTGGAAGGATAAATAGTGATATAAACAGTTATTTGAGATAAAGGTTAAGGTGGTTGGAATAAACCCCGAGGGCTGAACCACTGTAGACCAGAGCGACTATTATGTAAGTTTACCATTAAGAAAAAAAGATCTGAGAAAGAATGATTCAGTGAAACCAGAGAGTAAAGAAAGGTGTGGGTTATTTTTAAATGTACTCTTCCACTTTATGTTCTTTTTGTAGCCAAAAGAACTGGTCTTTTGGGGCTTACCCAGGCTGCCACTGACTTTAGCTGCTAAGCTGAATGTCTCAGAAGAGAGATGGTGAACAATGAAGCTAGGGTCAGTTGCAGAGTTTTCAGCTCAAGTTCTGTTGTCCTTTGGTGTCCTTGGGGGATTTGTTCCAGGACCCCTCATGGACAGCAATAGCTGAGCATGTGCCTTATGTAAAGTGCTGTATTTGCATGTGACCTAAGCAATCCTCTCCTAGAATTTAAATCTTACTTAAAATATCTAATGCAATGTAAGTGCAATGTAAACAGTTGTTTCACTGTATTTTTTAGGGAATAATGACAAGGAAAAAAAGTACATGTTCAGTACAGATACAATTTTTTTCCTGAATATTTTTGAACAAAGGTTGGTTGAATTTGCAGATACAAAGGACTAAGTTATCTGGTTAGCTACTTCCTTATTTTTTCACTGCCCAAACTCATCTGTTTTGAAAATGATGTATATGACAATATTCACCCCAAATGGAAATAAATGACAGATTTATTATTGTGTATGATTTTTCCTCTATCCAGTGCCTGAAAAGCAAGTTGAAGTGTGTTATGAGAGGAGGCAAGGAAGAAAAAAAGAGATTGGTATGAAAAGATAATAGTCTAAACTCAGATTCTTTTAAGAATACTTACATCAAAAAACAAATGGACTACTTTGTAACAGCAAATTAGCCCACAAACTGTGACTATATATTTGAATTTCAGAAAAACAGAAATGTCAGTAACTCTTGAAGAGGCCCTGTGGTCAAGGAGGAGGTTTGCAGCCATAGATCTTTAGAACTGAAGATTTCTTTAGATATGTCTGTATTCTCTTATCACACTGGGTTGATTTGAAAACTGACCTAGTGCCAATATACTCCCCAGAGAGGGCTATTTTTATAATTAAACATAATCTCAAAGTATATAATTTGCTGTCAGAAAATTAATAACTTGCAGATCTGCTGTGTTAAATAAATTTATATTTGCCTAGATGAAATTGTTTGGTAAAGTTTTATATCACATCTATCATCCCCAGAGAATGTTTATTGATGTTTATCATCACTTTGGCCAGTGCAAAGACAAGACTGTTAAAAGACAGCTGAAGCTGATCGCTTTCTGACAGGCCAGTCCACAATTTACAGACTTTTGAGTGATTACTGACACTTGCAGTGAGCTCATAAATCCAGAGGTTTGGCTGATATGGAGTGTAATTGATTACTTGTTTTATGGACTTTGAACTAAGCATACATTTTTAAAATGCATTTTTATGAGCAATTAAATGAAAATGATTTTTTAATAAAGGATGGAGAATTTTTAAAAACATGAGTCTGTTCGTAAAACTGGATTATTTGGCTCTTTAGTTTCATATTTGGTGTGATATCCAATGACATCAGTCAAATTTGACCTAGACCCTAAAATCATAGACTCTTACTAGTTGGCTGTGACTTCAGAGACCATTTGGATCAAACTGTACTTAACTGGAAATCTCTCTTATATGTCCTGCCATGCCAGCCAGCTCCACCTGTACAAAGTTAGGATGGGGCCTATCTATTTCCTGGAACTTCCTCTTGGTTGTACAGCTCTTTCTTATTTGAATAAGCCCCACCTTCCTGTAATTTCCTGCCACATTCTTGGACTCTCTGACAGCTTAGGGATGGATGTATAAAGACTTCATGGGTCATCCTAGCTTTTCCAATACCTCCTCTCTTCTGCTTAGACTAGATGCACATGGTATGTTTAGCCCTTTATGACCTGACATGATTTTGAGACCTCTTCTTCTCTGAAGTGTCCCTCAGGGGAGAGCTCTGAATGTGACCCATGAAATGCAGAGCAGAGCCCTTCTTTGCTTCCTGGAACTAAGTCTGCTCTCTGGGCACCTGAGACTTTGGTCTCATCCCCAAGATATCTCATTGTATATATGTGAATATTCCAAAGTTTAAAACAATCAGAAATTCCATATGCTTCTGGTCCCGAGCATTTTGGAAAAGGAATATTCAACTCCTAGAAAAAACATATTTCTAGTTTTGAATTAAAATATCTACTGTTAGTAAGAGCAAGATGGGAAATTCTGCCATACAACTGAACTTGGCTTCTCCTTGAACATGAAGCAAATCCATTTTTAAATGGCATGTATTTCATATTTCAGGACAAAAGCTAAGGGGATGAAGGGCAAGAAAAATGCTTAAGCTTTTTATTTACTCATTTATTCACTCAAAAAATATTTATGGAGAAGCTATTATCCTAGGAGACACATGATAAATAAAATAGACAAGGTTGCTCATCATCACTTGCATTGAAATTTCATCTTTTCAGTGTATGACCCCATCTTCAGGTGTCAAGTCCACCTAGGGTGCATGTCTATCAGTGCTAAAGACAGCAGTTCTACAGATTTTCCTTTGTATCCACCAATGCACTTTTCCTTGGAGTGTGCCCACAGCCATCACTCATAAGGAATGGGGTGGATCCTGAATTATACTTGATATTCTGAATGTTTTTCTCATATGTTTCCTGCTACAAACTTCCTGAAGGTGTGTCATATTTCCAGTTGAATTTACAAATGCATTAACAATCATTTTCTCTCATGGGTGGAACTAAAGTAGATATTGTTTCCACCTTTTAAAGACTGTGGGAATGTTAAATGTGATATGTTAAATGAAGAATTGAGATTGCATTAGGTGTGGTAGGGCACTGCTTTCCTTTTATTTATTTATTTGTTACTGGTGCATTATAATTACACATAATAGGGGGATTCATTATGCCTTATTTGTACATGCACATAACATAATTTGATCAATCTCCTTCCCCAATACCTTTCTTCCTCACTCCTCAACTCCTCCTTATTCACTTGCTTTCCTCATCTCCCTTTATTAATTACTATTATTCTTTTAATCATTGTGTTATTATTTATATATATATATATATATGTTTATTTATTTGTACATGAACATAGCACAATTTAGTAGATTTAATTTTCCAGTAATTCCCCCTGCCCTCCCTCCATCTTTCCCTCTGGTCTAGTGATTTGCTTTCCTTTCATTTAATAACAGCTGTCTTGACATATAATTCACATACTGCACATTTACCCATTTAAAGTGCACAACTAGGTAGTTTTTAGTATATTCACAGAATTGTGGAATCATTTTCACAATATATTTTAGAAATATTCATCCCCCTCCAAAAACATTGTTTCCCTTAGCAGTCACTCCTCTTTACTCTCACCCATAACGATTAATCTCCAGTCTATCTCCATACATTTGTATCTTCTGGATATTTCATGTGAATGGAATCATGCAAAATTGATTTCTTGTGTCTTATTTCTTTCACTTACATAATATTTTCAAGACTTAAAAATATTATTGCAGAGTGGGATATGTGTTATAGCTTATATAAGTATTTCATTGTTTTTCATGGCCAAATATTTTGTTGTATGGATATAGCACATTTTACTTATTAATTCATCACTGGATAAACATTTAGATTATTTCCATTTTTTGACTATTATGCACAATTTATATATGTTTTTGTGTGGATATATGTTTTCATTTCTCTTGGGGGTATACCTTTGAGTGGACTCTCTGGGTTGTATGCTAACTCTACATTTTTGGAAGAGTTTCCAGACTATTTTCCAAATCAGTGGAATGGCTGGGTAATATGGTAACTCTGCATTCCTTTGAGGAATTTTCAAAGCAGGTGCATCATTTTACATTTCTATAAGCAATGTATGAGTTCCAATTTTTCCACACATGCTATTGTCTCTTTCTGATTATAGTCATCTGAAGTGGGTAGCAAGTGGTTATCTGCCATTGTGCTTTTGTTTTGCATTTGCCTGATATCTGATGATATCAAGCATCTTCCCATGTGCTTATTGGACATTTATGTATCTTGGAAAGATGTCTATTAAAATTCTTTGTCGTTTTAAAATTAGGGCTAATGGTTTTTTTGTTATTGACTTTACATTTTCAAATATATGACTTAGAATTTTTTCCCATTCCGTTATTTTTTTTACTTGGTTGATGGTGTCTTTTTGAAATATGATTTTTACATTTTGATCAAATTCAATTATGTATTTTTCCTTTTGTTGTTTCAGGACACAGCTTCTTTTTCAGAAACAAATAAGGAAATGTTTTTGAATGACAATTACCTTTGGAGAGATGATAATAAGGTTTTTTTTCAGTGCTAGGGATAGAACCCAGGACATCATGCATGCTGTATTAGTGCTCTATCACACAGCTACACTCCCAGACCAATGATAAGATTTTAAAAAGGTTTAGCTTAGAGGCACGGGTTGATTGTTATATGAAAAGCAGAATGTTTATTGCACTGTGGATACAAAATGACAGATCTCTTTCTGTTATCTATTGAATATTAGATGCTTCCATTGAAGGGATCTTTTGTGACAATATATAAGTAAGCTTATTAGAATATTTCTGTTCAATTATTATTCAAGAAAATAGTGGCTTTGAATACATTCTTCATAAAATTATAGTTTCTTTTCATTGATTTTATGTTGTGTCTAGTAGCAGTGCTCAGAGTGGGCTCAGGGTGCTGGTGATTGGGAGGAAAGTGTTCTTGGGCCATTTGGAGACCATTTGTGAAGAGTGTCCAGGAAGACATCTTTTCTTTCCTGAATTGACTAAACTCTGAAAACTTCTAGAGGAAAAGAAATCAATGAAAATCTGGCAGGCTTGGATTGCCAAGAGCTTCCTCTGACAGAGCTGGAATAGCAGCCCCAGCTTGGGGGAGGGGGATGCAGATACACCTGGGACCCTGCCTGAGGGGTGATGCTTTTTTCCTTCTTTAAATGTAAAGGTAGCAAAGTTACTAAGTGTGGTCACAAATCAAGCTGTAGAAAAAACTAGGGCGGCACCAAGTTTCTGGATCCATTAGTTCAGACACCAATGTTGTCCACATCTTCATCTTGGATTTCTAGCCTCCAGAACTGTGAGGAAATAAAACACTATTGCCTAAGATGCTTAGTCTGTGATACTTGGTTTTGGCAACACTAGTGAACTGATGCAGGACTATTTTTTTTATACTAACTTCTGTGAAAAGAATGGATTTTAAAATTTATTTACAAATAAGAACATGTAACAATATATGGAATGTTGTTTACCTACTCTGGATTTGACAAATTGTTTTTTGACAATTTGATAATTTTTTTTGCTTTGCTTCAAGCAAAGGTGTTTGTCTATGTAACTGACATTTATGAAACATTTATAAAGTGCTTTTCTACTTACCTTCACAATTTATCATTAAAGCAAGCATATGAAGTTGTTATGATTATTAGCTGCAGTTTGCACTGAGGAAGACAAGAGACTTCCTGAAAAATTCATCCAGTGAGGAGCAGAGAAAGGGCTTGAGCACAGATTTTGACTTTGAGCTCCCTTGCCCTCAGGTCACAATCGCATTCCTGGAACTGATGACTGGTTATGTTTCTGGGAAAGGCACTACAAGTTGAAATGATGTAAGTTTAATCTAATTTATTAATAGAAAATTTTTATAATGGAAGTTATAATGTGGACCACGTGCTTGATTCCTAAATTACAATACAAAGAACAAAAATACCATATGTGATCAAGTCCAAGTTATGCACCTATACAGCACGTAGTGAAAACTGGCAATATAATAGCTCCTCTTATAAAACTTAATTTCATTTCTAATATGATCCCCAGGAGAGGACCTGGTAGAATAGGATGAAGGACTAGAGGTTTTGTAGGAACAGCTGGAGATTTTCTGGTTTCCAGAGATTTTGCTTGAGGCTAAGGCTGAAGTAACCCGTTAGAGAGATGCTGTGTAGGGTAGAGGACAGTCACTTGAATCCAGGCATTGGAACACTGTGTTTTCCCCAGGTCTGCCAGGAGGCCTGTGTGTTGGCTGAATGGGAGAGTGTGCTTCTTCTGGTAACACTGTGGGTTACATGGAACACAGTAGTCTCCCTGGCTCAACGTCTGTGTGTAGAGGAAGCCTTATCTGTCCTTTGTTTTCAGGATGAGTCGGGATCAGCATATGACCTAGGCTGCTTTGGTATAGAAAGCTGCTTTGACCTACAGAAAACCAGTGGCCTACCACAGAAAAAGGCTGAATTCAATATCCAAGAATAAGCCTGGATGTGCACTGAGGTCCTTCTGAGTGAGGATGAAACATCCAGCTCCAAACCAAAGCTTCTCCAAAAATCCTGCTCCTGCTCCATGGCAGGAGAGAAAAATAGACAATAGTCAATGAACTGCTTCTTTGTGGCCCTATAGTCAAGACATCATGGACACTGCTTCCTGAGTATCTAAGCACAGTGAGCGGGTGCTTGTTTTCCCTCCTTCAGGTCATGTAGGTCACACTGGATGTGAAATTTAGAGCATCTGCATGGGGAGTCCTTGGCCATCTGTGTCCAGTACTAGTGAAACAGGAAGACATTTTTTTTTCTTTTTCTTTTTTTAAAGTCCCCTGTCCTGAGACTGCAGCTGGATGGAAGGATGGCCTGGCCCATGTTATTTTTAGAAGGTCGATGAGTGTGTGGGTGGAGGTGTAGACCTTGTCCAGGTGGGGGGCCGCTTCCCACGTACAGAATGATATTTCTATGGAATCTGCATTGCTTATGAACCTCTACTGAAGATTATAAACCTGGTGCCCATTTAGAAAATGTGGTCAGGTAGAGAGCCGACTTGCTGTGTAGCCTTCTATGGGTCCTGATGAGCAATCTTACTGGAAGAGAGCTGTAGAGCTTTGTGATTCAAGTTTACTGATTCACAGTCTTAGTGAAAACTTTCTATTTTCTTATGTTCTATTATTTTATTCTTCTATTTTTAATATTTATTTCATTTCAAAGAAAATAAAATCAGAATACAAACTAACAAAAAACTCTAAAATAACCAGAATAGACTAGTTGGTCACTTTTCATCTTTTTTTCTCTCTTCTTGTGTATGCTGCATTTATCTACTTTTTGTCTATTTTTCTATGTGCATCTATCTATCATCTATTTTCTATGATATTTGTCCATGTCTATCATGTTTTCTATCCTTCTTATCTATCCATCCATATCTATCTATCTTCCATATATTTATCTATGCATTTATCTATCTAAACTTGAAAAAAAAAACCAGGGAAGCACAGATGTCTCTCACCCCCCACATTTGCAGTGGGAAAACTAGTCTCTTAGTAGCTGTGAAAATATTGCTCCGTTGACCTTTTGATTTATCTTTGGGCCTTAGAAGGATGACACAGTTGTATCCTATTTTCTATAGCCCTCATGAAAAAAAGGGAGAACAATGGATTTGTGAGATTTTTCAGTTCCATTCCAGTTTCTCTGTCGAAATGAGGTCAAACTACCACTGACAGATAGGGAAAAATCTAACATTGATGCAGGTTGCCCCTTCTCTGAAATGCTTGGGACCAGAACCCCAGGTTCTGGTGTTTTTTGGGTTTTGAATTTTCAGATTGAGGATATTCAATAGTGTTGGCAGAGTAGATTGGCATTTCCATTTCACACTCTCACTGGTCTAGACTGGTTTAGGCAATGAACACTGAGCTAACCCGAGAGAGTAATGAAAGGCTGGCACCTGGTTTCTTTGGCTTACTGATCTGATTGCCAGTAAAGTTGTTTTCCCCTGTACCTTATTCTCACATGATAGCCCAGTACCCATAACTGTCAAACTTCAATAGGCCCACAGCATTCTGAGACAGCATTCTCATGAGAAAAGACAGGAGGACAGACAGGAAATGAGACCCCAGGAATCGGTTCTCATGACTTTGAGTTCAGTGGAAACAATGGAATGGGTCCACTCTTTTTCCAATTTTCAGTTGATTTTCTTTGACAAGCTTTCTTCCTCCTGACCCTTCCCCCAAGCTCCATCCTCTCTCAGGGATGGGAAGCAGGATATTTTCACAAAGCCCTTGTTCTTGGGAGGAGCCATGATTCTTCTCCATTCAAACTACTCAGGTGCCCGTGGGCTTTCTACAGGACCATCTCTGGATAGCAAGACTTTCCTGTCTGATTTTAAGGAAAAAGAACTCCTTGAATCTGTACAAAGCCCAAAATTGCTCTTTAAACATTGAAGCATAAAAATTTAAACACTACTTGAAATATTGTACTTTTAATGGCAGGAAGAACCTTATCCAAACTGTTGGACGATAGTGAGTTTTGGTCTCAGGGCAGGAGCTGTAATGCAAGCTAACTGTGATCCCAGGGAGGTTTGCAGGGGATGGTAGCCACCAAAGGATTCAGGATGTGGCTGAGAGCTGCACCTACTGCCAAGATCTGGCAGATCAATGATTTGGGGATGTGTTTGTTGTCTAACTTGCATTATGAATGGCTCCTGTAACTGACAGCGAATTCTTCAGTGAATCTCTATATACATGCTTTTCAATCTCCCAACGTTACCTGGAACCCTGAAAAGTAGACAGAGTGACTCATTCTGTAGTGGATGACTGGTCAAAGTGGATTCATTTCTTCATTCAGCTTCTAAATTTGGGAGTAGTTATTCTCCATATCCTAAGCTTCAATTCTTGACCTTCCAACCATATTTTTAAATGTTCACAATGGCTTCTTGAATATATTTTCTAGTTTAAAGTGCTGCTTGCTGGAGGAATCTCACTTTCCTCCACCCCATTCCTTTTGAAACCCTCTTTGCAACACTATCTCAACAGCAGTCATGGCCTCAGCATCTCTCTGTCTTCTGGGATGGCCATAAATCTCTGGTTCTCGCTATCACATGCCATCAGCTGGCAGTGGGTTTGTAAGATCACATTCCAGTGTTATCACCATCATTTTAGCTTAGCTTCATCACGCTAAGCTAAAATTCCTATGTAACCATGCTCTTCATATAGGGTTTCTTTCAGCTTAATTTTAACTGGTTGATACATGCTGATTCATGATAAAGTCCATCTCCTTTACTCCTCTCTTTAGAATGCAATTCCTGATACTTAAAGTGGAAGATGTTTGCCAACCTGGGAGTAACTTTTCTTCTCTAAGGAAGTGGCTTTGCAATCTATTCTGAAAAGCAGCAGAGAACTTAGAGTGCTTAGAATACAGCTGAGAATTTAAGAATCTCCAAAGATAGGCTTACAGAGTGCTACTGAACTTGGATGTAGACAAGATCATGAGACTTGTCCATGCTGCTTACCTCACCCTCTCCTACACACTCCCTCCTACAATTTAATTTCACAAATAGTTTTAGGTGGGAAGGCCATTCCCCACTGCAGGTGATTCTGGGCCCCACGCCTGGGTACTGTAAACTTTGTATATTTTTATGGTCTCAACCTGCCTCAAAAATATATCCATATTCTAGTGCAACTTGTGAAACTCAATACAGAGTTTTCAGGACCCTTCCTCTTACTTGTGGGGTAGTTATCATCATTGTACGTTGATGGGAAAACCATGTAAATGGAGGTGCACTTCCCTACTACGAAGCAAGAGTTTCCTCTACTCCAATGCTCCCTGCCCAATTGAAAATTGGAAAGGAGCCATATGAAAACCAGAGCACGTCTTAGCACTGCCTGCTAATCCCAGCTCAGATCTAATCACTCGGTAAGAATGTGCGTGCCTGTATTAATGGGCATTGTTGAACTATATGTTCGAGGCAATGTTTGCTCTACTAGATAAACTGGTTGGCTGTGGAGTAGGATACCTGCTCTTGCTCATTAGTTTTAAGTTCATAGCTGAATTTATAACTCACAGATTATTGCTATAGGAATTTCTTTAATGGTTATGAGTGATTTTATCACTTGCAACACATATCATTGGAACTATAGGTGCAGAGCAAACTGGACTGCCATTACCCTAGGCAGGAGATAAGCTTTGAAGAAACATTCACTGAAAGAATATTCTCTAAACAAATTCCATCTTTCCCTCTTCAGTGTTTCTTTCTACCTTTTTTGATTCCCAAGCTCAAAAAGGGAAAGAAGGAAAGGCAATATCCCAAACCATGCTCATTGTGCAATTCTGAAAAAGCAGAAATGTTTTACTTTTCACTAGGAAAAAAAATTAAGAAGCTTTAGGACAAGAGAAATTTCACATAGACACTGCTTTATAATGCTTTCTGACAAACCAAGAAGGGATTTAAAGAAAGGATTTTTCACTTTTCTCAATGGAGTTATTTCTAGTTACCAAAGCAGGTACTGTAGCTGATTCAAACCTGTGCTTCTGGCGGGTATGACTAGTGGAATCAACAATGGGAGAAGACAGGGTTAGGAGGGTAGTAAAGTGTTCTTCAGATGCCAACCATGGCTCTGAGCACTGGTGGAAGAAGTTGTTGAAAAGCCTTTTTTCAATAGCAACTTGATGTGGGGATGGAAAATGACAGTGAACAATGAATTGAGACCCAGACGCTGTGGGTTCTTCTCCTCCTGTGGGCAAGAGACTGAATGATAGGGGGTCTAGTATCCTGTTCTCTGAGGGCCTTTCCAGGTATAAGGATCTATAAGAAAGATAAATCCAATGAGGTAAAATTTGGGTATTCTGGGTGGAGCACATCTGGGAATTCTGTGTACTTATTCTTGCTGTTACTAAGTGTGAAATTAGTTTTTTAAAATTTTTGAAGAGTTTTGTGAACTCTATAACAGAGATTCTACAAGAAAAGGATTTGGTAGATTTAATCTATTCACATGGAAACTTTAACTTTAATATTGGCCACAATGCATGAAATATTGATGTGGGAAATATGAAGCTGGACACTCAAGGAATTTTTGGGAAGCAGCTTTATTCAAGGTCCAGAGGGGCTAATTCCTAAAAATCTCTGGACTCCCAATCTAAAAATTATTTTACATTTATATTCAGTGGTATGGTTACATGATAGTGGGAGGGAACATATTCTTTGTCCCATATTCTTAGGCTAGACAGAGGTTTTACACTTTTTACCAAGAAAACAGAGGTAACATCTTTTTGCACAACAAGCTTGATTGCATCCTATCACACCTTTTGTATGCAAACAAAGAGGAAGCTTCACACCACAATGCCCTTTGTTGAAATCCAATTCAGAATTCCTTTGTCAACACATCTTTTGACATTCTTTGTAAAAATCTTTCTGACAACAGGAGAACCTTAATTATAGTGAGGGTCTTTTGGGTGGGGGTACCTGGTCGGCTTCAATATGACTGGTGTTCAATGTTCCTTCAACACAAGATTTCAGATTTAGACACTTTGGAGAACAGAAGCCCAAACCTTGATTCCAAATGTTGTTCAAGATGTCACGGATCTTGAGACTGGGGCCTCCTTATGTTCTTCTGGTACCATCTGTTATGGTTTAGATATTAAGTGTCCCTCAAAAGCTCATATAATAGACAATGCAAGAAAGTTAGAGGTGAAATTATCAGGGTATGAGAGCCTTAACACAATCAATGCATTAGATGCACTGATTGAATGGATTTACTGGGTGGTGACCATAGGCCAACAGGGTGTGGTTGGAGGAAGTAGGTCATTGAGGGCGTGCCTTTGGGTATATATTTTTCTCTGGTGAGTGAAGCAGTCTCTCTCCCTTCTTCCTGGTGCCATGTTCCCAAGTGCTTTCTTTTATCATGCTCCTCTGCCCTGAGGTCCTGCCTCACCTCAGGCTCAGAGCAATAAATTAAGATCTTTGAAACTATGAGCCACCAAATAAACTTTCACTCCTCTAACTGTTATTCTCAGGTCTTTTGGTCACAGTTGCAAAAAAAAAAGCTGACTAAAACACCATCTTTGCAGAAATAGAAGGTGTAACAGAACTATATAGGAGTCACTGTGTACTAAATTCTCTCCCAGGCATTCTACATTCATTATACTAATAGTTTCTGCATACATTATTTTATTTTCATAATAAATATCTTAAGTAAAGCAACTGACATCTTATATTTAGGGAAAAATGCTTACATCTACTGTAGAGTGTAGGGATGGAATCCTCATAAAAATCACATTTGATTGCTACCGTCCTTGTTTCACAGACGGGAAACTCAAGGACCTCCCATTTCCCTATGCTTTATGACTCCTGAGTGGAAAGATGTGGGTCCATATCAGAGCTCAGGGGAAACCGAATGGTTCACAGAGTGCTGGAATATTTGGGAGGGCCCAGAAAGATTTCATTATTGAGGCAGTGCTTGGGATGAAGGATGGAATAACTTTTCCAAATTTCAAGGTAGGTGGAGGTAAGAAGGGCAAAACTCAGAGGGCTGACTTCATCAAAGCAATGAGTTGGGCAGGGGCGGCTTTATTGGAAATGAATTTGAGAAACCTCTGCTTGGCTGAAGCATGAAGTGTGAGAGGAAGAGGAGTGAGATGCTAACCTGAGAAGATTGTTGGGATGTAGGACTTAGCCCAGTGAATTCAGGGCAGTGGGATGCCCATGAATCTTTGCAGAGGGAAATAATGTGGTCTGGCAAGGGGTTGAATACAAACTCCCCTGCATCCAGCCCATCTCTCACTTATGCACTGTGCCTTTTAGAGGCAGAAAAAAATCCAGACACCAAAAGCAATCTCCCCAGCTTTAAAAACACTATGCTCAAAGTGTCATGTTGTTACTCTAAGTCACCACAAGATTTTAAACACAGACATGAATTCAGTCTGCAAATTCTTGAGGCAGTATTTTATCCAAAGGAGGCCATCTAGAAACCCAACCTAGGGATTTCTAGGGATGAAGCCTTTCCCATCTAAGACAGGGACAGTCTCAGGTGAACTGGGATGAACTGGATCATTAAAATGTTACTGCCACTGTGTACAATAAACTTTTTAGGTAACAATAACAACAACAATGAAAGCATGGCATTAAAAATTCCCCAGAGAGGGGACTTCCGGCAAGATGGCGGCTTAGAGGGACGCAGCTACCAGTCTCCCCAAACAAAAGACCAGAAACTGCGGTACAACCTTCTCCCACCCGGCTTTTGGACAGCACGGAAGGAAATTTCACTCGCACGGGTAAGCAGAGCCAGCAGCCGTAGACACAGCGCGACTCCAGCGGCTGTGGCCGAAAGCGGCCCGAGG
>CM053406.1:121107876-121221734 GCA_028644305.1 Xerus rutilus | reverse complement strand
ACATCTTTATATGCACTTTCAATGAACAGTATATATATATATATATATATATTTTTATATATATTTTTATCAACCATCTTTACTATACCCATTCCCCTTTCCTGCCCCCCACTTCCCCCATGTCGCGTCTAGTGTTTCTCTATTTCTCTTATGTTTCCCATTCCCACCTCCCTTATTCATCAGCATCCATTAATCAGAGTTTCAATCTTTTATAACTTGGAGAAAGTAACACCTGAACTTACAGGGGAGTGGGTAGAGATGCTGGTTGTGGCTTGGAGGTGGGCTGAGCAGTAACCCAGGTGAAGATGTTCAGAAGAACTCTGAAGATGGTGAGCTGGGAAGAGGGCTGGAGGTAGAGGTTGGAGAGATGTCTGCGTAGGATGGCCTGGAGAATCCTGCGTAGGATTCTCCTGGAGAATATAATTGTTCAGGGATGGAAGGTAAGAGAAAAAAATTCAAGAAGTTTCTTCAGAGTCCACTGAGCTATGGTCTTCTTTGGTAGTGAAGTTTATTTCAGCACTTTGATTTTGTTTCAGGATTAACATTACATAAGAATGTTAAATAAATCATCTCTGCCCTTACATTAGCATTTGGGCCACTCTTAATAGTCACACATCCTCTTTAAAACAATCACATTTCAGTGAAAGAGTAACAGCTATGAAACACAGTTCCCCGCCTACTTCTTTTTAATTGAAGAAGGTTTGGAATTTAACAATGAGAAAAAGCAAAGAGCTAACCTTGGCTTTCCAAATGTATAAATGATCATTTTTACCTCTCTGTATTTTTGGTTATAAGTCTCATAGAACTACTTCTCCAAGCAAGCAGAAAACATCTAGCTGCTTAATCCTAAATCAAAGCCACACTCATTTTAAAATGAGAGGAAAACTTTTAGAGGCCAGTGACAGTCTCTCCCTTCTCAAGATCAAACAAGGTAATGTGACTTTCAGTATTTTTGAACTCCAGGCTGTAATCACCCTGAGAACAGAGACAGCTGATGTTAGTCATGTCTAATTAAAATTGTTCTGTGCCATTTAGTTTCTAATGACTGCCATTGTGCTGTTTCCCACATAGTGGTTGGTCAATTTGCCTCCATCTATCATCAAGCTTTCTCAATTAGTAGTAGCAATTATAATTCCAAAGTCAATAGCAGTATCAAAGCAAGGTTATGTAAACACCATAAAGTTATTAGGGATGAAAGTAACTACAGACCTAGTAGTATTATTCACAGACACACAGTAGAATCAGGATTTAACATAAATCACTTAAAAGGGTAAGAATTGAGACTTTGGGACAATGGAGGCAGGTGTTCCGAGCGGGGTGTCTATGGACAAGATGATAAGATGATAAAGTTGGCCACAGGTTCTCAGGCCTCTGGCTTGAAGGTCACAGGTTCAAGGCCAGCCCAGCAGTGATGAAGGCTCTAAGTGATGTTCCAATGAACCTCTTTCAGCACCATTCTCACTGAGCCCTGTTGAGGAACAGAAACAAAAAGACATGTAACTCTAGATGGCAAGCAACAACTCTAATCAGTGTTTTTGCTAATGAGTTTATATAAGAGAGGAAATGAGATTGTGTTGACCCAGCCAGCCCCTGCCCTTTACTTGTATTTCTTAATCAAGTCAAACTTTAGCCCACACCCTAGAAGGGCAAAGAAAAGGCATCATTGTTGGACACTCCCTGCTCTATTCTTTCCTGAATTGACAGACAATTTCCTGCTCTGGGGTTATAAATCTCTTTATTCTATTAGAGTGTTTAAAAGTACTTAAGGTTTAATATAAATGTGGGAGCCTTGAACTTGAATTTTTTTCCCCCTCTCTCCACCCCTGCACATCTATATGGACTAACTGCCAGTACCATTTGGTAACATATATGTGCTTGTGTGTACATGTACATATGTATGTATAGATGATTATGTCTATATGATATGTTCACACACACATATACACACATAACTGTCTTAGTTAACACAGGCTGCTGTAGCAAAATACCAAAGACTGAATAACTTAACACACATTGGTTTCTCATACTCCTGGAGACTGGATATCCCAAGACCAAAATGTCAGCAGGTCAGATTCTGGTGGGGCCTCTCTCCTTGGAGTTGCAGCTGGGCTGCCTTCTCACTGGATCCTCATAGAGTGGGAGGAAAAGCTAGCTAGCAAGCTAGAGAGCTAGATAGATAGGGACTAAGCCTAACTGATGCATGCTGTCTGGTATCTTCTCATAGAGTAACAAACAACCCCATTGTGAAGCCTTCATTGTCATGATTTTATCTAAACCTAATTACAAAAGACCTTGTCTCCCAACACCACCACATGAAGGTTAAGGCTTCAACATATGAATTTTGAGGGACACAATTAAGTCTATAACAATAACTGACTGAAAAAATCTACCTGTATATCATGGATGAACACAACATGCTTATCAGAGCCTTATTCAGCAGTTTGGCCTTTAGCAATGCCAAAGAGCAAATCTTGAGCCATTGCATTAGTTCCTGGGGAAATGCTGCTAGGCAATAAGAACAGCTTAAGTGTTCCAACAGGGTTAGAATGGACTGTTCTTGAGAATAAAATAATGACTCCTCCATACCACCAAAAAAAAAAAAAAAAAAGTAAATTTAAGCCTCACTTTTCTTTTCCTTTTTGGAATTCATATGATGATACTGCAAATTCTGTCTTCATAACATTCCTTGATAACCCCAGAGAACTGATGCTGGAGAAGCACTGGGACTATTTGCAGAGGGAAAATCAAATACTTCCTTGTACACTACATGCATTACCCTAGAGGAGTATGGAGCAAAGTCAGCTACAACCTGTTTATATGCACATATTTGTGGTAAAATACACCTAACATAAAATTACCACTTTAATCCTTTTGAAGTGTTCTGGTCAGCATCACTCAGTACATCTGTATTGTGCAATCTTCACCATGTTCACCTCCAGGACTTTGTCATTTTCCCTAACCAAAACTGCCCTATGAAATACTAACTCTCCATCTTCTCCTTTCCTAGTCCCTGACCATTCTACTTTCTGCCTCTGAATTCTATGACTCTAGGAAACTCATATGAGTGGAATCTCATGGTATTCATCCTTTGTGACCAGCTTATTTCACTTAACACAATGTCTTTAATTTTCACCCATGCTGTCGCCTGTGTCAGAATCTCCTTCCTTTTTAAGGCTTAATACTATTCCATTGCATGTATTTTATTTTTGTTTATTTGTTCATCTGGTCCACTGTCGATTTTGTAAATAAAGTTATTGGGAAAATAGCTTCATTTGTTCATTCACACGTTGTCTCTGGCTAGGCAGAGATGAATAGTTGTGACTGGACTTTGTGGACCACAAAACCAAAAATATTTACTTCCTGGTTTTTTATAGAACAAACTAACTTACTAACTAACTAACTTGCAGGTTCATGTTACAAAGAATACTTTAGAAGGAGAAATTGTTTCTGCTAAGACACAGGCTATTAAACTAAATTTGGCCTGAGGAAGCCTCAAGAGGAGTCATTATGTAACAAACTGCAACAGCACTTAGCAGGTAAACTAACTGGAGTTAGTCCTAACCTAGGAACTTGCCTTTGTAATAAATAGCTGAGTCTTAGCCAATCACAGCATCTGAGCTTCAGTCAATTACAGGCAGCCAACTATTCAAACAATGTTCTCATAACATAGTCCTGAACTCTATCCAATCCAGTTCCCTCTGTATCTCACTTCCAGTTTTCTGTAGCCAGTTCTTTCTCTGGCTATGAATACCAACTGCACATGTGGTGGGGAGGAACATTCTGAACCATTTTTGACTTCTGTAGCGTTCTAGAATTGCAAATAAAAGCCACTTAAGATCTGCAAAGCTAGAATTTGTTATCATTTTATCTTTTAAAAGGCAAATATATTTTTAAGTCTTCACAGTGAAATTCTACTCACCTTAATGCTGCATTCCCAGTGTTCAGCTTAGAGAAGTGTCCATTCTTTCTAGGTGACCTGGTTCTGCCAGTCTCACTGCAGGACCTGGGTGATATGGTCTGAGGAGTTCTTTGAAAGCTTCCTCTGGCTACAGTTTGTCCTGGTGACTTTGCTGTTTTATTTTGCAGCTCTGAGAATTGAACACAGGGGCACCCTACCTCTGAGCTACATCCCCTGCCCTTTATATTTTGAGACAGTGTCTTACTAAATTGCTCAGGCTGGCCTTGAACCTGCTATTCTTCTGCCTCACCCTCCAAGTTACTGGGATTGTGGACATGCACCACTGTGCCTGGCTCCTGTTAACAAATTGTTAGCTGCATGAGTGTCTATGTGGCCTATTCTTCAATTATATAAACAGGAGCTTAGCCAGTAAAGAGATTGGGGGGTATCCCAAGTGAACAAGGCTCCTTTACACCTGGAGGATTGTACAAACTGCCTTCCTTCCATGTGTGCTACTTGCATCTCCTCAGCTGTGAGTCTGTGGGGTCTGCAGACTTTGAGGGGGTCAATGGTACAAGAATCCCACTCATATATCCCTTATGCCAATACCTTACTCATGGACCCTGTAGAGCAGTCTCTTAAGAACTGCTTAATCTTTGTCACAAATAGTGACAAAGATTTCTATGCCCAGTAGCTCTTCTAAGCTACAAGAATCCCCAAAATGAAATTCCAAAGAGGACTACTTTAAAAGAAGTTTACTAGAAAAGTATATTTTAAGATGCAATTCACAGATCAGGAAACCTGGCAACCTCTTTTGCCAATTCAGGCAAGGAAATTTCTGAAATTATAACTTAAACTAGAATTTGAAGCCCAGATGAACATTGTTGCCTGGATACTTGTGAGAAAATAAGAATCTTTGAGGAGAAAAATGACCTTATACTGACCATGATGGTTGGAAACAAGCTAAATTTCCTATGAATCCCTTTGCTATTATCATTGATCATTTGTTTCCATCATAAAAATAATAAAAATTTACATGCTTACATTTTATTTCAAAATAGTAATAAGACTTAAATGGCATTATTATCATATCCCATGCTAGCTGGTTGTTTATGCACATCAACCTTCTCAACTTGTCTTTATTGCACATGGGCTATTGAACCTCCTGAGAACCAAAAGCAGAGGATGACTCATTTACAGTCTATACTTGCTTTTAAAAGTCTGTTCTCACACTGGATGCAGTGGTACACACCTGTAATCCCAGTAGCTCTGGAGGCTGGGGCAGGAGGATCTCAAATTCAAAGGCAGCCTCAGCAAAAGCGAGGTGCTAAGCAACTCAGTGAGACCCTAAATAAAACACAAAATAGGGCTGGGGATGTGGCTCAGTGGTTGAGTGCCCCTGAGTTCAATCCCTGGTACCCCCCCCTCAAAAAATAATAAAAAGTCTGTTCTCATTGTAGGTGTGTTATGCTATCTGTATAAAGCAGACAAAAGCAAAAGCATCCCTCACCCAGCAGGCATTTATGTTTCAGTGGCTTCATGATGGACTATGATCAATCATCCCAGGTGTGATCAATAGGTAACCAAGGCTGGATATTGCAGAGTCTATATGGAAAGAAAGTGATTCTGCTGTTGTAACTATTAATGTACAATGGCCAACAAAAATGGGCAGTTGATTCCAATCAGAAAAATCTTACTTCTTCTATCCAACTTGAGAAGCAGAAAAACTTCTACTTCCAGCCCACCAGCTTCCAGCTCCCCCGCCCCAGCCCCTTGTGAATGGTGCATAACTTTTAAGATCTTTTCCCTGGAGGACTGCAATATTGTGTGAATCATTCATGTCATTCATGCTCTCAGAGTCCCTAGTGCCATACTCAATTAGACAATTGAAAGAGAAGCAAAGATTATATTATATAGATTTACATCTGTAACTTCTGCCAACTCAGGTTAATGAGTAGGATCAGGGGTCATCAAACCATGTCTTTCAGGCCACATCCATCCTGCTTCTTGTTTTGTAAGTAAAGTTTTATAAGAACACAGTCAACCTCATTTGTTCACATATCATTGATGGCTACTTTCCCCCTACAATGGCAGACTTGAGTAACTGTGACAGACATTTTATGATCCAAAATGCCAAAAATATTTACTATCTGGCCTTTTACAGGAAGAGTTTGTTGACCCTTGAGTAAAGCTAATGCCAAAGAGTAATTCAAGTTCATTATTTCATGTCCATAGACAGGAGGTTAGAGATCTCTTGCATAGACCTATCCAGTTCCTACCAAACAGCCACACCTACCAAAGCTTGCATGAGAAAGGAAAATATTTGATGAAGCAAATATAAAAAGAAATGTGTACTGTGTTTTCTAATCCTGTTTTACTTCGGCAAATGCTATTATCAGTATTCTTTCCATCAAGGTATGGCACCAATTAAAATGATTTCCAGGTTATTTTTAGGACCCAGGGACTTTTCCAATCCAACAAAACTTTTGTTTTTTCCCTTTTAAACCCTTCATCTTTGTTGACACTTATTGTTTGCCTTCCCTCACCCCTCATCTCTCCATATTTCCATCTTTGTTGCTTCCCTTTCCTCCTTAGCTTGTGCCAGCACTGACAAAACAGACTCTGGCAACCACTGAGGGGAAAGAATTTTCACAAAAACTAGAGTATTGTACTTACAGAGTTTTTGCCTGAGTTAGGAGATCTGGATGCAGGATTGACCTCTGTCACTATCTAGCAATGTGATGTTGGACTAGTTATGCTAATAAGAGTGGAATGTGGGTAATGATTTTTAAATCAATTGTTCTAGGTTCTAGAGCATGAGATGCATACTGCTTTTGGATCATTCATGAGCCAATTTGTGAACTCTGGGTATTTATGAGTAATGGTTTATCTTTACAAATAAAATTTTTATTAGTTTAGTGAACTGTGGATGTTAGGGTAGGCTGCTGTAAGCTGTGATAAATACATCTCAATGTTTCTTCAGCTAACAACACCTTTGCTGGGGGCAGGGTAGCAGGAGAAGGCATGGATCTCTATACATGGCCCCTTTCACATGGTGATGCCACCACCAACACCTGTAGGAGATGGGAGTTTTATGGCCAGATGAGGAACTGGTATGTATCACATTCTTCTACATTCCCTCCATGTCACATGACCTCAAACAAAGGGCAGAAGGGCTGGGCAGTAGTGTGTATCTTTAAGCCCTGGAGAAGAGGAGCAGGCCACACTCACTTTGTGTCCAACAGATGAACAAGCCAGGGTTCCTGTGAAGATTCATCTAAATCAGGAGCCTCTACAGAGGACATTAGATACTGTCTCTCATTGTAATGTCTGTCATCGTCCCTCAAAACAGTCTCTGTAAATGATTTTGAAGTTTGTTGTGGAGAAGATACTATTGTTGCAATGAAGTAGAGATCATTGTACAGTATTGGTATTGTGTTTTAAACCGTTGTACAGCAACGTGCTTGTCTCCACTTCAAATCCACCTTTTACCAACCTGTTCTGTGGTCCTGGGTTCTATTCTCATTTGCCTGGAAGCTCCTTGTTTGAGTCTGACAATAAGGGCACCAAGGGGAAACCAAATGTCTGGAAGAGGGCAGGACAATTTCTTCTTTCCATGGAGAACAACTTTCCAAGTTGTTTCTTTTGGTGTCACTTCCCCCAAACACTGACAGGGTACCTGGTTGTCACCTCCAGCTTTTCTTTCACATTCCCAGACCCATTTCATCATATTCCTTCAGGTGTACCAGCACCATCCAGGCCACATCCCTCCCTGAAGGCCTGAGCCCCATCTCTGCAGGGCCCCCTTATTTGAGCTCTGAGGTACCCATAATTCCCACATCTTTTCTCTGTATCCACAGCCCAGGGGCAAGATCTGCTTCCTGTAGTTATTATAGGTTGATCCAAAAAACATGAAATGCTTCAAAATATGGAACTTTTTGAGCACCAACACAATACCATGAGTGGAAAGCTTCACATCTAATCTCAGTTGTTGAGTTGCAGTCAACATGCAGGTGCACTAAAAATATTCTGTAAAATTTCCTTCAGGCTGCAAGATGTATGTGAAACATGAATTAATTATGTGTTTAGACTTGAGTCTCATCCCCTACATATCTTATTATGTATATGCAAATATTCCAGAATCAAAAAAATCCCAAATCTGAAATACTTCTAGTCCCAAGCCTTTTGGATAAGTGTACTCAACTGTACTTCCATATTACCAAGGTATTCCTTGTTTGTTAAGACCTGACACCTATGTAATAAAGTTTCCATATTAAATACCCTCTGATGAATAAACTGTTGTGATTTCAGGTTTTTCTGGCTGGATCCTGAGGGATATAGCATTTTATAACTAAAGTACACATAAAATGATGAGTCTGGCATTTTATTTGTGTTTCTTTCTTCAAGAGCTTTACAATATCCCTCAGGTTACTGACCACCCTGCAAAATGCTGCTCAGAGCAGAAAACTACTCATTTCTAAGCAAACATATATTGCTTTCATTTTAGCAAATGAAATTGATTCATTAATAAAGTGCAAAAATCACCCACCAGAAATTAGTTGAACTGTTTACATTCATAAAATGAAGGCCAATTTCTTGTTGAAGTGAAATCTTGTACATAATTTAGAAAAGTCAAATGTAAATTTGTCCATTTCCTCCCTTTTGGTTTGGAAAACAAAATCTATTTTAATGCAAGCGATCTTATATTAATGGCTTTTACAAACTAATGAGATCTTAATGTAAGCTCATAATCTTTACTCTAAATCTTAAACAGATAATGATTAATGACTTTCTATTTTTTTGTACAATGCAGACAGTATCAACATTTGGTGGGAGACCCCCCTCATCTGCACATCTGTGGGTGTACACACATGCAGTGTGTCCAGCTTGCATACTCTTTTGCTCAATTCCTAAGGCAGTTTCTGTGTCTTCTCTCTACACATCCTGGGCCAGCTACCCTCTGTGTTCCTGGGGTTATGTGCCACATGCCCCTGTTAAAGTACTTATCAGGCTGTACTGGAATAATCTCAGTGAATATCTGTCTCATTAAACCATGGATATCTTTAAGTCAGGGTTATGTTCAATCATCCTTGTAAATTGTGTGGTTTTAAACCAAAATCAGTTTTAATGCAAGTAATACCTGACCACTACACACCTAGACCTCAAGATGCTCAGCAAAGGTTGGTTGAAGAAAGCACTGGATGACTAGACTTTAGCCAGTTCTCCCACTTATGTGAGATGAGTAAGTCTCCTAACAGTGCAGATGAGCCTGGGATTGGCAAGTGCACATCCTGCCACATGCACTAGGAGGGGTCCAAGTCACCATCACGTACAGAGCACATAGGTGCATGGGCAGCCCTGTCCTCTCTCAACCACATGCAACTGTCTGGGGATGAACTAAAGGGCAGCCCCTAGTAGGTGAACAAAACCAGGCTCAGGGGCCTTTCTTAGCCCTTATGTTGGTACCTGAACATGGATGTTCATGGGTGGAGCCTGTAGACCTAGAATGTGCTGGAATAAGACCTCTCCTACCACCAAACAGAGGGTTGCTTTATCTGCCTCCAACAATAGTGTACTCTTCCGTCTGTGGATCCCTGGAGTTATCCCAATTCTGAGGGACAAAATCTAGGGGAAAGGATGCTTTTCTTTTTCTTTTGGCTGAAATTACCTATTATGGAAAGCCCAGACCTGCCTGGTTCTTTATGCCTAAGTGCTGGGTCCCTCAAGTAATTCCTTTTATTGCCCAAAGTTTCATATGAGCAATAGACGCTGTTTTTGCAGACAGCTGCTTTGAGGGTTACACATACTGTTTTTAAAGTTGGTTAGGGTTTAGACTGGTATGACTGATATTTTTACTAATGTTAGAATTTAATTGAAAATACTTAGTTTATTGGCACTAGTTAATCCAATTTATTTTTTCCTAGTTAAGTAACATGCCAAAAGCTGTAATTTGATCATTTTTATATGAACTAAAATAGATTTTGGCTTCAGGATGGGAGGAGGGACAAAGATTTTATTCCTTTTCAAAATTGGCCTGACAGTTTAACTAGCTAAGTTAACAGAAATGAGAAGAAAGAAATTTCATAGGAAAAAGGGAAAAAAAAGCAATGAAAATTCTGAGATGTTTTCGCAGAGACCTGCCTGGGGCAGCTGTCTAACTGGACCTGTAACTCTGAAACAGGGAGCTCCGGGCACATCTCTGTGTCCCTGATCCTCTGACTGGCACGGCAGAGGTGTGGAAGATCTGTGGTAAGTGAGCCATCCTAAAAAGGGGTTGACAGAGTCTTTCTCCCTCTGGAGATTCTTCCCAAAGAGATTACTTGCCAGGTTACCTGGCTCAGCCCCTGCCTCTTCCCATATGCGAGTAGAATTTGCCTCTCAGCCATAGAAGTGGACTAAGCTGTTTCTCTAACCAGTGAGCTTCCTATGTTAGTCAGATTTCCATTACTGTAACAAATATCTGAGACAATCAGCTTACAAAAAGAAAAGGCCCTATCTCCTGAAGGTCCTGCCACTTCACAATAATACTGTAGGCTAGACAACAAGCCTTTATAAAACACACAGCCTTTTGGGGACATTTCCAGATTTAAAGCCCAGCACTCCCATTCAGCTAGAATTCACTGCTGACAAACTAGAACAGGCTCTGACTAAGGGTAGGAGATAGCAAGTGGTAAGGAAAAGGATACAATCCTTGTCCTCAAAGAATTTATTATGAGGTTGGACACCTACTACACACGTGCATTAAAATTTAAAGGATGCTGGGAGTTAAATAGCAATCCAAGACTATTATGCTAAAGATGTCACTGGGAATTGAGCAATCAACTGCCAGATAAGTGGCATAAATGCAAATGTTAGCACTTGAAATGAGAGGCCAGCAGCTTCCAGGAAGCTGCTACAGGGCCCCCTCATGTGTCATATCTTTACATAAATCTCATAAAGCAAGCCAACAAAAGTGCTTCTCTTATTCTTTGGTGCTAACATGAGAGCATTTCAGAAAGGTACATCTGGGCTACGTGACATCAGTCCATCATCACTATCACCACAATCTCCATTGGTATCACCACTGGCAATGAAATCCTTGTCACCTTAATGAAACATTTACTCATCATGGGTCTCTCTGCAGGTCTATGCATGGTGTGAGCAGATTCAACTGTTGTATCCCTCAAGGACAAGGCCTCCCAGGTTTCCTGTTCTTGGCTGCAGTGATATCTTTTGAAGAACAAACTTGAGCATACAAATCATTGTTACTCGGGTTCAAATTCTGGCTCATTCTCCAATCCATCTCATGTGGTTCCTGTGCTTTAGCTGTGATTATATTTAAAGATCATGTTTTCTCCCATTCTACTTAGAAGGATATGCAGATATTCCTTATTAATAACATAAAATGTGTGAAAGGCGTGGAGCTTCTTATGCTAAGAGGAGAAGAGCACTTTATAAACACACAGCAGCAATATGCTTATGGATCCTGGGACTTAGAGATTTTTTTCATATGAAACATGGCAAGTGCTTTAATCAAGATCCTCTTAATCTAATGAAAATCACTCCAAACCTACCCAGCCAAAAGAATGCTACACTTCCAGTGAATGTGGCTGCTTGAGAGGAAGTGGGTTGGGTCTGGCACTGAGTGGGTGGTCTACCCAACCAGGAACCCTTCACTGAGTGTTCAGAGGATTAGAGCTGGCTCTGAATCTTGGCTAGATTTATGTGGTAAGTTCGCGGGATATGCACCCTAACCCCTTTAGGACTGTATAGGAGCCAGGAGCAACTTCCACCCTGTGTATCGTCTGCTGAGCATCCAAGCTTCCTACCTGGTGATTAGGTAGCCTTACAGGTGCCTCCTTATTGATAGGCCTGAGGCTGATTATGCTTTCTGGAGAGACACAGAATTTGCTTGTTCTCATTTCCCTCCTGGTGTAGGCAATTTAGAGGTAAGTAGTGAAGCAGCAAATGTTTCTGGAAGGTTGCATTTTGTAATTTTCTGCAAAGATGTTTAGAGGTGTTTATATTAAATTGTCTGAAGAAAGTATTTTGGGCCCAGGCATTGTCAAAATCTGGTATTATTTACTCTAATACAGGTCTTGGCAAAGGATGTAATGTGATCTGGCCTCAGTCTACCTTATTTCCTCTCTGAACAGATGGGTTTCACCATTCCCTTCCTCTACATGCTGAGATCATTATGGGACTATCCAGCTTCTCATCCTGTAAGCCAATTTAGTAAATTCAAATATATATATATATCTAGAGAGAGAGAGAGAGTCTGTTGGTTCAATTCCTTTAGAGAACTCTGACTAATGCAGGTGTTTTTTTTTTTTTATTTCCCCTAAAAAACTCCTTAAATCAGTGACTGATCTTACACTGGTTGCCATATAGAATAAAGGGCATCTTTTTCTCATGGCGTCTTCCAAGCAGACATCCCACCCTGGAAAGATGGCAGCAGTCTCACCTGACCTCTTTCTAATGTCGTCTTCTCCCCAGGCAATGAGTGCTGAGCTATGGGAGTCAATGAATCCAGTGTTGTTAAGCTTTGTCATGTTGAGAAAAATAGTCTTGCTATGACCTGGCAGGCAATGGTGTGCACCTCTAGGAGGCATCAAGAGCCACTCACTAAGAAATGATCCTCCAGCTTGGTGCCAGGGCAAGGTATTTTAAGGGGTCATTGAGGTTCACACAGTTTATTTGGATCTTAGGAATCCGATGACAATTGCACCCATGAATATATGCATATAGCAACTGTACATCAAGTTCGAAGCCTTCACCAGCATTAGAATTTTTCCTACCAGGTACTCTGGAAATAGAGTAATACTAATAGGATTAAACTGCAGCCTTGGAAATGGAAGACTGACCTCAAATCAATGATAGGTGATTGAGCCTCATACAGGAAGCCTGATGAACAGACTGGATCCAACACTGGAGGAAATAGGGAGTGGGAAGAGAAACTGGGCATTTACAGAGCTGGGAAAACATTGTTCCTTCTGGCTCTGACATGACTAGGCTTGCATCCAACACATTTCAATTCCAGTGTTGTCCATGACCCTATATTAGTTTTTTACTGTACAAACACCTGAGATAAATCAACTTATAAAAATTTCATTTGGGTCACAGTTTGGAGTTTCAATTCATAACTGATTGGGCTTGTAGCTTTTGGCCTTTGGCAGCAAATTATAGCAGGAACATGTGATAAAGAAAGCCTTTCACCTCATGGCCGAGTGTGAAAGAGAGAAAGAAGAGTCCAGGGTCCCATTGTCCCCTTTGAGAACATGACCCCAGTGATCTAATACCTCCTACTATGCCACACCACTTCACCATTCCTCAATAATGCTATGGTGTATGTTATGATTTGGATGTGAGGTGTCCCCCAAAAGCTCACGTGTGAGACAGTGTGAGAGGGTTCAGAGGGAAAATGATTGGGTTAGGGCAGCCTTAATCCAATCAGTGAACCTAGCACCTGATGAGATTAATTGAGTGGTGACTGAAGGCAGGTGGGGTGTGGCTGGAGGAGCTGAGGCATTGGGGGCGTGGCTTTGGGGTATATATTTGTATCCGGCAAGTGGAGTCTCTCTTTCTCTGCCTCCTTATATCATGTGATTTGCTTCCCTCCACTACACTCTTCAGCCATGATGTTCTGCCTCACCTCAAACCCTGAGGAATGGAGCCTGCTCTTGGTGGACTGAAACCTCAGAAACCATGAGCCCTCAAACTCTTCCTCCTCTACAGTTGTTTTGGTTGGGTCCTTTCAACACAGCGGCAAAAAAAGCTGACTAAAACAGAATGAGAATCGAATCTTTAACACATAGGTCTTTGGGGGGAAATTCCAGATCCAAACCGTAGTAACCCCCAAGACTTTCCCTGGTTGGGCTTCAATAAATATTAATTGAACAACTACTATGCACCTGCCATTTTCATAGGTTCTTGGGATGCCTTAGAAGAATCATAGATAGGACCCTGCCCTCATGGATTTTTCTTTTAGTGGTGGTGGAGGGAGAACATAATTATACAAAATAAATAAGTAAATGTTACAGTAATATTGTATCTGGGATCAGCATACTTTCCCTATAAAGGGCCAGCTAGTAAATACTTTAGACTTGGCAAGCCTTATAGTCTGTCTACTCAACTCTTCTCTACAGCCCAAGCTGCATAAGGATTCCTATTGACTCTCAGGATTGCTTTGCTTGTTCCAGTACTTAAAGATGGAAGTATGATTGGATCACGGCTATTTGCACTATCTTTGTTGATGGGCTAGTGTGGGATTTTTATTTTAAAACCCTGACAGACCAATACTTTTATAAAATACAGTAAAATCAATTACTACAAAATATATGAAGATGTACAAAATACAAACCCCTTGGTTTTATTACTGGATTCAAGGCATCAAGCTATTCTGTCAAATTGCTATACAAAAGTAGTTCCATTCTCTTTCCTCTCCCATCTTCATCCTTTTTTCTTTCCCACCCCTTCTTTCCCCTTTGCCTTTCCTGGTCAGCACCAGTCCAGGAAGAGGATGCTAACCAGTGGGCCTTATTCTTAGCCAGTGAGCAGAGAAATTGGTTCTGCAGAAGAAATGGAGCCAATAAGCAAGTCCATTGAGGTTGATGAGAGTTTTAGATTCCACAGAGTTGGAGAAGGAAATTACATACATGGAAAGAGGAATGGTTAAATATAAACTCTGTAGTATTGGATTGAATTGGACATATTGTGAACTCATGACAATTAATGTATATAGGTAGAGATAAAATGTATGTGTGCATATAGGTATATATACATGTATTTTCTAGTTCAATGCATGCTGGGAGAGCCTGGAAATGGTGGCACTTTGGTAACAATGAGTGCGCCCAGAACTGAAAGCTTGGGTTCTAAATGCCACACCCCACTTAAAGGAATCAGGATCCCTTGGAGACGTGGCTGACTGCAGGGATGGGCAGAGAAAATACAAGATCGGCATGGAACACTTGTTTTGAATTTTTCTAGGAAGTATGGAAGTGCTCAAAATGATGTGGCCCTGTTAAGCCAACCCAGGAGCCAGTTCCAAGCACTCCCAGTGGCCCAAGGGGACATTAGGGATCAATATAAATCATGATGGTTATAATCTGTAACCCTTTGAGCAAAATGGAGATTCACAAATTCATGCTGATAAAATGAACAAATAGGAGAGAAGGGTCTCTCATTGAAATATCAAAACTTCTCCCCACACAATATCCATTAATTACTTTCCATTGGTGAAATTTTGCAGATCCCACATGAACCAAGGAGTAAAAATTACATCACTAGCAATAGAACAAATCAATGTTGGGTGGCTCCAGACATGGTGCACTGAGAAGAACATGGTGTCATTTCTAAGGAATTCTTGCCTGAAGTAGACAAATGACAAGGAACTGCCAGACAAGACCAAAACCAAGGGATATTTCTATGAAGTAAAGGTTTGTAATTTTCAAAAATGTCAAGATCATGAAAGACAAAGGCTGAGCAACCGTTTCAGAGCTTTCCATTTGGCATTGGAAACTACAAGCAATGTGTGACCCTGTATTGGAACCTATAAAGGACATTGTTAGTGCCATCAGAGAAGGCTGAATGGGAATTGGAGATCAATGTGACTATCCTAATTTTGATGGTTATATTTTGGTCATGTGGAAAACTGTTCATATTTGTAAGAAAAACACGAGAAATTCATAAGAAACAGTAGAACATCAGGTCTGCAACTTATTATTGGATAGTTCAGGAACACACACACACATACACACACACATACCACAGAATGTTTAGGCAGTATGATAAAATGTCAAGGACTAGGTGGTCTGGTGAGAATACAGAAGGAAGTCCTTGGTGTTCTTTTGGCAGATTTTCTGTACATTTGCAATTATTTCAAAATGTAAAATGTTAAAAAATTTTGCTAGAAATATTTCTAAATGATTACTCTCAATTTCTTTTCAAACTCTGTAGGGGTGGATGGCTTATGGTTTGCAGAGAGGAATTCTAAGCAGTTGATCTGGCAATTAATCAGGTGATTTGAGTGTGTATATTTCCAACACTTGACTCACGTCTAGCAAAACTCACCATGTGCTAGGCTACCAATGTCCTGCTGCAGCAGAGTTTGGGGGTACAGTGGAAGTGGAAGGAAGATAGATTTCCCATAAGCAGCTGGGATAAAGGCCTTGGAGAAGGACAGGCAGGAGGATGACATCATTTCAACCTGAAAGGAGAAATCAGGTCTGAAAGACATCCTGTGACTTTGCTGCTCCCTGCCAGCATCACCACAATGCCTTCTTCGGAGTTAGAATACCTGCCTTTCTGTTTCTCATAGCTTCAACCACAGCTGTCCTTCCTTAGTTACCCTTCCTTGCCCTTACCCCTAGCAATGGCTGCCCACAAACAGACCCCTACCGGAAACGCTTCCTCTTTCTAATAGATGTGTTGAAAACCACCAAGTGAGACCTGTCCTCTTAATTATGTAAATGAAGGGTTGAAATTACACACTTCTGATTGTCTTATTCAACCCAGAGCTTAAAGAGCTTGATTGGTCCAGGATAGCATCCCTTATCCCACCAATCACCTGTGCTTGGCCATCAGCTATGCCTTTAAAAACCCCTGGACAACAGACACCCATTGGCATCCCTCTCTTGGGGCCCCTCCCCTTCAGGAACTCTGCTTTCTATTACTCTAATAAACCCTGTTACTTCACTCTCACCCTTGGGTCCATGGATTTCATTCCTCAAATTCGCGAGACAAAGAATCCAACGGCCTAAATCTATGTTACAGAAGGACAGCTTTTTCCTATAATTTCAGTATCACATCTGGAGACACCTTCATGACTTACTTACATCAGGACCGATTGAGAGTTAAAGGCATCTCCACAAGAAGATTCCCTTCTCTAGGGAGCCTGCTGTAACACCTACAGGTGCAAATACCAAGGGGAAATGTTTCCTGCAGGGAGGAAGCATCCATTTCTGGTGTAGAAATGCTCTGGGTTTGTGAGGCCCAAGAGCATCCCTTACCTTCTCACAAAAGGCAAAAGGCAACTTGGCAAAGAAGTCACCTATTGTTTCAGCTGTCTGGGCGTCCCTTTTGTTTCATTACCTGCATTCAATTTAAACAATTTTATGGAGTTCAATGCATGATCCTTCTTATTACATTCTTTAGAAGGCAGCTTTGCTTTATGCACGGACACCTGTCCATATGAAAGTCCGTAAACGCTTTTTAACAGGTCTTCAAACAACCCTGGGCACACAGCTGGCCAAAGAGCCCGGCTGGAAGAGGACAGCTGTCTGGCTGACAGAATTGGAACCAGTGCGGGACATGTGCAGCAATTGTAAACAGGAACGAATTTTCCCTAACCTTTATGAGTCAAATATTTATTTTTGGGATATTAACAAAATCAAAAGAATTGCGGTGTTCTTTTAATTTTAAGTCAAAACACACTGACATGCAGCTTTTAAGACATTTTATTTAATGGAGTAATCTTAAATTGAGGCTGAAACAAATTCAGAAACACTGGGTTTTCTTGCTTGGTATGTATAACACTGAAGCAACTCTAAAAAAAAATCTTTAACACTCTATAAAAGAAGAAATGAAATCCCTCTTTCCATAAACTGTCCATCAGATATTGATGAGCCTGGTAAAAATTCCCAAGTATGCTGTGGATAGAAGTTTCTTGGTGTGTGGCATGTTTGTATGCATGTGCATGTGGTGATGTCTGTGAGCTCCGTGGCTTATCCACTCTCCCTCCTTCCCTCCATCCCTCCCCCTTTCCTTCTCATAAGCTCACACATGTGGGTAGAGAACGTTGGAGTTGCTGTCTTGAAGAGTCCGGGGACCTCTTTCCCTCTGAGGTGGATGTGGGGGAAGGGTAAACTTCTTTTCCCAGACTTTCCAAAGAAGCATTTTATTATCTGCATGTAGATTGTAATTAAAGAAAGGAAAACAGGGGAAAAAAAGGAAGAAGAATAAAAATATTGTTCATATTGTCTTTTTTTTTTGGAGGGCGGGGTACAGGGCATTGAATTTAGCAGCCCTTGACCACTGAGCCACATCCCTAAGCTCTATTTTGTATTTTATTTAGAGACAGACTCTCACTGAGTTGCTTAGGGCCTCACTTTTTTGCTGAGGCTGGCTTTGAACTTGTGATCCTCCTGCTCAGCTTCCCAAGCTGCTGGGATTATAGGTGTGCACCACTGTGCTCTGCCTGTTCATATTTTCTTAAAAACCATTTGCATCTTTCTCTTGGTTTTATTATAATCTATTTCATGGAGAAATTTATGTTAAGGTGATTTATGTGCAAAACCAGTTACATAATTTGAGAGGCCCAGAGCAAAATGAAAATTTGATCACCTGTGTATAGGAGGATTGAGGATTTAAAGACAAGGACAGCTATGTGTGGCTGCCTGAATCTCATGTCCATGAAGAGGTCTTGCAGACACCTGGGTATTTTGAACTGTAAGCCTCAAGAGCAGAGAGCAAATTAGAAAGCTAAGTATTTCCAGAGTAAGCAATGGTTAATGACTAAGTCACTACTAGGTACAAGTTTTAATTTAATCCTGTAGCCAAGTTCAAGTAGAAGTTATTACTGTTTTTTAACCAGTAGTTGGAAGTAAGAATTCACAGTCTGAATTGAAGGATTGTGGGCTAAGAAGTTTCTGGAACTTTAATAAGTCTCACAACTTGTCAAATATAAGGCTCTCTTCTCCTTTGCAAAATAGAAATATGGTATTTGAATGTTTCAGACCTGGTAGGGTCTTTAGAAGCCATCTAATCTGATGTCCTTATTGTTCAAACCCATAAAAATAAAGTGACTGGGAACTTGAATCTGGGACACCTGGGACTCAATAGTTGGCTCTTTGTACCATTTAACTTTTCCATATTTGTATCGCATGGGATAGGTTCATGACTACATTGTAAAAACCCAAATTTGCTGAATGATTGACAGGTAGCCTGATAAGTGCATACATCAATTTAGTCTCCTGGCATCTTGAGGTTGAACCCATAGCTCTTCCATGCAGGCTTTTTTTTGCCTTCTGGCAGAGGAATAAGTGTTGGTGAGCATATGGAATAACGAAAAGTCTTATGTGTTGCTGGTAGAAGTGTACACTGGTACAAATTCCTTGGTAAGATAATTTGCTAGAATCCAATAACAGCTCAGCAACATAGCGATTCCACTTCTAAATATTTAACCAGATAGAATCTTACACATGTGCTTCAAGAAACATTTGAAAAATGGTCTTAATTCCAAACTGGAAACAACCACCAAGATATGTATAGAGAATGGGAGCCGGGCGCCGTGGCTCAAGCCTGTAATCCCAGCACTTAGGGAGGCTGAGACAGGAGAATCGCGAGTTCAAAGCCAGCCTCAGCAATGGCGAGGTGCTAAGCGACTCAGTGAGACCCTGTCTCTACATAAAACACAAAATAGGGCTGGGGATGTGGCTCAGTGGTCGAGTGCCCCTGAGTTCAATCCCCAGTACCAAAAAAATATATATATATGTATAGAGAATGGATATGCCACATGGTGTTAAAAAATGAGTGAATTATAGCTTTATGGAATGATGTGATGAGTTTGAGAATAATGTTGGGTGAAAAAGAAGTTTCAGGTGAATGCAAACAGCATGATACCTACCACCTGTCTAAAACTATGCAAAACTAAACAGCATTGCATAAGGATATGTTCACATAAAGAAGACCAAGGAAATGTTAAACAAAATCCATGACAATGGTTGCTTTGGAGGAGATGAAGCATAACATCACAGTGAAGGGGCACCCAGGACATAAGCAGGCAGGAATCTTCTGTGTCTTAAGCTGCTGGTGTATGTGCTTGATTATCCTCTCTCTCACTCCCCCCCCCCATTTCTCTCTCTGTCTCTCTCTCACTCTCTTTCTTTCTCTTCTATCGCTATCAATCATCTGTACCTATCATCTGTTCTATCATCTGTATCAATCTGTCAGTCATCTATCACATCTATCTAATCTATTATCTATTTTATCCATCTATATATTTATCACCTACTCACCTCTCTAATTCATCTATGACAGTATCTATCCTCTATCTGTCATATCTATCGTGTCCATCATCTATCAACCATATAATCCTTTATCTGTAGCATATATTTTATAAAAAATAGGAGAAAATTGTAAACTTGGAGGACATTGGCTTAAGCTGGCAGGTAAAGTTTCATTCTGCACACCCTTCCCTACCAGTTCAAGTATTTTAGGACATATTTAATAACAATAAACAAGAAATATACAATAAAAGCACCATGTTCTTATCATCTCAGAAGTTCATTCCTTATAGTACATATTTGCATTATTTAGAAATTCTTTGGTCCTATTTAACAGAAAATTCCACAAGTGATATATATAAGAAAGATGCTGCTTTTTCTCTCACAGACAAGAAGGTAAGCAACTGATATCAGCAGGATCTCTGCTTCATTTTATATCTTCATCCCACCAGCTATAGGATGTTTGAGCCTTTTGGTCATGCTTACATGATGGTTGCTGACACTCAAGCCATCACATCCATGTTCCCTATAAAAGGAAGGAAGGATAAGCCTAAAAGGAAAAGGGACAATCTGGTCAAAACTGTTCACTTTTAAAAAAATTTCCTAGTTTAACCCAGCAATATTTTAATATCCCCTTAGCCAGAACTATTCCAGTTGCTCACTATGAGCTGTGAAGGAGGCTAGGAAACATAGTTGCCCTTAATGAAATTGGGATTTTATTAGTAAGAAAATGAAGAATGGATAATGGTCAAGCAATTAGCAGTCACTGACAGGCTCATTTATTGCTTCTGAGTAAGAAAGTTGAAATGTAGCATTGATTCTGAAGTCAAAAATAGTTATTCAGGCAATTTTAAATAAATAGTACTTGATTCTTTTTAGAAATGGTGAAGAAATAATTCTTTTGTTTAAGCTTCTGAGATTTGTTTTTATTTTGAATTCAGTTGTTATCAGAGCATTGATTTGTTTAAAATGAATTATAATTGAGTATATTTGAACTCTATTACATGTTGAAATATATTTGAATTATATTAAAATTTGATTAAATTTGATGTATTTTGTATTACTGATATGGTCAATTGCTATTTATCCAGAATAAAAATGATCAGGAAGTTCACTCATTCAAGAAATATTACGTTATTATTTCTAGTGTTTTTCATTTGATATATATAGTTTATTTCACTCTATTTAAAAAATCTCATTAACTTATGTATAGTTAGTACATAATTCTAGTAAATCAGAATGACTCTTCAACTAGGATAAATTACATTAGCATTCTTTAGTACTGTGCTTACCTTTTGTGTAATACTTTTAATATGAGAAATGCCTCTTATTTCTTTTGATTATTGAATGCACCAAAGCCCTCTCTTCTCTTTCAGATATACTTAAAATTGTTAAAGGAGATATCAAAAAATATTTCATACAAAGCAAATTCTTTTTCTCTTCTGTGAATTAAAAAGGAAAAAGAACTTTTTGCTTTAGGAAGAAGAAAAGAATTCTTTAATATTCTTATTATTCACTAACGTTGACGATTTGCAATTCCATGAAAACAGCTGAGAATTCAATAGCAAGGTAAACAAAGATCTAACACATACCCCCCACTGGTGAAAAGGAATTCTTTCAGATGAGATCAGACCAATGCCCGTCACAATGACATCAGCTTATTGTAACCTTCCCTCAGTGTAGACAAAATAACTGATAGGTCTCTCAGATCTGCTCAAGCTAAAGCTGTGAGTCACTGTCTCCGTGCCCCGTGACTTCCTGCAGAACACCACACAAGGAGGCCACCTTTGAATCACATCTATCAAACAGATTGTTGCCTAATTTCTGGGCTGAAAGGGGATGCTGCCCTCATGCATAAGCAGGTGGATGCAAGGACACCTGCAGAGAGATCCTGTGCTGCCCTGAGGAGGAGGGTGGCCTGGTGGTGATGTTTGTCCTGGATATTTCCAGTCGATAGAGACAATTGTGACCATTATCATTTTTGTAGTATCTTCATCTTTCTTTTTGAACTTATTTATATATTTCTTCAGATTTTTCTGTGCATTATCTATTCTTGCAGAGTTTTAAAAACTGGGAATCAAGTTACATTTTCTTTACACCTTCCCGAACTCTTAAAGAAGCCAGAAACATTTTAAAACAAACAACAAAAACACGGGTATTGGTATTCAGGGCAGTGAAATATGTCTGAGTGCCCTGATTTATTTGAAGTGCTCAATTAGCAATCAAACCCTTTTATTTGCATAATGCTTTCTGTCATGAAAATCTATGTTGTGAAAATCTCCAGCCTTGAAGAGACAACGAGCATTGTGACTTTTGAGGTCCCCCCAGATCACTTGCCACTTCCATGGACTTTGGACAGATCATGAATCTCTCCAGACTTGGGCATGTGGGAGGATAATATTTACTCCACTTCCTTCACCAGGTGGTTTAAGGATTGATATGTAAGAAACAAAAGGAAGTCTCCAATAAACATGTCCATCAGCATAATAGGTTATTGGTAGCAACATTCATGGCATATGAGCTGACCCCCTTTTGTGGATGTGGGTCAGATTTGGAGGGGACCTGACTTCCACATCATCAGAGAAACTGGAGTGCTGGAGCCCAGGCATTCAGCAAGCAGTGAGTGGCATGACTGATGGTCTCCTTGTGGTCCTTGATCACATGTCTTCAAGACTCTGATATTGCAGCTTTGTAAGTGCATCTGCTAAATCAAACACAGTTTGAATTAGAGTGTGAATACAAAAGCCTACACTTTGGGGGAAGATACTGTCCTTTCCCAAGGGACAGAATCCATGTCAGATTGAGGAGTGGCAAGTTGTAGTGGAAGGCCTCCCTTTGGCTCTTCAACCAGAGTCTGGTTAATTAAAACCTCAGTATTCTTCAATCATAGGTTAGCCCAAATCAAGACTGGCTGGAGCTGCTAATGCCTAGCAGCTCCATAATGGTCTTGGCTATAAATAGTTATCAAGGATTAGTTGAACTTTCCAGACAATAGTTTTCCCCAAGTCCCCTTTCCTATTTTGGGGTTGATGATATCTCAGTACAGCTTGAAAAAGTCTTTGGTATATGCAATTGACTGAGTGCTCATTTTCTCCCCCCTCTAAATTCATACAAAATTTTGGATAAGTATTCCTCACCCTAAACTCTTGGTACCAGATTTTTTTTTCTCAGAGTTTGGATATTTTTGGATTTTGAAATATTGCACGTACATAATGAGATATCTTGGGCATGGGACCCAAGTCTAAACATGAAATTCATTTGTTTTATATACACCTTATACCCATAACCTGAAGGTAATTTTATACAATGTTTTTATATTGTACAGGAAACAGTTTCATGGTGTGGAATTTTTCACTTGTGGTGTTATTTTGGCGCTCAGAAAATTTTCAATTTTGGAGCATTTTAAATTTTAGATTTTCCAATTAGGGATACTCTACCTACCTGCTGAGGTCCTATTTTCTAATGTGATGATATTAGGAGGTGGGATTTTCTGAAGGTATTCAGATTAGATGAGATCATGAAAATGGAGCTCTCATGAACAGGATTAGTGTCCTTGTAAAAGTTCCAGAAGAGCTTGTCTCCTTCCTCTGCCATGAGAAGACACAGTGAAGAGGTGTCATCTATGAAGACTAGTCCCTCACCATATACTGAATTCACCTTGATCTTGGACTTCTGGCCTCCAGAACTGTGAAAAATAAATTCCCATTGTTCATAAGTCTCCCAGTATTTTGTTACAGGAGCCTGAACAGACTGACAGTGAGGCAGTGGGGACAACCAGGACCTCCCCCTAATGATCTGTGTTGTCAACAGTAAATTTTAAAGAGAAGGGATAAAAGTAGGATTTTTCAAATGTCTTCTATAAATGTTTGTAACTACAAACAGTTGAGCTGTTGGGATTCCTGAACAGTAGGTGGAATAAACCCCACTCCTGTTATAGATGCTCTCTTGCCTCTGAATTCATCAAAGCACCATGATGTCTCAGCTCTCTTTGGGCTCCAGTATTCACTTATAAAGTTGATAAGTTATGCTTTTCTGTATGCAACAAAATGAGAGGTGCAGATTCCTTTTCTTCCCTCTTGTGAGTATCCTTTTTGACATGTTCACAGATGCATCCATTTCCTTCTTTTGTTTAAGCTGTGCACTAAGCATGTGGAAGAAGTCAGGCCTATTAGAGTCCTTGGGTCACATGCTTCAGTGGATGGTTTCACTATGTACTCAGATGTTGCCTTTCTGGGAAAGTGAGGATGGTATTCTTCTTTCCCCTGCATTGGCTCTGTGGCGTTCCACTTCTTTTCAGGAAAAAATGCAATGTATACAACAGTTACCATTTATTGAGTAATTACTATGCACCAGACATTGCTCTGGACACATTATGTAAGTTCACTTACATCTCCTAACCACCCTATAAGAATTATATTTATTATGGCCATTTGACAGATGAGAAAATAAAGTCAGTAGAGTTGACTAACATACCTGGGTCACACAGCTCAATGGTAGAGCTGGGATTTGGGTTAGGGTCAGCCTGACTCTTCTTTTAGGGTCACACTGCTTCCTCTGATTGAGGACAGGGCTCATGAAGGGAACTAATATATTTGATGCAACAGGTTCTTTTCTCTGTGCACGTTCTTTTCCCTGGGCTATATATAGACCGCCAACCAGAATCTCCCTGCAACATTGCCATTTGCATAGAAAAGATATTGGAATGAATGCCCAGAGCAGAAAATAAGCAACCCAACCTGAAGAGCCCTATAAAAGCCACTCCTTGGTCCTTGCATGCTGAGTGAGGCAAAGAAGTTTAAGAGCATTCTGTTGGTCTGTCCTCTGTGAATTAGTGCCAGTTGGGTATGGGATCTGATGCCCATGGCAAGGAGTTCCCTGTGGCTAAAGTGTATCTTCCTGACAGACCTAGCGTTGGGCAAGCCCACGTGCTCTGAACTACTTAAATACAAAAAATTTCAAAAGTGCTACATCTAGAATTTATTGTAAGTTGGGCATCCCTAACGTGAATATCCAAAGTCTGAAATGCTCCAAAATTCAAAACTTTATGAATGCTGATATGACTGCACACATGACCTGGATTGCAGTCAAAATACAAGCACACTGACAATATTGTATAAAATTACCTTCAGGCTGTGTATAAGCTGTCTATGCAACATAAATGAGTTTCATATTTAGTCTTGGGTCACATCCCTAAGATATATTATACATATGGAAATTTCAAAATCTGGAAAAAACAGCTAAAATCCTGAGCACTTCTTATCATGAGCATTTTGAATAAGGGATACTCACCTTGTTCTCAACCTGTATTTTGCTAATCAGAAGATAAAGCAAGGAAGAAACAGAAAAGCCAGAAAGAAAGGACTCAGAGGCACCCCCCACCCCCACCATCTTTCATCAGGCAGTAGCTGGGAGAACCCATCACCACCCCGGGAAACCATGGGCTGGGCATCCATGGAACAGATCTTTGTGTTATACCAGGGAAACTGGGGTTCCACACAGCATCTAGGGTTCATGGAACATCTCCCCTCTCACTTGGGGTGGTGGGGCTGAGAGGACCTTTTACTGTTTATGCCTGAAATAGAGAATCTTTGAGGCTTAATAAGGTTTTGATGTAAGATTCATTTATCCCTGGTATCTACATGGATTTCAGTCTGCTCCAGGCATAAATAGGCATGCTATGGAGAACTTGGCAGTTGACTCAACTAGTAGCTAAAATGAATTGCAACATGATCTCACACAAGAGCACAGATATCCAAACCTGCATGAGTAGGTAGAAATGAGACAGAGTGAGAGAGATTGAGTCTAATATTTTAAAAGTAGGCTCCAGGGCTGAGGCTGTGGCTCAGTGGCAGACCGCTTGCCTTGTACGTGTGAGGCACTGGGTTCGATCCTCAGCACCACATAAAAATAAATAAGAAAAATAAAGACACTGTGTCCATGTATAACTAAAATATATTTTAAAAAATAAATAAAAATAAAATGTAGGCTCTAAGAGAGGACAGCAATGTATCCATCTGAGAACCCCTTGAACTCCTTGAGAGTAACTGGCACATGGTAGGTGCTTTGGCGTATTTGTTAACTGAATAAATGAATGAATGATAAAAACGACAAAGCATATTTTCATGAAGTTCAAAGTAAGAGACTCATAGAAGAAAAGTAATTCCTGGGGATAAGGTAGAGCATATGAACTGTTCTGAAGTCCTTCCCAAATTTAGAGGAGGGGAGATTTGGATCCAGACATGTCTAGCTTCTTGCTCCTATCCCATGGTGATCTTGGGACAGGATACATTGAGTTGTGCCAGCCCTGGTGTGCACCCATCTTTCAGTGCTATTTACTTGCAGGTGCTGGCACACCCGTGAAAGAACACTCTTCTGCCAGGACTGAGGTTCTGGGGAAATTCCACTCCAAAAACACAGCCTTCTTCCTTCAAAGACAGCTGTTTTCATCTGTTCACCACCCAGTCCCAAGTAATGCTCATCCTGGGCAACTCATTAAGCAAAGATTTCTTCCTTATTATCAGTTCTTTGGAAAAATAAGCTCAATTTCTGCAGGAGCATTTAGAGAATTAGGAGGGTTGGCTGGAAGCTTTTGTTTCTGCCTAAATTGATTTGAAAACCAAAAGCACATCATCTGCCAGGCCACAAGAGGACAGCAGTGGTTTGAGATCCAGGTTGCTTCTACCTACTCTGGCATCGTCCCAGAATCAAAACGACTGTGCCATCTTCATGATTTAAGACTTGTTTTGTCACCAAATTCCAGGACTCTAATTGGAAGAGATATTTATTAATGAATGTGCTGGAAAATAAATCACAGAATGATTTCAGTGTGCCAAGCTAAAACTGCCTGGTTGGCTCATTCTTCTAGAATATTCTGATATCACTATGATGTCTATTACTACAAAGTTTTACTGAGAAAATATGTGAAGTGATTACTGACAGGGAAAAGCAGAAGCAAGTCCTAATGTGTCTTATGGCCTGAATGGTCAGACCTGGGGTTGTATTTAAGATGTGGAAAGGAATATGCCCCCTGTTGCAGAGTTGTTATTTCTGAATACTATTCCATAGCTCTTAATCAATGATCCAACAACATTTTATGAATTATAACTTCTTTATTAAATTGATATTTTTCTCAAAAAAATTTATTAGCACTTGCTTTGTGTTGAAAATATGTAACACATGCTAGGAATACAAATATATACCCTTCACCGTCTGGTTGAAGCACAGGCAGGAGACAGACATGGGAACTAATCAATTACACCTCAATTTGGTCAGTGCTATATGTGGGTTGTGCAAACAGTGAGGGGAGAGAACCACTAAATGGGGGCTGTGCCAAAGAGCCCCGGTGGAAGTGACATCTAGTTAACTAACATTTAACAAATAAAAGGTTCCCTTGAGAAAAAAAGTGTTTAACCTCTTCCCATCTCAAAAATTTGCTCTACATGGTCTGAGGATGTAGCTTAGTGCATAAGGCCCTGAGTTCAATTCCCAGTACTGTTAACAAACAAAAAAGTGCTTGGAATAATAACAAATAAATATTTAATAAAATCTTTTTGTTTGCCAGGAATTGTTAGCTGTTTTCTGTACATGATCTCATTTGGTTCGCGTAGACTTATGAAGAAGGTATTATCATTCTACTGTCTTATACCTTGGACAACTAAGTGTTGGGAAAGCAAAATGAGTTTTTCAAAGTCTTACAACTAGGAAACATGAGAGCTGAGGATGAAGTACAGTCCTGCCCACTGGTTCGTGGTCTGGACTGTCTGTTCCCTGATATCACCTTCTGGGCTTCTCTGGACCCAGAGGTCCACTCCATCTTCTGCTTTTCGCAGTTCAGACACTAGGAAGTTCTGCCAATGAAGGTGCAGGAAGCTCCACAGATAGAAGACAGCTTCTGGTCTCTTTGGTAGGAATAGATGTTGGCACACTTGGGATTGGGTGGGTCTGAATTGAGTCCCTCTCCACTGGCTTTGTCCAGGTCAGTGGCTTGTTTGGCCCTCTCTGCCACAATATCTCTTGTTACACCTGCTCTAAGCTAAGACAGCAGCAGAGGGTCGTTGGTTGTAATACTATTGTGCCAAGTATGGTGCATGGCATGTTCAACAAGAATTCATTATGAACAAACAAAATGAGTAACCAGGAGAATACAAGTTCTGTGCATTAACGAGCAAAATTTCTGGTCCTGCTGCTGACCTCCTAAGTACCTCTCTGTAGGTGAGCCATCTGTGATCCCCACCAGACCCCACATCTCACAACATTAGATGCCTTTTAAAGATTTTTGGTTGCTCATCTTTTATAGACCCACAACAAGGCTTTGTGCTTCTTGATCTTAAAAAAAAGCAGCATTTTGATGTGTGTGTGTGTGTGTGTATGTTGCTGGAGATCAAATATGGGGCTTCATGGCTTCATGCATGCTACCAAGTGCTCTACCACTAAGGTAAACCCTCAACCCCTCTTATTTTCCTTTATCCTTTAAGCTATTTTCCATGATATTTTGATTAAACTCAATAAAACACAATTATAGGCTGCAGTAACTATTTCATGGCAACTCTTTGTCTTAAAACCATACTATTTTATGCTCACTCTTGAAATTTAAAAAATCAATTCTAGGTTTAAATTAAAAATTCCCATTAACCTCTATGAACATAGGTGAGTAGAAACAGTTCCATATTTGGACACCTCCAGCCAATGCCCTCTTCTGAGGCCATGATGGGCACCATGAGTGTGTACAACACATCAGAGGCATCTGTATTTAACTCCCCTTATCTCGTGCCCTTTTGGCAACCAGTCTTTGTGGACTTCCTCGAGGAGATAGGACTGTGCATTCACTTATAGGAAATGTTGTGGGTTTGGTGGCCACATCCTGCTGCCTTGGCCTGCCACTTGAGAACCTGCAATGTTGGAAATTAACCAGGTCATGGTTGTGATATCACAGGGTTTTAGAAGCATAAATAACTTGTAAAGCAAACACATTCTTTTTAAAAAAATTATTAGAGTATTATTGTTATATAAAATAGTTGGGTCCATTTTTACAAAATCATACATGCATGGAATTAGATTTACTCCATTTTAGCTCCAGGTGCTCCTCCTTTCCTTCTTCTCCTTTCTCCCCCCTTCTTCTCCTTCTTCTACTCTACTGATCTTCTTTTCACTTATTTCTCTCAATTTATTTTTTATTGGTGTTTTATATGTATACATCAAGGTGAAATTCCCTGTGGTATATTTATATATGCATATCATGCAATTCTGTTAAATTAATTCCATATTTCCTCCCATTTCCTGTACTTTCTCCCTCCCTATCTCTTTCTTCTACTCTACTGATCATCTTGTATCTTAATTATATCTGATCCTCAATCCTCTTTATTTCCTTATTTTGATCTAGTTCCTATATTTGAGAGATAGGAACTATCTCTCAAATCAACTCTTAATTTTCTGAGTCTGGCTTATTTCACATAACATGATATTCTCCAGTTCCATCCATTTATCAGCAAATACTATAATTTTATTCTTCTTTATGGCTGAGTAAAACTCTATTGTGTATACATACCACCTTTTAAAAAATCCATTCATCTATTGACATGTAATATGGGCTGGTTCCATAATTTGGCTACTGTGAATTGCACTGCAATAAACATTGATGTGGCTGTATCATAGTTTGCTGATTTTAGTTCTTTTGGATAAATACCAATGAGTGGGACAGCTGGGTCATATGGTGGTTCCATTTCTAGTTTTTTGAGGATTCTCTGTACTGCTTTTCAGAGTGGTTGTACTAATATGCAGTCCTACCAACAATGTATGAGGTACCTACAAAGAGACATTTTTAAAAGCTGCAACTGAGCTCCTGTCTGGCACAGGCTTCTGGGAGGTGTAGACAAAAATAAATATTTCTACTAGAAAACATGTGTTAGATTACTTTGTATCAACGAGTAAAAATTAACAACTTCTGATATCTTTTCTTTTTTCCCATGTAATAACTCAAAGAAAAAAAATGACCTCTAATAAAGTATTATTGAAAAAAGTACCAGATAACAACTGAAAACCTGTGTTCTGGATTTGAGGTGTAGCTCAGCTGTAGAGCACATGCTTAGCATGAATGAAGCCTTGGATTCCATCCTCAGTACCAACTATCCCTTCACAAACAACAAACAAAAGCACCTTCATTCTTCATGTATCAATAAGATAGATGAACCTGCAATCTTCTATCAATCACTTAAACCCTTAGATCCATGGTTTTACTCTCCACTGGGGATTCTGTGTGCTTTGTTCACTTTAATATGAGGATGAAAAGGTAGGAAAAGTTATTTTTTTAAAAAATTAGTCAAATTTTATTTTTAAGATCTTTTCCAAAAATTCAGTTGTGTAGTTTAAGCACTTGTCTCTTTCCTACTTTGGAATTTGCTTATAAAATAGCATTGAACAATTGCACAGGCATTATTACCTCATTTGTTCCTTGCCAGGACCAGGAAGCAGGATAAATATTATTTTTCTTTGGATAAAAGAATTCACAGAGATCATCTGGCTGATTAGGGATTCTACACTGAACTGTTTCCACAGGTACAATTTGACATCAAACTGTCACTGACAATAAAATAAATATTATTTTCAGCAAACATTTTCAGTACTGTATGTTCACTTAGCAGTTTTCAAGAGTCAAGTGATTCTGACAAAATCTGGTTCCCTAAAGAAGGTATCAATAAGCACCCAAAATTTGCTTGCATTGGCCAATCACAATTACTGAATAATGTAGTTGTAATTGATCTTTCCAAATACACACAGTTAATTGATGTACACTGGTGAACATTGAAAAATCTGCTAACATTCTGCAGGATCTTCATATAGTCACTGTGGATGTTTTGGGATGATTATCATGGGTGTTAAAGATGTTGATATTCAGGGATGGGGATGTAGCTCAGTGGTAGAGTCATTGCCTGCTATGCATGAGGACTTGGGTTCAATTCCCAACACTAAAAAGAGTTTGCAAAATGCAAATATCCTGGGACAGAAAACTGTGTTCTGATTGTCATGTCCTGAGCCACTTTCATCTGTCATACCCTCCCAACATAATGTTTGCCCCACCTCAGACCCAGAGCAATGGAGTTGGCCCTCTAGGTACTGAGACCTATGGAACCCACTGGATAAATACAGAACAAGATGACAAGAGTTCCCAGCAAAGGAGCCAGAATTTCTTCCTAAAATTCCAGCTATTCTGACAGCTTCATACTCTGTCTTCTGCCTCTAGTTAAGAATGCAGTTTTCTGTCCTAGGAAAAATTCATTTTAACTATAGCATCCTATACAACTATCCATATTGAAAATTGTGATCTATTTCCTTCCCTGGTGCTTTTCATTTCCCAGGTCTTGTCTATTTTATAATTATTTACCAGGAACCCATAAAATGCCTGGAAGTCTCTTTGCTCCTTATTACCAAGAATTGGCTCTGTTTTCTGTCTTGCCCCAAGTTCCTTTCCTCAACAAATACTTATGCATCTACCCTGTGTCAAGAGCTCTGGTAGCTCCTGGGGAGCCAAGAACATCAGTCACACAGTGACTGTCATAGGAGGGGACAGGCAACCACTGCCCTTCTGCTCATCCATGTGATGGAGGGTTATGGAGCTGTATCAGGGACACTTTTCTACAGGGGCTGAGAGCCCTGCACTGGGAGGGACTGCACAGAAATTTGTGAGAAGATGGTACTTAAAATGATTCTTAAAGATGGGTAGGGTTAGGCAAGTAGAGAGGAAGATGAAATGCAATTCCAAATAGAGAGAAAACTTGTGTACATGTGGCCTGAAAATTAGGGAGCTCTGTGGGCACATCTAAGAGCACCTAGCAAAGCCTTGGAGAATAACAACATTTAATGGCCATGTCAAGGGAAACTTGCCAAAGAAACAGAGATGTAGCAGCCAGAGGGAGAACAAAACCAGAAAATATCAATATAACCAGAATTAGGGTATGGAAATTACTAAGAGAAGAAACAGAGAGGGAGAGGCCAGGAAAATGAGGACTCTCTCCGGTGGCTCTAAGTTATTCATGCCTCAGTGGGCTTCTTTAATTAGAATAGTTTCTTTTAAAAAATATTTCAACCAAGATTAGAATGTCAAGATATGGCTCTGAGTGAATATTAGACTGAGATATTTTGGTCTATGATTTTTTCGATAAATGATACATTTTGTAAGAATTTCAGGTGGGCTTACAAGAGACATTGGCGATGAAGTCAGGAAAGTGGAGTTCTAGAATGGAAACAAGTCACATTTGCCCACTTCAAAGACAGTGTGTGGCTGTCTGCTCCCAGGGCTATGTCGGCCTGTGGGGATACCAGATTAATCATGGGCCCGATGTTCATGATTTGCTTTGTGATAAGTTCCCCAAATGAGAAGTATATTACATCCTTCAAAGTTTTTGTATCTTAGTCATGAAATTTTATATTGTATTTTGGTCCTGAAGAAATCACTTTGCAGGCCCAATTCACATATTCACTTCACCCAGGCTATATTTACATTGTTTCTAGACAGTGCATTGCTGTGAGATTCATTACTGTGGTAATGGCAGGTGTGAGAGGAGCTATCTTCTGTGGCTGTCTGTGTTCCAATTTTATTGCATGCATATTATTTTTATTATGTGGCTAAGGCATTATTAAATCGTGCACCTGGAATGGGTTGACTTTGCGAATCTGTGTGTGTGTATTGGTGGGAGGGGTTATGAGTCATCCAGGAGCACCGGAGGGGAGGCAGAGCGCAAGACTTGAGCTGGGACAAGCTATGCTGCTCAGTGGGATTCACCACTAGGAAAAGATAGGTGCATGCAAAGTTTATTCCAGAAGAGAAATAGGAAATTAATGTGAAATTAAGTTCCCATCTCAGATGCAAGGAAAAGTTGTGTTTCTGACAATCAGAGTATGTCTTGGAGTCAGAAATTTAGGTGGACCACTTAGTTCTCTGGCTCCTGGAAAACAAGATAGCATTGAAAATACTGAGAGAGAGGAATTGCAAAAGGGCATGTTCACGTTGACGTTTTAAGCATAACAGTAATGAACTTGGAGAGTATTGTGGAACCCCAGGTCCCTTTCCCTAAGAAAATTAGTGATTTGATTAAATTCAGAAAACTTGTATGCTATGTTTTATGTTTTTTCTTTCTTCCATCATTTACTTCTTATTAAAGTTCATTTATGAAATGTCAGACAAAAGGAAAATATTTGATCCATGTGTGGCCCTAGAGTCAGAAAGGATATAAGGGAATTGAGGAAAGTTAACAAATCAGGACGGAAAGAGGGCAACTGATCTATTAGTCCCTCTGTTGATTGTTTTTTCTCAAGAGCTTCTTTCTCTTTGAAAAACAGTTTCTTACACAGAATACATTCTATTGTTCTATGGTAAGTTCCCCAAACAAAATAAAACTAAACAATCTACATGTTGCAGGGCATTCAGGTGGAAGTTATCACCCTGAAATAGGCCATTGCATCATGAGACCCAGAAGACACAAAACTTCCAGAGTCAAGAGTCTTTTTTACTTCTCAGGTTATTCCCAGAGCTCTGTAGGGAAAGGAATTTATTGACTCACAGTCTCTCAGAGGACATAGTATGTTCTCTCTCAATATGCCCAAGGTAGAGAAGCCAAAGAGAAAATAATAAATAGTTCCTTCACCAACCTGCTGCATCTTCATACAAATCTCCTCTACTTTCTAAGGAGAGGATCACATTAAGAAATTGTGCAACAACAAAGTGAGAAATGATCAGTGAATAAAAATAATCCTTAACCTTTTTCTAAATAAAAATATACTAGGAAATGGTTGCAATGAAAACAAATAACAAAAATCTATTGAAAACTGAAACTTTAAACTTGATGTTTTATTATGGATAAGCGTAATTTAGTAAACACAGAACAACTTCTGTAGAACATTATCTGTAACATATTTTTGTACCTTAATGGACAGAGGAACATTGCATGGTTACAGAATTACTTTCAGGGCCCCTGGCTAGACTTTTTAAAATGCATGATCATGAAGCAAAATTTCATTATGATGAAGTTGTTTAAATGTTATCAGTTGCTTTAAGGGCACCAATCCCAATGGAATTTTTCCAGGTACTTAATAATCTTTTCCAGTTCTAATTTTCCTCATAAGAAAGTCACAGAGAAACTGATATTTTAAGCTGTTCATAAATGGTATGATTAGTCAAAACAACAACAACTAATGAATATAGGGATATTTTCAAAAATTTCAGATATTTGCAAAGTATATCCTAGCCATAATCTCTATAGGTTTGTATGATGTTGCTGCATTGTAAGAGCCCTTACTAATGCATGTTTTCCCCTTCTTTTCTTATACTCAATGACGGTTGCCTGGATTTGGGATTATGATAGATTCAGAGCCAGAACTAGTCATGGGGAGATTTCACCTTGGACTCTGAGAGTAAGAAAGCCCAGCTCAGTGAATGCTCCCATAGAGATGCTGAATTCTCAGGAGTACTGGCCTCACCCACAGTCAGATATCAGTTACAGACTCTCCTCCTCTTCTACAGAATGAAGCTGCCCCACTGAGGTTTTATTAATTAGCATAAAGATACTTATTGAATGTGCACAGCACTGTGCTAGCCATGAGGAAGTTGTCAAGTTAAGCATATTCTTAGCTTCCAAGAAATTCCACCTTTTGTTAGTTGGAAGCAACACTAGAAGAATTCCTATTAAAACAAGTTAAATAAACCAGAGAAATTCTACCATGACCAGGTGATCAAGTTCAATGTCAACAGTGATAAGTCATGCTGATAGCATGCATCTGTGACATGATGTGATGGGAAGGACACTTCACCTCTGTGACCTTTCTCCCAGGAACACACACCCCAGCCTAGTCAGGGGACCTGCAGGCAAACTGCAGATGCAAAGAAAACAGAGCCCCAATTGAGGGATGTTCTAAAAAATACCTGAGCAGCCTTTCTTGAAACTAGGAGGTCAGTGAAAACAAGGCAAGTTGGAGAAATTGTCACAGCTAAAAGAAATTTAGTGACTAATAAATGGAACGTGGTATCCTGGATACAATCCTAGCACAAACTAAATGAAACAAAACAAAACAACAACAGCAACAAAACACACAGTCCAAGAAATGGAGGCACAGAGTGATGAAGTAACAGAAAAGGGTCTCAGAGGTACTACAGGTCTCAGAGGAGGCCTAGAACCTGTGCAGGCAGGCCTTTGGCCCCTTAATTGTTCTGCTTCTCAGTATGGGAATCAGTGCTGCAAATGTGCGGCCTAGACAAGAAACAGGTGCTGGAGACATCCTGTGGCATGGTGGTTAGATACTCAGGCCCCATGCTTCCAAACATGACAGAATTACTGTGACCAGCCAGGAATAGAGTAAGAAGCTAGAAAAATGGGCACTGAGCATGTGAGCCACTGGACAGAAGGTAGTACGGGACTGTAACCCTGAAAAGATGGAGAAAATGTACTAAAGCCATACTTTGCCCTTGACCTTCTGTTTCAGTCAGCTTCACATTAATACAATGAAACACCTGAGGCAACTAGCCTTATAAAGAGAAAAGATTTACTTAATGCATAGAATCAAAGATTCAAGTCTAAGATGGTGTGGCACTATTGCTTTGGTCTCTGGTGAGGGAGGTAGACAGCAATGTTGATAGTATGTTGGAGCAAGTAGTCACATTTTTCAATCACAACAGGGAGAGGAGAGGGGGAGAGTAGATGAGCTGGGACCTATGATCCTCTTTGAAGTATACCTCAAAGACCCAAAGACCTCTCATTAGACTCCACTTCCAGAGGTTTGTTCTATCACCTCCTATAGAGCCCTCTGATAGACCAAGCCTTTAACACATGGACTTTTGGGGGCCACTCATTATCCAAACAATAGCACTGTCTGCCTGGGCTACTTTCTGGATTGACACAGTGAGACAAGCACAATTGGAGAATGCTTGCTGAATTTGCAGACAAGATGAGCTGCAAGAGGACCTGGGATACTAGGGGCAGGTACCAGAGAAGAACTGCTGAAGAGAGGTTCAGAGGTCTGTGTGGTGGTTGACTGTGTGTCATTGGTCCAGGGCTAGTCTGTGCTTTATACAGGTGAAACTTCAAGTGGCTTACCAACCCAAGAGTAAGTAGCTGCTGTGAGGCAGAGTGGCTGATGGGCCCACCCCATTTCCCACAGGCAGTGAAATCCAGATACTTAGGCCTAGATTGGTGGAGAGAGTGCACAGAGCATATAGAACATTCATCTAAGAACTCAGAACAAGGACTATGCCCCAGAGAAAAGACCATAGAACAGACTAAGCACACACAACTGAATCAGACAACGCTGGACTAAAACAAACCCATGGGGGAGGGGTTGCCAGAAATTTAACTACTAAGAACAAGGACCATGCCCCAGAGAAAAGCCCATAGCCCAGACTAAGCACACAACTGAATCAGGCAACACTGGAATAAAACAAACCCGGTGGTGGGGGGGAGGAGTTGCCAGAAATTAAACTACCATCTGCCAGAATGGAGTTTAATACTTATTATTATGGTTTAGATATTAGGTGTTACCTGAAAGCTCATATGAGAGAGAGTGTGAGAAGATTGAGAGGTGAAATAAATGGGTTATGAGAATCTTAACCCAATAGTGGATTCATCCTCTGATAGGGATTAACAGACAGGTAACTGTGGGCAGGTAGGATGTGGCTGGGTATATATTTTGGGGTATATATTTGGTGAGCTGAGCTTAGTCTCTCTCTGCTTCTTGATGTGATATCTTGAGCTGCTTTCCTCCACCACACCTTTCTGCCATGATGTTATGCCTCATCTAAAGCCCCAAAGAATGGAGGCAGCTAACTATGGACTGACACCTCTGAAACTGTGATCCCACAAATAAAGTTTTTCTTCTCTAAAATTGTTGTTGTCAGATCTTTGGTCATAGCAGTGAAAAACCAGACTAAAACACTCACTGAAGGAAGATAACATAATCCAGAATCCTTGCAAAGCATTGTTTACTCTGTCCAGTGTCCACACATCTGCACACAGACAGATCTTAGAACTGGAGTGGAAAATCTAGAATAGAAAAGTACATCTGAAATTTAAAAAGCACTGAATTACTTAACAACAAATGAGAAAGAATTGAGGAGGGGTTAGCAAACTTGAATACAATCAATACAGATGATCATGTCAGGAACATTGGGGAAATATATCAAAAGCACAAGGCCCATGGATATTGAAGACCTATCATGAATACAACATATGTGATAGGTCCACAAAAGATAGGCAAGGATAGACAAGAACTTCAAGAAATAATAACTAAAACTGCTACAAATTTATTTTAACAGCATTAACTTCTTTAGGTTTAAAATGCTTATAAAATATTACACAGGGTAAATGCCAAAAAATACTCAGGCACATAAATGGTCAAATTCTGAAAATGTACCATAAATAAAAAATATTAAAGATAGCCAGAGAAAAGCATGCATTTCCTACAGGGAAAGAATGACACAAGTGATAAATAATGTCTTATTAATATCAGTGGAGTCATAGAAAATAGTGGAATAATATCTTTAATGTGCTAAAAAGAAAAAACAGCTAACTCAAAGTCAAATCATATTCAAATATATATATATACACATGTGTATATATATATATGCATACATATATATATAAGATTGTGCAATATGATTAAATTGAGTTAAACCTAGGAATATAAGTGTAGTTAATTTATTCAAAATTATATTAAAACTGTTCAAGGTATTACAGAATAAAGGAGAAAACCAGATGATCATCTTAACACATGTAGGGAAAAATGATAGAATTAGAAACTTGTTTATATTATAAACTCTGGGCAAACCAGGGATCTAGGATCACTTCTACAACTACCATTATACTTAATGTAGATATTGAATGCTTCCTTAACAATAACAGGAACAAGCAATTATGTCCATCTTATCATTCTAATTCAACATTGTCCTAGAGACACTAGTTAGTGCAATAAGGCAGAAAAAAGATATAAAAGAAACAAAGTTCAGAAAGGAAGGACAGAATTATGTACATAAGGAATCATAAGGAATTTATAAAAAAAAAGCTACTGTTCTAATACCTGGATTTAGCAGACTCCTAGGAAACTCACATGAATGTCAATCTATAAAACTCATTGCATTGATATATTTTGGTAACAAACAAGAAGAAAAGTAAATTTAAAAATTCAGTTGCAATAGCATCTAAAACATCAAATATCTAAGAATAACAAAAGAGAAGATGAGAAATAGCAAGTTCTTTTGCTAGAAATTATACAAGACCTATGTGAGTGATGAAATACATATTGGTTTTAGAAAACTCAGTATTATTTATGTCAAGTTCCCTATATTAATCTGTAGATGCAGTGATCCCCAATGATCCCCAATCAAGTTATTAACTCTTTTCTGAATATAGTAGTGAGCAGATGCTCCAATATATTTGGAAATGAAAAATAAGCAAAACTTATAGATCAAATATATGTTAGAATAGCAGTTTCCTCGGGGCAGGGAGATGGTAATGCACTAGGAAGAGGTATAAAGAAATCTTCTGAAGCCCTGAAAACTTTTGTGTCTGCTATTTGGATTTTAAGTGTTCCCCAAAGGTCCACGTGCTGAAGGTTTGGTCATCAATGGTGCTATTGGGAGATGGTGGAGCTTTTAGGAATTGGGACCTAGTGGGAGAAAGTTAGGTCATTGGGGACATAGCCTCAAAGTGGATATTGGGATGCGATGCTGGCCTCTTCCTGCTTCTCTCTCCTGTCTGCCATGAGATGAGCAGCTTCCTTTGCTACACATTCCCACAATAATGTTCTGCCTTACCATAGGCCTAAAGCAATGGAGCCAGCCTACTATGGACTGAAACCTCTAGAACTGTGAGCCCAACAGTTTTCATCATTGTAAGTTGATTATCTCAGGTATTTTGTCACAATCACAGAAACCTACTAACACATCATATAATTTGATGATTGGTACACAGGCATATGTGTAAACAAAAATCCATTGATAGTTACAACTAAAATAATGAACACATTTATATATAACTCAAGACAAAACAAACATTATTTAAATTATAATATAATTTTAAAACATTTAGATTGATTCTACAATGAATATACTACATAGCAAACCTGTGATATAAAGCTAAAGCAATAACTAAAGGAATATTTATGATCTTAAATAGAAATATTAAAAATAATTAATGAGCTCATATTCCTATTCTAGAAACCAGGGCAAGAACCATGTAATAAATCTAAGGAAACCATAAAGAAAGAAATGATAATACAGAAATCATTGAAATGAAAAAGGAAAAAATAATATAAAGGATTAACAACTAAAACTCTGTTGCTTTAAATAGGTTCAAGATATAAACAAATCTCTGGCAAATATAATCCAGGTAGAATGGTGAAAATTCATGTAAAATGTTAAATGTAAAGGACTAAGAGATGTGTAAACTCAGTTGAGATTAAAATAATGAGCAAATATAAATGAATCTTAAGCACATCTATGAGATAACATAGATCAAATAAGAAATTTCCAATGAAGGAAAGAAAGTATGAAAAAGAAAGCATAAAAAAAAAAGTATAAGAAGCCTGACACTTCTTTGTAAAACTTAAAATACCCCTTTGAAAGTCAAGAATGAGATGTGGATGCCCAGTATAATGGTTCATATCTCAAACTGTACTGTGGTCTTGCCAATGTGTGCAAGGCAAGAACAAGTGCTGTAAGAACTAGAAAAGTGTAACATGTTATTTCCTGAGTGCTTACAAGATAGTTTACCAACATTGTTAAATAAAATATCAAAATTCAAAACAAAAATCCCCATATGTCACCAATATCAATTTACAAAAACACTGAAGAGCTAACAGGAGAAAAATCTCATTCACAGTCATATCAAATTATAACATACCCAGGAAATATATAACACCTCTCTGGGGGTAAACTGCACAAGCCTGACAGTGGGTAGTGAAGTTATGTGTAATGAATAAAACTGACAAATATCCAAAATATTTTTAAAAACTTTCTCAAAGAGATAAGGAGTGCAAAAAACACAAAAACAACAAAACTAAAGGTCAATAGAAAAATGGACAAAAGATATAAAAAGGAACTAAAAGGGAAAAAATTCAAACAGCCAGTGAGCACAAGAAGATGTCTTAAGTGAGCACAAATTAAAATGAAGCACCATCCACATCTCATAATCAGCCAAGTACCTTCTGATGCAGGTGTTAGCAGTGAAAGTAGGGTAGCCAGAGCTCTTGGACTTGTCTAGTCTTTGTGTCCATTGTTACCATTCTGAAACCACTTGGTCAATACCTAGCAAATCTGCAGTTGCATATTATGCACAGCTTAGACGTTACATTCCCAGGCATATACCCTATAGAAACTCTTGCAACCATGTACCAGGAACTTAGTGCATGAAGGTACATAATGATGATGTTTTAATGAAATAGGTAAACTGGTTTTAAAACAATACAGCAATTAAAACTGATAGTCTAGATCTATCTGTATCAGCATGGAGAAATTCCAAGCCTTAAATTTAAAAAAAAAAACACAGTTATAAAACATTAGATGTTACGTTGTTTGTGTAATACTTAAATCACAGTTTGAAGAAGAGTACAGTTTTTTAACACATACAGACAGTGTAAGTCTAAAACATATGTGGACTAAGGCATGCCAACTTGAGTAGGGAAGTTGTATCAGGGAGGAAAGGAAGTGGAGTTAGGTTTATTTGGATTTACTTGTATTTGTGAAGCCTTATTTTTTTAAAAAAATGTTTGCAATTGTGTAATAAGTTGTTAGTTACTGTTCAATTACTGTGAAAGGTAGAAGTTGTCACGATGTTTTTCTGCTTTTTCTATATGTTTGAAATGTTTCAAAATAAGGAAGACTGTAGAGCAGTAATCAGGCATCGTCATCAGCTTCACATCACCATTGTTTCAGTTAGCTTTGTGTCACAATGACCACAAGACCTGACAAGACAATTTAGAGGAGGAGCAGTTTATTTTGGCTCATAGTTCCAGAGGTTAAGTCCATGGTCAGTTGACTCCATAGCTCTGGCCCCAAGATGAGGCAGAACATCATGGCAGAAGGGTGTGGTGGAGACAAGTAGCTCAGGACATGACAGCTAGAAAGCAGAGACAGCTCTTTTCACCAGAGACAAAATATAAACCCCAAAGTCACACCCCCAATGACTTACTTCCTCCAGCTGCATCACACCTGCCTATAGTTACTGCCCAGTTAACCCATCAGTGAATCAATCCACTGATTAGGTTTATACCTCTCATAATCTAATCTTCTCATTTCTGAAAATTCTTGTACTATCTCACACATGAGTTTTGGGGATAACCTGTTATCTAAACCAAAGCAATCATCATCATCATCATCATCATCATCCTCATCAATTAAGGAAGTGAAAGATCCTCAGGAAAAAAAGGTATAAAGACTCTCAATCACTGGAGACATATTTATCTATAGTTTAAATATTTATTAATCATATATATTCTTGGGTAATAATTAAGGTTGGTAATATAAATGCTTCTTTTATTAACAGGATTAACAATAGAATAATGGCTAGGTTAATTTCATATGAAATTGTGCTGTTGCTGAAAGTACTACAGTTTCGGTATATTTGGAATTTGATGCCCATCCTAATTAGAGAGCAGAATGTACAGCCAGGATTAATGTTGCCAAGATTAAAAGTATTCCTGCTTCTTGTTAATTTTATGTGATGGAATGCACTAGTGGGAAGGCCAGGGCTAGGGTAAATAATCACTGAAAATACATTTCTCTGTACAGGGCATTGAAGCCACAAAATATTGACACTGTCCCTATCCTTGGAACCTGGACAGGATATAAATGAATCCCACATGGTGGCAGCTGCACAGACATGCATGTCAGATCCTAAAGAGCTTTGTTTAGACAGTTCAGAGAAGGTTTTCCCAAGGAGGATGACAAATGGTTAAATTCTACAAGAAGCAGAAGTGCTGGATCAGGTGTGCAAGGGAAGAGAAGAGTGTGTAGAGCTTATTCTGATTGACTGGATGTCAGAGCCACTCAGAAAGTACTGGTGCAGCACTAAGTATGCTGTGTCAGTGGCCCTGCTGGGAAGGTTGGCCATGCAGGGAGGATTCTCAACTACAGACATCCCTGTCTTAAGATAGCTAGACTTATAGTTTCAACTCTACAATGGTATGAAACCAATATCATTCAGTGGAAACTGGGTTTTGAATTTTGCATTGGATCTTCTCCCAGACTAATGACCAGGAGGAGAAACAACCAGCTTCCCTGCAGTGTGCCATGATGCTAAACTGGGATGTGCAGTAGATTAGGTGTGCTAAGTGTGTTTTCCACTTAGGATATTTTCACCTTATGATGTGTTTACTGGGACATAATCCCACCATAAGTCAAGGAGTACCTGAAGTTCTAAAATTGTCTCAGAGTAGGTTCAAAGCCAGCCTCAGCAACTTAGTGAGGTCCTAAGAAGCTTAGTGAGACACTGTCTCAAAATTTAAATAAATAAATAAATAAGTCTTGGAATATGGCTCAGTGGTTAAGTGCCCCTGGGTTCAATCCCTGGTACCAAAGGGGGTTGGGGAAGGAAATGTAATGTGTACTTAACTCTGTCACTGTGCTTTTGCATTGTGGTGACTGATCAGTGGAAGGTGTGGGAGAGACTACTACACATAGAATATCTGTGTGGATTTTCATTGAGAGTGTTGGGTGGGGGTGGAGGGTAGAGAAATACAGGAGAGAAAGTATGAGGCAGAGGTAGTGGGTCTATTTCCCTACAAGATGGTTTTGTGTGATTTTGAAAAATGAGTCCTATCTGTGTGGAAGAAAGGGAAACATACCACTGCCAGATCACAGAGTACAGGATAGACTTCAGCCTGGTATCTTTGTTCAGTACAAACAATGTGAAAATGTACATGACAGCCTTGAGCAAAGGCTCTTTAAACCATGCTCAGACAACACAGTTGAGTATCACATTTGTTGTCTGTGTATGTGTGCAGTAGCTGCATAGAACTCAGAGGCACTTCAGTCAAGATTCTTGATTTTCAGACAGCCTAGATACCCTTGAATCTTATCCTTCTGTGAGTTCCAGCCTCTGACCTTCAGGAGGTCCCTTACAGGAGCTTCTGCTCCACCTCCTGGGAAGGAAGGGAGCATGGTAAATTCATTTGTTGTCTCTGAGAATCCTGTGGGAATCTGACAAAACAAAGAAGAGAATGTAAATTTGACCTAGAGTCACAAAAAGTTGTAAAGGTGATCCCTCTCTCCTTTCTCCTTCTGGATAAAGCACCAAGGAGATGAGGTTGAAGAGCTTGAAAAGCAATGAACTTGGAGAGTCTATCCATTGGAACCAGATGGGTCCATGTCTGAACAAGGTTTCTGGGTTTGAGCACAAATACATTATGTAGACTTTTTGTGTTGTTCAAATTCAGGAGATAACCCTCTTGAAGGGTGGTCTATCAGCCAAGTGAGAACTAGGGAGGGAGGGCATGGTTACTGGAAGGAGCAGTCAGGCAGAGCCTTGGAGAGTATGTGAGGATTGGGATGAGAGGAGATGGCCATGTCTAGGAATTCATTTATTCACTTGCAATAATTATTTTCCCACTGAGCATCTCCTGAGTCCCAGAATCTACTCCCTGAGGTCTTATCTGAGTCCCTACATAAGAAGACCTGCCACAAAACATAATACAGTTGTTGACAAACAACACATTGTGTCTGTGTGAGCAGAGTCTCTTTCTCTGCTTACTGGTACCAAATCCTGAGCTGCTTTCCTTCATCATATACTTCCACCATGATGCTCTGCCTCACCTCTGCCCCTGAGGAATGAGAAGTCTTATGGACTAAGACTTCTGAAATTGTGAACCTCAAATAACTCTTTATCTTCTACATTATTCTTGTCAGGTCTTTTGGTCAGTAGTGAAAAAGCTGACCAAAACAGAAATTGGTGCTGAGAAGTGAGGACATTGCTGTGACTAAACTGACCATGTGGTTCAGAAGCCTTTGGAGATTTTTGAAATTTGTGGGAGGAATTTTGGACAGTTTAGAAATTCAAACTGAAAAAACTTGAAACATTCATTGTAAGTGAGGCTTAATGGGCAATTCTGATGGGAGCTCAGAAAAGCAGAATGTTAATAGGACTGTGGACAGTAAAGATAGGGCTCACGAAGTTTCAGAAGAAAATGAGGACTCTACTGAAAATTGGAACAGAGGCTATTCATGTTAAACTCTAGTTAAGAAGTTGTCTATATTTTGCCCATGTCCTGAGACTTTCTATGAGGCTGAATTTAAAGGTGATGGACTAATTAATCTGGCAGGAGATGTTTCAAGGCAATGCAGCCTCAGGGAGTAGCATGGATATTGCTGGCAGCTTTTAGCCATTTTTTTTTTTGTACTGAGAATTGAACTCAGGGGTACTCGACCACTGAGCCACATCCCCAGCCTTATTTTTGTGTTTTATGTAGAGACGGGATCTCACTGAGTTGCTTAGCACCTTGCCCTTGCTGAGGCTGGCTTTGAACTCGCGATTCTCCTGTCTCAGCCTCTCAAAGTGCAGGGATTACAGGCATGAGCCACCACACCTGGCTTCTTATTTCTTACACACCATGTTCCATTTCTTATTTTTATTGCCTCTTGAAATTTTACTTGCCTCTGGAAAAGGCAACACCATGGCAACACCTAAAAAACATCAGTTGTTGCTGGGAATTGGGGGAGAGGAGAATAAATAGGCAGAGCAGAGAGGACTTTCAGGGCACTGAAATTTCTATTTTTAAAGTATGATACTATAATGGTGGATACATGTCTGTATACATTTGTCTAAACCCATTGTTTTAGTCAGCTTTTTCACTTCTGTGACCAAAAGACCTGACAAGAGCAATGTAAAGGAGGAAAAGCTTATTTGAGGGCTCATGGTTTCAGAGATATCAGACCATAAATATCTTACTTCTTTCCTCAGGGCCCAATCATTTCACTTCTAAACTTTCTCGTATTATCTCACAAGTGAGCTTTTGGGAGATACCTCACGTCTTAAAATTTCACCTTTGGCCCCCAAAAGCTTATGCTTATCTCACAATGCAAAAATACATTTAGTCCTTTTCCAAGAGTCCCCATAGTCTTAACAGTTCCAAGATTGCCCAAAAGTCGAAGTCCAAAGTCTCCACTGAGACTCAAGGCAAACTTTCAGTGTGAGGCCCTATAAAAATCAAAAGCAAGTAATAGATCCAATATATAAAGGCACATACTAAACTTCTATTCCAAAATGGAGAATTAGGGGCATAGAAAGAAGGGATGGGAAAAAAGCAAGATTGAATTCCAGCTGGGCAAACAAGTCTTATAGCTCCATGTCCAGCATCTGAGGTTCATGGCATGGTGATGGTCTCTCTGAAGGGCTTGTGTAGCCTATTTATTCTCTTCTGCCCCAATTCCCAGCAACAACTGATGTTTTTTAGGTGTTGCCATGGTTTTGCCTTTTCCAGAGGCAAGTAAAATTTCAAGAGGCAATAAAAATAAGAAATGGAACATGATGTGTAAGAAATAAGAAGCTGAGCACAGTGGCGCACGCCTGTAATCCTAGCACTCTGGGAGGCTGAGACAGGAGATTCGTGATTTCAAAGCCAGCCTCAGCAAGGGCAAGGTGCTAAGCAACTCAGTGAGACCCTGTCTCTAAATAAACTACAAAATAGGGCTGGGGATGTGTGGCTCAGTTGTCGAGTATCCCTGAGTTCAATAACTGGTACCGAAAGAAAGAAAGAAACAAAGAAAGAAAGAAAGAAAGAAAGAAAGAAAGAAAGAAAGAAAGAAAGAAAGAAAGAAGAAATAGGAGATATTTTTAGGTTTGGGAAAGGGAGAAGAGAGAAAGGAATCATCATACGGGCAGCTGAGTCCCCACTATCATGTCCTACTTTTCCTATTTTCTTGATTTTTTTCTGCTTCTGGACTGTGAAGTTTAGAGATGTTGTTGTTGTAGCCTTCTGGCCTACTGGCTGCAGGGCCATTGTAGTGTGTGATCCATTTGGCCAAGTGGGTAGGTAAAGGTTCAAAGACCAGTGTGGCTTACACCAGGATCCCAGATCAAATGCTTTTAATGTCAACTGAGATTTTTATTAGAGTTCTCTAAATTCATAGACCTCTGCTGGGTATAGATTAGCCTCCTCCCTAGTTCACACAAGCTTATTCAAAATTCTCTCTCAGTTGATTTGCTGAAAACTCTTGTGGAAAAGGTACCAGGTGGAGGCCTCTGGACAGAGTCCAAAGCCATGTGTTAGCCCCACCTCCACCACTGCTCAGGAAATGCAAGACTTTATTCTCCAAAAATTCATAATTCTTTTTTTTCTCATATAGCAAACATCAAGAGTGATTCACTGAACTAGACTGGTGATAAAAATCTAAAACCAAAACAAAAATAAAAAAATAAAAATAAAAAGCAAAAAATTCTGGCCCAAGAGTAAGGGAAATCAGATCTCTGCTGGGGTCGGAGTGGGAAGTTTCTGGAAGCTGGAGCACTCGTCTCATGGAGAAAACACCCCTTTGAGGTACATTTCTCTTGGATTTTTAAAACTCTTTTTCTTACCCTGCTCCTGTGCTCAGATCCTATCATATTAATAAGTAATCATGGCATTTTTTTTTGCCAGAATGGACATATGTATAAAACAAAATGTGTTAACACTGAGAATGATCACATGAAAGGGATAGTACTTGAACCTGAGGGATATTTGAAAAAATGCAATTTTATCAAAAAAGGAGGCAATAGACTTCTAGTTAAACTCAGTTCTGTAGGAAAAACATGTTGGTGTGTAGAAGAATAAGAATACTCCAAACCATTTTGTTTCTCAAGCAGAAGAAAGATATCTGAAGCCTTTTCTGTGTCTTTCTAAACATCTATTTGGACAGCTGTGTTCTGCATCTCTTAAAAATGGAAGGTTCAAAAGTTTCCCTTACTTAAAAATACAAATAAGAAAAGAAAGGAAAAGTAAAAAGTACTTTCAGTGTATTGTCAAAACAACAACAACAAACAACAACTCCAACCCCCCCCCGCCACATTTATCCTGAGACTATCTTGTCCCAACCTTCACTTACAGCTAAAGAAACTGAGATTAGGAGAGGCTAATGCCCTCTGAGAGGTTGTAGGACTAATAATATGGCATCCTGCAGCTGGAATTCAGATCTCTTTAGCTCTAGACCAGCCCTCTTTCCATATAAATATCTGTGACCAAGTGTTGCTGGGCCAGCACAGCACATCCAGATTGCTGGAATCTTCCTTTATTTATCTTAGGTAAATAGTGATCATTATATGGACTCTAACTGTAGCACCTCCCTTTCTGAGCATCCAGTATCTATATGATATGTGTTCTGCCCTCCTGGGCCTATGGACTGGCTTTGGGCATCAGAATTTGCTGTAGGTGAGGCAGGCCTGGGGCAATAAACTTAAGGGTGAGTTCTTACCTGGGGAGCCATGTGGCTGGGACAAATGGCCTCCACACTCAAAGCATCTGCACCTTGTGACACTGGCTGAACAGAAATTGAAGGACCTCTCCAGGTACCTAGGAAGGTACTCTAGGATCTGTGACATCCTCCTACATGTGTGAGATTCCAGGCACCCAGGAGGAGCCAGCCTTATCCAGGCCTTACATTTCTGGAGTAGACTGCCACTTCTCATAGATCACAACTGAATGATGCCTCCCTAAGGAGCATTTACAAAAGCCATGGCCATCCCACTCCTTTGTCATAGCAATTCAACAACACCTTTTACTTTCTGTATTTCTATGCCTTGATATCTAGGGCTTGTTGATCCTGGGGGCACAACCTCTCCCAAAGTTAGCCAGTTCCTAGAGATAGCAAAGGCATGCCAGGAAGCTGGCCTTAACCATCTACTTTACTGAGGTCTCACACTCAGGATACCAGCTATGTGCCCTAATCGCTCAGCACCAAGTGCCTGCCAACTTGGGACAGTCTATGCCCCAGAACCACTGAAGTGATCCAAACTGGCCAATTCTAAGCCTGTTAGCCTTGCCTTGCCTGTTAACTTCTATTGGAAACCACCATAAATGCTCTTGACCACAGTTTCCCCTTCCCCTGCCTGATGCTTGACCCTGGTGTTTCCCCACGTGGCCCCTTGTGGCACAGAGCGCATCTGTAACTCTTTCCAATGGCAATCATCTCCTTATCTTTTGGTTTACTGAATCCCCAAATTTCTGTTAATACAGTGTATTTTAAAACACTGAGAGGCCAGTCTCCAGATTGGTAAATCATTGTTCCTACATTTACATAGTTCATAATCAAGTCAGGCTCCATGCACAGAAGCACTGGGGAGCTTCCAGGGAGGTTTCTCCTCTGGCACGTCCGGCTGGGATCTGATCAGCAATGCTTCTGATCATTCAGCCAGAAATAAAGGTTTTGAAGGAAGGCATTCATATGCCAATAAGTTCTAGTGTGGGGCGAAATCACTTCACAATCTACTCCAGTCAGTCTCTCCTCTCTCCACCTGTAATCTCTTAGGCCCTTAATTTAAATTCCTTTCTGTTAGCTGGAGCTGGGTAGGGGCTGAAATGCTGAACCTGAGTCACCATCTCTACCCTGGACTCAGACTTCTAACATGAATATTATCCTCACTCTCCAGTACCTTAGAAATAATGACAATCAAGCTCTGAGCACAAACAGGTATTGCGGCAGAACTAACTCCTGGGTTCAACTGACAAAGAAGCTGCTGCTTTTTCTTTTTTGCAAGGGGAACATGGGAGGACAAAGGAGGCAGGGGCCATATGGCATATACATATAAAAGATAGTTATTAGTAACCATGGACAATGAACCAGACAAGCTTGGCTTCAAGTACCCATTTTTTCATTTTAGATTATGTGATCTTGGACAAATTACTTAACCTCTCTGAACTCAAGTACTTTATTGGTGAGATGGAGAAGGAAATAAGAAGGGTCATTTACTGAGCAATTATAATGTGTGAATGTTTTCAGTGTTATATATTATTAACTGTTAATCCTCCAATTAACTTTATGAGATAGGAAATATATAAAGAGGATGAGATGGAGAGGTTGGGATGCATATCTGGGGATCCTGCCTCCAGGGACCACCTCATAGCCATGGTAGCAGGTATTTAGCATATGCCTGCCTGGTGGTCAGTACAATATCCAGTACTGTGGTTGATGGGGTTGAGGGGAGGTAGGAATTGTTCTTATTTATGAGCATCAGCTTCTAGGGCTTTGCTGGAGTAAAGCTGCTTTCACTGAGGTGGCCACACTCAATGTGCAATTCTCCTCCTTGTGGTTTCTTTCTGGACTTCCTCCACAGCACCAAGAAGGGAACAAGTCCAGGTCACATGACTGCTCCTGCTATAGGCTCACAGAAGGAGTGGCAGCTGTTGCCCTGGGTGCATGATGGAGAAAGACTGGGAATAGCACAGTGTCCCCCCACCATCCCTTGTTCTGTCTCCACATTCTTCTGCTCTGGGAGGGGTCAGCCTTGGCCATCAATTGCCCCATGCCTGTGCTACCCTGATATACTTACACTCAGAGTCCCACTGAGAAGTTATCCCAAAGTGGTTCTCATACTCTTTTCTGTGTTCATTCAGTCATAAGCTCAGCATACCTCCATCAGTCACATGCTTCATTGTAAACTGATTCTTGTGAGGAGGGATGGAATTGTGTAGCCAAATCTCAGGGAAAGAAAAGAAGAGGAGACTGATGGACAACACAGCCTCCATTCCTGCCCTATCCCTTGCTAGGGAGAGTGTGGGTGGTACTCAGAGCCCCCATATTGATCCATCTCAGCAGATTCTCAGAGGTGACTTCATGGTGGAGGCATGGCTGGTGCTACATGGCAGGCTGAGGGAGGCTGACTCAAACAGGGCACAGGAGAGATGAGGACCAACACGTAAAACGAAGTTCTGTTAATTAGAGAGTGTGAACTCATTTTTCCTAAGTGGCAAATAGCTGTGGGAATGTGACAAGTAAATAAAAGCTAAGCTTCTCTATAGGCTGAAATGAGTTGAAATAGTGTTGGTGACTTGAAAGACAGGAAGAAGAACTTGGATTTGCCATTTCAGTTTCTATCTTTCTCAGTGGTACAGGTGGGAGCTAGTTTCATGCTCCCTTGGGCTCTTTAATCCACCATGATGCTGAATTCATTATAGAACATGAGGCCAAGTAAACAAATCATAGTATACCAAGGACATAATAGACCAGGGCCATGACTCAAAGGGACAATGTGAAGTGGAGCATGACTCCTCAGGATCCCACAAAGCCAGCTCACTAGGGAGCTAGATTTAGTAGTAGTTGATTCTAGGAGGCCCATATCCTGATTATCTTGAGAAAAACTATTTCAGGAGGGCCTCGTTCCTTCTCCTTCCAACTCAGCATAGTGCAGTGCCTGGGAGCTATTGAGCACCCAGCAATGATCTGATCAGGCTGTGAAAGGCAGGAGCATTTGAAGAACCAGAACCAGACTGGGCTCTCAAGGTTCTAATTTCTCTTGGGGTTCAGAGAAAGACATCAAGTTTAAGAAGAGCGAAGGGTCTAGGCAGGATGCCTGTGCAGACACTAAAGCAGGTCTATGTGGACATTTGCTACTCATGGGCTACTTGGGCACTGAGAACTTGGGTGGAATGAGGAGGACAAGATGGCAACCCAGAATTGACGCCAGTCCTCCCTATCGTGGGTCTGAGGACTCAGTTCCCAACTTGACTGAATGGTAAGGTTGTTTCTTTTCCACTTTCTTCTTCAGCATTGGCTCAAGGACTGAGAGCATAGAATATCTGCACCAAGAAAGTATTGAGGTTAAATAGAGGTAACTGTAGAACACAGAATGGAAGAGGCAATGCACAGGCTGACATCACCATGCTTCTTAAGTTGGAAGAAGGTGGTAAGAAGTTGATGGAGCATCCAAAGTAGTTATCCTTCTCTAGATATATGTTAGACTAGCAATAAATAGTCAGCTTTCTGTATCCATAGGGTCTGCATTCATGGATTTGACCAATCATGGACTGAAAATATTTGAAAAAAAATTGTATCTATACCAAACATGTACAGATTATGTGTTTTTTTTGGCCATTATTCCCTAAACAACATAGTATAACAATTGTTTCCATAACATTTGTAATGTTAGGTATTGTAAGTAATCTAGAGACAATTTAAATGATACCAGAGAATGTGTATAAGTTAAATGCAAACACTATGCCATTTTATAACAAGAACTTGGGCATTCTCAGGTTTTGGTGTTTGTGGGGTCTTGGAATCAATCCTCTGTGGACACTGACAGGTGACTGCAGAACAGACCTCAAGAAAGCCTATTTGCTTTTGATGAAAGACTATTTTTTCTATAGTTATGCTCCTTGATAAGACAATTAACAGAGAATGCTTCTACAATTTAAAAATGGAGTTCATTATTAAGTTTGAAATAAATTTATTGGTCTTGACACTTATAAAAAATAACAATATTTATTTTAAAAAGACACAGAATACATTTTACAAAGTAAGATAAAATACTTTAATGAAAGGTTTGTTTCAGTTCATACAGAGAGACCTCTCTTTAAGACCAGCTCTACTGAGCTGCTCTTAAAATGTATTTGTGACTGTGGGCCTCAGTCGAATAAGGTTGAAAGATACACAGAGTACTTGCTGTGCACCTACTATGATCCAGGTTGTTTGCTGAAATTGAGGACTCAACTCTGCCCCATGGCAAGCTTGGTGGGCAGAGGGAAGTGACACATGTTAAGTGTCTTACCAGGAAAAGAGGAAAGCAAGACAAGCACAAGTGGGGAGATCTGAATTGGCAGAAATGGGAAAGTAAAGTTCCTTGGGAAGGAGTAGTGGTGAGACAGTTCTAGAAAATCTTGACATGATGTATTCAGCACAGAGTTTACATGTTGACTCTATCACCCTCCAAACATTCTGGTTCCACTTGGATGTTCTTTAGGGCACCAGATCTCATGCCCCATTTTTTATTAGTTGCCTTCTAGAATGATTTTCTGGAGGCTCAAGAGCTATAGCTATCCAGGTATTACATTGTGCCTGAGATATCACAAAGATATATTCTTTAGACCATATTAAATATTTTCCATAAAAGAGCAACATTGAATATCTTACGTAGATATCTTATACAAGTCTAGTCTGCTTTACCATTTAATGTTTGCAGTGGTGTTGGGAATCTTTCCTTGTTGAAGTAATATGGTAATATCACACAATCTTTTCTTCCAAATAAATATGTTAACAAAATTACATTTGTTTCATAACCAGTGTTACACAATCCTTGAACCTGTCAAACACAGTGTCAGTAGCCTTGTGTGCTTTTGTAAGTTTTTTTTTTCTTTTTATTCTAAGAGCTTCTCCAGAGAAGTCCTCAGGCATTTAAGACTAACTCATCAATTTAGCTCTGCAGAAATATGTGTGAATGGGAAAATTGGAAATGTCAATCCATCTGAGAGAGGTTACCTCAAGTAGGGCCTATGCACATGGCTCAAAATATATCTATGTACCATGATACCAAAGGCATGAGCCATGATACCAAAGGTATAGAATGTAAAAACCTACTCACCTACTCTTAAAGGGATGGTGGCGATTTCTAACTAGTAAAATGCTGTCTTAAAGGGTGGCTTCTTCAAAACAAAGTGAACAGCTCAAGGGCTTAAGGAGATTTTAGTGTTTCCAGAGATATATTAGTCTATAAACTTACACAAAATTTATACCTTATTTAAAAATAGCTATTTATACCTGGGAACGATGGTGTCTGTCTACAATCCTAGTGATTTAGGAGGCTGAGACAGGAGGATCACAAGTTCTAGACCAGCCTGGGCAATTTAGTGAGACTGTCTCTCAAAATAAAAAATAAAAAGGGCTAGGGATGTATCTCAGTGGTAGAGCACCTTGGGTTCAATTCCTAGTACCCCCCCCCCCATACTATTTATAATGTGGCCATGAATTGTGACTGTTTTATATGGTGTCTCTTCTAAGTGGATGTCACAGTGGTACAATTGTGACATTTGAGTTTAATCAAACATTTTGGGGGAAGGCCATTTTCCTGCAACCTTTTTGTTATGAAAATTTCCAACATAGAAAATTATAATTGAAAGCATGGGGCAAGGAAAAGCAATTTAACTTAAGTCTAGATTCAATAATTATTAAATTTTGCTATATATGTATATATACAGATATGTATATAGAGATACAAGTAAATATATCAATGTGTAACTATATGAACATAAAAATTACTATATAAATATATTTTGTGACAAATAAAATACTTAAATATCATGATTACAAAATATTAAATTGTAAACATATATTGCCACATGTTTGAAAATAAATTTAGCCATATTTTACCTTTATTCACTTAAGCATGTTTGTCTCAAGAATAAGAACAATCTCCTATAAAACTAAAATACCATTATCAAACTAAGAAAATTAATAATTCCATAATTTCTAGTGTCTCACCCATATTAAAATTTCTTCAGTTATTTCAAGAATATTTTGAAATATTTCTTTGCTATTTCTTAAACCAAAATTCAATATAGTGTCACACATTGCAATTTACTATGTCTGTTTAGTCTTTTTTCAGCTAAACCAGTACTGTCCATAAATTTAAAATAATCTACAAATTAATGAGTAAAAAAAAAAAAACAGTCAAAGTTAATTTATCCCAAACATCATGATTACAACATATAACCAATGTGAGCACATATATAAATAATTATATATGCCTTTCTTTTCTATGTTGTTTTAAAATCCGGTCTGTGTTTTACATTTACTGAAGGTTTCAGTAAGAACCAGCCACATTTAGGTGCTCAATCTGTATTGGAAAGTAAAGATCTTCCACCTCTTTATTTTTATGGTAGAATCCTTGAATTTTTGACTGATGTTAATGTTCTGCATTTTACTTTTTAAGACACATCCAAGGAATAAAAGCAGTGTTCCCTTTAGTGAGATCATTGAAAATCATACTTTAATTTCAAGATTCGAGAAAGGTTTGTGCTGGCTGTAGTTGTTAATAACAGCGCATTCTGTGTGCCGCATTTTAAATCTTCAAATCACCAGGACTCTTCATTATACATGTACTATTTTAGATTGCAGTGTGAGATCATGGCAAACAAAATCTGAGCCCTAAATAGGCATAGTAAACAGACAGAAGTTTTATTAAGGAATTGATAGTTTTTAAAGAAAGCAAATTAGGAAACTTGAGGTCTCTTAGAATCTACTAAATAAATTATTTTTTAAAAATTGGAATACTCTGACCTGTTAATGTGCTAATGAAAAAGGCACTTTTACACGATGTCCCTGGCATTCATTTATTCAACATACAATTATTGAGAATAGGAGACTATTTAAGGCACTGGAGATAAATCAGTGAACACACAAAAATCCCTGTTGCCATTTAGGTTATGTTTCAGTGGAGTGGGGTGAAGGATAGAGTATGAACAATTTAATAATAGAAATTTATGTGACATGTGATGTAGAGAAAATTAGGACATGTGAAGGACATGCCAAGATGTGAGACAGGTGGTGTTATAATTATAAATAAGATGTCAAGGAAGATTCATTGAGAATGTGACATTTCAGCAAAAATTTGAAGTAAAGGGAAAGGTTATGGATATCTAAGGGAGGACTGTTCCAGGTAGTGGAGCCTACATGTGCAAGGGCCCTGAGGTAGAGGTGTGCCTGGTGTGTGTCAGGAACAGAAAGCTAACTGAGGCTGCGGAGATGAAGGGTGGTGAGAAACAGAACTCTCTAGGTGAAAGGCCAGCCAGATGTTTGGAAGACACAAATGTACAGCTAGTGCTGAAAGCTGGGAGATTTGATAAGCCCACCAAAAGAATGAGTATATATGGAGAAATAAGGATGTCCAGAGACAGTCGTTGGGATCTCCAATATTGAGACAGTGAGAAGATACAGTATGAGACTGAGAAAAAATTGGACAGGGGTAGGAATGGGCAACTATACTTCAATGCTACCAAAGGCAAGTAATATGAAAGCTGAATTGACTATTGTTTGGCTCTGTGAAGACTTTGAAAAGCCATTTCAGTGATGGCAATGGCTTGATTAATGTGCTTGAAAGGATAATGGGAAGAGAGGGATTTAAGACTGAGCACAGAAAACTTCAGAGAAGTTTTGCTCCAAAGGAGAAGAGTAGCTAGAAAGGAAATTAATTAAAAAGAATTAGTGACAAACTTCCAAATATGGAAGAACTAAACACATATTTGCATGTTGAAAGGAATGATCCAATAGGAAAGTGGTAATAAAAGGGGGAAAAGAGGGGATATCCTGAAACAGCACCCCTTGAGCAGGTGAGAAGGGCTGGGAGGGGGGCATGGGTAGTGTAGATGCAACAGGTGATTCTTCTAGATTGTGAGGGGAGATGGAGGTCATAGCAAGCTCCATCTTGGTGGGTGTGTAGATGGGGTGGCCAGCGCACATGAAACTTCTTTTCTTAGTTCCTCTGTTTTGTCAGTTCAGTAGGAAACAAGATCATCATCTCTATCCTAGCAAGGGAGAGGAGCCATTGGAGGCTGGCTAAGAGTAGAAGGGATGAAATTGTCCTCTAGGATAAAAGATAGCAGATGGATGAGGGACATTTAAGGGATGGCCTAGAGGCAGTAAAGGCTGCTGGAGGTTTGTGGTCATAAATTCAATGTGAGACCTGTCAGCATCATTTTGTGAATTTCTCTAGTCATACTCAATTACACAAGTACAAGTAGAACACTTGTGGTGGATTGTACTTAAGCAGACTTGTGGTTTTTTTCCTGAGGGTTGGGGAATGATGCAGGAGGACAAAGGGGTAGAGGGATAATTCAATGGCTCAGAATTCTGGTAATGATGAAATCATGAAGTAGACATTGGGAAAGAAGATATTCATCTTCTGGCAAAACGAATTTTTCTGTGAGGTTGAAAAAGAGCATTGAGGTTCCAGAGGGAATTAGGGAGATAGTCTTGCTTGGAGAATGAATGCTTGAACTTGAGATTACAGATGACTACAGTTACTGATATGGTGAGGTCAAGGAAAGGTCATTAGATGAGAGAAGACCAAGAAACTGGAGACCACGAAAATGGAGAAGGATCATCTATGTGGAAGGATTATCATGAAGAGTCAGACTGAGAGTAGTGTTGAAGTGACAATAGAGGGCTACCAGGCTACTATCTTTAGGGAATGGGGTGTGTGATCTGTTATGTGAAGCTCAAAGTTGCATTGGCTTGTTGGTTTGCTTTGCTTTTTGTAAGACAGGGAGAAAGAAATAAAAATAGAAATGAAGAGCAACAAGACTCCTTCAGTTCCCATGGTAGGAGGGGTACCAGAGGAAAAAACCACCCCAGAAAGGGTCAGAGGCAGTATCATCCTGGTGAAAGGGACAGGCTTCCCTTATGGTAAGGTGAAGGGCATGTTCAGTGCAGATTTGAAAACTGTTTTTGAAAAGCAATATGATTTATTTATTTATTTATTTATTTTTTTACTTTTTGTTGATTTTAAGTATATGCAAATAGTTGTGCAGCTGTCACCCAAAGAAGAAACACTGTACTCAATAGGAGTCACACCTCCCACAACCCCTACCTCAGCCTTAAGCAACCCTTAATTGACTTTCTATCACTATGGATTTGCTAATTCTGGACATTTCATGTAAATGGAATTAGAAAAAATGTGGTCTTTTGTGACTGGCTTCTTTCCACTAAACCATAAGTTATTGAGTACAATTTTAGAACACTAATGATTCCACTTAAATACTCATAGAGTACAATTCTACACATACATATATGTATGCATGCACATGTAAATTGATTGTAGCATTGTTCCTTTTTTGGGGGGCACTGGGGATTAAACTCGGGGTACTTGACCACTAAGCCACATCCTCAGCCCTATTTTGTGTTTTATGTAGAGACAGGGTCTCATTGAGTTGCTTGCTTAGCGCCTCGCCATTGCTGAGGCTGGCTTTGAACTCTCAATTCTCCTGTCTCAGCCTCCTTAAGTGCTGAGATTACAGGCTTGAGCCACCATGCCCGGCTGATTATAGCATTGTTTCTAATGGCAAAGAATTACAATTATCCATTGATTGGATATATTTTCCTGGATTTATTTATACACTTCCCTGGATAAATAAATCATGGTCTAACCATACAAAGACATCCTACACTTCTGTTAAGGAGAATGAAAGATTTAATGTGAATAGAACCTGATCAAAATTTCATATAAATTGTTAATCGGACATCAGTACATGCATTGAAAATAAAAAGTGATTTAGGAGATAAGTACAAATTGTTGACAGTGATTACTTTGGGGAATCTTGATTTTGGGGAATTTTCTTTTTCTCTCCTTTGTAATTCTAAAAAATTTGAAATTTGCATGAAGTCCATGTGACTCTTGTGAACAGAACAAAACAAAAATAAATATAACATGGCAATCGAGAGTTAGAGGTTGTTTACATAATTTGATTTGGTATCTGAGAGTTTACCCTAAGTGAGATAATTCAACAACAAAATATGGTATATGAAGATGTTTAATGTAGTATAATCTATGGCAGAGAACTACTGGAAAGCATTTAAGTAAATAGAGAATCGTGTTGTGATTCCACAACTTGATGGAATATTATGCAACCATCAAAATATTTTTGTGAAGATTGTAGATTTTGGGGAAACTTGCTTGTGAGCCACAAACAAAAAAAGTCCAGAATGCAAAATTCCATATGTAATTATTGCAGCCACATAATATACATGTAGACACTATCAAAGATAAAAATGGAATATGAAAAATAAAAAAATGTTAATTTCTTTGCATGCTGGAGTTATCTTCTCTCAAAATAAAACTTGTAAGTCCCTCATACATTCTCAGCTTTGACTTTGAGGAACTGCAAGACTGTGTTATCAATGGCCTCTTGGATCTGATCAGATATTCATGTTCCCATTCCAAACTCAATATGTTGCAAACCAGGTCACTTCTGCCATTCGGCCGTTCTGCCATTCTGGCCCCTCCTGGGATCTACCGTATCCCACAAAATGGCAAAAAAAAAAAAAAAAAAAAAAAAAAAATTGTATGACCCTTCCTCTCAACCTATCATATACAATTTTAAAAGTATAATAAAATCTAAGTTCTAATATTCCCAATATAACAACTTGGAAGATTTTTCCCTAAGAGATCAAATTTTGTATGATGTTGGTGTCTTCACTTTGCTTGTATTCTGTACTCATGACTGCATTATGTGGCTTTTCTCCAACTTCTTCTTTTAGTTTAATGGATTTTTAACTGTCCTAGGAAATCAGATTTGAAAACTAGAAGAATTTTCCGTGTTGTCTTTGCTTTATTTCCTATATTTAAGCCAGTAATTAAGTCAGCTCATTCTTCCTCTGAAATTCCTGCTGGTGTTATTTCCTATCTTAATTACCACCGACACCAACCTGGCCCATGTTCTCCTCATCTAAGCCCTTCTCACTCTCCTCTTTCTTCTATTTTTCCTGGTTCCAGTTTAATCTACTGTCTTAAACAATGCTACCTCTAGCATCATACTTCCTTGCTCAAGAACTTCCAGTAGTTTTTCAGTTGCTTATTCCTCAAGTCCAAAGTCCCTCTTGCCACTCTAGGTATCTTCAAAGCAGAACTAACTTGCTAGTTCAAGTTCACCTGCCTGCTGTCCAGCATAACTCCCTGCCCCAGGAAGTCCTCTCAAGAGTTGTTAAAAACAGAATGGCTCCCTTCCTCTGAGTTTTGCTCCTTGTTCCTTCTTACTTCTGTTTTTGTATTTTTAAAATTTTATTTTATTCTATTTTGGTTGAACACATAATAATGATGATTGTACTTCTTTATATAGTACAATATGATGTTTTCATTTACACGCATATGAATGATCTATATGCATATATAATTAATAATCAACTTAGGGTATTTGACATATCCAGCAACTTAAACTTCTGTCATTTGTTCCTGCTGAGTACATTCAAAATCCTCTCTTCTAACTATTTTGAGATACACAAGACATTGTTGTGAATTATATCCACGCTACTATGCTATAGAACACCAGAACTTATTTCTCCTTATGTTGTACCCATCAACCAACCTCTCCTTTCTTCCTCTGCAGTCTCTGGTAACTACTGTTCAACTCTCAACCTCTGTGAGAGTCACTTTTTTAGAGTCTACATATGGGGGAAGATCATGCAGTATCTGTCTTCCTGTGTTTGGCTTATTTTATTCCTTGTTTCCTTGTTACCTAGCATGATTTCTTGCCTTTCCAAATCTTACCCATAATCTTACTTTCCATTAATCTATTTCTACATCTCTCCCTCTAATTTATTACACAGAATACCCATTTTTGTGTCACATATTTTGGTGGTGCATTCACTTATTTCTTCATCAAGCATTAATAAACAAGCATGCCTCCAGTAGATGAAGGGTTTTTTCTAAATGCTTGGCTAGTTTTATATCACCATAGTTAGTGCCAGTATCTTGCCTATATTCTATATATTCTTATAATAAGTTTAAGTTACATAGTTAGCTACTTGTTGGATTATAAGGAGACAATAAAACCCAAGCAGAAAGCAATTACATGTGAAGTTTCAAAGAGGAGATACAATGAAGATCAAAGACTCCTTGGTCATGTGACTATGAAATATAAGAAAGCTGTCAGCAAAAATAAATCACTTCCTTCATTGTATCAGTTCAGTTCCTTCTAGTGTAGCTTGGCGCCACTGATAATAAAAACAATCATATTTTTTAAGGTTGGGAGGGAGAAACTATCCAAATCTTAATGTTAAATTTCCACAGACCATTTAATTTTATGATATTTAGGCACTGGGATATTATCAATTGATTTAGCAAATAGTGAATGAGACAATTTGTCAAGGTACGGTCAGCAAATATTCACTGCTCTTGCCAATCAATAGTGGTTAACTACCACGAGAAGACATCAGAGTTAGCCAGGAACCTGAGGGTGGTGGCATTAGCTGGCTTTGCTTTATCCTCAGTACATTTTACTGTGTGTGCATCTTTTCTTTTTCTTTTTGACTTCAAAACTACAGCTAGTAAATATGTATAATTGCCATGGATGTGTACACTGGGTCAGCATATAGTTCCCATTGTCAAACTGAAATTAGACTCTATACTGTTAATGTCTCAGTTTTATTCTGTGGCTTTTTTTTTCCCCTTAGTTTGTATGGTGTTTAGTTTCTGCATGTCTTATAAGTGTATTTGCTTCATTTTTGCTCCTCCTCCATCTATGATGTTGCCATATATATATATATATAAAGTTGCATATATATATATATGCACACATATATCCATTTATTTCGAAATTGTTTTTATGTTCACCAAAGTAATTGTATTCTTTGACGAATACATGGGCAATATATAAAATATAAAGGATCATATCTCAGCTACCTTCGAATGATCTTTCTAAGCTTGCATTATATAATTGATTAACTTCATCATATCACATGAATCTCCCAAACTACAAAATACCTTTGAAGAATAGATTATAAAGTTAGAAACTGAATAGATCTTGTTTGTATTTCTAATATCAACTTAGGTGTTGTCTCCAATGTTCCAGCATACAGTGTGTGCTTCAATATATCTGCTTTGTATGGTTCTATATTCTGGTCCATGCAGTATTTTCTTTGTATGTGATAAAATGTATTGGACTTTATGTGCATTGGTTCACTATATTTTGAAATAACCCTCAAGATTTAATTTAATCTGCAGTAAATTATTTAGATGGTCTTAAAACCTGTATCAACTCCACTTTTGGCTTATTGCTAACCAGTAGTTGGGAAAATGAGAAGCATTAAAACTTACTATCCAGAGGATCCCAGAACATGAATAACTATGGTTGTTCCATAAATAAATGGCTCATGGTTGGATATTTTGCCTCTGCATCAGAAATGTTCAATACTCAAACATAAGAAAGTAAGTCATAAATTCTTTGGAAAAACTGGAAAGATTAAGAGTTATTTAAAGACAATATCTTTTAGAATAATAATAAAGATCTATCTACAGGATAGCAGATGATCTTTGGAAAACAGTCTTTCTTGGTAAATTTCAAATTATTAACCATAGATTGGTTGGCCATGATCTTATTGTTATATTTGCACTTGTTCTGCAAATGCTGACAATTGTGGCTTTTCTTTGTTCTCTTTTCTTTTTGATTGTAACTGTAAGTATTCTAGAAAGGATAAGTGAATACAAAACCATGGGATTGATGATTCTACAATAAGAAAGCCTACTTAAAATTATTTCTTTTCATCAGAATTTCTTTTTGTCTCATCACTAGTTGCAGCAGGATTTCATACATCAGTGTGTGGTTTCATGTGCAGAACCAATATAGTTTTCATTGACATGAATTTTGGTGAATGGATCAATGACTTCCTGGATACTAATATCCTTTCATAGATTAATACCCTAAATGTATGCACCTGTCTTATCAGGTAAGTTAAACAATCTTTCTGTGTGTTAATTACTATTGAGGGTTAATGTTATTTATAAAACAAAATCAATATAATATCTCTTGCTCATTAACTGAGATATTCTGGCCTCAAATATGTTTTACTTTCCAATTACTTTCTATTATTTTTCCATATTGACTCTTGAAAAACAGCCGTGAAAATGAACTTCATGGTTCTGAAAAATGTCAGAACCAAAAAAATACCCTAAAGAAAAACCCTATGAAATCCTATGATATCTAACTCTAGAAAGGAAATCAGTAATTTGGTCATTGGAAGTTATGAGACTGTTTATTATTATACATCTATTCCTTATTCTGGTTTTTTTTATGTGTGTGTGTGTGGGGGGAGTTAGATGGAAGCTTTCTCAGTTGTGTTTTCTGTTGTCAGTGAATAAACCCCAAAGTTTTGTGGTGCTTCCAAGAAGAGCTATCATTATGGACTGGTGGACAGGCAAATCCTCCAAAGCTGGGCAGGGGCACTTCTAGAGGCCTTCAATGCCTGGAGCCAGATGGCCAGAAGTTCTGCTGTAGGTCCAGTGTTGGTCTCCCATCTTTGGGCCCTCTGATCAGCTGGCCTCTGGAGATATCCATTCTTTTTTTTTGGTACTGGAGATTGAACTCAGGGGCACTCGACCACTGAGTCACATCCCCAGACCTATTTTGTGTTTTATGTAGATACAGGGTCTCACTGAGTTGCTTAGCGCCTCACCCTTGCTGAGGCTGGCTTTCAACTCGGATTCTCCTGTCTCAGCCTCCCTAAGTGCTGGGATTACAGGCTTGAGCCACCGTGCCCGGCTGAGATATCCATTCTTAATCTTTAGAACCTGTGTCTGTTACCTTTCATACACCAGACTTCGCAGGTGTACGTAAGTTAAGAATTCTAAGATGGAGATATTACCCAGGATTATATGGGTGGGCCTAAGAAATCATAGGATCCTTGTAGGAAGGAAGCAGGGGGTCAGAGAGAGAAGGAAACATGGCAATGGAAGCAGATGGAGGCAGAGGCCAGTGTGTCCAAGGGATGCAGGTGACCTCTAGAAGCTGGAAAAGGTAGGGAAACTGGCTCTCCCCTGGACCCCCTAGAAGGAGCTGACCCTGCCAACTCCTTGATTTTAACCTATTCTGGCTCATTTTAGACTTCCAGCCTGTAGAACTGTTAGATAATAAATCTGTGATGTTTTAAGCCACCAGTTTGTGTTGATTTTTTACAGCAGTAACAGAAACTAATATAGGGTTCTGGATGCAGAGCAACTCTGAACTGAGCACTAGAGCTAGTCAGGGAAGAAACCCTTCTGGACATTAAGGAGCCACCCATTTAGTGCCAAGGAAGAAACTATTGATCTAACAAAGGTGAGGAAATTTACTTCTAAGGGTGCTTTTCATAATCTGACTCATAACTTCTGAAACACACACCCAGTGCTCCAGATCTGCACCAGGTAAACATTCTAGAACTTGCCTTTTCTTAGAGTCATACTTAAAAACTGTTCACTAATGGTAGGTAAGTATGATAAGTTTTAGGAGTAGGTTTACCTGGTCTCTAGCTAGATTTTCTTGTTCTCTTCATGGGAATTATTTTAGCTTTGAGAAGGATTTTAATTAGGTGGTGATGAGGGCTGATTATATGAAGGTTTTTCTATCCACCATGTTTACCTTTCTTAGGTGAATAAGTTTGTTTTTGTCACTAGACTAATAAAGTTAATCTATTTGAAGAAGGGAAAAATCTATAACTCTGTATAACAATCACAGTGTGAAAAGAAGAGAGAGCAGGATTTTTATTTGTAAATTAGGGCTTCTTGACCAAAAAGTCCCCAGGGAGAGACTTTCTCAACCATCTTATCAAAAGGGTAAATAGCCCCCAGAACCTGGGTAAAAGGGTGACTGAGGCTGGTTGCTGCTAACGTCTTTCTGTGCAATAGCTTTGGTCTTGCTGCGGAAAAGTTAATGTCATACAGGACTGTGGTTACAGTGGTTCTTGGAGTGAACCTTCAACTGTAGTTAAAGTTTGTTTCAGCACTCCCAAGGATAATGGCTCCACTCACAGTCTTTGTAACACCTTACACAGATGTAAAGTACATGCTGTGTGTGTTCAAATTTTGTCCTTGCTGTTAACCAAATGTATGACTTTGTATACGTTGCCTAATCTTTCTAATGGACTCAAGTAACAAGAACTCAGAAATGACAGAGATTACTGTCAATTTTTTTTTGTTTTTCAGAAAAAAAATTTAGGTTGAGTCCTTCAGTTGTCAGAAAGAGCTTGAAAATACTTGTTAGTTACATGTCAGGCATTATGATAAACATTTTCTAATTTTTCTCAATGAAATTAGTGTGTTCTATTATGATGCCCAGTTCACAGTTCTAAAAATGGAGCCTTCAAAAGGTCAGGCAATTTGAACAAAGTCACACATTTAGCTGGTACACAGCGAAGAATTGAAAGCAGGCAGCAACACTTTTGCATGAATGGTCTTAACTACCTCCCTATACAATGTGGAACAGGGCCTGCTCCATAGTGGACACAGACTCAGTGTTAATCTACAAATATTGATTGACAAAGAAAAATCACTGGTTTATCGGGTGCTTCTCCCTAACCACACCCTGTCTCTTTCACCACCTCTGCCACAGGATTACATAATCATAATCATCAATCAACTGTATGCCTTTCTGAAGACAAATCCCTTGCTGTTTTTCAAATAAAAGAAAACAGAAGAGGTGATATAACTCTCTAGTTGCTGCTGCATCAAAACGGCACCCTCCAGCTCTGGCCTCCAAACCATTCCTATAACACATGACAAACTGGTAACTTTTGCTTCAATGATTATTTGAGCTGGAGGGATTGCACAGAGGGCAAGGTGCTGGTAACAAAATTCCTTCTCTTCTGTCCTCCATTGGAATGTGCAGCCTTAGTGGATTAGAAATCTGATGTCCACCAGTCTGTCTGTTTTTGGAAGAGGCAAACTTGCTTTTTATTGAATAATCCCTAGAAGCGAGAGCCTGTTTCCAAGTATCTAAAGGGCCAGAAATATTCATATACGTCCTCCCTAGGCTTCATCTGAGATGCTGATATTAGATAATCTGAGATGGCATAGGCTAGATGTGAGAATGGCATCCCGATGCCCAGAACTTAGATGGTCAGTCCACTTATTTAACACTAACAACAAATAGAGTATAGGTGCCAACAAAATAAACTGTTTTGACTGAATAATTTGGGTTGGTTTGGCTTTCTGATTTGGTGAATAACTTTAATGGATGTCTTTTCTTCTTTTCCCCCAGAATATGCTATGGTTGGATAAATGTCCCCCAAAAGGTTTTGTTTTAAAAGTGTGGTCCCCAGTCCATGGTAATTTTAGGAGATGGTAGAACCTTTAAGAGATGGGGTCTAACGGAAGATCTTCAGCTCATTGCGGGCATGTCCTTGAAGGGGATTATGGAACCCTAGTCTCTTCCTATTCCTCTCTTGTTCTTCCTGGCCATGAAGTGAGAGGCTTTGCTCTGTACCTGTTTCATCACAATGTGCTGCTTCACCACAGGCTCAAAAGCAGTGGAGTCAACTGACCATGAACTGGAGTCTCCGTAAGTGTGAGATCCAATAAGCCCTTTCTCTCTGTCTCTCTCCTTCCCTCCCTCTCCCTCTCTGCCTTTGTCCCTCACTCCCTTTAGTGTTGAGGATTAAACTAGGGCCCTTTCATGCTAGGTGAGTGCTCTACAACTGAGCTATAGCCGAAGTCCAAATTTCTCTTTATAAGTTGATTATCTCAGGTATTTGTTATAGGTGACAGAAAGGTGACTAGCACAGTAAGGAAATACAAATAACTTTTTAAGGCTAATTAATCAATTAATTCATAATAGCTGCTGCCATTTATTGCTACTATCTGTCAGGCAATACTTTGTGGATGACATCTCATTTAATATTCCTAACTTATTTCCATACTTAGAACTTTAACACTATGTTGTGTTTCCAACATGGCTGTGTTCTGAAGAAGTAATTAAATAATAGGTTTAAAATATATTTAATTACATCAGTCTCCTTCAATCTATTCTGTGCTTTCCACAATAAAATTTTAAAACAAATTGATAATTGAACTAGAAATGTAATGTGTATGCCTATTTTGGGGAACGGATTGGTTGACCTAGAACTAACATACATACATTCTGGTAGCTAATTATCAATATAGCAATATGGTAGCTATTGAGCACCTTAAGTGTGGGTCATCCATATTGAGATATGCTATAAGTGTAAAACACATACCATATTTTGAGTGTAAGACATTTTAATATTTTCTAATTAAAATGATAATATTTTGGATATATTGGGTTAAATAAAATGCATTTTTAAAATTGATTTTATTTTTCTCTTTATTTTTTTAAAATGTAACTACTGGAAATTTTCTTTGTTTGTTTTTGGTTTTGGTGGTAGAAATTGAACCCAGGACCTCTTATATACTAAGCACAAGCTATACCCTCAACCTGCTGAAAAATTTAAAATTCACCTATGGCATGCATTTTTTTTTGTTCTGTTTCTACTAAATAGTGCTAGAGTCTTGACATAAATGGAAAGTCTTTTCTGTTTTTTCAGCTCTCTGAAAAATCAGAGTGACTCTTTTCACCCAGTTTGATTAAAAAATTCAGTGCAACCATCAGTTACTAAATTGTACCTTAGTGACAAAAGTTAAAAAAAAAAACAACAAGATGTTAATTCACCCTCCAAGTGGGCTCTTTTTACAAGCAGGAAGTTTGCTTAATAAATTTTAATTGATAAGCAATTAAAATTTTGAGAAATTTTGCTTAATAAATTTTAATTGATAGTAATACTAATAAACTAAAGGGGAATTAATTCACAATTATGGTTTATAAGGAACAAGTAGTAGAAAACTCTGGGAATGTATTTATACTTAAATTTATAGGTACTATAATATATATACTACATGTGACTTAATATTACACTGTTATAATATAAAACTTCATTCTTACCTTCTTAGTTACTAGCAAATTGACAGAGGCTTAAAATATAAACTTAGCTTCTTAACAGTGAGGCATGGTTATGAAACTCTTTCCCTGTCAAATCATTAGAACACTAACACAAGCAGTGACTTGCAACTTGTTCTTGTTTGTTTATATGCTGGCAGGTATCTTTTTTCCTTTTCTTTTCATCCATTTCCTAGTTCAGTCTTGAAGAGCAAGTACTCTTTGAACTGAAGTGAGGCTGGGTCTTTAATTTCGACAACCACTCCTGGTAGAATAATATAAATTCCTTTTTATTAGTACATAGTAGTTATACAGAATAATGGGTTTCATTGGGGCACATTTGTACATACTTTGATCACATCCACCCCCTCATTAACCTCCCTTACTCTACTTGTCCCCTCCCCCTTCCCTTTCTCTTTTCTAATGGTCTCCTTTCTACTTTTGTGTTGCCCCTCAATTTCATATGTGAAAGAAAATATATGACACTTGTCTTTCTGAGTTTGACTTATTTTGCTTAACATGATGATCTCCAGTTCCATTCATTTTCCTGAAAATGACAGGATTTAATTCTTTTTTATGGCTGAATAATATTCCATTGTGTATATGTATACCACATTCTCTTTTTTTTTTCCCTCAAAAGTTGCATTTTAATACATGTTATCAAACATAACAGAAAAAAAACAAATTTTCAGAAGCTGTACACACTATTCATTGAAAACATTTGTTGAGGCAAATAGAAAAAAATATTGTTACAATCATAATTTTTCTAACTTGGCACAAAATTATAAGCAGATTACATTCTTCATATTAAACATCTTTATATGCACTTTCAATGAACAGTATATATATATATATATATATATATATTTATATATATTTTTTATCAACCATCTTTACTATACCCATTCCCCTTTCCTGCTCCCCACCTTCCCCATGTCGCGTCCAGTGTTTCTCTATTTCTCTTATGTTTCCCATTCCCACCTCCCTTATTCATCAGTATCCATTAATCAGAGAGACCATTCGGCATTTGGTTTTTTGGGATTGGCTTACTTCACATTTTCTTTATTCATTCATCCATTGATGGGCACCTAGGGTGATTTTATAACTTGATTATTGTGAATTGTGTTCAGATAAACATTGTATATACTTATTTCTATATTATGTTGACTTTAACTCCTTCTGGTATATACCAAGGAATGGAACATCCGGATCATATGGTAGCTGTATTTTCAGTTTTTTGAGGAAACTGGATACTGTTTTGCATAATGGCGTACTAATTTACATTCCCACCTACAGTGTATAAGCATTCATTTCCTCACCAATCTTACCAATATTTATTAGCTTTGTATTCTTGATGATAGCCATTCAGACTGAGGTGAGATGGAATCTCAATATAGCTTTGATTTGCATTTGCCCAATGGCCAAAGATATTGAACTTTTTCATATAATTATTTTTGTCCATTTGTATTTCTATTAAGAAGTGTCTGTTCAGTTCATTTGCCCATTTATTGACCAGGTTATTTGTTTGTTTGTTTTTTATGTTAAGTTTTTTAAGTTCTTTGCATATTCTGGATATCAACCCTTTGTTGTAAGTGTAGCTGGCAAAGATTTTCTCCCTGAATGATATAATGCTTGAAGGCCAAGTTCCTGAGTATCTGAGCCCATCTTGATGCCTGGAAGGCCCAGTTTGTGTGTTTCTGTGGTCTTGTCATTTACTTAACATGCTATTTTTGTTCTAACACCAATGGTTTGTTTTTATACTTGTACAAACCAGCAGGTGATCTTGCCAGTGACTTTCTTTAGATTCTTTTGCAAGTTTTGTTATTATAATTTATCTCTGTCCTCCATATACTCTCCCCTTTAACTTCATTTCCTCCATGAAAGAAAAAACTTTCAAGGCTGTGCTCCATTCTCCCACAGAACATTAAATCAAAACATAAAGAGAGGAGGGAAAAGCCAGATCAGTTGAATAAACATGATTAGTTTAAAAATTATTATAAAGTGTAAGACATTCAGTGGTTTGTTAAAAAGTAGTTTTATGAAATGACATGCTTTACTGATTAAAACAACCATAAAATGCTCCATTAAACAGTAGCTATTTTCATTATAGACTAGAAACATTTTGGGAATGGATGAGGTTTATTTATAAATTTAGATTTTTTTTTTGCTCATTAAAAAAATCATGTTTGAAGTAGCTGGAACATTGTCTATGTTTATATAGTGACTATTAGACAGGATGCCATGTTTTCAGGTCAGCAGGACTGAATTGACCAAGCTGTACTTCTCTGTTTCCATTGGAAAGAGACAGGCATGGACATGATTTTCTAGATATAGAATCAAAGATATACTGTTCTAGAAGGCCCTTGGCTTAGATCCAAGTGCTTTTGAAGTATTTAACCAGTCAGCAGCCCCAAAAGTTTCACTAAAATGCTGCAGAACACGTGGATCCATTTCAGAAAGGAAAAGCAACAACCGTTAATAAGAGGACTCAGTAGGAGTCTTCCACATTTACCCCCACAGGTGTGATGTCTTAGGCTTGGCACACTGGGCTTCAATACCTCCACCTGTCAGGTGAGCTACCCTATCTCTCCTTGCCCTTGTTGGCTGAATGTTTGCGGAGCCTTCAACACATCCATGGGGAGAAGCTGCCCAAGGAGCTGGACTCAGCAGGAAGTGAAGGTACCTGTGCTTTAGCATGTTCCCCAGGATGCCTGATGGCCTCAGGCACAGATGCACCCTGGTCGGAGGCCACCTGAGCTTTGCCAGCAGCAACTGAGGTTTCCAAAGAGCCTCTTTCATGGGCTTCTAGGGGCATTCCAGATACAAATGGAACAAATTTCCAGCAGAAAATCTCCAGCTGGGATGGTTCATTTGAGAAGGGAGAGGCTGGGAAGACATGCTCTGATCATTAGCTCTGATGAGTTTCTGATGTTGCCTGACTTGTCTTCCATACTTTTTAAACTCTGTGTTGTGCATATTTACTATACAAGCCAGCACTTCACCTGTCGACTTTGTTCACCAGCTCTGTCTCCTATAGCTCCTTTTCAAATCAGGATGTGGTTATATTTCACTCTTTTCATTTTTTTCCTCATTTTTTATTGGTGCATTACCGTTGTAAATATTGATGGGATTTGTTGTTACATATTTGTATATACACACAATGTAACTTGGTCAATACCACTCCTCAGCATTTCCCCCCTCCCTCCCTTCTTCCCGCCCCTTAGCCCTTTTCCTCTACTGATCTGCCTTTGATTTTTAGGAGATCCATCCCCACCTTTGTTTTCCTTTTTTCTTTCTAGCTTCTGCATAGGAGAGAAAAAACACAATTCTTAACTTATTTTGCTTAACGTGATGGTGTCTAGTTCCACCCATTTTCCTGAAAATGCCATAATTTAATTTTTATTTATGGCCAAATAAAACTCCATTGTGTATGTATACCATATTTTCTTTATCCATTCATCCATTGATGCACACTTTGGCTTGTTCCATAGTTTGACTCTTGTGAATTCGGCTGCTATAAACATGGGTATATGTGTATCACTGTAGTAAGATGCCTTTAATTCTTCAGGGTAAATACTGAGAAGTGGTTCAGCTGGCTCATATGGATTCCATTCCTAGTCTTTTGAGGAGCCTCCAAAATGATTTTCATAGTAGTTGTGCTAATTTTCAGTGCTACCAACAGTGTTCCTTTTAATCCATATTCTCTCCAGCATTTATTATTATTCATATTCTTGATGGCTGCTATTCTGACTGGTATAAGATGAAATCTCAGTGTAGTTTTGATTTTCATTTCCATAATTGCTAAAGATATTGAACATTTTTTTCATGTATTTGTAGACCATTTGTATTTCTTTTTTTGAGCAGTATCTATTTAGTTCATTTGCCCATTTATTAATTGGGTTGTTTGATTTTTTGGTGTAAAGTTTTTTGAACTCTTTATACGTTCTAGATATATATCTCTGTCAGAAGAGTAGCTAGCAAAGATTTTCTCACATTCTGAGGGTTCTGTCTTCACATTCCTAATTGTTATATTTAATTTTCACAGCAGGATAATCACTGACACCTTCTTTACCTTTCTTATCTCCTCAGCTTCACATTGAATCAATTGCCAAATCTTGCAGGTTTGCATCTTAACTTTTCTGCTTCCTCTGCCATCAGTTGGTTGGACCAGAGGCCTTAACATTCCAAGAATTACAATTCCTCCTGACTCTTAGTCCCTAACTTCCTACAGGTCACTGCTCTATTCCATCCTGCATCCCTCTATCAGATGAGCCTTCCTATGGCCCACCGCCATCATGTCATTGAGTTCCTGCTGCATAGGTTCTATCCTGACATTCAAAGTTCTCCAGGTAGGGCTTTATTCCTTTCTCTCACCTCCACAAGTGAAGTCTGCACCTAAACCCTCTTGTCCCTCTTTCTTGGGCCTGGGCTTCCCTTTTCACAGCATGCTTCCTGGCTGAAATGCCCGTTCCCTGATTTTTGCCCATGGCTTCCTCAGGCATGATGGAGGGATACCTTTTCCATGAAGCTTCCTGGATGATTTCAGCTTGTAATGATGTCTTCTTACTTTTAACTATGGCTCCTTAGTGATTCCACCCTTCTTTAGCAAATAGTTGGGTACCAATTTCTGATACCTCTTTCAATTTTGTTTTGAGAAGTCTCATTATTTCACATATGTATCATTCATTTAGTTTTTACCACCATAGTCTTTCTTCTCCACAAGATTATGTACTCATAGGAGAAATTTCTTGAGGTTCATAGATTCAGGGATTTGTATTTCAAGTGGCCAAGTCTCTCCCTGTGAGCATCTACTGCACCCTCCCTCTAATGCTTTTGTGTGTTTCTTAGCTCACATCATTCCTTCTTTGGACACCAAAAATTGTTTGTTTAATGAACAGATGATTTGCATAATGTTCCAGTAAAGTAGTCAAAAAATTTCTCCTAGTCCTTTTTTTTTATAAAACTTTTTGTATAAAATTTTTTTAATTTATTTTTTATTGGCTATTATTTTTTGCTCCATTGTGCCAAGTGCTTTCCAAAGAGAATGGATTCTATTAATTGGAAGGGCATGGTGTCCCTGGGCATCTTGAAGGAATTCTGTTTATAATCAGTGGGGGTAGTAATTGAGAGAGCAGATTGTTCTATGTGGCACAGAGAAAGGAGGAAAGGAAGAGAGAAAACAAAAGAACCAGCGAGGATGGGTGTTGAAGAGGGAAAGTTCAGCTCTAAAGAGTGAGATGGCATTAAGGGACTGTTTTAGTCAGCTTTTTGCTGCTGTGACCAAAATCTGACAAGAACAATTAGAAGAATCAAAGTTTATTTGGGGCTAGTGATTTCAGAGGTTTCAGTTCGTAGATGGCAGTTTCCATAACTCTAAGCAGAACATTGTGGTGAAAGGGTGAGTGGGGCAGAGGTAAGCAGCTCAGGACATGACAATCAGGAAGCAGAGATCACATTCCTCACCAGGGACAAAATATATACCCCAAAGGCACACCCCCAGTGACCTACCTCCTCCAGCTACAGCCTACCTGCCCACAGTTGCCACCCAGTTAATCCCTACCAGTGGATTAACACACTGATTAGGTTAAGGCTCTCATAACCCAATCACTTCACCTCCAAATGTGTTCACATTGAAAGCTTTTGGGAGACACCTCATATCTAAACATAACAGGGACAGAAATGCCACAGGTGGATTTGTTAAACTGCTTGATGTAGAATGTGTGGCTCACCTTCATATTTACAATAAGGATCTTCAATAAAGATGACATGGTTTCCTGATGCTCTTAGACAAAGGAATTCAAAGAAACTTGACATTCACATCTGGATCAACAGAGTACAAAGACTGGGAAGGCTATTCTGTGCTCTGTGTGTCATCGAAGGTTTTCAGTGCTGATAATGCCTAAAGATCTCCCTGCTCTTCAGTTGAGGGACAACTCACATTGATATGGCATTTCACAGCTTACAGATATCTTCATCCTAACAGAAACTGAGTTGCAAGTGGTATTGATTTTATTTATTCCGTATTACATACTTAAAAATCAAATTCAGAAAAGTTCACTTATATTTTAATAAGAAAACAATTTGAGGCCATGATCTACTCTTTTTAATTAAAAAAAAGTATACTTTTTTTTTTAATTAAAAAGTGCTACCTCAATAGCTTCAATTATTTTTCGTCCTCCTCTTGCTATCATTCAGTTAGGGTATATAGGCTTGTTCTATAATTAATAACATTATTCTTTGTGTTTATTGTTTGGTTTCAGAAAAAATGATTGTCCTGCTTTTCTATTGCATATGAACTTTTGCCCTGATTTTTTGGCCATTAAAATGTTTGGCTATCTGGTCACCCTCTAGGTTTCATGATATGTCATCAAAGTTTGAATCATTTGCTCAAAATTGTCCGCACGATTGCACACATTCTGTTTCTTGTTAAGTCCTGTTCTTTGGTCTCTCATTATGTTGTCATTTTCCATCATTATTTTCCTTTATCTTCTTATCAAATACACATTTTACAAACAATTGCGATATTATTTGCTTTTTGAATCTCATTCCATCCTATTGGCTTATGGATTATTACTTTTTTCTTCTGTGACATTTCCCTTGGTGTAACTATCAGTTTTTCTCTCTCACAAGCCCTTGGAATCATATATCTGTCATTCCCAGCATCCTGTTTATAGTTTCACCTTGAAATGCATTATTACATAAAGATATTAAAATTTTTTCTTTACATAATTTAATTATTTGGGCTAAATTTATGATTAATATCATCATTGGAGGTTGCCAGTTATATTTTTAAACAGAAACAGTATACTCAAATGTCATTTTAATGATGGGGATATGTTCTGACAAATGAGTCCTTAGGCAATTTCCTTGTTTTGCAAATATTGTTGAGTATACTAAAACCAACGTAAATGATATAGCCCACTATACACCTGGGCTACGTGGTATAGCCATCACTACATATGTGGTTCAGCTTAACTGTAACGTTAAATGGCAAATTGCTCTTTATTTTTTTCTTCAAGTATGCTAGACAGGATCAAAAAATGAATCTTTAGTTATTTTATTCTTCATTATTGAGTAAAATAAATGTGCTTTAAAATTAATACAATAAGAATCACTATAATTGGTAGTGAAAAAATCTATAAGAACTGAAATTCTCAACTTCTAGGGGAATTGCTATTATTTAAGTCTATATTTTAAAGGCCTTAAAACATATAATAAAGAGTAATTTTGCAATGTTTATACTTTTTCACCTATGAATCCTAGTTCTAAGAATCTATGGGGGTTGTATGGGCAAGAATTTTCCAGAGCATGATTTATAAAGATAAAAAATTGGAAAGAGATTAAAGGATAATTGTGCCATTAAATGCTATACAGCCATAAAATCGTGTTTTTGAAGATAAGGGTTAGAAAAAATTGCTCAGGATGTAATATTGAATGAAAAGATTTTAGAATACAAAAATATATTAATTCCAAGTTCTTTCTATTTTCAATAATTATTTTTAAGTTAGTGTGAAACAAACTACTTCCTATTATATATGATTCTTATTTTGCTTAAAATGAGAATCACAGTATCATTATATTCTTCTTTTATTTTTAATATATTAATATAAATGACTTCTGTTTTTGCAGTATTTGTTAAAACACAGAAAACTATACAAAAAAGAAACTCTGTCTGTACTATCCTGCAATAAATCCCCTAAGCAAACAGAGAGTAGATTAAGAATGGAGAGAAAGTTGGGTTATTTGGGTCAGTGATACATTCATGCTAAAATGGCCCTGGCCCTCCTGGACTCATGTGTCTATTAACATTCACTGGTAAGCAGGTGCATGATCCTGGTGGAAATGGGAAAGGCAGTTAGTCAAAACGGAGGTATTCTAAAAATATCTCAATTCTGCTGACCCTTTTTTTGTGCAGTGTTTCAAAGAAGGGTGTGGAAGGCTTAAGCAGAGATTTAAAAGTCTTCTTGCACTTAGTTTCTACCGAAGAGAATTTTGAATAATGAAGCCAATGAAACAGAAACAGATGGCTCAAATTTTCTTTGAAATGTAGACAGATTGAAGAGAAAGGAGTTTGGCAAAGATACATTTGGGGTTTGGCGAGAGTGAAAACATTTAAGAAATGGGATGAAACACTGGAAAAACATTAGGGCTCCCAAAACACTCACATTAAGTTTAATGTGACGGATACACAAAAAGAAATGGAGCTTGTAAAGACAAGGCCACTATTTCTAGTTAGCTATCACAGTGATCATTTTGGTTTGAGGGAGTATGAACACCGATGGCGAGTAGTTCTATCTTAGTGACTGAAACTACCTGTGAAACTGAAACTTGTGGGTCTATAATTACCTGCATAACTGAAAGGCACTGTGCAAACTCAATGACCCATGTGACTGAGAGTACCCATGTAATGATCTGTGTGGTTCAAATGACCTGTGGGATTATAAGGACCTGTAAAACTGAAATGACCTGTGCAACTGTAACAGCCTGTGAGAGTGAAATGAAGTGGAGGACTAGAACTACCTGTGAGAGTGAGCAACCTGTGCAACTCTGCCTGCCTGTGTGACTGAAATGACTTGTGTGACTGAATCTACCTATCTGACTAAAACTACCTGGGCACCTGTAATGGCTGAAATGACCTGATCGACTGTTAAAATCTATGTGGCTGAAATGACTTGTGCAACTGTGACTACCTATCGAACTGAAATGTCCTGTGTGATTGAATCAGCCTGCTCAACTGTAACCACCAGTGTGGCTGAAATGATGTATACAACTATAACTACCTGTACAACTGAAATGACTTGTGTAACTGTAATGAATGTGACTGAAATACCCTATGAGATAAAAACTACCTATGTGACTATAATGATCGTTGTAACTATAACTACCTGTGAGACTACAAGGACCTGTGGGACTATAATGACCTGAGAAATGGAAACAACCTATAGGACTTACAAAACTATAATGACCTGTTGAAACGCCTTGTGTGAATGACATGACCTGTGTGACTGAGACTTCCTGGGTCCCCTTTCATTGTCTCTAACTTGAAGGTGTTGGAGAAGATGATCTAACGTTCTTTGACAGAACAAGTGCCGTACCTATTACTGTGTCTCTTTTCCTTTGTTTGGGAGTGTGAAATATTTAAGCTGCCTTATTGTGGAGCACAAGAAACATTACTGAAATAGATATTTGCTTGAGAGCTTCAAAATCTTTGGTCTCAGATGTGTCTAGCCAGTTTTCCATCAGCCCTTCTTTAGTAGCATCTAAATGCAAAAGTGCTATTATAAGGCTATGCTAACAGTCAGATAAAAAGGAAACAGTACTCAGAGAGGAAGGGCAGGGAAATATAAATTTCTGATTAGATTTCCAAGGAACTGATTCTTGTAAGGAGATTGGAAAGTCTGAGTCAGTGGCATTTGAATCGGTGCATTTGAATTCATTCAGGAAGAAGAGAAAAGTCCAGGTGAACATATTAAACATGCCATTTTGGATTGAATAATGACCATAAATTGTAATGACCTTCAGGTACACAGGAAAGCATATGGAATGCAATGAAAGGAAAGAAGATGCCTGTGATTTAAATTTTCAAAAAAAATGTTTACATTGAGGCTACTTCCCCAGAATTTATCAGGCTTTTTCTGGGAGCGGGTAAAACATTACAAATAAGCACAAAAAATTTCAGGGTCAGCTGGCATTAATTCTGCTCTTCAACTTCTATTCAGCCATAGAAAAGAGGCAGAAGCACAAGATGACAGTCAAAATGGGAAGGAATAAGACAAGCACAGTTAGGGAAGCTAGAGGTTGACAGAGAAGAGGGAACTGGCTTAGTATCCCTGAGATGGGCAAGCTTGAGATGGCAGTGTGCCACCTGGAAGGAAGGAAAACTAGCAGGACTGTAGTGTGCTGGAAGAGGGATGAAGGGGTGGGTGGGTAAAATAAAGGGTTCTATGCCTCATTACCAACTCCACATGACTCTCCCTTGACTGGAATGGATTTTGGAGGTTTTTCTTCTCTGAAAATATTTTTCTTCTCTGTTCTGAGATGTAGATCTCACTATGTTGCCCAAGCTAATCTTGAATTCCTGAGCACACGAGATCCTCCTGCTTCATCCTCATGGTAGCTAGCTGAGACTACAGATGCCCATCACTGGGCCCAGCTTCTTTGAAGAGATTAAAAATGTAGTTCCTGGTCTAGAGCTCTAAGCACAGTTGTATTATACCCAAAACACAGAAATGAACTGATGGCATGATTTAAAAATATTTATATTATTTAGTGGAAAACATGGGCCATACTTTTATTTCAGACTCATTCTAAGGGAAAAGACCTGAAACAGACCTATGTAAATATTAAATTTTGCTGGTGTTACGAACTAAATACCTAAGACCAGCTAAATATAACAGTTTATTTGAAACAATAAATAAATAAATAATACATAGATAGATACAAAAATAAATAAATAAAAGTTCTTAGGTTTTTTCTTTTTTCTTTTTGGTACTGGGGATTGAACTTAGGGGGCACTCGACCACTGAGCCACATCCCTAGCGTTATATTGTGTTTTATTTAGAGACAGGGTCTCACTGAGTTGCTTAGCGCCTTGCTTTTCTGAGGCTGGCTTTGAACTTGTGATTCTCTTGTCTCAGCCTCCCAAAGTGCTGGGATTACAGGCGTGTGCAACCGCGCCTGGCTAAATTCTTAGTTCTTGAGCCAGGTAGCATTCCAGATCAAAGATGATACAGAATGTACCTACTCCAACTACTAAGCTATATTTATGATGAGAAAACAGGCAGTGAGACAGATTGTCTGCTATAGTTCAGCATTTACCTTATTTGGGCATAATTTGGCAACTTTCAGGCTGGTTTTGGCTGAGGGTTTAGCTAGCCATTATGGTGGGCTAAAACTCAGTTGCTTGACGGTATGCTCCTAGGTTAAATTACAATTTCTTTATACCTCAGACTACTACATAGTTCACTATATACAGAGGCTACTTTGGGCCACATTTTATCACCCAGGTAGGAAGACAAGGTTTAGGCCAAATTTAATACAATTTAATTGTAGGAGCATTTTAGAGACAAAAAGAAAGTTATATATCACTCTCAACCTGACTGTGAAGTAAAGAATGTCTGATTAGAAATTATTAACATTCCTGACAAATGGAGAGCTTAGAACTTAGTGCCCTAGCAGAGATCTCAATACCATTAAACTTTACTGGCTAAAATTGTTTAAACATTTGATCAGAAATCATAACTTCTTCCAGAAAGAAGTTGTGATTTACATCATCTAAAAAGTTATGTCCCAGACCAAGATTTGGGGTAATTTATCTTTATCAATATCTAAACTGAATGATACATGATGAGACCACAATTCCCTTTTCCCACTTGGCTTTCGGGAGTCTGGTGATGAGATTTTTGTTCCCTACACAGGATTTTTCTCTGGGGAAACCTGACCAGCTGATCAGTTAAAGAAGTACAGTCAAAACATTACTATCAGCCTCTGTAGGACAATGAACCAAGTCGGCCTCCTCAGAGATGTATGGTGACTAGTTTGCCTTTTGTTCTGAGTGTTTAAGTACTCTCTTCTTATTTCTTGTTCTTCCTATTTTATAGAATGAATTTTACTTTATTCTTTTTTGATGCTATAATATACTACTCAGGAAAATAGTCTAAAGTAACAAACATGTGGAAAGTATATTTCTGCTTCACAGCTTTCCCCAACCATGACCCACGGGCACCCAATGTCTTGTCTTTGCTTCCAGAGATGTCCCATTTATAGACGATCCCAACTGATAGTGGTTCAACTTGATTTTTTTCAATTTTATGATGGTGCAAAAGCATACCTATACAACAATTCTGCTTTTAGCTTTCAATAAAGTATTTAATAATCACATGAGATGTTAAAAAATTTATTATAAAATGAGCTGTGTTAGATGATTTCGCTCAACTATAGGTTAATGCAATTAAGTGTTCTGAGCATATTTTAGGTAGGCATCAGGCTAAGCTGTGATGTCTGCTAGGATAGGTGTATACATTAAGTGAATTCAATGAACTTTTGACTTAAAAATATTTACAACTTATAATGGGTTTATGTTGATGTGACTTCATTGTTTCTTTTCAGAATCTCTGATTCTTTATAGAAATAATCATTCACCTCTATATTTTCTCTCTTCATTTCTTAGATTTTTAGCTCATTAGTCATTTTCATAATCAATTTTTTGTAGTCTTCCTCTAGAATTTCATCCTCTTTAATGTCTGTGAGTTCCTTTGTACATTTGAGGGGAGACTTGTTTGCCTGTTTCCTCATGTTTTCAGAGGTCTTAGACTTGTGCAACTGTTGAGATGGAATCTTCTTCCTCTTTTATGAGGAGGTCTTTTCATGCTGTCCTGTGCTATCAGTGTATCTTAGCTTCAACACAGACTCAGTGTAATTCAAGTGCTAATGTCAACCTCCAATGCCTCTCAGTTTGCCTTTGCAGAACTGCTAATTTAATTCATTCCTGGAGAGCTGCTGTGACACTGTGAATTCCACTGAGCCACCATTTTGAATCTTCTGGTGTCTTACAAATTCTAGTCCTTGCCTTCATCCTGGGGTCTCTTCAGCTGCCATTGAAGGATGCAGTGATCAAGGACTTCTCAGAGGCATTAGGAATCCCAAGCTCTGCAGCTCAGAAGAGGGGTGAGGGCAGCATCCACCATCCACTGCCCAAGGCACCACATCTGATATAACTCCATTGCAAGCCAAAGATCATCAGTATATGTAAACAATGTTATCTTGTCTTGATAGATTTGAGTTTTCCTCTTCATTTCTGTCTGTAAGGAGATAGCTCTTGCCAACAGAAGGCATCTGGTATCTGTGTAACTACTCAGATTAGGAACATATTTTTGTCTTTCCATTTGGACCCAGCCATATGCTGTCATCTTTGTGAACTTGCTCAAGAGAACAGATGGTTCCATTAACTTCCATCATTTCATGTTTTCAGCCTGCAGATTGGCAAACAATAAAGAGTCCTGAATATTCTTCAATCTCAAATATTTGAACTACTCCATCTGAATTACTTTCTCTTCATTCCTGGTATATAGCAGTTACCATCCCTACTTACCATCCTTATTGACAGTTGTTTAACCACACTCTAGCCTCAGATCCCATGTTTTCTAAATTACATATATTTTTGTTGGTTTATTGGCCTTATTTTGTGGAACACATCTCCATTACCTTTTAAAGAAAGTGTCTAAAAAGCTGTTCTACATTCTCACTCAAATTGATAGTTTGGCTGGGAATAGAATTTTCAGTTGAAAATCATTTTCCTTCAGAATTTTGAAAGCATTGTTTTTTTCCAATCTATCTTCCAGAGCTGCTATCTTCAACCTTTTGAAACTTGAGTCTATTTATTCCTAGCAATTTTATAGTTTGAACTTGCAGATTCTCTTATTCCTTTCTTTCAATCTATTGATATCATTGCTACCATTGTAGCTTTCTTTCAGAAAACTTATGGTATCTTACGTTGTATTCACTATTTTAAATTTTTAAAATGACTTGAGTTGATATGGAGCTTTTTTCATTAATAATTTTGGACTCACTGTCTCTATCAATCTAGAAACTTACACTTCTGTTCTTGAAAATTATTAAAATTCCTACACTGATGTTTTTTTCCTCTAATTTTCTCATTCTGATTTTTGAAAATCAAGACAGTTGTTAGGAATGTGAGGCAGGAATTAATGTGAGCAAAAAGTAATCAATAAAATCTATTACTAATGTACAACATTTCAGATTTTTTTCTACTTATGATACATATTTTTAGTGGGATTATAATAAGCTCCTTTTTTAAAAAAATTCTTTTATAGCTTAAGTGTGTATGACTAACTTATAGGGAAACCTTTTATTTGTCTATTTATTTACTTATTGGTTATGTGGATTGAATCCAGGTATTGGAAAATACTTTTAACTTTTGATAAAATTATATGATTTTCATTAGGAAATTTGCATTACATTACAGTATAATATTATACAGTAAAAACTCCTAAAGGCAACATAAGTCAATACATTTTTTTTTCAGTTAGAAGCCATGTGGACAAAACAAGGCAGATAAATTGTAATTAAATGAGTGACATATATAAAATAATTTGTAAGCAATCACATAGTGCCCCAGGGGTAAACATGTTCCAAACTCAGTACTGAACAGTTCAATGTGGGGATGGTGATATACAGAAACTGTATTTTCATTTCTAATTGACATCACATGGAAGTAAGTATTTGAAATTGGAAAACACAATAATACATATGGTATAGGTTCTGGAAAATAAAAAAAAAAGAAACATCTGATTTCTATTTAGGAAAGCATGTTCCAGAAATCATGCTTTCTAAAGTCAGAAGAAGTATGTGTCTATAAGTCCAAATTTTTGCTGTTTCTTATACACACAAAGAAAATGTTAAAAAAAAAATTTAAAGAAATATGTACTAGTTTGTTAGGGCTGCTGTAACAAATACCAAAGTCTGAGGATCTTAAACAACAGAAATTTAATTTCTCATAATTCTGGGAGCTGGCAGTCCTAGATCAATATGCAGGCAGGGTTGGTTTCAACTGAGGCCTTTCTTCTGACTTAGAGGAGGCTGCTGTGTCTTCACATGGTCTTCCCTATGTGTAGGTCTGTGTCCTGATTTCTTCTTATGAGAACACCAGTCAGTTTGGATTAGAGCTGACCCTAATGACCTGATTGTAAATTAGTTAACTTTTTAAAGGTAGTCATATTCTGGGGTGATGGTAGTGGGTTAGGACCTCAACATATTAATTTTGAGGAACACAGTTCATCTCATAACATAATCAATTGTGAAATCAATTGTGAAACTATGGGGAAAATCAGATGAGAAAAAAAAAACTCCTAGGAAGTTATTAGCAAGGTTGGTATTTCCTGTAAAGGTGATTTTGGATTTCATAGTTTGATGAGAATAAGGCAAATATGCCCAGAATGAGTGGCTGGTCTCATCTGGGTTTTCCTGAGCAACAAAAGCAAGCCCAGGGAAGAGTCTTGGTGATACTTGCACCTTCAAATGTGTGTGTGTGTGTGTGTTCAAATGTGTGTAGAAGACCCTCCTGGCATGGAAATCAGGAAATCATGACTCATGGCATCCTCACAGCTGGTGACATGCCCAGGCCAGATGAAATCAAGACTAAGATGTCTTCCTTTTCTGAGCCCTGCTCTATGATTAGGTGTCGGAAAAACATTTTTCTTCTCACAGAATCATTGTGTTATAAGAAATAACACCTTACTTGGATGTTACTGATTCAGTTACCATTAAGTAATTGGATAGATATTCTCTGACCCTCCACCACCATTCTCCAACTTGATTGTGTCTTGGAATCACCTGTGTCATTAAAATTCCCTGCTGCCTGTGTTCTTAGTTTGGGATTGTAGCCTGGACACTAGGTATTTTAAAGCTCTCAGGGTGATTCTAAAGAGTTTGAAAACACTGTCAATGGCTAATCTACATGGATTTCCTGCCACATATTAGAGAATATTCACTTCATGGCAGTCACTGCCATTGTAATGACTGGTTTACTGATCCTCTTACACACCATATTGCAACCTTTCAGTACATGGATTGAGTCTATGTTCTTCACTTTTGAACATATGGCACCTAACATTGTACTCATTCTGCATAAGATATGAGAATGGTAAAGATGAAGAAATTTGTCCTCAGACTCATCTTTCATAGGCAGAGGAGGTAGATCTTGGTCCCAGGTGGTATGCTTGACTCCAAAGCAGAAATCTTCACCATTTCATCTGACCTTAAAAAAATCCTTTAGCCATTTAAAGTTGGCCTACCAGTATTTTGGTTTGCTTAGTGGAAGGGAAATGGCACAAAATTAGAAATTATTAGATCTGTGGATATTTGTTGTAAAACTTAACCATCACAGTCTGTGGCACTCATTTATGAAGATAATTCTAAGGTATATTTTTTGGAAGTACACCTACTTCTATCTCAATAATCAAAATTGGAGCAAAATTAAGATCTTCTTCATTAGAATATTCATTGGGGTTCTCCTTCATCCAACAAACTTTCTCCCCTTTTTGTTCCAAATGTTTTCTTAAACATCTTTTGCCCCACAATTTTGAAAATTAAGTACAACTATTTCCCTTTGAGTGAATAGCTCTACTCATCCATGCCATACTGTCTTGATGAACCTGGGAGATTTGTTTCTTCAATAAACCTGCTGCATCTTGAAAGCTTGTGCTGTTTTTCTCTTGTTTATTTGATACCACGAGGCAATTGTTTACTTTCACATAGCTATTATTTTAAGTAAATGAAGACATGTGAATGCTGTATACAAGGAAAAGCATCCTGTAGGATTGGAGAATGCAGTACAGTTCTGATGAGCAGACACTCTCCCCTCTCACCAGGCTTGAGGGCAAAGGCGCAATGTGGGCTGCTTCTTGACAGGGAACAAGGAGTGAAACCCTCTAGAGAGGTCTTCCAGATCTGCCTGTAGCCTAGGGAGACTGTAATCAGGGTAGTGATAAGAACAAGAACAGAAGAAGACAAGCAATGTGGGACAAGCCTCTAGCACAGCCTGGAGGAAGGCCTTAAGGCAAACGACAGATGTGCATGTGAGCCTGTTATAGTTATGATCTGGAATGTCACCCAAAGGCTCATGTGTTAAAAATTTGGTCATCAATACAACAATATTTAGAGGTTAGGCTTCTGGGAAAAGATTGGATTATGAGAACTCTATCTCATCAATAGAGAGAAGGAGAACCCATAAATGGATTCATAATTTGATAGCATTATTGGGAGGTATTGGAAAATTTAGGAGGTGGGGCCTAGTTGGAAGAAGTAGGTTATTGGAGACCAATCTTTGATGAGTATATATCATGGCCCCAGACCATTCCTCATGCTTCTGGCTGCCATGGAGTGAATAGCTTTGCACTGCCACACCCTTCTGCCATGATATTCTGCCTTATCACAGGTACTCCTTACCATAGCAATGGAGTCAGCCAATTCTGGACTGAAAGCCAAAATAAATCTTTGGCTATGGCCCAAAATAAATCTTTCTTCTTTTTTAGTTGTTATATCAGAAATTTTGTCACAACAGAGCCTGACTTGGGTGTCTATGCAGGATGCCAACAGGTAATGCAACAAATGTTCCCTGACCTCACCTCAGCTCCAAACTCTTCCACTCTTGGAAGCAAAGCTATATGATATACAGATGGAACTATTATCTCAAGTTGGATTGATCTTGTTTTGATATTTACATGCGTTAAATGAAAGATTGAAAGAGAGGAGGATTCTCTATTCTTCGGTTAATGTTTAAGAGTGTTATCAACAGTTACTTTATTATTAATAACTAATAAACTATTAATTAGCTAGTGTCATACTATTCCAGAGATTTGTACTTCAGACACACCAATTGTTATTTAGTATAGTTTTTTTGTGTGTGTGGTGGTGGGGCTAGAGCAAATAATCCTGCCATATTTTAATCACAAAGTTGACTGGGCTCAAATAGGTCATTAGACTGTAGGTTCTCTGCGGAGATTAATCATATTTCATTCTTTTCTGTATTCCCCACACAGACCACCATGATGTTGGGCATGAGTTAGTGAATTGATTTTATTGAATGGAGTTTCAGATTAGCATTAGGTAAAAATAGAACACGATCTCACGTCTCATCATTACACGTATCAGAGTGTGTTTTAAGTTGCTTCACATGGTAAAGTGAAATAAAACTCTCAGGTGTATCTAGAACCCTGACCTGGAGCTTCTACTTATTTAAGATGGGATCAAACTGTGCTTAATTTACACTTTTAAGTATTTAAAGGATCAAGACTTAGGATAGACTAATTTTTTTTTTTTTTGGTACTGGAGATTGAACTCGTGGCACTCAACCACTGAGCCACATCCCCAGCCCTATTTTGTGTTTTATGTAGAGACAGAGTCTCACTGAATTGCTTAGTGCCTCGCTGTTGCTAAGGCTGGCTTTGAACTCACAATTCTCCTGTCTCGGCCTCCCTAAACTCTGGGATTACAGGCTTGCGCCACCGTGCCTGGCTCAGACTAATTTTTTTGAGGAGACATTTTGTTTAAAAACTTTTAATTGATAGAATTGAAAGACAATTGTGTTTTAAGCTCCCTAACTTCTTAAAAAGTGCACTTAAAAGAGTGTTTTCTCTTTAAGTGATCTCTATTCCCATAATTTTAAAGAAATATAATTATTTCCCTGTGAATGAATATTTTCATCCATCATTCACCTGGGCTACTATGATTAGCAACAGGCAAAAACATATAATTTAAATAAATTATTAAAACCAAGTTAAATATCCCACTTCAATACTTACTATAAAGCTACAATAATTAATGTAGTGAGGTATTGGGAAAAGAATAGACAGTTTGAAAAATGGAGGAGAATAGAGAGATCAGAAAAATACCCACAGATGGTCTTAAGGTTTTTCAATCTTATAATGGTGCAAAAGCAACAGGAGTTCAATAGAAACCACACTTCATTCAAGTTTTGATCTTTTCCCAGGCTACCAAGATGTGGTATGACTCTCTCTTCTGATGTACAACTGTAGACTAATGTAAATAAGCATTCTGAACTTATTTAACACAGGCTAGGCTAAACTATGATATTCAGAAAATTAGGAATATTTAATGCATTTTCAACTTAGGATATTTTCAACTTGTGGTGGATTTATTGGTAAGTTGAGTATCTGCAGTCAATTGATCTTTGAGAGAGTAAAGGAAATTCAATCAGAAAAGATCTTCATGTCAACAAATAGTGCTGAAAGAACTGGACTTTGAAAAAAAACAATCTAGACATTGACCTTGCTCCTTTTAGAAAAATTAATTTAAAATGTCTTTGTTATGGATCTAAATGTAAAATATAAAAATGTAAAAATCTGAAAATATAGCAAAAGAAAAATCTAGGTGATCATGGCTTTAGCAATAAATTTTTAGATGCATCACCAAAACTATAATCTGTGTAATAAAAAAATGCTAAGTAGAATTTTGGTAAAATTAAAAACTTCTGATTCTGCAAAGGGATTATTAAAAGCATGGAAATTCCAAACATTCAAGAAGTCTTAAAACTCTACTGTAAAAAAACAACTAACCAAATTTTTAAAATGGCCTAAAGATCTGAACAAATGCTGACCAAGAAAAGATACACAGATGGCAGATAAGCATATTAAAAGATGATCAACATCAGATATCATTAGGGAATTGCAAATTGAAGCACTGAGATGTCACCACACACTTATTAGAATACCTAAAATCCCAAACACTAACAGAACCAAATGTTGGAGAAGATATGAAGCAGCAAGAATTCTCAGTCATTGCTGATGGGAATACACAAGGGTACAGTGATAAGTGTTCTTATTATTTGATTCAGCAATCACATTTACTCAAATAAGTGAAACCTTATGTCCACACAAAAACCTGCACAGGGATGTTTACAGCAATTGTATTCATAATTGCCAAAATACCTAGAAGTAATCATGATGTCCTTCAGCAGGTGAATGAATGAACTGTGGTATGTGTAGATAAAGGAATACTGTTTGGTTCTATGAAGAAATCAGTTGTCAAGCTTTAAAGAAATGGAGGAATTTTAAACACACAGTACTAGGTGAAAGAAGCCAGTGTGAAATATTTTATCTATATTCTAGAAACAGAAAAAACACTACAGAAGCAGTAAAAAAAAAAAAAAAATCAGTGGTTTCCAGAGACTAGGGGTAGAGCAAAGTGAATAGGTGGAGCACATAGGATTTTTAGGGCAATAGAACTACTCTGTAAGATACAGTGATGGTGATTATAGACATTATGTATTTACCAAAACTCATAGAACTGTACAACAGGAAGAGTGAGCCCTAAAGTTAACTATAGACTCCAGTTAATAATGTGTCAATGTTGGTTCAACACTTGTAACAAATGTAACATGTTAATGTAAGAGGTGTTAATAATATGTGAAACTATGGGAAAGGAGATCACAAGGGCATATGACTCTCGTCACCTATACCTAAAACATAAAAAGTTTATTACTTACAATAGCTAGCATAACTCAGTTGCTTTATTTTTGGAAGTAGCTGAGATAGGTACTATACCTAAAAGTAATTTAACTTTCAGTCTTATACAAAATTAAAAATAATCACATTAAATACTCTTCATTTGGGTTGTGAAATTAGTCAATTTTAACCCTAAAGCTCTGGCATGAATCATACACTTCTTACTGTTTCAGCGTAAGTCTAAAGTGTTGGCATGAATATCTGCTTTTATTTCTAGCCCTCAGTTTCATTTTTATGTATATATTAATTTTCCAATATGAAAAGACATACTAGATACACATAGTAGATACTTCAAGGTTTGTCAATTAATGTATATATGTATATAATGTATATATGTATATATGATGTATGTATATATGTATATATATGTATATAATGTATATAATGTATATATGATGAGTGTTAACTAGAAATTAAAGGCTTGGCAGGTTAAAGCTAGGATTAATATTTTCCTTATCACCAAGACTTCTTGTGTGGGTTAAAAGAGATCATGCATATGATCTACTTAGCATAGTACCTGGAATCATAGAAGGAGTTTAAGGAAAACCATGGCGTTTTACACTGAATAAGATAATATCCCACAAGTTCAAAGAAGACACTTTCTCCTCTGTCCACAATCACTCCTGCTCAGAGGAGTTAGCAGGCACTTTGGGGATCTTCATTACTCTCAAATAATGGGGTACACACTATTTTCTGCATTCTACTATAAATGGGCCTAGTGCTCTTTGGGAATTAGTTCTGTTTCTTTTGTGGTCTATTTCAAGTTTTGCCTCTTTAGAAGTCTCTTTTGGAATTTCACATGTTCCAGGAAAACCATCCATTTCAGATCTTTAAGTTTTTTCAAATTTATTTGCAGAGTCATATTTTATAATTTTCTGAAGGATATTTTTAAAGAAGATAAGTATTAGGGTTTGTTCCCCAATTCAAAAGGTATAAAATGAAATACTGTACAAAATCAGTTCTTCTAATATAGTCCCTCAAACACTTGAGTATTGGCTGTCAGCAGTTTATTTTGTAAACTTACAAATATAATCTGTATACTTGGCTTGTGATCCATAAATACCATCTCAAATCATGGGTAGTGTTCACAATGTATACTCACTTTATTATTCTTTCTTTCTTAATGAAGTTGCCAATCCATAAAACAATTGTGTGTTTGCTTTGCCCTGCAAACACCAAAGTGTTATATTCATTTGTTCATACTTCCCTGATCCTGTTCCCCCAAGTAATGAACACCATGGTTTGAATCTTGGATTCAAACTATATGACAATTGGATTGAATCTCATATGACAATTTAGGGAATTAAGAAAGCAGATACTTCCTTAACTAATGCAATTATATTTATTCTGCTCAAATGTATTTTGCACTGAAAGTTCAGAAAAACCAAAACACTTTTCACATTATGTAACAATTTGGGGTTGCACTCTGAATCCTCTGAATGGTTTTGCTTAGTTAGGTACATTGCTAGCATAGGGCACATAGGAAAGGCATACACAGTTGGGAGACAACATTAACTATGAGTAGGGTTGTATGGCATGGTTGTAAGGTAAAAAAGCTAAGGGGAATAGTCTTGTTTGTTTCTTAGCATTTATGAAAAATATACAATTGATACTTAAATTGACTAAATGGACTTAAATGGATTAGCAGCAGGTAGAATTATGAGTTGTTCATCCTTTAGCCCAAAAAATGTTTCACAAAAGATTTAATATTGAAGGAAGAAGAAAAAATAAGCAGAGAAGGATGTACTAAAACAAGATTCTTTAACAGTAGTGAAAGTTAGGATATGGTATTTTTTGCTTATGAATACTGGGCACATAATGAATTCATCTGAGGTAAAGATTCCAAATTGTTTATATTAATGAGATTTGAGAGTCAAAGACTTTCAATGGTAATAGTTAAAACTGAATGCATCTTAATACATTCTAATTGAAGTCAAGAAATAAGAGAATTGGGGATTAACGACTGTCAAAAAGGACTAGAAAAGATCTCATTATTTTTGACCAATTCTTGAAGTGCTTTAATGGACTTACTTGGTAATTCAAACAATTCCAAAAGTGCTGTTCAAATTCTTAAAGGCTTTTTTTGATCTTAGGTTAATTGTTTATGCTCTATTTTTTTTTAAATTGCAAGTGTTCTGTGACAAATTGGGAAATATATTACATTGAGTATTTGATTTATAAAAAAAAATTAAAGGGGGTTAAGGAAAGCCACCATTATGTGTCTAGTTTTGGTTATGGGCCTCTTGGTGCACATTCTAATTATTTTCTAGAAAGCTTTACAGTCTTCTTCTATGAACTTTTATCATTGAGAAATATCTTTGTATATCACTCATCACTGGAATGAGAAATTGAATATGCCTTGAGTGGCTGGAAACGTAGATCAGTGGTGAGTGCTGGCTTAGTATACATGAAGCCCTGGATCCAATCCCTAGAACTGCAAAAAATAAAAATAAAAATAAATTTGAAAAAGACTGAGTATTGCCTGTATTCTACCTGGAATATCAACTGTTCTGCTTTTTATGTAAACAGTGCATAAATAATTTTCCATATGTCTAAGTTACCCGTGAATCTAGTTTGGCCCCTGCAGTTCCACCCACAGCTGGGGGACAGAATCACATGACTAGGAGAAAAGCATTCAGCTTAGTGCTTTACCTCCTCTCACCTCTCGACCATCTAGAATTTGAAAAGTTGCCCTTGGTCCAGCTCCACAAATGACAAATCTCATTACTTTTGGTGTTCTCTGTAGCTCTTTGGCATCAAATCAAATTTTCAAGGGCTCCATATGTGAAATACCTATTTTTAAATGTTTATCATTTATTTTTTATTATATTCAGATAACTTAAAAAGTTATGAAACAATGTAATAATGTAAAGTCTCCCTCCCAACTTCACCCCACTCCCAGCCAGGTCCTTTCTGTGTGTGAAATCCCACGTTATCTCTTGAATCCTACATAAGTCACCCAGAATGACTTTGTAAGACACACCAAGATCCTGGGCTACCATTGGAAACTAGGTATTCTTACCTCCATATTTTTTTGTAGGGCTGTGATCAGAGTAACACCTGTACAACTTTAAAAATAGTCACCACTGCATAGATTGAAACAGGCCTGGGCATATCATAAAGAGATACAGCTGAAAAACCTTGCACAGCACTGTCAAATCTCCAATAAACCCAGAGTCCAAAATGGTGTAGAGCATGTGATACAAGTGATGTACTATGCAAAGGCTGCCACCTGAGTGAGGTCTCAGTGTGTCCAGAGGTGACCATTTAGAATATGCATTTGGCCTGTTGCTGACTAGTATCTTGCCAGTCATACAAATTGTATCTCAAAGAACAACAACAATGGACTATATATGAATATATATACACATACACATATATAAGATATATATTTGTGATTATAATTGCTTATAATGCACTAATGACATTATTATATATAATAACAATTATATATAATTATAATGCACAAATAAAAATAACAATAACAGAAGAGAGCTTAGTAGAGCAGAGCAAGGGGATGGGGGAGGGAGGCGGGAGGGAAAGGGAAGGTACTGGGGAATGAGATTGATGAACTTATAGTATCTGCATATATGAATATGGCATAATGAATCCTGCTATCATGGGTAAGTATGATACATCAATTTAAAAAAGATTACACGAACAGAGAGTAAAACTTTCAGCCAAAACTAAATTTTAAAATAGAATATAATAAATGCAAAGAAAAGCTGAAGGGAATTTTTATTTGAAAACAATTTGTAAAAGGAGGATACAATGCACGAAGACTAATGAAACAAAACCGAAGATGCCACAGGCCACAGGCCCCTGCAGTTCCACCCACAGCTGGGGGACAGAATCACATGACTAGGAGAAAAGCATTCAGCTTAGTGCTTTACCTCCTCTCACCCTTGGGTTTTTACCTGTGTGCACAGGTGTCTGCATGCACAATGACTAGCAATGCCAGCCACAGCTTTTGATGCCCCCTTCCCTATCTTGATCTCTGTCGATGAGTTTATCTGGCTCTTACCAAGCTAAAATCACCCTGGTAACTTGACTTAATTCAATATTTTGGTGTTTTTCAAACACAAAACATGTTCTAACAGTAAAAATTCATGATTCAGTGACTCTGCCCCAAAGCCTTAGGCTAACTTTCGGGAGATGGGTGGGGCTGGTAGGTAAAATCTAATTAGCTATGCTTTATTGTGTAGCTTCATTTTGTTTAAGGACAGGGTTTTAGGCCAGATGATAATGATAGCAATCTAGTCAACTTATGTGGAAAGTGTTTCAGATGATATTAATAGACTTAAGCAATGTCTACATTTTATATTTGGGGTACAGTCCCTATGGAGACAGTGTTCAGCAGAAAACTTGTATTGCTCATCTACTTTTACCTGGATCCAAAATGCAATTCAGTACTCCGGTTATACTTTGGCAGCATGAATGTTTATATTCCATGGCAGCCTTTTAGTGTTTCCTAGGGTTTTAATTGTTTTACTTTTTGGAGTGTTGAATAAACTCAAGCCATCATCTTTATAGTATGAAGTTAAACATTGCCTTCCTATGCCTCAGCATCACATGTCCACTCACCCCAGAATGTTATAGAAGCTGTGGAAGTGATCTGTAGCCAAAGTTCTAAATTTTTTGGTACAAATATAAAAAGCACATACCTTACTCTCTGGCATGAAGTAGATACTCAATGCCCAAGTGTTGAAGGAACAGAATTGAAACCAGCTGTCAACCTCTCAATCCCCTAATAATCTGCTATACTCATTTTCTCCCAAGAAACTTATTTGTTTGTACAATTTTAACTGGTTGTCCTGAATTTTTATCATTTTTCTCTGATATGGCCTATGTGGTTATCTGCAGCAGGTAGGGTTCTTCATAAGCAGGCTGTGTCAGCATGGCAGGGCAGGTCTTAGGTCACAGGGCATGTGTTCTCGAAGGGAGATGTTGGGGCATGGTTGCTTCCTTTCTCTTTTGCACGCTGCCATGAGATGAATAGTTTGCCACCGTGTACTCCCAACATGATGACTGAGTTGCCAAAGGCCCAAAGCCATGTATCAATCACTCATAGACTGAAATCTCCAAATCTATTAACCAAAATAAACCTTTCATCTTTTTAAGTTGATTATCTCAGGTATTCTTTTTACAGTAATGAAAAGTTGACTAATACAGTATGGATATGCCATAGTATCACTCCTCAGTTGATAGACATTTGGAGTGTTTCTCTCTTTTGGCTATTGTGAATAATGCTATTATAAGCATTCATGTATAAATTTTGTATCAGCATATATTTTTATTTTTCTGGGGTTTATATCTAAGAATGAACTTCTTTGGCCATATAATATTTCTATGTTTATCCTTCTGAGGAAACGCCAGAATCTTTTCCAAAGTGATGATGCCATTTTAAATTCATATCAGTGGTGTATTCAGGTTATGATTTCTCTGTATTCATACCCACATTTGTTATTATTGAGTTTTTTGATTCTAACTATCCTACTAGGTATAAAAGAATATCTCATTGTGGTTTTTAAGGTATTTTTCTAATAAATAAGATGTTGAACTTCTTTCATATGCTCACTTGCACATCTTTTCTGGAGAAATATTTGTTCATATTTTTTGCCCAATTTAAATTGGCTTATGTGTCTTCTTATAATTGAATTGTAAGTGTTCTATGCAACCTGGATATTAATACTAGGATGTTAATACTTTCTACCATCTTGTGGATTTTCCTTTCACTTTCTTGATGGTGTTTTTTGGTACACAAATGTTTTTAAAAGTTAGATTTATGCATCTTTATTGTTGCTTATGTACTTGGCATCACATCTAAAAGTCCTTTACCAAATTCAAGGTAATGGAAATTCAACCTTTTGTTTTCTTCTAATGATCCAGCCAGACTCAGGAGAATGTTCTTCAGATCTTTGCAGTTCATTCTCTCTATACATAGCTTCCTGCTTTCTGGCTTTTAGCTTTACAAACTCTAATTGCTTAAAGCAGAAGAATAAATCTGGTCGCTGTTACTGCACTATAACTGAAAACAGAAATATCTAAAGTGTAGTTTTACTCTAGTGGAATGCTGTCAATTCTTACAGAAAGAATGAGGAAGTTTTCAGTAGAGTTGCTGAACCACCTCCAGGTCTAGTGTTCAATGTAAAAACACAGGTTTTTGTTAAAGTTGAACACAGAAGTACAAGGAAATAGATTTTCATGTTTTCTTGTATTTATATAAAATAAAATCTAAAAAATCTAAAATCTAAAAAAAATTTCTATCCTCAAAGTTCATAGAAGAATTAGTAAAAGTGGTTTTCTGGATACATAGGCAGGGAAATGGGTTGTAAGGCAGAGTAAAGTAAGAATTTTTTCACTTAGATAATTTTATATTGCTCTGATTCCTTTATCTGTATGAGTACATTATCAACTAAGACAATTTTAAATATTAATGTTGCTGGTTGTCCACATGAAAAAGAAAGTGAATTTCTATATCATACTATTCATAAAAATGAATTCCAGATAGAATAAAGAAATACAAAAGACAAACGTAAAATGTTCAGATGATTATGTAGGAAAATTTCTTTACGAATTTAGAAAAGGAACAGATTTATAAGAGAAGACAATAACATAAAAATATTAAAGGCATCATTTTATAAATTAGACCACATTAAAATTTAGGAATTTAATTTTTATTTAAATAACTAGTTTAATTTTGTATGTTGTTTAGAAGACACCAAAAAAGGAGGAAAAAAGATAAAACATGGGTGAAAAATATTTTGTCACTAAAAACAAAGAATTTGTGTGCTGACTATTTAAAGGACTTCTGTGAATTATAGTAAAAAAGCAAATAGCTCAATAGTAAATTATGTAATTATTGAATTCTCACTTAAAGAGGGGAAAATAAAAGATGCTTTTCTTTGTTGGCAATGGGGTAGGAACTAATGAAGACCACAGTGGCATTGCATTTCACTTCCTCCAAGTTGACAGAACATTAAGGTCAGGTGGAACTAAGTGTTAGTGAGAGTGTGCAGAAATGCGAACTCTCCTCTACTATGTGTGAGAGTGTGAATTAGAAAAAAACACTTGGACAGGTCTGGAATGACTTGTCAGGTTGAATGTGCTCACATCTCATGCACTAGCATCTAGGCCCATACCCAGAAAAAAGGTGGCACATATGTGTCCAGAGACACGAGCACAGTGCCAGTGGTAATACTGTAACAATTCAGAATAAACACACTTTGTGAAAGGAGCATAGTTATTAAGAAATGTCTGACAACAGTACAATGCATAAATAAATTGTGGTATAATCACATAAATAAATATGTGGAGTACTATGCAGGGATGAAAGCCAATGGTACCAACAATAATTTAGTAAGAAAGCAAGTCAAGTACATTTGTGTAATATAAAACCCCAGTTAAATGAAATACACAAGAACAAAACTTAAAAACTACACTAAGTGTGTGCATATCTCTTTCTCCCCTTTCATTTCATCTGTTGTCATCTCTGTCCCCCTCTCTCTTCTTTAAGGAAATTATTACCAAATGATTCAAGACAACAGTGAACAGACTGGCAAAGAATTTCAATCTATGTTATTGTCAATGTTCTAGTTGTTATTCTGTGTGAAAGATATAATAGTATTTGTTTTACTATTATTTAAATAGGACATGTACATTTACTGTTCTATGTGAAAAATACATTTTACAAGAATAAATAACAGACTTTATCTGCAGGTAGGCTTGCAGAAAAAGCTTGTTTGTTCCTTTTGGGGTTTTATACCATCATTTATTTTATAAGGAAATATTGAACTAAATATAAAATATTCATGGATAAAAAATACCTAAATATTTTAAAAAGTAAAAAGTCTAATTTGGTCTCCAAGATAGTAGAGTAGAAAAATGTATAAATTAATGATTTTACCTAAGTATTCATGAATAATTTTATGAGGCAAGTTTTCCTTTCCAAATTATAAATGGTTTTCAGTCAACATCTTTGTAAGTCAGATTTCTGTTGCTATTACAAAATACCTGAGAAAATCAACTTAGAAAGAGGAAAGATTTATTTTGGCTTATGGTTTCCATAGTCACCCATCTTGTTACTTTGGGCCTATGTTGACACAGAACATCATGGCTGGTGGTAATGGCTTACAGGAACCAGAGGGGTGTGGAGGAAGGGCCAGAGTCCCAATATCTCCTTGAAGGATAGGTGCCTAATGATCTAACTTCCTTCCACTAGGCCCCACTTCTTAAAGGTTCCACCATCTTCCAGTAACACCAAAACCTGGGCACCAAGCTTTAACGCATAAGCCTTTGGGGGACACTTAACATCCAAACCATAACAACATCTTTCAATAAGTTTATGTTCTTACATCGCTGTTGAAGATCAGATTTCCCATGAAGCACACTCTGCTATGAAGATTGCCATGCAGGAAATTAATTTGAGAATGCTCTCAGGACCAACATCTGTGAAAAAGGGAAGGGAGTAGAAGAGCAGAAGGAGAAGCTGGGTTTCCTTGCAGTCTCACATGGTCCTCATCTTGCTCCATGGGAGAATCTCTGGAGCTGGAAAGCCCTCCCAAGTTGTGCCAAATCTTGAAGAGGGCAAGGCTTTTCTATTATATTGATGTCACTGGATCTGAGGAGCTTCCTCTGCTTTCAGAGGCTCACAGGTATCACCTGTGTTCTGTGCTCTGCCATGTTGCACAGTTGGAATTTGGCACAACTTCATCACACCCCTCACTGCTGGTCTCCAAACTTACCACCTCTGATGTTCTGGGTCTGCCTTCCTCTGCTGGAACACCAAGCCCCCATGGCACTGCCTGGCACAGAGTGTGGGTCCAATAGATACTTGCTGAGGGGATAAATAAATTCTACCATCTCAGCATCCTAGTGAGTCACATTTCCCACATGCTTCAGTGGATACCATGGACAAACCAGGATAACACTGATGTGGTCTGCAGGCCAATAGCATCTATACGGGAAAAGAGCAAAACTATTGATAATCCAGGCTAGCACTGACTTGTGTTTTCTGTGCATGTTAATTTATCACCTGTACTCCTGATACAAAAACTATTGTACCTACTTGAATATACAATAGAAACCGTGTACACCATATAATGCTGGTTTGGGGATCCCGCATTTACTATACACCAGATATACATTATCTCATTTAAACTCTACAATGCACAAGAAACATTTTCAAGATGGGAAAATTGAAACCACAGGGGAAGAGAAGTGCCTTGGGTTGCACAGACAGTAAGTGTCAGGAGCAGGGTTGTCCCACTTCTTTCTGTGGTTTGGAAAGAAGAGCACATGTTTCTCATTTTGCTGATGGTTTGCTTCCACGCTTCATACACTTTTGACTCTAGGTGTCTTAGCACTCTATGAGGGGCTTCCAGTGTACCTGGACATTCCTACATTGTGCCATTCATGTCCAGTCTGTTTCTAGCACATGTAGCTCCTCTATCAGGCACTGGGAAGGGGCCCACCTGTCTTTTCACCTCCATGGCCTTTACTTTATCTTTCCTTCCTAACTTCACCAATTTTTAGAGTTAAATGGCTCTGGCCCAGGCTCCACACCCAGGCCATTTCATGATGATCTTCATATCATCCTTTGTCTATGCATTTCTGATTTCTGTCTCTGTCCAGATGTTACCTTTTCAGAGGACACCAGTCATAATGGATTAGGGCCCACCCTGATGACTTCATTTTAACTTGATTAACATTTTAAAGATAGTAAGTTTCCTACAAATAAAGTCACAGTCTGAGGAAAGTTATCTCTATGTGATTTATGATAACTATTACACTATGAAGGCTATAACAATAAATAAAGTATGTACATGATCAGTACAGATACAAATTTTCTCTTTTCAAAAAATTGTTTTTTTTTTTTTTTTGTGGGGGGCACTGGGGCTGGAATCCAGGGGAACTTCACCACTGAGCTATCCCCAGGCCTTTTTATTTTTTATTTTGAGACCTCTAGAGTCTTGCTAAGTTGCTGAAGATCTTGCTAAGTTGCTGAGGCTGGACTTGAACTTGCAATTCTCTTGCTTTAGCCTCCTGAATTGCTGGGATTACAGGCATGCATGACTGTGTTTGACTTCTCAAATATTTTTGATCCATATTTGGTTGAGTGCATGGATGCAGAATCTGAGGACTTGTTCTTGAAAAAACAGCACAAGCAGCAAGGAACATTTAGGCTGGGTGAAGTCAAACAGCTCATAGATCTGAGCCATCTGTGATGGAAGAGTCATGGTTTTTTTGTCTGTGAGACTTTCTCAGTTTCTTACAGAAGTTATCCATTTCTTCCCTGGGAAGACTGAGAGGAGCATTCAGTGTGCCCTTTCATGAAATTCTAACCTAAGCTGGCCACAGAGAAACCTGACCTCTTAGGCCCTGCCTTCCCTGTGTGCAACTGAGTCAGAAACATTTGTTAGCAAGACTTTCTAAACTCTGTCCACAGGAACGTCATGCAGAATGTCTTTTGTGGTGTGTTTATAGACTGTTTTTCACTGTCTTATGGGAATATTTCCACTAGCAATGGAATTGCTTTAGAGAAATTGTTAAAGAATCATCTCCAAGGTCAAATTCTTCATGTCTGAGCAGCAATAACAGGGTTCCTGGCCTATGCTATTATAGGAAACTAAGTAGTGCTATGTCCTTCTGATCATCAGCTCTTAATTCTGATATTATTTACTTTTCAAAAACAAGCACTTGACAATGGTGGTAGAAATCAAAATTGATTTCTTATATTGATAGGAAAAATCCATATTTTAGGGATGGGAGATATAGGTCAGTAGTAGAACACTTGCTGAGCATATGTGATTATCTGTTGGTCCTCTGAACTGAAAAAAAATTATAAAAAATACATATATTTCAATGGTATTTTAGGCTATATTAGGCTATGCTAGTGAGCTGAATTGTTAAATTTTTGAAACTATGTTTTCTGAAATGTAATTTCAAAAACACTTCAGTCTGGAGAGAAGAAGTTGAGAGTAAAATTCCCCTGGGTTATTGATATCAGGGCTCATGAATTACTTTGCTTTTCAGTTTCATGCAGGAGATAACAATTTGAATTTTGACCTTTTTCTGCTTTTGTAAACCCAGATTGTGGATGGTGGAGTGAGGTTCAGAAGCCTGCAGTGAAGTTTCATGCCCTTGAAATGTGGGTGCCTGTTCTTGTCTGATGAGCTTTTGAGACACTGCTAAAAACATGCCTAAGTTTCATAGATAAAATATAAGAACACATAAAGTTTATACCCTCATGATTGGTTCTGTAAGCTTCTGTGATGCTGTTTTCCAATATTTTCATTGATCATTCCTGGAAGTAAGTCTTCGTAGAAATAAGGTAAGTTCGTTTTATTTTATGTTAGAGACAGGGAATATATGAAACTCATCATTCACCCACCCATCTTCTGAATACCTAGTCAGTCTTGCTCCCATTCTTCTGGAAAACAACAAACCCTCAAAACCATGCAAAAACAGTTCTGTGATGTTTTAGCCTTCCTACCCACCCCCACCCCACTCCTCATTAGAAAATGTATTAGGGTATTCCCACTTTAGCATCTTCACATTTCTTTTTGCAATTCCATTCACCCTGGTCAACCATGGTGGGAAAATATTAAATGGAAAACTCCAGAAATAAACAATTTGAAAATTTTAAATAATTTTTATTACAATATATTGCTATAGTTTTTCTATTCTATTCTATTTTTGGTTACTCTTGTGGATTCTTACTGTGTCTAATGTATAAATGAAACTTGAGCATAGGTGTGTCTGTCTAGGAAACCCCAGAAAACTTAGGGTTCAGTATCATCTGTGGTTTCAGACATGCCCTGGGGATCTTGCAATGTATCCCCTGCATATGAGGAGGGAGCTACTGTATTATGTTGTAAGCTTTTTTTGGTAGCATTTCAGTACTATTTCAAGGTTAAAACAAAAAAAAAACCAATTTTCCATTCTGTGAGTTTGATGTGGATAGAAGGTTCATGGGGCAGCTTTAGACCAACAGTTGATCTCCTACACGTGAGGTGTACTTGGCAGTCAGATGTTGTCTATGAACCACGGAGAGATCCTCTTCTGGGTTTCACCTCCAATAAAGAGGTGAGTGGTATGAAGCAGTGTGAAAAGACAAAGGTTGGCATTCCCACAGCCTCCTTTCTCAAGCTTTTTGCTTTTAGCAGCTCAGCCGGCTCTGTATTCATAAGCCTGTTTCTTGACAAAACAATCTGTAGGTTCTCTCAATACCAATCTGTACCTGATCTGGCCTCAGTCTATTAACAATTTTGTTAAAGAAGGAATTCCAAAATAATTCTTAAAAACAGGAACCAACCACCTTGTTAAACAAAACACAAACATTAGCCATTAGGCTCTAGTTGGATATAGGAAAGGTTAAATGGGGGGGTGGTGGTGATGCTCCTAGATAATCTCTCTCTGCAGAGTAGAGGACTACCCTACTCGGAAGGGCAGGCACTGTGTCAAATGGAATCCATATTAGGACCAATATCAATTCAGAATGCCTCACAGGTTCATTCAGATTCTTTGTTGCACCAAAATTTGGTTGTGCAAAAAAAATTGTTCAAAACAACTAGGTGACTAGAGGTTGAGATGCCTTTTGTCAAATGTAGACATTATTTCATTTCTGTACTGGGAAATAATCCATAGAGTTCATGTTCATGGTGGGGAAAAAGCATTGGAAAGGATCACCATGATTTCCCCTAAATCTTGGTCTTCAGGGATCACTTGAAGCTTTGGAAACTGTATACAGATTTCTTCTGAGGTCAAAATGAGCAACATTGAAACACTCTGAGGTGGTCTCTGCTGCTGTTTTCAAAAGATCACAAATCAAAAATCTTGTCTTCATGGAAGGTTTCCATTTTAATCCGGTAGACCAATGATTCTGGCTTAAGCATCAGAGAGTGAGAATGGTTTGTTGGACCTGCCTCACACAGAATCTTCTGATGTTCACTTAACCTCCACTAACCACACTAGGGAATGCACTAGTATAAACTCCATGATGAAACTCAAACAAGCAGGGGTTGGGGATAGAGACAAGAGCATTCAGCCAAGAACCTAAAGAGCAATTTGCATGGCTCAATAATCCATGAGTTACTGAGTAAGCTTGATCTTGGTTTAACCATCTGAAAAGGAGGACTACAGAGCAGCTCAGACACAGGCTTTGTGGCTGTGGCAGTTAACCTCAAATCCCTCTCAAAACAGTATGCTTCTCCCCCATGTTGATGTGAATTTAAGTTCAACTCCAGAGAACTACATGGAACAATGGTTCTATAGGCCACAAACAATCATTACTTCCAAGTTGACAACAAACTTTGCCTCCCACATTAGTGAACTTTCTCTAAAATATGGGAAAATGTGGCAAACATCTGCCCTTTGTTTCAGGCATGCTTTCAAGCTATGGAAGTAAATACATGCTCTAAGTCAAAATAAAATAATGCATAGGATATGAAACAAATCAACAGTCTTGCTTTTTCACCCTAAATACTTTAATTTCATAAAAATTTATGCTGCTACATTGATGCTGTAATAATTGACTTGCATATTCTTTGGTGTTAGGGATATGAGAAATGGATAGAAAATGACCAGGATAAGCAGGGCTTTTGAGAAAAATTAAACCAAGATATTCTGTGACTGTATACTACCTCCAGTATAAAATCCTCCATGCAAAAATAACATTATTGAAGAAAAGAAAGTCCTTAATTTTGGCACCTTTCATATCAAGTTAAGAACATGCAATAAAGGAGACCCAAAGATGGGAAAGGATAAAATCAGAGAGGAAAAAGGTAGACACTAGAAGTGTGGCCATTTCTCATGGCTGGGACCTGGTCAACCCAGCTGCAAAGTCCCATTTACCCCTTTTCCAGAGCTGGTAGGTAATTCATACCTGACTACTCACTGTAAGCCACTTCTTACAACACAAAATTTTACCTAAAACAAGCTTCCACAGCAAAAGTAGCTGATAGGAAATGTACTCTAAACCATATATTTATCATTTTCAAGCTTGGGTATTTTCTTTTTTGTCAGCTAAGATTAACCTGCAAAGACCTTATATTCTTCAAGAAATATTTATATTTTTGAAATTGACTTAACCTCCTGTGTCTGTAGATTCCCCAAATGTGGATTCAACTAACTACAACTGAAAAATATTAGAAAAAATAATTACATCTGTATTGAATATGTACAGATTTTTTTCCCTTGTCATCATTCCCTAAACAATAGAGTATTGCAACTATTTACACAGCATTTGCATTATATTACATATTGTAAGTTATGTACAGATGATTTAAAGTATATAGGAGGAAATGCCTAGTTTATATGAAAATATTATACCATTTTATATATGACATTTGGGCATATGCAGATTTTGGTATCTGCAAGGCATTGTGGAACCAACTTCCAATAATATTGAAGGATGACTGTATATTGAAAGTATATTCAGGTGCTTTAATATTTTGCCTAGACTTAAATTTTTTTAAAAAAACTTAGTTTCATTTTGAAACTATTTCGGACTTACAAAAAAATATAAGAAAGCATTCCCTTTTGCTTTCATCCAGCTCCTCCAAATATTAACCTCTATAAAAATAGCAGAGGACCAAGATTGATCAATTACCAAGTGAACAATATTGTCAACTAATCTTAGACTTTACTCCGATTTTCCCACCACTTCCCTTTGGTCCAGGATCTCTCCAGAATTGCATGCTGGCTTTAGGTGTCCTGACTTCTCAGGCTCTTCCAGTCTGGGACAGCTCCTATGTCTCTTTCATGATATGGATACTTGTGAAATGATGTTGTGAAATGTCCCTCAACTTGGGCTTATTTGATGTTTTGCAGGTGGTACCAGGAGACACTTGGTTTTAGGAAATCCCATTTCTGAAATTTCCAAAGAACACACATCACTGGGCTCTCGGGGAAGGAACCTGGTGTCCTCGAAACATGGGCTTGAACTGAAATTGAAGTGGCCAATAGGCTCCTGTTTTGTGATCAGGAAAACTGTGAGCAGGATGAGATGCTCCATAGGTCCATGTGTGTGATCTGCCTTCACCTAGGCACTCTCTCTTCATGTGAAGAAACACTGCAAACTCTCCCTGTCATGCATGGCCCTTGCTTGGCCCATCTTCTAGTCACCATCCTAATTGCCTCCTTTCTTTCAAGGTTAAGTTGAATGAATAAATTTTCACAGCCCCGATTTCCATTCTCACCTTTACCAGTAGGCCGCTTGGCCTTCTCCCTTGCTCCTCTTCAGCCTGAACTACTCTGATTCATTCATGGTCAGGTGTTACCTAGCAACAGGACACATTCTGAGATGTGTCATCAGGTGATTTTTTTATTATGTGACTGAGGTAGAGTACACTTATATGACCTAAGTGTCTATGTCAATCACATGACACGGCCACTTGGTGCAATCCAGAGATGGTACCCATGAGATGGATGAAACTGCTGCTGGTGTCACACAGTAGCCTGCTTTACAGGAAACTAACAAAAAAAAGTGGAAAGAGTACACTCCAAAACAAGGATAAAAAGGATGGTATAATAAATACATCACCCAATTACATAGTGTTTGATGATCATTATCAAGTATCATGTATTGTGCATGACTGTACATGCTGTGTTTTTCTACAATGGCAGTACAGTAGGTCTGTTTACATCAGCACCAGTTCAAACATGAGGAATGTGTTGTACTCTGATGTCATGACAGCTATGACATTAGTAAGTGATAGGAATTTTCAGCATAGTATGATATTTTAGGACCACCATCACATATGGAGACTGCCATTGACCAACTGGATACATGGTACATGACTGTACTTGTCTACACTACACCTCAGGGCAGCCTGCCTCTGTGTCCTCCTAGATAACAATGCCTTCCTGGGCTTTCCTCCTGTCTCTCATTCCTTCACCTCCTCCTTAGGCTCTTTTTCTTCTCCCCCATGAAACAGTAGTCAGAAGCTCCCTCTTTAGCTCTCCTAAAGAGGGATGTTAGTTTCTCTTTCCACACAAAGTGATTTTTGGTAGGAACACTTGTAGCCCTCCCTTCACCTGACCTCCTCATCCCCCCTAGCTGGAAGTAGCTTCCCTTAGTGTGGATGTGTCATTGCATGTCATTACATTGTATAGTACCCAGAGAAAAGACCATGTTACATGTTTACACTCCAATCTAGCTTTGCTGTAAAGGTTGGCAAAGGTGGGACATGAAGCATCTGTCTGACCATTCCTAACACTGGCATTTGTACTTGTACCTCCTGTGGCTGTTAAGATCCTGACTTAGTTCTCCAAAGGACACTGCTCAATATTGGACCCAACCAAAGCCTTCCAGGACATTGTTCTCCCTTTCACCTTCTGTTCACTTTACCATAGAGAACTCCCACTAGGTAGCTCAGCCAGACTCGTGACTTGACTGAACAATGACTGCTGACAGGCAATCCAGGTGTTCCTGAAGCTGAAGATCTATACCTTCTTCATCAGTCTCTGCTAGAATATTCTACTGGGGTCTCCTGATCAACTTGTAAAAATATAAATTGTATTATATAATATTTTCCTGAATAGTCAAATGGGATTATATCAAATTTAAAACTTTCTGCATAGCAAAGCACACAACTGAGAGGATGAAGAGACGACCTACAGAATGTGAGAGAATATTTACAAACTATGCATCTGACAAAGGATTAATATCTAGAATATCTGAGAAACCTAAACAACTCAATAACAAAAAACAAAGAATCTGATTTAAAAATGGGCGAAAGACCTGAGTAGGCATTTAGGAATTCCTCAATTGAAGACATACAATTAAAAAATACAAAGATGAAGAAAACATACAGTTGACCAACAGGTATGTGGGAAAATGTTCAGCATCACTAATCATCAGGGAAATGCAAATCAAATAAAAACTACAATGTGATACCATTATTGAAGGATGAAAAATAACAAAATTCTGGTGAGGATGTTGAGAATGTGGACATCTTATGCACTGTGAGTAGGAATGTAAATTACTATAGCCATATGAAAAACAGTAGGGAGATTCCTCAGAAACCTAAAAATAGAACTACCATATGATCCAGTAATCCTACTACAAGGTATTTATCCAAAGGAAATTAAATCACTATGTTGAAAAAACCTCTGTACTCTTATATTTATTGTAGCACTATTCATACTAGCCAAGATGTGAAAACAACTTAAGTGTTCATCAGTGGATGAATGAATGAAAAAAACGTGTTATATATACACAATTGAATGCTATTCAGCCATAAAAAAGAATTAAATCCTGCCGTTTGCAACAACATGGATGGACCTGGAGAACATATGCTAAGTGAAAGAAGCCAGGCACAGAAACACAATTACTACATGTTCTCTCCCATATGTGAAAAATTTAAAAGTGGGTCTCAGAAGTAGAGAGTAGAGCAGTGATTACAAGATGCTATGTGAAGGTAGGGGATGGAGAAAGATTGATCAGTGGTAACAAAATCCCTTGTTAAAAATGTGTATGATCTGCCTTCACCTAGGCACCCTCTCTCCACTAAACAGAACCAGAGGGGGCTCCTCAGAAAAATGACTGACTGTAAGTGAGCAAAAAAAGTACAAGATGATCCACCAAGTGGGGAAATCCTCAAAAAATGATGAGGGCATGCCAAAAGGATCATGGGTTAGTTTGCAGGTGCTGCCACTGGCCAAACTTCAGACAAATGGAGCCTGAACTTGATTTTAGTGGATTATAATTCAGTGAAAAAAACAACAACAAACATCCTGTGGATACATAACAATGGCAGAAAATGAACAAATGTATAAAGGGGTCAAATTTAAAGCTCTTCTTCATTGTGGAATGCCAAGCCAGCTATGAAGAAGAAATAATGGCATTTGAAAATTGCTACTCTGAAATCATCACAGATAATAACTGGTTCAGGCAAGAATCATCATAGTCTCTTAGCATCTGTCCATAATTGTTTACTAATCAATGGGTGGTGTTAACTCTGGATTATACCACTTTAATCAACCACACCCAAACTGAGAGACAGTCTGCAAAACAATGACTGTGAACACTTGAAATTCCAGCTTCATGGAAAACAATGGAAAGGTGAGATGATTCCAGATTAAAGAAATCTAACAAGATATGACATTGACATGGAGCAGGTAGCAATATGCAGGGTAGAAATGCAGGGGTCTTGGACTGGAAAAAAGTTGCTTTTAGAGCAGTTTTGGGACATCAACAAAACTGAATGTTCACCATTTAGTCATTCCTTGGTATTTGAAGGGGTGTGTTTCCAGGATACCCCCAGCCTCCACAAATACCCAAAGCCAGGGATGTTTAGTTTCTTCACATAAAATGGCATGATATTTTCATGAAAACTAGGCACTTTCTCCCATGTACTTTATATCATCTCTAGATGACTTATAATAACTAATACAATGTAAATGCCATGTAAATAATTGCTATCCTGTATTGTTTAGGAATGACAAGAGAACATTTGTACACATTCAATACAGATGTAATTATTTTCCCACTGTTGACTTGAAGTGGATCGAATCCATGAATAAGTGACTTGCAGATACAGAGAGTCAACTTTATCCTGGGTAATGGTATCGTGTCAATGTTATGTTTTCTAAATTTATTAATGGTACTGTGATTATGTAATGGATTGCTCTGGTTATTAGGGTAAGCACACTAAATAAGTACTGATGAAAATTGCTACTGTGATGAAGGGTGATGATCTCTGTGACTTTTATCAAACAATTTTTTAAAGAAGAAGAATCAAGAGGAGGAATGGAGAGAGACAGAGAGAAAAAGAAGTAGAGACAAAAGTAGAGAGAGCCAACAAGGCAAAATATTAATGGTGGGAAATGGAGAGAATATTTTAATGTCAACTTGAAGCATCCTTGCAATTTTTATGTGAGTTTTGAATGTTTTTTAAAAAGTTTTAATTTAAAAACAACTTCCTGAAAGAAATTATAAGAATTATTTCATCAGCAGCAGCTTTAATAGTAATATGTGCTTTGGTAAAAATATTTGAGTACATGATTCAAAAAGATAATCTGTTCTTTTGCCACACATATTTAGCATTGCAGGCAATTAGAATTAATTTAGTAGTGCTTATACTGCTTCATCATGCTTTTTTCACTTAGTATTCATGAACACAGTTTCTTAGAATTTAAATTTGTCTAATGAATTAAAATTGTTTATTGTTTTATTTTGTTTAGATATATTTTCCACTTTTTATGTTCTTACTATAAAGATCAACTTTGGTATTCAGTAAAATGATATACAGTTCTCAGACTATTATTTCCTTTGTTATTTTATTTTATTTTATATTTGGTACTGGGGATCAAACTCAGGATTATTTAACCACTGAGCCACATCCCCAGCCCCCTTTTTTTCTTTATTTTATTTTTTTTTAGAACAGCAGAATGCAAATAAATAAATAAATAAATAAATAAATAATAAATAAATAAAACAGCAAATGCATTTCAATTCACAGTACATATATGGAGCAGAATTTTTCATTTCTCTGGTTGTACACAAGGTAGAGTCACACCATTCATGTCTCCATACATGTACCTAGGATAATGATGTCCATCTCCTTCCACCATCTTTCCTACACCCTTGTCCCTTTCCCCTCCCTCCCCTTTGCCCTATCCAGAGTTCCTCCATTTCTTCCATGCTCCCCACTCCCACCCGCATTATGAATCAGCATCCACTAATCAGAGAAAACATTCAACCTTTGGATTTGTGGTATTGGCTTACTTCATTTAGCATGATATTCTCTAACTCCATCCATTTACCTGCAAATTCCATGATTTTATTCTCTTTTAATGCTGAGTAATATTCCATTATGTGTATATACCACAGTTGCTTTATCCATTTATCTGTTGAAGGGCATCTAGGTTGCTTTCACAGTTTAGCAGTTGTGAATTGTGCTGCTATAAACATTGAAGTGGCTGAGTACTATAGTATGCTGTTTTTAAGTCTTTAGGGTATAGACCAAAGAGTGGAATAGCTTGGTCAAATGGTAGTTCCATTCCAAGTTTTCTAAGGAATTTCCATAATTCTTGCCAGATAGGTCACACCAATTTGCAGTCCCACAAGCAATGAATGAGTGTGCCTTTTTCCCCACATCCTCACCAACACGTATTGTTGCTTGTATTTTTGATAACAGCCATTCTGACTGGAGTGAGATGAAATCTTAGAGTAGTTTTGATTTGCATTTCTCTAATTATTAGAGATGTTGAACATTTTTTCATATACTTGTTGATCAATTGTATTTCTTCTGAGAAGTGTCTGTTCTGCTCTTTAGCCCATTTATTGATTGGGTTGTTTTTTTGTTGTTGAGTTTTTTGAGTTCTTTGTATATCCTGGAGATCAGTGCTCTATCTGATGTGCAGGTGACAAAAAATTTGCTCCCAAAATGTAAGCTGTATTTTCGCCTCACGGATTGTTTCTTTTGCTGAGAAGAAGCTTTTTGGCTTGAATCCATTCCATGTATTGATTCTTGATTTTATTTCTTGCACTTTAGGAGTCTTGTTAAGGAAGTTGAGGCCTAATCCAACATAATGAATATTTGGGCCTACTTTTTCCTCTATTAGGCATAGGGTCTGTGGTCTAATTCCTAGATCCTTGATCCACTTTTACTTGAGTTTTATGCATGGTAAGAGATAGGTGTTCAGTTTTATTTTGCTGCATATGGATTTCCAGCTTTCCCAGCATCATTTGTTGAAGAGTTTATCTTTTCACCAATGTATGTTTTTGGTGCCTTTGTCTAGTATAAGATAACTGTATCTATGTGAGTTTGTCTCTGTGTCTTCTATTCTGTATCATTGGTCTACATGTCTATTTTGGTGCCAGTACCATGCTGTTTTTGTTATTATAGCTTTGTAGTATAGTTTAAGGTCTGGTATTGTGATGCCTCCTGTTTCGCTGTTCTTGCTAAGGATTGCTTTGGCTATTCCGGGTCTCTTACTTTTCCAAATGAATTTCATGATTGACTTTTCTATTTCTATAAGGAATGACATTGGGATTGTAATTGGAATCGCATTGAATCTGTATAGTGCTTTGGGTAGTATGGCCATTTTGACAATATTGATTATGCCTATCCAAGAGATGGGAGATGTTTCCATCTTCTAAGGTCTTCTTCAGTTTTTTTCTTTAGTGTCCTGTAGTTTTCATTGTAGAGGTCTTTCAACTCTTTTATTAAATTGATTCCCAAGTATATATATTTTTTGAGGCAATTGTGAATGGGATAGTTTTCCTGATTTCTCTTTCAGAGGATTCATCATAGAAATACATTTGATTTATGGGTGTTGATTTTATATCCTGCTACATTGCTGAATAATTTATTAATTCTAGAAGTTTTCTGGTAGAATTTTTTAAATCCTCTAAGTATAGAATCATGTTGTCAGCAAATAATGATAGTTTGAGTTCTTCTCTTCCTATTCATATCCCTTTAATTTCTTTTGTCTGTCTAATTGCTCTGGCTAGTGTTTCAAGGACTATGTTGAATAGCGGTGGTAAAAGAGGGCATTCCGTCTTGTTCCTGTCTTTTAGAGGGAATGCCTCCAAATTTTCTCCATTTAGGATGATGTTGGCCTTCAGTTTAGCATAGATAGCTTTTACAATGTTGAGGTATGTTCCTACTATCCCTAGTTTTTCTAGTGTTTTGAACATGAAAAGGTGCTGTATTTTGTCAAATGCTTTCTCTGCATCAATTGATATAATTGTATGATTCTTATCTTTAAGTCTATTGATATAATGGATTACATTTATTGATCTCTGTATGTTCAACCAAACTTGCGTCCCTGGAATACACCACACTTGATCATGGTGCACTACTTTTTCAGTATGTTTTTTATGCAATTTACCAAAATGTTATTAAAAATTTTTGCATGTATGTTCATCAGACCATCTATGTTCATTGGTCTGAATTTTTTTTTCTTTGATGTGTCTCTGTCTGGTTTTGGTATCAGAGTGATACTAGGGCTTTGAGTTCTAATGTCAGGTCATTTATTTGTTGACTTTTTATTCTCTTAATGAATGAGCTTAATGCAATGAACTTTCTTCTTAGTACTGCCTTCATAGTGTTCCAGAGATTTTGATATGTTGTATCAGAGTTCTCATTTAACTCTAAGAATTTGATGTCTTCTGTTATCCATGCATCATTCAATACTGTATTATTTAGTCTCCAGGTATTGGAGTAGTTTCTATTTTTTTTTTTTAATTTGTCATTCATTTCTAATTTCATTCCATTATGGTCAGATAGATTGCAGGGTAATATCTCTATTTTTTTTATTTTGTAAGACTTGCTTTGTGGCATAACATATGATCTATTTTGGAGAAGGATCCATGCGCTTCTGAGAAATGTGTATTTGCTTGTTGATGGATGGAATATTCTATATATGTCTGTTATATCTAAACTATTGATTGTTTTATTGAGTTCTATAGTTTCTTTGCTTAGTTTTTGTTTGGAAGATCTATACAGTGGTGAGAGATGTGTGTTAAAGTCACCCAGTATTATTGTGTTGTGGTCTATTTGATTCTTGTAGTTGAGAAGGGTTTGTTTGATATACATAGATGCCCCATTATTTGGGGCATAGATATTTAAGATTGTTATGTGTTGTTGATGTATGGTTCCCTTAAGCTGTATGAAATGACTTTCTTTATCCCTTTTCACTAACTTTGGTTTGAAGTCTACTTTACCTGGTATAAAAATGGAAACTCCTACTTGCTTATGAGGTCCATATAAGTGATACATTTTTTCCCATCCTTTCACCTTCAGTCTGTGGATGTCTTTTCCTGTGAGATGAATCTCTTGAAGGCAGCATATTGTTGGGTTTTTAAAAATCCAATCTCCCAGTGTTTTGATTGATGAGTTTAGGCCATTTACATTCAAGGTTATTATTGAGACATGGTTTGTATTCCCATTCATTTTGGTTATTTTTGGTTTTAAAATTGACTTGGTTTCTCCTTTGATTGGCCTTTCTTTTAGTGTATTTCCTCACTTTGCAGATTTTCATTGTTGTTTTTCATTTCCTCCTTGTGGAATATTTTGCCAAGAATATTCTATAGTGCAGGGTTTCTTGCTGTAAATTCTTTTAACTTTTGTTTATCTTTGAAGGTTTTTATTTTGTCATCAAATCTAAAGCTTAATTTTGCTGGATATAAGATTCTTGGTGGGCATCCATTGTCTTTCAGAGTTTAGTATATGTTATTCCAGACTCTTCTAGCTTTGAGGGTCTGGGTTGAGAAATCTGCAGAGATCCTAATTGGTTTCCCCCATATGTAATCTGATTCCTTTCTCTTGTGGCTTTTAAAATTCTCTCCTTATTCCGTATGCTAGGCATTTTCATTATAATGTGACTTGGTGTAGATCTGTTGTAATTTTGTACACTTGGTGTCCTATAAGCCTCTTGTATTTGATTTTTAAATTCATTCTTCATGTTTGGAAAGTTTTCTGATATTATTTCATTGAATAGATTGTTTATTCCTTTGGCTTATAACTCTATGCCTTCATTTATCCCAATAATTCTTAAATTTGGTCTTTTCATGTTACCCATAATTCTTGGATGTTCTACTCATGATTTATTACCATCTTCACTGTGTGGTCAACTCTGTTTTCAAGATTATATATTTTGTCTTCATTGTCTGAGGTTCTGTCTTCCAAGTGGTCTAATATGTTGGTGATACCTTCTATTGAGTTTTTAATTTGGTTTATTGTTTCTTTTATTTCAAAGATTTCTGGTTTTTTTTTCAGAATCTCTGTCTCCTTATTGAAGTAATCTTTGCTTCCTATATTTGCCTAAGTAGCTGTTTATCAAAATGATCTTTTGCTGTCTGCATTTGCTCTCATATCATCCTTTAATTCAGAGAACATTTTAATTATGTACACCCTGAACTCTTTCTCTGACATTTCTTCTGCTATGCTGACCATGGATTCTAATAATAAAGTATCTTGGTTTGTTTGGGGCACTTTTTTCCCTTGTTTTTTCACATTGTTCATGTGTCTTCCCTTCTAGCACTGCAAATCCAAGGTGTTATAGTTTTTATCCTATAGGCTTATAGTCTCCCTGCAGGGTTCCAATATCTCTCCTTTGAGGGTGAGACCAATATTAACAGATCCTAATACAAACAATATACAGCCTTAAACCAAGTAGCTTCTAATAAGATGTTTACAGTTTTGTCACAATATACAGAAATGGTGAGTTCAATTATTGTCTACAATACAAACAGTAGGTTTGCAAAAGGGTCTACAGTTTCTGATGGTGGTTAAAGAGAGAACTGAGGGTGGGGTATAGGATGAGATGTTAGAGAGGTAGGAAGTGAGAATGTAGAGTTATTAGATCTTATAAAGAATTAAAGTGGGATCAAAAGAAGTTGGCTAGTAGCAGGAGAAAAGAGAGAAAGAGATTTTAGGGAGACAAGTGGGAAGAATATAAAGTACAACAAACAAACATAAAAATTAAGAAAAAATTCAAAAATGTAAAAATAGAAGATAAAAGAATATACAACACAACTGTAATATACTATTCTATTCAGACATCCCATTCCTCACTAGCCTAATGCATGAAAAATACTTGGTTTCACAAATGGGATGTGAGGGCAGGAAAACACAAAGAGAGAGAGAGAGAGAGAGAGAGAGAGAGAGAGAGAGAGAGACAGAAAGAAGAAGAAGAAGAAGAAGAAGAAGAAGAAGAAGAAGAAGAAGAAGAAGAAGAAGAAGAAGGGGAGGAGGAGGAGGAAGAAGAAAATAGGGAAAAAATCTCAAGGTAAATTAAAGGGTTGTTTCTGATGAAGTTCAGTATCTTCCCTGCTTCCCTTCTCATCTGGTGAATGGGGTTGTCTGTTGCTTGCTGGTAGCCACCCTCAGGATGGTGGAGGTTATTAGGGTAGGAGGGTTGGTCTTAAAGGCAGAACTCCTGGAGGTTGGGTGTAGCACTTACCAGTCCCCGCTGGAAGACTGCACCCCAAGGATCTCCTTTGGGGCCTGTTCCTGAGATGGAACGTTCCTGAGATGGCCCGTTCCTGGGTGCCTGGTCTTATCTTATATTGCCTGTAGACCTCCCAATTCCTGGTCTCTAATTTAGTTTCTAGACTGTATCTTACCCCCTCCCTTTCTACTTCCCAATCAAGAACCTCTCTCTCCATAGGTCTTGTGGGCTGTGCTTTGGCATCTGTGCTCCTGTCACGGTTGGCCATTTTGTACCTGGCAGATCAGGACTAGGCTTTGCAAGCTACATACCGGCCACATAGCTGCAAGTGCTGTGCCAGGTTTGTGGCTACAAGGGAGAAAGGGGAGTTTGGGTACTGTATGTACCTTGACTTTTTTTTTTTTGGTACTGGAGATTGAACTCAGGGGTACTCAACCACTGAGCCACATCCCCTGCCCTATTTTGTGTTTTATGTAGAGACAGGGTCTCAATGAGTTGCTTAGCGCCTCACTGTTGCTGAGGCTGGCTTTGAACTTGCGATTCTCCTGTCTCAGCCTCCAAAAGTGCTGGGATTACAGGCTTATGCCACCACGCCTGGCGGTAGCTTGATATTGCTTCTGGACCCCAGCCAGTGTCCCAAGCTGGGAATTGTCCCAACTAAAGATGGTGATAGCTGTAGCAAGGATAAACCAAGATGGCAACATGGGTGCCCCAAGATGGAGGTGGCTGCTTTCAGAGATGGGGTGTTGGGATGGGCCAGGTGGTGGCATTGGGTGACGTGTTTGGAGATGCAGCTCTTTGGTGTGCAATGTTGTGGCGGGCAGCTGTCTCCAGACCCTGTTTTGTGTCCCCAGGTGCAGGCTACCGCATAAAGGGGACTCTTGCAGCTGTTGCAGTGTCCCAAGATGAAGACGACTCGGGGAGCCCCATGCTGGTAGATGGGGGTCCTGCGTGGGAGTGGTGGTCAGGGATCCTGCATGGGTGGGCAATCAGAGGTCCTGCTCAGTGTGTGGGCCCTGATGCCAGGGGTCCTGCGTGGGAGTAGGTCCTGTGTGGGCTAGCAGCAGGGGTCCTGCCCAAACACTCTCCCCAGCCCTTTTTATATTTGTATTTAGAGACAGGGTCTTGGTAAGTTGCTTAGGGCCTTGCTAAGTAGCTGAGGCTGGCTTTTGAACTTGTGATTCTCCTGCCTCAGCTTCCTAAGTTGCTTGGATTACAGGCATGTGCCACCACATCCATCCTTTTGTTACTTTTAAAAGTTTATCAGACTATGATGGGCACTGGACATAAGATAGAAGAAACAGATTTCTATTTCATTGAAGCCATGAGGTAAATGCAAGTGGAAGATCAGATCTGATGAGAAAAAAATGGGTAATTTTCATTTTAAAATATTCATATATTCTCTTCTTCAGAATTTTTTCTTTTTTCTTTTTCAGTGTTGGGATGGAACTTAGGGGCTCATGCATGTTAGACAAGCATTCTACCACTGAGCTACACCGCAGCCCAGATACATTTAAAGGCAAGTGTATTCATATTTTTTCCTCCTTCTTAAAAAGGAAAAAGTAAATATATTTTTTAAAATGTGTGTATCCTAGCCAGGTGTGATGGTGCACACCTGTAATCCCAGCACTTAGGGAGGCTGAGACAGGAGAATTGTGAGTTCAAAGCCAGCCTAAGCAATGGCAAGGCGCTAAGCAACCCAGTGAGACCCTTTCTTTACATAAAACACAAAATAGGGCTGAGGATGTGGCTCAGTGGTCGAGTACTCCTGAGTTCAATCCCTGGTATGAAAAAAAAAATATGTATCCTACTTTTGCATCTGCTTAAAAATATATCAAGCATTTTCTGTGTCAGAACTTTTCTTAACTTTTTTATTGTTCAAAAATTGAAAAATAATGAATTAATGGGGCTTTCCAACTCTCACTTCCCTAGTGGAGGCTCTTGTATTCCTCCACTGTACCTCTGTGGTTTCTAAGTCCTGCATCCATTTTCACAATCTCTCTTTATATCGTGGTCCCAATGCGACCATGGATGTCCTTGAAAGAAAGATGCTGTATGACAAGTTTCTTCAATACCAGAGGTCATGCATACTTAGTAAGAATTACATAAAGTGGAAGATAGTACAGTGGCTACTTTCCAGACACAGGTGTGTCTTCTCAGGTGTTCCAAATGTCTGCACTTGAGTGAACTTAACTGGGAGAAATAAGGACCCGAGGTCGGAGGCAAGATGGCGGCTTAGAGGGACGCAGTTACCAGTCTCCCCAAACAAAAGACCAGAAACTGCGGTACAACCTTCTCCCACCCGGCTTTTGGACAGCACGGAAGGAAATTTCACTCGCGCGGGTAAGCAGAGCCAGCAGCCGTAGACACAGAGACTCCAGCGGCTGTGGCCGAAAGCGGCCCGGGGCAGCGTGGCTGCGGGAGGCGGTCCCAGCGGCTCGGCCGGGAGCCATAACTCAGAACGCCACTCCTGCAGCTGAGGCCCAAAGCGGCCCCGGGCGTGTCTGTGGGAGGCAGTCCCAGTGGCTCCTCCACTCCTGCAGCTGAGGCCCAAAGCGGCCCCGGGTGTGTCTGTGGGAGGCAGTCCCAGCGGCTCCTCCACTCCTGCAGCTGAGGCCCAAAGCGGCCCCGGGCGTGTCTGTGGGAGGCAGTCCCAGCGGCTCCTCCACTCCAGCAGCTGAGACCCAAAGC
>CM053406.1:120944967-121107376 GCA_028644305.1 Xerus rutilus | reverse complement strand
TGCCCTTCAATAGATGAATGGATAAAGAAATTGTGGTACATATACACAATGGAATATTATTCAGCAATAAAATAAAATAAAATCATGGCATTTACAGACAAATGGATAGAATTGGAGAACATTATGCTTAGTGAAGTAAGCCAATCCCAAAAAACCAAATGCCGAATGTTCTCTCTCATTAGTGGATGAGGATACATAAGGGGGATGGGAACGGGAAACACAGGAGAAATGCAGGAACTCTGGATGCAGCAGGGGGAACGGGGGAGGAAGGAAAGGGAAATGGGAATAGTAATGATGATTGATCGAATGGGTCATTACTACCCCTGGTGCATGTATGAAGACACAAATAGTGTGACTCTTTATGATTTGCAACCAGAGAAATGGAAAAACTGAGCTCTGTTTATGTACTATGACTTGAAATGCATTTAAATAAAAAAAAAAGAAAGAAAAAAGAAATAAGGATCCCACCAGATACAAGAAGTCCTTAGCACGTGTATGCCTGTTTATACTCTAGCTTTCCTCCTGCCTGATGTTTCTGGGACTTTCCAACTGCACCTGCTTGGGGGCCAGGTGAAAGTAATCACTGTGCCTCCTCCCCAGCGCATTCCTGAGTACTTTCTGGAAAATAGAGAAGAAGAATTAAGTTTGCTTCATAAGCATAGGCTCAGCACAGCCTAGGTGCTTGTCAGCATTTTTGTAGGGCAGTCAGATGTTTTAAATTCAAATGATGAAAGAGGCTCTTACAACAGCACTGAAGTCATCCATTGTTACCTGTTTGAAATGGTGAATTAAGACAGAGCAAAAAGGGATGTGGAGTTTGAAAGGCTCACTTTATGAGACTCAGGGCACATAGAGCAGCCTTCAGAGTCCTCAAGAACATGCTTGAGGCTCACAGAAAATAAATTAAATTTTAATTTAGGGATATTGTTTAGGTCTGAGGCCCTAAAATCATGCTTCCTTGTAAAGAAGGGACAAAAACTTTGCCCCTACCTTTGGTGGTATGAAACTGTCAAAGGGTAACAATTTTATTAATGTTACCTAACAGAGGAGAATATACATATACATACATATATATATATATATATGTGTGTATACACACACACACACACACACACACACACACATATATATATATGAGAGAGAGAGACAGATGACAAGGATAGTTGTATATGGTGGGTCAACTGATTTGCTGTTGACTGGCAAGGACATCAGTAATGAGCAGGCTGACTAGGAGTAACAGGAAAAATGCCTTCCACTAATTATAAGCTTTGCAGCAACCTTAGGATTAGCTTTGATGCATGTTATGAGCTTTCCCTATACCTACCACGGTCCCATTAACCCCTGTAGCACCATATCCCTCAATGGTATCTCATTGTCTTTCACTAGAAACCTGAAACTAGCAAGTACAAAGAATCAAGACTTCATCCTATTGACAATGGGAGTGTCCTTGTCATTCTTAGAAGGGTAGAGGGCTATGCAAAAAAGTGAGTCATGACAGAAGGTTGACTTGAACATAATTTGGCTCCTTCTGAGATTGTTAGAACTAGGCCAAAGTCATCTTCTCCTTCTCTTTCTACTTTGTACGGGGGATTGAACCCAGGGGTGCTTAACTGCTGAGCAACATCCCCAGCCTTGCCTTTTTGTATAAAAAATATATGTTTAATATATATAAATAGATATTTTATTTAGAGACAGGATCTTGCTAAGTTGCTAAGGGCCTCCCTAAGTTGCTGAAGCTAGCTTTGAACTTGCAATCCTCCTGCCTCAGCCTCCTGAGCCACTGGGATTACAGGCATGCACTACCACGCTGAGCCCAAAGTGTTCTTTATGGATCTGAAAAGCCGCATTTGTTGTTAAGCCAGGATACCCAGTCACAGAGAACATCATCTTGGCTCATGTCCTGGAGAGAAGGGATTTCAACCCTGGGTGAGCAGGATGCAACCTCACAGTGGAGAGCAGACACCCTGGAGACTGGGGCATCAGCACTAGACAAGGCTCCATGAGGCAGTGGAAGCACTGGCCATCAGAAGAGGCTGCAGAGTGTAGGACTTCTCATGGCAATAGCACCAGTGGCAGAACTTCCTTGGCTACTCAAAAGGCTCAGGAGCTGCCAGTGTCCTAAGAACGAGGAAGAATTGCCAGACCAGGCTTTGTGAAGCTCTATCACATTGAAAGAAATTAGCCTTCAGGTCTGGAAAAGCCCCCATGTGCTTCTAGGGCCCAACACTATTTTGTTACTCACTTATGCTTCACAGGTGACAATCACCCCGAAAGGCTAAGACAAAGGTCATCTCCCTAGGAGTCAACCTGCTACAATTTGTATTTAAGCCTCTCTTCCTATTTTCTTTCTTGCCTGCCACTCACTCATCCTTCTTCTTTTCCTCCCTCCCTTCCTTTCTCCTCTTTTCCTTCTTTCCCTCTCTCCTTTCCTCTTCCCTTTCTCTTTCCTTCCTTCCCTGGTCATTTTTCTACTGGTTCATGGGACAAGCTATTCATTTTCCTACCTCTAGACTTCAGTGCTATGTTCCCCAGTACGGAAAGGTCTCCCATCTTCTCAAGCTGCCTGATCCTAACTGTCCTACACATACTGAAGTCCTCCCTTTGGTTCTTCCCAGGCCACTCCCCACATTCCTTTGCCCTGCTTGCCCTTGGCTCTTAGGACACACAGTTGTGGGCCACACTTCTACTTTTCATCTCAATTTTCTTTGACTCTACAGTCGACTGCAAACTCCTGAGGCAGAGATAGTGTCTTATTCACCCAGAGACCAGGGGTGGAGGATGGGGGCTGAAAAGCGGTTGTCTCAGGACACAGACTTCCTGTCCCCTTGCAATCCTGCTGCACAGTAGCTATAGAATTTTGAGTTATTTTTCTCATCAATTGACAAGAAGGTTCTGCTCAATGATCACTAGTTACTGCCATCACCTGCTCTGATCCCTATTATCCTTTATCTCACATAGTGTGACCCTCAGCTTTATAAACCTATGTTGCCTGATTGGGTTCTTGGCTTCTGTGCTCCTATAATGTCAACTCTGAAAGTTGTCCTTGCAGGGCTGAAGTCCAATATCCAAGTGCCTATTTTACATGCATCTCTGCCCTATATATAACCCTGGTTTCTGGCATTTAGAGCAAATGAGCTATAACCTGTGTCTTTATGATGCAGTAACATGCAGACCAAAGAACATGTGCTTCCCAGAGAAAACCAAGGACATTTCGTTCCATCTTTAAATGTATATATAGGCATTGTAAAAGATTTCTCCTTTAAGTGCTTTGAAAAAAAATCCAGTTGATTAATTTTAGTGACCTGAAGATAATATAGTTCAACCTTATTTTCCAGGTTTTCCCTAGAATAATTGCTTTGAGTGAGTGAGTGTGTGTGTGCATATGCACAGGGGGGTGTATGTGTGAGCATATGTGAATAAGCTTTTCTGTCAATTACATTCGTTCTCTCCAGTAATTTACTCAATGCCCCAAGAAATAAAGGAGATGGCCCTGTTGGAGTTTCTTCCCCTGTATAGGTTGTTATAGCAACTTAAATGGGTCACTTGTCAGGTCTGTTGGTTTTTAGATTTCTGATAGTATTGGTGATCCCACCACCCAAGTTCTCTGAATTTTCTTTGTAGAGTCCAATCCTATAGATCCCCTCATCATTTTTGCTACATGTATTCAGAACCCATGGAAATGGAGAACTGATTGCATCTGTAACTTTCAGAATGTGTTTATTCTTTAAATACATAATGACAAGATCCTGTGAATTAAATAATGTTTATAAAAGAGTTTGTATTTTATCATAACAATGGTATCCACATAATTTGGAATACAATAGTAGGTATGAGTAAGAAATAGTATTTATTTGATCTAGAGACAGTGCTTGCTGTGTGTGTGGATTTATAGGCAACAAATATAAGTCCATGGCCTTAGAAGAAATATATTATCTGAGTGTGGCAAAGTGTCCCTGGTGTTAGTCATTTTCCTAGTCTCTGTGAAATGACCTTAGTATTTCAGGATTTCCCAGACCCTCTCCAGGAAAAGTAAGTACGTTCACTCCATAAGAACAAACAGTGACAGAGTAGCTTCACAGTCATGCACTTAAGCCTGCGGAGTGGGGCATGAGGAAGACCACCCACAGAGAGTCACATGACATCCTCCTGGGTGCTCATTTTAAAAGAAAGGAGTTTATCTGTGTCTTCAAAATATTCGGCATCTCCAACAAGGAAGAGCCAGTCTCCCACTTTTCATAAGGACCCTAGCTCCCCCGACTCAGACAGCTGTTCTCCACCTCCTAATGACTTGTTCTTCCTGATCATGCCCCCCCTTTGACCACCATGACCTCTGCCCTCACTTTTCAAGTCCTATTTACCTATCTAACTCTTAATTTCTCTCCTTCATTTGTGGAACCATCAGCTCAAGACACTTTCTATAAACTGATATTTTTAAAAAACCTACAAGAAATGTTACTTTTCTATACTTTTTAAGTCTTAGTGAATTTAGACTTTTTTCCCCTCTTGAAGCTTCAACTCCACCCATTCTCTTCTGAGAATCCATTACAGTTTTGACATGAAAAACGTACTTCAGTTAAAACTTATGAAATCATACTATATGATTTTTTATTTTGATGTAGTAACCATTAGGTCAAGTAAAGCTGTAACAGACTCACAACTCATCTTATAAAAACATTTCATTCTCAAGTTTACATTTGCTTGAGATTATTTTCCTGCCTCTGCAAGACAGATTTTCCCTGAGCTTTAGCATTTTATAAAAAATAGTCTCCATTTAGTATTTTCACTTTCCACTTGTAGCACAGACTCAAGGGGTGAAGGCTCCAAATGAAATTCTTTTCAGGTCTTTATTCTTAATAATATTTCCTCTTAAGCTTAGATTATTTCTTCTTAATATTTCAACCTGCATATTTTTAATAAATAGAGTTTCCATAAAACCTACAGTGAAGTAAAAGCTCTCCAGGGATCTAGTCATTTGTGAGTTTTAATTAACATCCATTGCAGATTTTTTTCTGAATATATTTTAAGGGTATCATGATACTTTTCATTCAGCTATAAATCCTTAGGAGTCTGAATATCAATGATAGCCTTATCTGGCTCAGAACGTTTGCAATGATAGATACATTTCACAAGCTTTTGAGGTCTGCTTGGAACTTTCAGTTACTAAAACAATTCTGAAAAGTAAGTAGAAACTTGAGATTCAATAAGGCTAAATGACTTGCTCAAGAACAGAAAAAGTCCATGTGAGTCAGAGCTAGGTAGGTCTTCCAGAAATGAGTTCCCCTTGTCCAAATTCCTATGCTGAAACCTGATATGGTTTGTATATGTCCCCAGAAAGACTTGGTCCTTAGCTTATGGCATTTTGAGGAAAGGGTAGAACCTGTAAGGGGTGGGGCCTAGGGGGAGGAAGTTAAGTCATTGGGGGCATGTCTTTAAAGGGATATTGGAGCTCCAGCAACTTCCTGTCTCTTTCTGCCTTCTGGTTGTGATGAGCAGTTTCCTCTGTCAGGTGCTTCTACCATGATGCACTTCCTCACCACAGTGCCAAAAGCAATGGGGCCAACTGAACATGGACTGAAACCTTCAAAACTGTGAGTCAAAATAAATCTTTATTCTTTTTAAATTTGTTATTTTAGGTATTTTTTTTTACAGTAATGCAAAACTGACTAACACTAAGCCCAATTGCCAATGAAATGATATTAGAAGTTTGGAGGCGATTAGGTCATGAATGGAATTAGTGCCCTTGTTAAAAAGGTTCAAGGGAACTGGACAGCCCTTCTGTCATGTGTGTATACAGCAAGAAGAGAATGAGCACTCACCAGGTATTAAATATGCTACCACTTTTATCTTGGGCTTCCCACCCTCCAGAACTGTGAGCCAACTTTATGCAATTTATAAACCACTCAGTCTAAGATGTTTTTATTATAGCAGCATAAGTAAACTAAAACAGTCTCCTTATAAGGTGTGGCTCCATAGCCATAATGGAAGCTGCTGCCTTGAAATCACAGAGAAACTAAGAACAACCAGCCTCCCTCAACCTCCCACCCCACCAACGTCCCCAGTGAGAATGTGAAGGGGACACGTGAACTATATAGTACAAGAGGCCCACACTGTACAAAACCAGTTTCCTGCATTTGAACTAGATTCTTGAACTGCTACATTCAGTTTGGAATATTGAGCTGTTTTGGACATGTTCATCTGAGTTCCTTTGTGAAGAATCAAAGGAAGACTGAGGGTTAAAAAATCAATCCAACCTCAGTGAGCTGGGTCCTCCCACTTGAAGATCTATAACTGTGCCATCTAAAGTCCAGGGACATATTGAAAGATGGGGTGTCGGTGACTGTTAGTACACTTAGAACCATGGGAAATCTTGTTAATTGTTTATTTGATTAAATTTTTACTGTTCAGTTCAACATCAGGGAATGTAGGCACATACACTCACTCACATACTTAATTAAAGACCAGCACAGCAACTGCCTCTAAAGCTTCTGATATAGAAATTAATCTAAAGACAGAAGACAGGGCATAAATAAAGGAAATAAACAGACCTTTGGTTGTCACATTTGTTTTCCTTTCGCTTATTTACTCACTATTTATGGTAGTCCTTTAAAATCCCCTCCTAATAATCCCTCCTATCAAAATGCTATCAAGACAAACCAGCATTACAGTGATCAAGTTTCCAAGCTGCCTTTGAATACAGGTCCTAGATGACCTCACAGGTAGTACAAACCTTCACTTTTCTCCTCTGCAAAATTATTTAGGAAAAAAAGACTATCTTGGGACTTACTGTATCTTTGACCATTTTATGCTTATTCAAACATCTATTTGTTTACTCACTTATTTTTATTATGATTATCCAATCTTACTAATTGAGCAAACTGGTGGGTTTCATTGTGGTATTTTTATACATGCATCTACTTATTTATTCATTTTCATACATGTATATACTTATTTATTTAATGAAAATCTGCACAGGTCAGGCACAGAGATAATGCTGAAAGAAATACTGGTCTTCATTGCCTGGTGATTATGATCTATTGAGAATCCTAAGGCAATTCACAGATTATTATAACAGAGCAGATTAAATCTATTGCTTTCATAGGAGAGCATACTATGAGTCTGAGAAGACAGAAAAAAGGAGCAATTCATTGGGCTTTGTTGCAGGGACTTTATTCCTCACATACGTATGAAAACCAAAATCTGCAAGGTATATGTAAAAAGGATGAGTGAAAACAAATGGCCTTTGAATTGAGTCTTGATTAATAAATTCTGATGGGTTAACATCTTGGAAGAAAAAAGAGTAGAAGGCAAAGAAGAGGTGATCGTGGTTGGAGGAAGTACAGTAAAGCAAGGCAGCTAAGAGAGATGGCGGCAGGCTTCATCTGCCTGAAGATATAGAGATAAGGTGATGCATGATCCTGGCAAGGGGCCTGGGGAGATGTGCACAGGAGTGATCCAGCCAGACCTCAGCGCTCACTATCAGGGATGGTGGGTTTTGTACTTTTTTTTTTTTTTTCCGATGTAGGGGATTGAACCCAGGGGCACTCGACCGCTGAGCCATATCCCAGACCTTTTTATTTTGAAACAGGGTCTCATAAATTCCTTAGGGCCTTGCTGAATTGCTAAGGCTGGCCTTAACTTGTGATCCTCCTGCCTTATCCTCCCGAGCTGCTGGGATTATAGGCGTGCACCGCCAGGCCTGGCTCTCACATTTTTATCCTCCCAATCTGTACTGTATTCTACAAAGGATGGTTAGTTAACTTTATATGAGAGTCTACCTACTTCAAGGCCCATGTTAGACGGTGTCAGGCACTAAAATTGAAGGCAGAAACAATGGAAATTAACTGGACCCCCCCGCAAATGCTCTTCTGAAAGGCCGGAAATGAGAGAAAACATTGGACTTTGTAAAGGCCATAGAGGAAAGGGACTTACAGATTGTGACACTGGTGGCAGGTGATATGCGAAGTTTTACATCAAGAAGATGGATGAAGATTATTCATGAAAGGCTTAGTTTTTAGGTTTGGCATTGATAAATGCTTTCCACTGAAGACCCAGAAGATGACTTTCTTAAGTAGGAAAATTAAAGGATGCCAAAAGAATGGCTTCCCATATTCTTATATATTATCTCCAAAGAAATGTTTTGTAAACAAGTTAAAGGTTGATAATTTAGCACCTTATAAATAATGTGCACTTTACAAGGTGTGGTGTAATTTTTGTTTCCATTTTAAAAACCCTATCAATATTACATATTTGCATATACAATTGGCCCACCTTATCCTCAGGTTCCACATACATTGGCTCAACCCAACCATGTACTGAAAATATTTTTAAGAAATTACATCTGTATTGAACATATACAGACTTTTTTTCTTGTCAGTTTTCTCTAAGTAACATGGTATAACAACTATTTCCGTAGTATTTACATTGCATTGGGCAGCATAAGTCATCTCGAATGATTTAATGTGTACAGAAGGATGTGCATGGGTAATGTAAAAATACTACATCATTTTACATAAGGGATTGACCATCTTGGGATTTGAGTATCTGCGAGAGTGTCCTGGGACCAATCCCCCACAGATACCAAAGGATGACTGTATATGAAAAATGAAACCCACAAGGGTATTTATAACGATTCACCTAGTTTTTCTTTCCTGTGAATCATCTGACTTTCTACTTTTCTAACAGGAATAGAAATTGGTGCCCTCCTTTTCTCAGTGTGATCACAGGCTCTGGATCCTGATGGCCTGGGTTAAAATTGTAGATCTGTTAATCATTCATGTTGTGATCTTGGACACGTTGCTCAATCACTCTGTACCTCCACTTCATCTGTGAAATGAGGATAATAATAGTTGTGGTTGTTTTGAAGATTATGACTTAATACATATGGAGCACTTAAAATAAGTCCTGGCACATAGCAAATGCGATTACTGTTATTCCCTCTGTCTCATAATTGGACCTATGCAAACTTTGTGTCATGAGTTGATGATTAAGTGATTTCATATGTCATTGAGGTTGTGCTTACAGGACCCCAGTGGTCTCCAATTTTCATATTGCCTAACTAGGTTATTAGCCTCACAAGGGCATGGCCTGTGATACACTAGGAACCCTCTAGAATGCCAGGCAATGCACATGTTACAGACACTCAGTTAATGCCTCTGTCCCGTGGTGTCCATGAAGGATTAGCTCCAGGACCCCCTACAGATATCAAAATTCAGGGATGCTCAAGTCCCTTATATAAAATGGCATAGTAGGCACATGCACCCCATGCACACTCTCCCATGTGCTTCAAATCATTGCTAGATGACTTGTATCACCTACTACAATGCAAATACTATGTAAACAATTGTTATACCGTATTGTTTAGAGAGCAATGACAAGACAAGTACACGTTTAGTACATATGCAACTACTGTAGGTCTAACTACATAGTGCATGATCCAAGGTTGGCTGAATCCACAGATGTGGATTCCAGGGCTGCCTGTATTGGCAAAACAGGACTGAGCACATTTGTTTAGATTCAGAGAAGAGGAGCAAGTCAAATAGTGATTTGGGTTTGAGATAACTCAGAAACAGATTAGCTGAGTAACTGGTCTTTGAAACAAATTACAGGGGAAAGACTGTCAGGCATGAGGGAATGCTGACAGTTCTCTGGGACCATCGAGATGCAGTAGGTGGCCTTCAATTCTGGCTGGAGATTAGTTTCACTTAGAGTTAGAAAGAACATACAAAATTCCTCCAACACCATCTGGAGATGGGGGTCCAATCCATGTGAATGTCATAGGGCTGGGGTATTTATTTTCAAGTTCCCTGGGTGATTCTTTGTAGTTAGAGATGAGAATCAGAAACACTATGGGAAGTATGTGGGCTTTAGTGAATCTGAGTCTCAGAATTATTTATTATTAACTGTGTAGTCTTGGGCAATTCACTTAACTTCTCTGAGATTTTATTTCTTACTTAAAAAAGAGAGAGAAATCCTCTATATTTTCTATATATCTACCTATAGATAATCGTGAGAGTTAAATGAAATAATAATGAAAGGTGCTGAGCAAATTTGGACATAATGCTCAATGAATGCTCAATGCTATTATTATTAACATCCTTTATCATTAACTTGAATATTAATATGTTATGAGAAGAATGGAGACTTAATTTACAACTTTTTTCCTTCACTTAAAAAATGTCATTAATTGAGCAGAATGGAATAAACAGACATCTCAGAATCAAGCAAGTATCCCAACATGTCCTAGAAAGAATTAAAAAGTATACAAGACAGCACATCTATTTGATTTAAAAGAAAATATTGAAAACTTGCTGACTTTGCAAAATTTTCACTATGAACATAAAAGCACAAAAATAATAGTACAGAATACCTTCTTATTTTTATCTTATTCTTTTATTCTTAAGTATTCAAAGACAGCTTCATTGTCAATAGCTTCATTAAGAGCTTAAAATTCACTATTTTTAGGTTGAGTGAGCAAGAGAGTCACCTACAGATGTGCAGTCCTTACTGTGGCTGATCCAGAGATGCTACTGAGGTGGCAGGTCATGAAGCTACTCTTAGGTGGCCCTAGGACAACAGACAACAACACCTCCAGCATGCTTACTCCTTAGTAACAAGAAAGTCAGGGGTATAACCCCTGCTTCAGGGAGAAATTTTCTGGATTTATAGGTAAAAATCCATTCTTTGGGTAATGTTCTAGTGTTTTTCCCTAAGAATTCTCGTGTGTGGCAAAAGATACAGTTCCCACTAAGTGTTTCCACCTGTACATCCCAGAGCTAAACCCCATCCTGTTTCAGTTACAGGCTTAAATAATAAACACAAACATTTTATACATTGGGTTAATTTATGTGATCTGCTTTCCTGGCTTTCCCTAAGAAATTCCACTCCAAACACATTCAGAATGGGAGGAACAAATCTGTTCTTTGGGTTACCATGAAAAGTATGCTATTGATTTAAGAAATTCATAATCTCTGAAACCAGAGAGATCCATGTTTGTGTGTGTGTATATATATATTATACTACCATCCACATTTATGAGAATAATTGGAATGTTTATTAGTAAGGACCACATTGGTTTTGTACCACCAACTGTAGTTCTTTACGTGAATATTGCTTCTCAGATTTTATTAAAATAAATGGTTTTGGTGCCACTGAGTTAATAACACATGTGAATCTCCACAAAATAATCTCATCTTCTAGATCATAGCTAATATGGTCTCCATACTGGTATTTATAATCAATGCATTAAATCTGGAACCAGGAAAAATTTAATTAATTTCTCATCATTCTTCCTCACACTGCACTTAAGTACATGATTTTAAGCTTTCATAACAACTTCTGTGTTTTATTTAGTATTATAAGCCTTGACAGTTGAAAAGGATCTCAAGATTACTAAGTAAGACCAAATTGTATCCATTTTGCAAATGAAGAAATGGAATTGAGATTAAAACATCCTCAAAGATTTACCCAAGATTTCGTTGTGTCTTATATTAGAAATTAAACCAATGTGTGCTGGCATTCATTCATATATTGAATAAGCATTTGTTGGGCATCTGCTGTGTGCTAAGCATCATACCGTGCTTGAGGGACCCAGTGTGCAAAGCTAGGCCCTGTCTTTGAGAGCTTGGCGAGTCTGGTGGGATGAGGCAGGAGAATCGGTGGGCAGTTACATTGCAGAGTGATGTCACTTCCTGTGAGTAGTTGAGCTCTAGAGGTCTGGAGGAGAGGAGAGGATTCCAGCATGGAGCTTTCTGAAAAGAAGGTCTCATCTGATTTTTAACACTTCATTATTAAAACTGTAAGCAATGGACACATGCTTTAATATAGGGAAATCCAAAAACCTGTATTTGAATTCAAATTCTGCTACATGCTTTCTCTATGAACTTAAACAAATTATTTAACCTTTCCAAGTTCTTGCATCTTTAAGTGGGGATAATAGGAAGAATCCCCAGTTATCTAAAAAGATTATATAATGAATTTAGAAATCTAAGTACTAAGTAGTTGTTATTCAACGCACAATTCAGTAAAACTCAGCTTCTTTGGGAGAGTAATTTGGTAAAATTCAGTTTCTATCTCCTTCACATCTTTCAGTGTCAGGGGAGAAAGGGTAGAAGGACTAAAAGACTAGGTCCCCTCCCATGACATAGTGCTCTTTCTGCCCAAACATATTCAATCCAGCTACTATGTTGGTAGCAGCTTTGTCAGAAAGGTGCAAAAAATTTTTTAAATTAAAACATTAAAAAATAAATATACCCCCTGCCCCCCTCCAAAAAACCCTCCACCAAAACACAGAGATACTGGGTTTAAGAGAGATTACTGACAGCAGCACTCTGGAGAGGTATGGGGCAGGGAGGGATTCCATGATAGGTGCTGTGCATCATGATTGGAGGAATGACCATTGTAAAAGTTGCCAGAATCAAAATGGAGTCACATTCTAACAAAACAATATGAAATAAAGTAAAATATAATAAAGGTCGGTGGTTGTGGAGGAATCCAATGCACATGTGTCTGATAACAAGAACTATCACCATGGACTCTGCCAGGACCACACCCTTACTCAAAGTCCACCATACCTTACCCCAAAAATACTAGTGCAAGGACATCTGGCCAGCCACTTGTCCAGCTGTGAACTGATGCTGTCTTTGTTCTTGATCCTTGAAGCCAAGGATAATTGTTTCAAAACAGCTTATGTAGCACTTCTCATTTGATCTTTAAAACCATCCTTTCCCTTTGCCTCCCTGAATATGCACATAGTTTACTTTCCTATTTAAATTCATTATCTTTGGAGACTCTCTGTTTTTTATTTATTTTTGACACTGTGTAGAAATCCAATTCATACATCAATTGCATCATTGCTCAAATTACTTTAATCTGCAAAATTTACTAATGTGAACCAGTTCCCAATTGCAGTAGGTTTTTCAGAGTTTCCTGAATTGAGGTTCTGTATAGAAGAATAAGAGTCTCTAATAATACCTTGAATTTTTAAATTTTGACTATAAATTTGTACACGAGAAACCAAGGTTCAGATTGGTAAACTGACTTGGCTACAGCCATTTAGAAGAGGCTGTGATAGGATTAAATGTGTGAGGATTTTGTAAATCCCTTTACGAGAGAGAAGGATGATAAAATGGGTAAAGTCCTAAGGCAGTCATTCATCCAGAGGCAGATTTGGAAAGGTAGTCCTGAAACTGAAGTCAGAGGAGCCCTTTTCTCCCAGGAAGGAGCTGGCCTTCAACCCTGCTAGCCTCAGCTATGACTGAGAACACCAAGGGAGAAGTATGGCCTCCCAACAAACACTGATAGAGTTCAGAGGTGGATGCTGGAGCCCTTCTTCAGTTGAGCCCCATAATTGGAGGTCCATGGTGTTCATGGCCATCAGAGTGCATCATGGGAGCTGCTGTGTGGGCACATTGCCCCACATGCTTTGGGAGCTGCTCCTCCTTGGTTCTTGCAGGGCTTTCTGCAGAGGGGAGCCTTGGCAGAGGGAGGGGAGTGGGATGGACTACAACCCCTGTTGCTATCATTCACTCAAGACCCCAATGGATGACTGTTCTTCCCCTACTCTACTATATACTCTAAATGTCTCTCACTCTCAGCACCTTAGCAGGCCTCTTTGGTGGCTTATCTGATGGAATGAAGGGTCTAAATCCTTAGTAATCATGTTCTTTTCATCCAGTGTGCCTGAAAGCATCCAGTCATACTTAGGATGGAACAAGGGAATGCCAAGGGGCACCCTAATGGACTTCCTGTCTCCACTTTGTGAAAGCAGTCCCATCTCCTCCTGCAAGCCATGGTCAGTTTCTTCTGCCACCCATGATAGGAAGCTCTAGATTCTTGGTTACTTGGTGTCCTGTGGTCAGTAAATCAGTCTATTTTGGCCCAGTAGCCCAATAGATCTATTTCTCAAGGGTTCATAACTATTGCAAAAGGCTGGTCTTGCTCCAGCACCCAAGGGGCCTGCATCGTAACTCTCCTACAGAACTGGATGTGCATTCCATGCTACATCTAGTCTCGCCATGGACACCTCTGACATCACAACATCTGCCAGATTATGTGGCTCCAGTAGCTGGGATATGTGCACTATGGCCTGGACATGCCCAGGAGCTGTTTCCTACCCTGACCTACTTAGAGTTGGTAACCTTCTGTGTCACCCTGATGTAGGGATGGATGAGCTGATACCAGAACTCAGCTACTATGCTTGCTTCTTTGAGGTAGTTGATGTAAAATTTAGTGACTTGCCTTTTACTATTGAGAAATAACCTGGCATGCCTGGGTCTCAGGCTCCTAAAAACTTCACTGAAGTGGCCAGTCCCCAAATCTTTGTAGGGGTTATCTCCCACCCTCTGGAGCACATGAGTCTTCCCAATTCCTCCAGGGTGTCAGTCTCTCTTGCTTGTTTTGTTCAATTAACAGGAGGTAGTTAATAGGTGAGATGCCCCATTCTATAGTCAGACCATGCAGGCATATTCAGGCCACATCGCCACATAGCCCTATCACAAAATTATTAGTCACTTGTGAGCATTTCAATATGAATGTGAGCTATTCTTGTTCTGTTTCCTTTCTTCCTTCCCTGCCTTCCACCCTCCCTTCTTTCCTACCAGACCAATGTGCTTTTTTAATTTTATTTATATTTATTTTCAGGGAAGCAATTTTATCTATTTCTGATGCTAACATGAGTTTCATATATCTTAACATATGGTACATTTATTCTAATACCAAAAAATAGATTATTTTAAAACTTATGAATTTGTTATTTAAAATATGTTATTTTAATGAAATTAGACCCTTATCTCTCACCCTGCATGAAAATCAACCCAAAGTGGATCAAGGACCTAGGCATTAGACCAGAGACCCTGCACCTACTAGAACAAAAAGTAGGCCCTAATCTCCATTATGTCAGCTTAGGAACTGAATTTCTCAACAAGACTCCTAAAGTGCAAGAAGTAAAATCAATAATCAATAAATGGGATTGTATCAAACTAAAAAGCTTTTTCACAGCAAAGGAAACAATCAAGAACATGGAAAACCTACAGAATGGGAGAAAATCTCTGCTACCTGCACCTCAGATAGAGCATTAATCTCCAGGATATATAAAGAACTCAAAAAACTTAACACTAAAAAAAAATCCCAATCAATAAATGGGCAAAGATATAGAACAGACACTTCACAGAAGAAGAAATACAAATGATCAACAAATATATGAAAAAATGTTCAACATCACTAGCAATTAGAGAAATGTAAATTAAAACTACACTGAGATTTCATCAGAATGGCATTTATCAAGAATACAAATAACAATAAATGTTGACAAGGATGTGGGAAAAAATGTACACTCATACATTGCTGATGGGACTGCAAATTGGTACAACCACTCTGGAAAGCAGTATGGACATTTCTCAGAAAACTTTGAATGGAACCACCATTTGACCCAGTTATCCCACTCCTAGGCATATACCCAAAGAACTTAAAATCAGCATACTATAGTGATGTGAACATATCAATGTTCACAGCAGCTCAGTTCACTATAGTTAAGCTATGGAACCATCCTAGGTGCACTTCAATAGATAAGTGGATAAAGAAAATGTGGTACATATATGCAATGGAATATTACTTAGCCATAAAGAAGAATGAAATTATGGTATTTGCTAGTAACTGGATGAAACTGGGGGCTATCATGCTAGGTGAAATAAGCCAATGCCAAAAACCCAAAGGCTGAATGTTCTCTCTGATATGTGGATGCTGACTCACAATAGGCATGGGGAGAGGGCAGGAAAGAGTAGAAGTTCACCAGATTGGACAGCGGGTATGGGGGAAAAAATGTACAGTAGAATGAATTAGACATAACTTTCCTATGTTCATGTATGAATACATGAACACTGTAACTCCACATCATGTACAACCACAAGAATGGAAGTAATACTTGATGCATGTATGATATATCAAAATACATTCTACTGTCATGTATAAGTAAAAACAAAAAATATATATATTATTTTAAACTTCTTTGTTAACAAAGCATTTTTACCCTTATACAATAAAGAACATTTTGCAGTACTTGGTAAATGGGAAAAAGTTGAGATGAGGTGTTTTTGTTTTGTTTTGTTTTGTTTTTTATTGTACACAGTACTATTTTAAAATGATACCTGCAGATCCTCTTGGCTCCTTGCCGTGGTAGAGAAGGCACTAGCAGATGTGGATACTCACCACGTTCCTGAGGCCTTGTTTACCTGCTCTAGCTGTAAACAGGGCCACTGCCAGTGAAGACTGGTAACAGTGATAATTTCCACTCATTCTCTGGAGCCACCATTTTTGCAGGCCCAGCTTGACAATTCTATGGTAGTATGATTGTTGTCAACACTCTGCACCTTCTGGTTTGTTGATGACTGCCACTCCTACAGTCAACCCTGGCCTTCAGGGGAAGGCTGTTATGGACCAACGCCTCTCTCATCAGTGCCTTCCTGGAGCCCCTGGTGAACAGTGTGTCCTCTAGATGTTCTGCAATACAGGCTCTGGTGGGTCTTCTGGCCTCACATAACATGCCTACTCTAGTGCACTCTATTCCCTTAGCCTCTTTTTTCTTTCTGCCAGGGAAATGCAAGCATTTCTACATTATTTCTCCTCCCTCCCTCCCTCCCTCCCTCCCTTCCTTCCTTCCTTCCTTCCTTCCTTCCTTCCTTCCTTCCTTCCTTCCTTCCTTCCTTCCTTCCTTTCCTTCCCTTCTCTCCCTCCCTTCCTTCCTTCCTATCTCTCTCCCTCCTTCTTTTTCTTTCTTTCCTTCTTTTTTGGTACTAGAGATTGAATCCAGGGGCACTATTTTAATTTTTTATTTTGAGACAGTGTTTCACTAATTGCTTGAGGCCTCACTGTGTTACTGAGGCTGGCCTTGAAATTGAAATCTTCCTGCCTCAGCCTCCTGAGTTGCTAGGATGATAGGTGTGTACTGCTACCCACAGCATTTTTGGTCTTTTTTTTTTTGGTACCAGGGATTGAACTCACGGGGATTCGACCCCTGAGCCACATCCCCAGCCCTATTTTGTGTTTTATGTAGAGACAGGGTCTCACTGAGTTGCTTAGTGCCTCGCCATTGCTGAGGCTGGCTTTGAACTCGCGATTCTCCTGTCTCAGCCTCCCTAAGTGCTGGGATTACAAGCGTGAGCCACCACGCCCGGCTGCATTTTTGGTCTTTTGAGAACTAACACATCCTGAAGCAAGTTTGTGCCACATCTTAATATCTTGGCCAGAAAATGTGGGCCACCTCTGCCCTCCCACGGGGCCTATGGGTTCTCCAGAGTCTGCATTCTCAGGGACATCATCTATCCTGCAGTTTGAGGATTCCAGTTGGAATCCCCACCAAGGCACTACCCTGCAGTTCACAGATCTGACTGACTTGAACATTTCCACCTCTCTTGAGCACTGAAGCTTTCTCCAGTACTTGCCTCTCTGCTGTGTCTGCCCACCTAGACCAGGTGATAAGGGTCTTTTTGGCAGCCATCACAGAAGCTCTCTGAGTTAGCCATTACCTGCTGGTTAATAGACTTCAGCCTCTCCTTTTCCTTTTGCAGGGTGTACATTCAATTTAGGAATATTAATCAACTCTGCTGTTTGGTACACATTGTTCACTCATATTTTTCAAATGCTTGCATAACTGCACCTGTCTTGGCTTCACCCTCCACCACCTGGGGTTCCAAGACAACCTCCAATAAAATCCTAAGCAACTGAATCACCATCTTGTATCAAGGACAATATGTACCTCTCTTCCCCCCACCAACCAGGATGGCCAGGATGCTGGCCAGTGTGTGATACAGTCCCCAAAGCTACAGTTTGCCACTTCTTTTCTCAACTCACTCTCAGTACCACTTGTATTAATCTGGATCTTATGAGAAGCACATGGAATTACAATCAACCCTCTGTACTTACAGACTTCTCATCTGCAGATTCAACTGAGGATTGAACACATTTTTTAAAAAATTGCGTCTGTACTGAATGTATACAGACTTTTTTCTTGTCATCATTCCCTAAGCAGCACAGTGGAACAACTATTTACATAACATTAGGTGTTACAAGTAATCTAGCAATGATTTAAAGTACATGGGAGAATGTGTGTAAGTTCTATGCCAATGCTATGCCATTTTACGTAAGGGATTTGAGCATCTGCAAATTTTGATATCTATAGGAGATCCTGGAACCAATACCCTCTAGATACAGAAGGACAGCTATATACAACCTTAAATTGCAAAGATTTTGTTAGAGGAAATGTGTATGCAAAAGAAAATGGAGAGGCTGAGATAACAGTCAGCTCATCATTCAAGTGAGGTCCTGAGGGAAGGAAAGAGGAATGGAGGTTGGTGGAAGTGTCCTGGGCTGCTGTGTGGTCTAAAGAGGCTCCATAGGCTGCTGGAGTCCTTGACTACCGCCAGCTCTCAGAGGAGTTCCATCTCCTGAGGAGCCTTGAAGTACTTGGCCATTGGCTGAAAGCCACCTGTGAAGAGTGTGGCCTTGGTTCAAATAAAGAGACAGGTGTCCAACCCAGCAGCTGGTGCTCTTGGCCAATTATGCTCTGCAGTTGGAACTCTGTGGGGTGCATCCTGATCCTCTGCAGCAGAGCTGAGAGCGGAAGCCCTGCTTCTTACTTCTAGAGTTCCTACAGGATCCCTGGAGCCCATTGCATGGGACAACTTTTGCTATGGTACTGGAATTATAAAATGACTAGGAACAAAAAGACATGAGGAATTAATTTATGCTCTTTTTAGAAAAGATTTTGGAACTTTCTTTCAATGGCCAAAAGGTGAAGCTGATGTCATGGCTGAAGAGATTTGGAGAAACTAGGCCGCCTCCGTGAGTGTACCTCCCCCCGGAGCCACTGAGCTGCCCGCAGAGAACTGTCCTGATTGCTGCCCCTCTCACATCCAGCAACCATGAGTTTTCAGAGCTTTAAGTAATATGCATTCTTTATTACAACACGAGTATGAATAAATCACAGTGCCAAGTTTGCTAAATTAAACTCAGGGGCAGTGTCTGTCAGGAACCCTGCTGTGGAGGGATGTTTATTCAATGTGCTTTCTGCAAAGGCCAAAGACAGGCTGATGCTTTTATAGGACCCTGTGGTTTTGTTTTTGGGTAACAAACACCAATGAAAAGAGCAGGAAGTTTCTACTTTAAGATGTTCTATTTAATACACTAAATATAATGAGTTGGGCCCCTGCTGACTTGCATTGGAGAACATAAATGTATAGTAAACTAAACTAAATTAACTAAACAAAACTAAGCTACTCCTGACTATTTGAAATGCAATTTCCCAAGAGCAACCTGAATTTTCATGTTTTATTATCCTGTTAATAAAAATTCTTCCAGGTGGCAATCATTGTCTTTAACAAATGCACATTGTAGCTCTTTCCCGATAAAAGATATTTCTGAGATGCCTTTGAACTAAATTATAAAATCAATTTCATTATTATTTAATGCATTACAGTTGTGATAGTTTTAACTTGAGTTTGCCTATACAATTTTTAGATTATTTTTTAAAAGTCCATTTTTATGTCTCCCTATATTTTATTTTTATAGTAAGTTCACAGCATCTTTTAGAAATCAACCATGCTAAGTAGAAAACATGTTTTAGATTAAGAAAAATAAATATTTTTTTATCCTAAACATTTTGTAATAATAATACAATGCCTTTTGATATGATAATCTTTCCTAATAAATGTTAAGCATATATTGCTAATGTTTAGGTAACACTGATATGTTCATATTATACTAGTAATTAAACTCCATCTGCTTTATCAGGTATCAGTTGTCATTTAAGCAATACCTAAGACATCAAATGGAAACCTTTCTTTTATAAACTTCTGACCAATGATATGCTAGTAAATTGGCTTTTTGACCAAAAAAGTCCTGATGTGTAGCATTTCCAGATTTCTGTGATGTGAACAAGCCCAAAGTGACATCCTAGAATGTGGGGCAGGGAGGTGCATGGAATCTATTTTCAATAGGACTCTATTGCCACCAAACCAATCCCTCAGTGCCTTCTGCCCTTGCTGATTTAGGTCAGTATACATATACAGCTGCCCCTTGCTTAGCCACAGGATGCCTTCTGGGAGATGAATCATGAGGCGATTTTGTCACTGTGTGAGCATCATGGAATGTACTACACAAACCATATATATAGTGACCTATTGCTCTTAGGGCCATGATTCACAAAATAACTTGAGATTAAATCCAGTGTAAGAGAAACAGATGTGATCAAGAGAAGTGGCATACACAAGGCTGTTGCTGGTTTTGCACAGCTGATTGATTTACAGGAAGTTTCTTAGAACTAAAAGGAACACACTCTAAAATAACTAAAAAAGCACAGTATAGTAAATATATAAATCAGTAACAGGGTAGTTTAGTACCATGATTATAATGTATACTGGGCACACTCATGTGCACTAATACTTTAATATGACTGAGTGCAGTAGGTGTGTTCACACTAGCACAAACCCCTGAGGAATGTATTGCACTATGATGTCATGGCAGCTATGATGTCACTAGGCAGAAGGTACTTTCAGTCCATGATAATCTTATGGGACCACCCTCCTATGTGTGTGGTCTCTAGTTGACTAAAATGTTATGAAAGTGTGGGTCTGTAACACCTTATATACTCTTTTATACTGACTGAAACTCTGGCCCTAATAGCACAGACATAATGCAAATGTATACCTCCTGGGTGCTCCAATCCAAACACCACCTTTCAGGTAATATTAATAGTACAAAGCATCTCTGCAATAGAACTCTGTTAGCTTTGTTACTTTGACAAAATACCTGAGGTAATAAATTTAAAATGAGGAAAGATTTTCTGTGGCTCATGGTTTGGGAGGTTTCAGGGTTTTCTGGCCCATTGCTTTTGCATGGGTGACAAAGCAGTGCACCCATCATGAGACTGTGGTGAGGAAGCTACTCACCTCAGGAGGGCAGGAAGGCAAGAAAAGATAGGAAGAGTTCAGGATTCCAATCTCCTCTTCAGAGACATCCACTCAAAGGCCTGACTTCTTCTGACTAGGACGTGCCTCCTAAGATTCTACCACCTCCCAATAGCACCCCAGGCTGGCGACCAACCTTTAACCCAGGGGCTCTTTTGGTGGATTCAAGATCCAAACAATAGCAAGGACCCTGTTTAATCACCACTGTAGTCCTGAGAAATTAGTTTCATTCCTTCCTTTTCAGTTTAGAAGCTGATGCTCAGTAGGATTCAGCAACTTGCCCAGGCCAGAACATTTCCCATACCCTCTGGCCTCTCCCTGGTGCTGAAGATGCTGGTGAGAGTGGTGAGGATGGGACTGGTAAAACCAGCCACCTGGCTTGGCTCCTTTTAGGAGATGAACTGGTAACCTTCCTAGAATATGTGTTTTCTGAACCTACATTTTGTTGGGATGGTAAAGTGATCAGTGTCTCTTTGTGGGGGGTGGGTGGGGAGGACAAGCCCAGCAAAGGCACCTGAGGCTGACAAGGCAGCTGATGGAAAGGCACACTCTGCCTGGAACAGAGCCTGAGAGCATCTCCTCCCACCCTTCCAGCACCACCTGACTGGGCAAGGGCAGGCGGCTTCCTCTTTGGAACACCTGTCCAAGCGGACAAAACACCAAAGCCCCGCTCTTTGTTCCCCTTAGCCCAGCTGAGAAAGCTTGGGGTTTTCAAAAGAAATTTTTACTAAAACATCAATAGAAAACAAACAATACACGAACAAAGAAAAGACCAAAATCATAAAAGCTATCTTCAAAGTTCTGAGAGGAGGCTTACAAAAGCTCACCCTAACCCCAAGTTCACAGGCTTGTTTAGCATCCTGACCTTCAAAGTCCCTCCATTTTGATTCCTGTACTATTTTCCCATCTTCGCCACTTCTTTTCTGAGGGAGAAACTATTGCTACACTGAAGTGAAAAAATGTGAGATCAATGGGCTTATACCACAGCTGGACAAAAGCAGCCCTTCCCCTCCAGAGGTTGCCAAGTGGGGAGAAAGAAATCACCAAATCGGTGACTGCTCTACTCTTCCATGGAGCAGGATGTGTAGGGACCAGGACATGGGCGCCAGAGACCCAGGACAGTGCACCGGGCCTGCCCCAGTTCAGCAGTATTACCTGATCAAAGCAACAGACTTGGATGAGGCCTATCAGCCTTGCAGTGAGATGGAAATAACTATGCTCCTCTCATGAGGGGATGTGAAAGCAGAAGAAAATGCCAAACCAGATGCGCTGAGCACAGTGCCTGCCTTGTACTTAGATGAACTCAAAATGAACTACTGTTGTCATTACAAAGGAGGACTTGAGCCTAACTTTTCCAGTGTCCCTAACCTACTTCCTTATAAGAGCAAATGGCAGAGCATCTTAATGCATTGGATGGCTGGCTTGAGGAATTCTATGACACTGTTCCCAAGTTCTGTTCTTGCTAACAATAACCACTCAGCTGTCCTAGAAGCACGTGTGAGGGCTCACAGGCTCCTTGGCCCTTGTTTTCATGACTATCTGGGAGAACTTGAGGCAGGAAAGATGGGAGGAAGTAGAGAAAGAGGAGCAGGAGAAAGGAAAAATGAGCCATCCAAGACCACAAGGAGTTCCAGGCTTTTGGAATGTGTCAGGCAATGCTGAAAGGTTAAGGAAATAGGAGACTTCATGCAAGTAGAATTTGCTTTATGAACCTTAAGAATCAAAACTCAAGGAACCCCAAACGTGTAGCATCTTGGATTTCTCTTGCTAATTACTGAAGCCGCCTCCTCCTCAACCTGCTTATCTCTCATATGCCTTCTCCTTAATAGAAACTAAATTAGAGTATTACATGGAATAGATCAATGGTTTTTAAACTCCAACAAGGCAGTAGCAATGTCTACCTTGATCACTGTCAAAGCTGAGTCCTAGAATCATGCTTACCACATGATAGATGCTCAAAATGTGTGGTTTAATGAACAAAGACTCCAAATCATAAAGCTGATAAAGTTGCTAAGATAGGACTTCCAATTAAAGATGAGACACAAAGAGATTATATTCCCTTCTCATCTTTGAAAGTCACAAAAGTAGATAAAAAGTGAAAATGAATGAGAAACTCCATCTTAAATTAATAAGGAAAGACAGCTCCACTTTAAGAATATGAAGAATTTTTACAAGACCAAGTGGCATTTTCATCAGCTGATGATGAAATGTTCCTGGCTGTCTCTGTCACACCCATTCTCTCTTCCTAGCTGTACTGCCCTTTCTGGGCCTTGTGGCTTCAGTGGAATTCAACTTGTCCTAGCTCAGACAGTGGACCTCACTAACTTGAGACAGTCCATGTTCTCAGCTTCCTGGGATGATTCACTCAAGAATGGACATGATTCAAGTTAGATTCATGATGACTTATAAGACTCAGTTCCAACACTTGGATTGACCTTTTAGAAAGGCAATTTAGTTGTGTCCGCCAAAAGATTCAGGCGGCCTTTGGAGGCACCAGGGAAGGGAGGGCTTGCCTCAGAACTGAGGCAGCTCTCAAATTGCAGTTAAGAAACAGAAACTGCTCCTGGCCACTTCATGTGAGGCCTGCAAAGTAAATCTCACCTGAAGCCAGTTCAGGGCAGATCTGAGGGAGACAATCGGCTTTGTTTATATTGGGGCTGTTTGCGGAAGTAGCAAAATGGAAGGACTCATTGTGAACATTGCATGTAAATATAGGGCAAATGAAATGGATTTATTTAAAAGATCCGCTCAAATTTGTCAATTTTAAAAGGAAACAGCAATTCTGGTGACAAATTATCAAGAAATAAGAAAAAGTAAGTTTAAAAACAGAGAAATTCTCTCATAAGAGAATACAAACATCATACTCTTTACAGAATAAAAATATTTACAATTAAACTTAAATGTCTAGAAATGGAGGGTAGAGGGACACTTAGAGAAAATTTAAGTTCTCTGTGTCCACATACATCATAACAGGATACCAATAAAAGTTATAATTGATTATTATAACTTAAAGTTCAAAGTTTAAAAAATTACTTAAAGAGTAAATGAAATAAGAAATGAGGAATTTTCAATGACTATAAAATTCTAAATTGGGACATATGGATTTATTTCTGTCAACTCCAGCCTCTAGCTTGTAGATTATTTAATTTGGTTATATAGAATAGAAAACTCCTGATAAGTACAAATCATTCATTGCTCTATATGTATAAATTTTAATATATAGATGTTTTTTAAATTAGATACTATCTTTGGAAATTAAGGCCACTTTTCTATCAAAAGGAGCTGGAAATTTGAGATCAGAGCAATACATGTCTGTCAGGCTAAATAAGCAACAATATATTGTAATTGTTCACATTCGTAAATAGACAAATGCTCAGTTGAGAAGGAATTTATGAGCAAGGTCCTTAGCCAATTAACACTGATATTATTTGACAGAAAAATATCTTTCAAATATACTTAGTGTATTAGTCATCTAGGGCTGCCATAACAATATGCCACAGACTAAGTGAACCAAACAATAAATGCTTATTTCTCACAGTTCTTCTGGAGTCTACAAGTCTAAGATCAAGATGTTGACAGGACCAATTTCATCTGAGGCTTATAGGGCAGCACCTTCTCCCTATGTCCTTACCTAGCCTTTTCTTAGAAGAGAGAAAGATCTCTTTGGTATTTCTTCCTCTTCTATAAGGTCAGAATCCAAATCATAAAGCTGATAAAATTACTAAGATAGGACTTCCAATTAAAGATGTCATCAGTCCTATCAGTTTAGACCCTCATCTCTGTGACCTCATTTAACCTTTATCATCTCCTTAAAGACCATTTTTCCAAATATAGTCACATTGTATAGTCACATTGCGGGTTAGGGCTTCAGCACATGAATTTTGAAGGTGACACAATTCAGTCTATAGCACCTGATAATTGTTTAATACATCTCACAATGTTATTTTTTGAAATCTCAAATGCCTCTGGGTTTATCTATCAAAATTATTCAAGGTTTAAAATTTATTATGTTACACATTAACATAGCAGCTTCCACACAATGGGTAACTGTAAGCATATGCTAAATCTGTTAGCCTGTTAATAAGATCAGCAAAACACAAAGTTCTCAGAACCAAGTTATGATGTTTTAGCTATGATGAGATTCCTTATAAATGTTTGTTTTATAATCGTCTTACAACCAATGAACTTCACAAAGAAAATTTAAATCATGAAAATAACTATATATCTCATGTTAAATAATTCCCCAAATTTTGCAATAGAAAATTGTGCCCAATAGGTATTAGAAAATTCTAAGAAAGACATTAGATGGATGAAAATTGCAATAGGGTGGTATAGTTATCATGGCTTATAGATCTTATAATTATACACATGAGAGAAGAAAGAAAACTAAAGGCACTGCTAAGGGGAATATAAAATGATGCAACCACTGTGGAAATTGGTATGGTGGTTCCACAATGTTTGAAATAAAGTTACTCAATGATCCAGCTGTTTGATTTCTGGTACTTAAGAGAACAGAGAGCAGGGACTCAATCTGAGAGATATTTGTACAACTATACTCATAGCAATATTGTTACAATAGCCAAAAAGGTGGGAGCAACACAAAAGCCCATTAATAGACAAATAAGTAAAGAAAATGTGGACTATCCATGTAACAGAACACTATTGAGTCTTTTAAAGGAAAGAAACATGGTCACATACTACAATGTTGAAATTTGAGGACGTTATGCTAAGTGAAAGAAGTCGGTCATAGAAGGATAAATACTATATGATTCCATTTTATCTGAAGGACTTAGAGGAGTAAAATTCATAGAGACAGAAAGTAGAATGGTGGTTGCCCAAGGCTGAGGTGAATGAAAATGGTGAGGTTTTGTTTGTTTTGGCTTTTGTTTGTGCTAGGAATTGAACCCAGGACTTTGTGCATCTTGAGTGCTCAACAACTGACGTATACCCTCACTTGTTTAATGGGCACAGATTTTCAGTTTGGAAGATGGAAAAGTGCTGGGGATGAATCATAGTGAATCACATTTTTACACAACTATGTGACAGTACTTAATGCTACTTGTCATGATTCAGATGTGATATGTGCCCCAAAACTTATGTGAGAGACAATGCAATAAAATTCAGAGGTAAAAGATTGGGTTTTCTGAACTTTAATCAGTGCATGAATCCATTGAGCAGGATTAACTGGGTGATAACGATAGACAGGTAGGGTTTAGCTGAAGGAGGTGGGCTGTTGGGGCTGTGACTTTGGGGTATATATTCTGTTCCTGCTGAGTTGCACTTAGTCTCTCTGCTTTCCTCCATTGCATGCTTTCACCATGATATTCTGCTTAACCTCAGACCCTGAGGATGGAGTTGGCCATCTATGGATTGAGATCTGTACAATTTTCTCCTTTAAAATTGTTCTTCTCAGGTCTTTTGGTCACAGCAGCGAAAATCTGACTAAGACACCACTGAACTATACACTTAAAATGGTTAAAATGGAATATTAACCATTTTTTAAAAGAGAATTTAAGAGATTATTAGAACCTCTTCACTCCTAGAATTTAGAATGATGGTTGAGTATACAATCGATATGTATAAGTCAATATCATACCTATGTATGAGAAAACCAAACACATATGATAATAGAAAACCCTGCTTTTAAAATTCACTTTTAGTCGTGGTAATATATACATGATAACATTTACCATTTTGATTGGGTTGATCATATTTTTACAGTTACTGAGTTGTAAGAGTTCTTTGGATATACATTCCTTATTAGATGCATGACTTACAAATATTTTCTCCCATTTCATATGTTATCTTTTCATGTTGTTGAATATTTTTTGAAAATGCTCTCCTTTCTCAAGTGAATAGATTTGGCGACCTTATTGAAAATCAAATAACATATTATTTCTGAACTCTATTGGAGTCCAGTGGTCTATATGTCTGTCATTGTGGCAGCATCACACTGATTTTGTCTCTTTGTAGAAAGTTTTGAAATTACTGATTGTGATCCCTCCAAGTTTGTTTTCCTTTTTCAAGGTTGCTTTGGTTATTTGGGGTCCTTTGAGATTACAAATAGATTTTAGGAGTTTTTTTTTTTCCTAACAAAACTTGGGATTTTGAAAAGGATTGACACTGTAGACCACTTTGAGTAGTATTGTCTTAACAATATTAAAATTTCTAATCCATGAACATGGGTTAAGTATACACTTATTTATATATTCTTTAATTTCTTTCAATGATGTTCTGTAGTTTTTGATATATCGTTCACCCTCTGGGTTGTATTTATTCCTAAGAATTTATTCTGTTCGACATGATTATAAATGGAATTATTTTCTTAATTTATTTTTTGATTATTCATTTATATTGTATATATAAAACAAAAGAAATGCAACAGAGTTTTGCACATATATCCCTGCAACTTTGCTGAAATTTAATTGGCTCTATGGGGTTTTAATGGATTCTTTGGGGTTTTGTAAATATGAGATCGCATCATCTGCCAACAAAGAAAGTTCTACTTTTTCATTTACAATTTAGATACCTTCTATTTCTTTTTTTTCCCCCTAATTCCTCGAGCTAGCACTTTCAATATTCTGTTGAATAGAAGTAGCCAAAGAAGACATTTTTCTTGTTCCTGATCTTAGAGGAAAGTCTTTCAGTCTTTTACCATTATGATATTAGATATGACCCTTTTCATGTTGAGGAAATTTTCTTCTACTCCTAGTTTATTGAGTGATCTTTTTATCTTATCATGCAAAGGACTTGAATTTTGTAAAATATTTATCTGCATCAATTGATGTAATCATGTGTTTTTTACCTGTACTCTGTTAATAGAATGTATAACATTAGTTGATTTTCTCATGTTAAACTACTCCTGCATTCCAGGAATAAATCTCACTATATCATGGTGTAAAATCCATTGATCATTCCCTTGAAATCAGCTTGCTAGTGTTTTGTTGAGAAGGTTTGAATCAATTTTCATCATAGATATTGTTATATTTTTTGTTTTGTTTTGTTTTCTTGTAATTTTTTTTCTGGCCTTGGTTTCATGGTAATGGTGGTCATTAAAAGTGAGTTAGAAAGAGTTCCATCTTCTCCAATCTTTTGAAAAACTTTGAGAAAGAATTGGTGTTAATGCTTCTTTAGTAGAATTCACCAGTAAGCCTGGTCTAGATTTTTTTCTTTCTTAGGAGAATTTTACTTACTGACTTAATCTCTTTACTACTTGTAGAAAAGATCCCATTTAGAAAACACACAAAATATATAGATTTCATAGAATTAACCTTGTGAGCCCTATACAAGGTCTAGATGAAGTTGTAAAGAAATGTTCAGTGTCCACTGCCAAGATTTTAAAAATATTGTTGTACTATGTTTTCAAATAAGAACACTATGTGTCATTAAAAATGATAATTTCTCTTAATCTATGTGTTATGTAATTTCAATAAATTAAAGCTATTTTTTCAAGTGAGAGTCTGTAGATAAACACCATTATAATGATTCTAAAATTTGTATAATTATGTTATCTCCAGAGAAATTCATTTAATGTAGTTTTACATGCAATAAAATAATGAGATTATATTATCCTATCACCTATGAAAACATGTTATAAAGTGAAGATAATTTAAAAAGTGAGGCACTGATACACTATTAGGCTCACAAATCAATGCTCAGGATGTAATATCAAGGCATAGAGCCATAACCCTATGGAAACGGAATAGTTGTAAAGGTCCAGATTTGAATCTGTAAAAAAGTGATGAACTGTTCAACAATTCTAAAAATTTATCTATCTATCTATCTATGTATCTATTTATTTACTAATTATTTGCCTTCCTGGGTATTGAACCCAGAGGCACTCCCCAGCCCTTTTTATTTTTATTTTGAAACAAGATCTTGCTATGTTTCCCAAGCAGGTGTTGAATTTGCAATTTGCAATCCTCCTGCCTCAGCCTCTTGAATCACTGTGAATACAGGCATGCACCACCATGCCTGACTTGTTTTGTAAGAGTGAAGCCAACTGGAAAAGAACATAAACTTGGATTCAAACCATGCCTCAGGAAAAATTCCAGATTGATCAAGCATTTAAAATGGAAACAAGAAATCATTAAAAAGCAGAAGAAACTATAGGAAAATGTTTTTATTCTCATAATTTTAGAATGGAAAAGCTCTTTATAAGATAAAAAGATGAAGTCAGAAAAAAAGATTGATAAATGCAGCTATATAAACAATTTCTACATATCAAAACACACTAGAAGGCAAAAAGTAAACAATAAAATAATAAACATTGTTGCAGCATATAATATAGCAAAAGATTAATTCCCTTTATGCTAGAAATTATATATACAGAAGTCATTAAGAAAGACTGATAACCCAAACAGAACAAGAAAAGTATAATAATTAACAATTAACATAATGATATAAAAGTATAATAATTAACAATTAACATAATGATCAACAGAAAATGAACTACAAATGGCTCTTAAATGTATTAAAAGATGCTCGACCTCATTCATTATTAGAAAACTACAAACTAAAATTAAACTGAAATGCCATTTTTTACCTATCTTATTGGCACATTTCAAATCTGACACATCTCCATGCTGGTGTGGTATAGGAAAATAGGTCTGCTAACACATTGCCAGTAAACTGTAAATTAATTCATCCCTAATGATGAACACTTAGAAATATCTATTAAAATTATGAATGCACATACATTCAACCCAGCAATTCCATTCCTGGGGATTTACCACACAGAAATACTTATACACATACCTATGGTATGTGAGGTTTGTATAAGGTTATTATTATTATTCATTACATTATTGTTCTGGCAACAAGTTATTGAAAACAGACTAGATATGCCATGTAAGACTGGTTAAATAAATGATGGTACATCCATACAATGGAATATTATGCAACTTAAATAAGAAGTGGGAAATATGCACTTTGTATGCACTGTTATTGATCAATGCTCCAAATCTATTTTCTATATGCATTCTCGCTTTTTAAAAAATAGTACACGCACTTCTAAACTATGTGGGGTTTTTTTTTGTTTTGTTTTGTTTTGTTTTTGTTTTGTTTTGTTTTTTTTGGTTCCTGGGGATTGAACTTAGGGGCACTCAACCACTGAGCCAAATAAAAAGTCATTTTTTAAAAAGCATGGTTTAGTGGCGCACGCCTGTAATCCCAGTGGCTCTGGAGGCTGAGACAGGATTGTGAGTTCAAAGCCAGCCTCAGCAACAGCAAGGCACTAAGCAACTCAATGAGACCCTAAATAAAATACAAAATAAGGCTGAGGATTCAGCTCAGTGATTGAATGTCCCTGAGTTCAATCCCCAGTACCAAAAAAAATACCCTGCATGGTTTAGAAGTGTGTGTACAATTTTTTAAAAAGGGAGAATGTGCATATAGAAATATCTGTGTAAATATATGCAAGGACTTGATAACACTGTTTGCCTTCAAAGAGGAGAGCTCAGGTACTTGGAACAAGGGGAGATTTTTTTTACTGAATGCATATTTTTGTGCCAATTTCATTGTCATAATCTTCACCAACTTGTATGCCTGTGTTCATCATCTTACCATCACTATAATAAACACCTGAGATAACATATTGAGATAAAAGGTTTATTTTCCTCATAGGTTTAGAGGTTTCAGTTCACGAACAGTGGGCCCAATTGCTTTGGGCTCATAGTGACATATTATGGTGAAAGTAAATGAAAGAGCAAAATCACTCACCTCATGGCTAGGACGTGAGAGAGAAAGAGAAGAAGGTTAGAGTCTGATCATCCCCTTGAAGGATACATCCCCAGTGACCTAAAGACCTTCTACTAGGCTTTATCTCCTAAGGTTCTACCAACTCACAATAGCACCAAAGGCTGGGGCTAAACTTTTAATACATGGACCTTTGGGGACATTCAAGGTCTTCGCTATAGCAATTTCCTATTCTAAAGTCAGTAAAGAAAATATATGAAATGAAACAAAATTTTTCAAATGTTTTTTCATACAAATAGCAAATGTTGTATGAGATTATTCTATACCTTGGGAAACTATAAATATCTCCATAGCTCATATTATCCCAGGCACATGCTAATTCTATGTGGATATGCTCTACCATGGTACATAAAGGAGCCACACCTGACTCTATCCTTGCTACTTCTTTTGACCATTAATTTATAAATCATGCTACATTGCTATAAATGTATTTGATTTATTGGTTGCTATATTAAAAATTATCCAATACCTTATAAATTCTTCTTTTCTTATCTTTTATACCAAATAATAAAACTTGTTATTCATTGTATGAAAATATTTTATATATTAAAATGAATTTTGGGGAGAGTACTAAGGATTGACCTCAGGGGCACAAAACCACGGAGTCACATCCTATGCCCTATTTTGTATTTTATTTAGAAACAGGGTTTTACTGAGTTACTAAGCCCCTCACTTTTGCTGAGGCTGGCTTTGAACTTGCAATCTTCCTGTCTCAGCTTCCCAAGCTGCTGGGATTACAGGCATGCACTACCATGCTGGGCTAAAATGAAATTTTTAATTATTTGTGTCCTCACTATTTTGAGAATTAAAATTTTTGTTAAATCTAGTCTTAAACAGTTGAACTACAAAATTTACGTATAATCTCAGAATCTAAATGAATCCAGAACACTGACCATTTATCTGTACTTTACATAAGGATTTAAATGATGAGTTCAAACTCCTTAGTGATTTATAAACTGCATTGGGTCACAACCAGCCTTTTAAAAAATTAAACAGAATAGCTGGGGATGGTGGCACACGCCTGTAATCCCAGCACTTTGGGACACTGAGACAAGAGATCACAAGTTCAAAGCCAGCCTCAGCAGTGGCAAGGCACTAAGCAACTCAGTGAGATCTTGTCTCTAAATAAAACACAAAAAAATAGGGCTGAGGATGTGGCTCAGTGGTCGAGTACCCTTGAGTTCAATCCCCAGTACAAAAAAAAAAAAAAATTAAACAGGATAGAGCATGATAGAATAGAAACTAGTACAGTAAATCACATGTAATAAAATTGTAGAAGTTATAGCTTGGGTTATGATGAAAATTGTATTTCTTACATACCAGGTGCTGGAGGTTATTGTGCAAGGGATATAATGACAAGTAAGACTGATTCTTTTCTAGTCTTCATCAAGTTTATAGTCTACTAGGGAGAGACAGGCAATAGACAAATAATCAAATAAGTCAGTGCAGATTATAAACAGTATGGAGAAGAAGTTATCAAGATGCTAGAGGAGTAATGCCAGGGACATGGAGGTCTTCAATAGAGGAGTCACAGAGGGTATTGCTGAGAGGGGATGTTTACATCATTACAGCCTGAAGGATCAGAAGAAGCCACCATGTGAAGATCCAGAAGAAAGCTCAGGCAAGAAACTGGCAAGCCTGGAGGCCCAGCAGGGGAAGAGCGAGGCGTGCTCTGAGTGGAAGGTGCAATGTTGTATAAGGCTGATGAGATAATCAGGAGCCAGACAGTGCCAGGCCTTGTAGACTGGGTAAACAAACATGGATTTTGTCCTAAGTACTGCAGTTGGCCACTAAGGGACTTTTATCAGGGGAGTTAACATGTTAGTGTTTACTTTTAAAATATCATTCTGGCTTCTCAGAATAGAATGAATTAAAAATAAGGCAAATGTGGAAGTAGGAAAAATATCCAGGAAGCTCTCACTGCAGTCTGGGCCTAGAACCACCTTGCCTTTCTCTGGGGTGCTTTGAGGTAGTGGAGGAGATGAACAAGTGGTTTGACTCTGGATATGGAGGTAGAACTGACATGACCTCAATATGCTGGGAAGAGACAGGGAATGTCAACAAGGAACACCAGCCCACTGTCTTCAATAGCCAGGTAGACAACAGTACTCTTGACTGCAAGTTTGTAGTAACTTGATCATCTAACAGATTTAATATTGATGTGGCCTAATGGAATGTGCTTTTCCTCTTCTATAATGCTGTCACTTAACTCTGAATGACATTGTAAATGTATTTCCACTGTTGGATCTAAATTTTGTGTATAAGTTCATTTCTTTTAACCTTGAGCTCCTCAATATATGCTGAAAAAATTAAAATCTTGTATTTATATTCTGTATGGTTTTCTTTTGACCTGATAACTCCATGGGATGCTTCATATCCACAAGACTATTTTTCAAAAATTCATAAAATTCATAATAGGATTTGGGCAACTTGATCATCTTGGATGCAACTTAATGAAAAATAAGTGTGACACTTCCCTGATTTTTATTGTATCAGTTTTGTGTACTGTTGTTAGTAGAACTGGCAGAATTGACATATCAGTTTTTCTGTCTTGTATGACTTATTGTTGATCTTAAGTCTGGCCTTTCACATTCTTTTTTTTTTTTGGTTCTGGGGATTGAACCCAGGGGTGCTTAACCACTGAGCCACATCCCCAGCCCTTTTTATTTTTTATTTTTTTAATTTTGAGACAGGGTCTCACTAAGGTGCTTAGGGCCTCACTAAGTTAGAGACTGGCCTTGAATTTGTGATCCTCCTGCTTCAGTCTCCTGAGTCACTAGGATTACAGGTATGCACCACCATGCCAGGCTTTACAACAAAACTTTTTAAGATTATGTCCCATCTAGTATTTCGAATGCAGGATGATGTAAATTTGTTTGATCTGAAAGTACATTGGTTTTGAGACTTCAGGAAAAAACACATTTTTGTTTTTGAAGGTACTGGGGATTGAACCCAGGGCCTTGCACATGCTAGGAAAGTGCTGTACCACTCAACTACATACTCAGCCTAATTATTTGATTTTTTACGATTTCAGTTTTGTTATCTTTATAGTAATAATAATAATAATAATAACCCTCAAAGTCTTAATGAGAGATATTTATTAATATTATTAATAAATATAATTCTAGGGCTAGATCCTAAATAAATGTTGTTGATTAAAATGGAAGGAACACATAACTAAACAAGCCCTCACATTCATTTTCAATGTTTTTTGTTAACATGTTCAGCTTTTAACTAATGATCTATTTCTAATTTTAATAAAAATTTTTAAATAGAAAATAATGAAAAATCATCATTTATAAATGTTAAGATAGAAACATCTTAATCTCCAGATTCACAATAATTCTCTCCTACATGGCCAAAAAAAAAAAAAATTCCAACTATATTTAAAAAACAAAACAAAACATTATAAGATGATGTCTTTGGTTGTTATTAGGAAATGATTATGCATTGATGAAGGCAGCTCTGAGCCTGTGGTGTGGGTCTATGCTACCCTTTTATACAGAACTTCCCTTACATTAGGTAGGAGAGCTGACAACGGGACTCCACCTGCCCAAACACCCACAGGCCTCCACTTAAAACCAGATGGATGCAAGATTGTACTTTCTGTCACTGATTTACAAGTTAGATTTCAAATGCAGTTGTTGTAAAAAGCAATTTTTAAAAGGCTTTGTTTCCCCCATCTATTTTAAAAGGCTTTTTAAAATATTGACTTCAACTAGGAGCCCAAGTCCTTGCACTGGGGATTGACATTGTGTAAAAGTTCACAGGTAATAAAATAAAAAAATTTTCTGAAGTTAAATTGGAAGAAACTTTTCGCAGAACCACTGAAGTTCAAATGTTCTAAGGACGTACTTCAAAAACCACAGAGACGGACCATGCCCAGAAATCATAATACTGATAACAGACAGGAAGTTAGATGGTGCTCTACAGGTTCTGCTGTATGGCTGTCTCCCAATCACCCTGTCATTTCTCACCAGGGTTTTGGAAATACAGCCCAAGAACCTTTGGAGTCTCTGTGTGGTATCAAGAGGGCAGCAACAACCATATCAACAAAATAATTGTGGGGTTGGGGAAAGGGCAGACTTTACCTCTCTCGCTATATGGCCTGGGGGCAAATAAACTAATCAAAGTTCAGTTTCCTCATCTGCTAAGTCCTTTTGCATAAGGTAGTTCTGAGAAATGTGTGCATAAATATGTGTAACAGAGCCCGCATATTGCAGGGTTTACATTAAGTACTCACTATGTGGTAGGTGTGTCAGTACATTAATCAGCAAGAACTTATTAGATACCTACATTATTCAAATCTCAATTGTCAGAGCTATAAACAATAAAAGAAGTGGATGCAGAGCCCTGCTTCCTGGGACTTTACATGCACAATGGGTAGAGGAAAGGAATGGTGAGGAACACAGTACTGTGCCAGGCACTATGCTAGGCTCAAACAATGACTTCTGTCTAAACAACAAATTGATTGAGCCTTGTATTTAAATAGGTCACATGTCTTTCAGGCTGTTACTTCATTTCTGGGCTGTTTCTTTGAGTTGTGCTGGGGGGTGGGGTTATTTCCCAGGAGCTAATGAGAGGTCAGAGTTGATATCAGTGCTGAAGTTCAGCAGCACCATCTATAAATCTGGAGAAAAATCTAATCTTTCTGTATGTAAACACACTGAAATATTAAACCACAAACACATGAAGTTTGAGTCCAACATTTGGTGCTATTTTGAAATAAGAGACCATGCGTCAGCAACCAGGACAGGAGTCCGGCTGGCTCCTTCACTCAAGAAATACACACACACAAAATGCTTGGAGGATGAGAACAAGACCTAAAACCAAACAACCCAAATTCTCAAAGGTGTTTCTGTTCAATTTAATGACAGTTGTGAGTGTGATTTGCTTAAGTAATTTTCATCCTCGATTTTGAAATAGAAGTTTTCCCAATGATATTTAATCAACTGGCACATTAAAAAATTGTTTTCCTAAATTCAAAATTAATTTCTAAAAGCTATAAAGAACACTTACAAGCCCCTAATATGTATGTGAGTGTCTGTGGATGTTTCCCATTCTGTGTTGAGAGAGAAAAAGAGCCCCCCCCACCTCACAACACATTTAAGGAAAATTAATGGTTTTATTTTATCTCATAAGAAAATTCAAAATTTATGAATTTAGAACTTCCTATTCAAACTTTCACTATAGCCAGCAGTGGCCCCTATGTCTTCCAGATTTAACATTTATGGAAGATACTAAAATGCTTTCACATCTATGTGAAATGGGTAAAACAGACATCATTGTCTGAATTTTTCCAGCCAAGAAATGGAAGTTAGATGCTGAAGATCATATATCTAATAAATGTCTGAGTTGAGTCTAGTTGTTGGGTCAATGAATTTTAAGTCTTGCACTGTACACAGAAGAGAGGGGCAATGTAACCTGAGCCAACCTGTTGACATCTCACTGACTGTATGCATGTGTACATAACCCTAACTCCAGGAAGAAAAACTCCCCAGGGAAACCCCACCAAAGGGTGGGGACAAGGAACAAAGGAATAGAAAAGATTCTGTAAGTAGAACTCATGGACAACCTTGATTAATTGCCACCCACGCACCTAGGTGTTGCTGCTGTTTATTTAGAACTCTGCCAGCAATGAGGGTTCTGGATTCCTGAGGATTGCTCCAGGTTTAGGTTAAGCTAAAAGTCATTATCAGTTATGTTGGGCTCTTGGCCACCACCCAGCCATTCACTCTCACTGTCTTGAAGCCAGGCAGAGGGACACATGCACCCTACCATGGAGGCTGCCCCTGCGTGCACTCCTCCTCCACACAGGTGTTCTCTCAGGCCCTCTGTGCAACTCCCAGGCTTTCCCTGATGCTGGTTCTGCTCATAACTTCATTTTGCATTTTTCAAGGTTGAGGGTGACTCTATGTGACTTGTGTGGACAAAGCAGTGATGAAAAGGACAAGACAGACAAAATGAGAAAAGGGAGATGACTTAGAATTCACCTGGAAAGAATGGACTTTGATCTGCTGCTCATTTGATGTAGAGAAAACCTGCCCAGCCCTCAACAGGAAGCAGCTAGGAAAGACATAGAACTTTCTCTTACCAATCTCTCTATTGCTGTGATTTTCAATAAACTTTCTAGGTCATGGGAAGAATTGACTAAAGACCTGGAATATCTCCCCATGAGTATAAAGAGAGCCTGGTGTACATTCCTGGGCACCAGAAAAATTTGTTCTATGTCTACTTATTTGTCCCTTTGTTCCTGTGACCTTGGTTTGGTGACTATGAAATTCTTAATGTAGTAAATTGCTTGTCAAAAAGACATCCTTCATCCTTTCCCTTTTCTCTCACCTGAGAAAAATAGTTCAGTTGTCCCCCTTTTCTGTGGCTTTATATTCCATGGTTTCAGCTCCCCTCAGTTAACTATATTCTGCAAATACTAAATGAAAATTCTCAAGATAATTCATGTTTTAAATTGTGCACTGTTCTGATTAGTGTCATGAATCTCACATCATTCTACCCTTTCCTTCCCTAAACATATTTTATCCCTTTGCCCAGTGTATCCACTCTGTATATGCTACTCACTTGTCACTTACTAGCTATCTTGGTTATCAGATCAACTACTACGGTATCACTATGCTTATGTTCAAATAACCTTTATAATGGCTTAAAAGACCAACAGTTATTGATGCTGAAAGTTTGGATATTCCAAAAAGAATTTGTAAAAAGCTTCATTTGAGTGAATAAGTGAAAGTCCTTGATTCAATAGGAAAGAAAAAAATCACACTCTGAGGTTGCTCAGGTCTGTGACAAGAATGAGTCTCCTACCCATGAAACTTCAAGGAAAGAAAACTGTATTGTTATAATTTTTCTATTTTAATTATTGCTGATAATCTCATTTTATCATGGGTTTGTATATATAGGAAAAAACAGTGTAATATCTGCAGTTTCAGGCATCTACTGAGGTCTTGAACTGTATCCTCCACAGATAAGAGGGGATGACTGTAGTTGTGAGGGCCCAAGTCCTGCCTTTCTCACACACACAGTCAAGTACATTCTTGAGGTGTGGGATGCAGGGAAGAGAAATCCATGATTAGCATTCCTTTCACCCACCATTGAAATGATCACTCCCACTGGCCTGGCATTTCCTGCCTGGGCTTCTGCCTCAAGTCTTCACAATATTATTGAGTGGCTTTCTTCTTAAGGCTCTTCCTTTTAAAAAATTATTTTAAAGTATGGTAAAAAATACATAACATAAAATTTACTATCATAACCATTCTTAAGTGCACAGTTCAGTAGTGTTAAGCATGTTCGCATTGCTGTAGAATGGATCTATAGTCCCTCTTTTAAAACATGAGTGTCCCTAAGAGAGATGGCATATTCTTTCTTGGATTGAAAAGGGGGTGAGTTTTTTGAAGCCATAAGATGTGACCTCCCTTCAACAGGCTAGACAGAGCAGGACTACTTTCTTATGACTTTTGACACTTTCTTATGACAATGGGAACAGGGGAATGTTGGTGTAAAAAGGGCTTCAGGGAGGGAGGGAAGCAGAAAGGAGGATGAAGGAATCACAGCCCACCCTTGTGAGCTGCCGCCATCTTAGTGCCATACCATTTCAGCCCCTGCTCAATCGCATCAACCAAAGACAAGGGGGGAATTGTTCAAGGAAACATTTCTTTCCTTGATTATAGATGACTACTACTTAAAATACAAGGGTAAAATCCACCATGTAAAAAGTTTTATTAAGTAAAGATACACTGAAAGAAATTGTGATTTTTAAATCCTTAATTATTTTATTCTTAACCTAAATATTTTCTGGAACAAAGTACAACAAAAAACTCTTTGGTACTTCCTAGGAATATAATTCTTTAATTAAATTCATTGAAGTTATTAAACCATGGAAATAAAGAGTTAAGGATTGCATTAGTCAGCTTTCTGTTACTGTGACAAAATGCTCAAGTTCATCAACTTAAAAGAAGAAAAGATTAATTTGGCTCACAATTGGAAAGGTTACAGTCCATGGCTAGTTGGTGTATTGCTTTTTGTCCTATGATGAGGCAGTATATCATGGTGGGAGTGCATGATGGAGGAGGTCTGTTCACTTCTTGATAGACAGAAAGGAGAGAGAGACAGAGAAGTAAAAAAGAAAGAGAGAGAGGAAGAGCTGGGGTCCCAAAATCCCCTTCAAGGGCATGTCTGGAGATTTAACTTCTTCCCACTAGGCCCCACCTCATAAAGGTTCCACCACCTCCCTATAGTGCCAAGGGCTAGAGGATATTGGAGATGCAAACTATAGCAAGGTCTAAATACAGGTTTGTCTTTTGCCTACAAAAATAGTTTTCCCTAATATACTCTTGGTACTGTGTCTAGGAATTAATGAAATAACCCCAGAAGAATTTCTTGCTTTCTAAAAAAGTGTGGTAAGATACACATGTACACACACACACCCTAAAATTTAGCATCTTAACCATTTCTAAGTGTGGGGTTCATTGGCATCAGGCACATTCACATTGTTGTGCAGCCATCACCACTACCTCCAGAAATTTTTCATCTTCCCAAATTAAAACTCTGTGCCCATTAAACAATGACTCCCATTTCCCTACCCCTCCCTCTAGCCCTTGGAAACTACCACTCAACTTCCTATCTTTGTAAATGAGATGACTCCAGGAACCTCATACGTGGAATCATACAGTATGAGTCCTGTTTTGAATGGCTTATTTTACTTAGTCTAATATCTGCAATGTGCATTTGTATTGTGGCCTGACTCAGAATCTTTCCTTTTTAAGGCTGAATAATATTCTATTTGGTGTATACAGCACAGTTTGTTTACCATTTATCTGTAACCACCCCACTGCGTCCATATTTTGGCTGTTGTGAATAATGCTGCTATGCACATGGCTGAACATGTAGTTTCTTGATTTTCAAATTCTATTGCCATTGGACAGGTTATGAGCCATTCCTTTTCACAACTTTTTCAGTTGCTTCATCAGGGCCTTGGGAGTCATGGTTAGGTTTTGAGTCTGTTGTTCCCTCTTACTTTGACTTCCACCTTCATAGTAGGTAATCCTTAGAAAGCATGGTCTTGATTATTCCTTCCAACTTTTCAGAACTCAGGGTGGGATCTTTCTTATGACTTGCATCCTCTGATCCAGAACCTCTTGCAGGGCTTGAATCAAAAGTGGAACTCCTACTAAGGATCTAAATCTTGATTGAATCTGAGTTAAAGTCATGTGTTTAAAAAAAAAAACTGCAATCAGAAGTTGAACTTGAGCTAAGACTGTGACATTTTCTTGAGTTAGCAAGTCTGGATATGGGTCGGAAAGCCTAAATAATCAGAGGCCTGGGCAAACAAACATAGGAAGGAAGGCTTATGTTGAGAAGTTATCAAAAGCCTAGAAACATTTAAAATGCACAGGAACTTACAACCTACCAAAAAAAGACTAACAGGATATTTATGTGATTTTTTTAAAAAGGATATTTTGTTATTAAAAAAATCATAAAATACACATTGAAGTATAAATAAGCCATGATGATTTCTGTGTGGGTGCAATTTTCCCTTGTGGTAATCAAGAAAAGCTTTATTCACTCAACATTATCTGATAATAATAAAGTACTTAATTGTGGAGTCCTGGATAGAGTCTGGCTGGATTTTGATGTTAGTGTTTAAATCCCACTGTGCTACCTGGGTTGGCTACTTACCCTCCCCACAAGCATATCGTGAGACTTAGATAACACGTATATTAAATCATCTGTCCCATGTCAGACATTAAATGTCTGCTCATCTTCCTTCCCTTCCACACTCCTGACAGACTGATAGATTTCACAGGTCAGGCAATGGTGTTCTTAGAATAATCATACCTGTGACATCAGCTTTGTAAAAGTGTTACTTTATTGAAACCAAACCAGTTCAATTGCTAAGTAAGAAAAAAAAGTCTCTTCTCTCAATACTAAGATATGAATAATTCAAGAAGAAGAGATCTGGCCCAGAAAGAAGACAAGTTACCCTGGCTCAAGAACTTCTGAGTCCTTTTCTGATCTTTGCTTTGTGAACATGGTAAGACGCTGGAGCATCCAAGTCAACTGGATGTCAGATTGTTACTGTGTGGGAACACTTTGGCCTCAGCAGATGGCTTTGGTTTTGCATCAAAGGTCTCATGCTTATGGGCAAGTCAGCATGTTGAAGCCAAGTGTATCATGGAATGATTAGTTTTTTCCTTTGGTTCTTTGGCATTTGGTCTATTACCAAAAATGTACATCTGCAGGGCATTTTCTTTTCCCGGCTGCCCTGCAGTCAATAGTTACCGCTACAATCAGCACTTTGCTTTCTCCCCCTGTAGTTCTATGTATAGTGTGTACGTACAGTGAGGGAAATGATGTATGCTGTTTAGAAATACTTTGGCCAATTTGCTTCTCTTCCTTTCCTCATATAATTATCTGGAGACATGTTGTGTTTACCAGTGGTAAGCCACAGAGCATGTGCCTTACTTGAGGAAGAAGACTAGAGGGGAATGTGGAATGCAGTGGAGATTAGCACATCAAACTGGGGAACGGGAATCCTTACAGCTAAATCCCAAATTCATCTCTTGCTCTAAACCGCTTGCTAAACAACAAACAGCAATTCTGAGAACGTTGTCCTCTGAGCATTACTGCCCCCATTTGTACTATCATATGAATAATATCTAATATCATTTTAATGTAATGTGAATAAAATCTTATTGAATCATGTTAATTGCATATTACTGAGCAGCAGACACATCGAATGCTATGGATAGGCCAGGGGAAAGCTTCCTTTCTTCCCCTGAAATCCCCCTAGGATTCAGGGGAAGACAGATAAGAGAACTAATTTCAGGTGTGATAAGAATTCTAACAATACAAACTGCTGTGCAAGAACATAGCTAGAGCCTTAAAAGTTCACGGGATGTTTCAGTTGGCTGATCCCATACAGGATCACAAGAAAATGGAATCAGTCTGTCGAAATAGTTAGTGCTAATTGAGACAATTTATTTGAAAGCCCAGTGCTGCCTTGATTGGGAACTCCAGTTGACACACCTCCTGCAGTGGCACTTCTCCAGGCACCACCTGTGTGTGCCCACGTTGCAGTTCCCCTGACTGGTGGGAGCCACAGGTCCTCTGAGCAGGGCAGTCAGCTGCAAACAAAACCTTCTGGGCCCTTACCCAGGCTTCCTCTTTAGTAGGTGGGTTGATGGGCAAAGACGAGCTATCAGGTGCACCATTAGCATATTTTTTCAGAACAATTGTTTTTATCAGCTTGGCTTTCTTGTTTCAGAATGCAGTCCTTTGCAGGAAGTCACTGGTCTATTGACTTTGCAAGTAGGATAAACAAACTTCTTTTGACATACAGAAGGGCAGAAACTGTGATTTCCTTTCCCCCTCCAGAGAGGCAAGGCATTTGAAGTGCAGGAAGCCAAGGGCTGGGTTCCAGATAGATTCAGAGCAGAAGTCATAGTTAAATATCTGGCAGAAGTTCCTTGGATAGGCAAGAAACGAAAGGCTTTGGGTATCATCCAGGAGGGATCCAGTAAGGTAGGACAGTACCAAGAGAGGGACGGCCCACATCCCAAGAGACATTTGTTTTGCAAACCATAAAGTCCAAATGGGTCATTTCTGCTACAGGGTTGTATTCAGAGTCTCTCCAAATGAGTGTCAGTGAAGTTAAAAGACAAAGAAGTATCTTGGTAACTGTGTAACTGGTACCCTGAAAAGCAAGGCTTAGAAGTATAATCATAAAAATCGCTTTTAGGTTTGTTTTTCTACTATCCTATGCAATTTCCTCAATGAGGTTTAAAAGTCCCCTTGATGTGCTCCTGGAAAAAAGACATCAGGCCATCTCTGAGACTCTTTGTTCACTGTTTTGTAGAAGAAAATCCTACCAATACCTCCAGATACAAAAGCAAACTCAAAAGAAATCTTAATGCTCAATCCAGGTATTAAGCAGAACTCCAGGTTGATATTGCATATAATCTTTAATCATCTTGCTTTTGCCAACTTATGATCAATAATTCCAGGAAAATACTCAATAATTAGGATGTTTCTATGTGGTGGAAAAACTGATGCCATGTCAATAGAAAGCAAAGAGTGTGGTATTCCATATGTAGTCTAATGAAGACAAATCACGGTAGAGTTCATTTCTGCCTCCTTTAATAAGTATCCACCCAGCTTTTGTACTTGTGACTTAACCAGTGTCCAAGTTTCTCTCTTTAGTGGTACTGGATGTCCTGTGCTCTGAAGCCTTGTGCTCTGGAAAGAATGTGCTCCCAACCCTATCTGCAGGGGTGCTAAGGAATAAGGAGAATCATTGTTTCTACAAAAGGAAGGAGATGCTCTTAGCGTTGTGCCTCAGATGAAACTCAGGTCCCATTTTGCTGTATAATAATGAACCACTCCTCAGTATTTATTCTAAAAAAGTATTCATTGTACCATAGTGATACATGCATACCCATATTTATAGCAGCACAGTTCACAATAGCCACCATCAGTGTTTGATTGATACCAGCAATAAAGTATTGATATCAGCAATATCAACCTGGAGTTCTGCTAGGTGCCCACCATAGTGGATGAAGGGAGAAATAAAGTGTGGGATGCATAACTATGTAGTTTTATTCAACCATAAAGAAAAATGAAATTATGTCATTTGCTGTAAAATGTATGGAAATTGAGATTATTATGTCAAGTGAAATAATGTGTTCTCTCATATATGAAAGCTGGAGAGGAAACAGAAAAGGAAAGTGGGGGAGGGATCACATGAAAATCAAGGGAAGATAAGTAGAGGAAAGGGACCAAGGGGTGGGAAGAGGGGAAGAGAGGGAGAAATATTGAAGAATGATATTGGTCATTTATACTATTATATTGTGTGCGTGTACGAATATGCAACAACAAATGCCACCATTATGTGCAAGTATAATGCACCAACAAAATTTGAAAAAGAAAAGAAATAATGAATCTCCTGGTTTTTGAAAATGGTAAAATATTATTACTCCACAGAATTTGGGGAAATTTACGAGATTAATGAGGGAAAGCACCCTTCATTATTGCTAAAGTGCAATACACATGAATTCCTTCCCTATCTCTTCAAAGGAGCTTTCTGTGACTGAATTGAGAAGGAAAGAGGGAAAGTTTATTTATAAGCTCCTGTTGATGTGGCAGGCACTGGTTAGGATAAATCATGCTATCGACTCTCAAAATAAATTACTGAGTAAATTAATCAGGATTTTATGGATGCATCTGAAGCGTAATCACTGTTTCTGTGAGGACAGTGGCATGGGTTCTGAACAACTGCTTCTGCATGAAATCTGGACTAAAGACCAGCAACTGAAAAATAGAGAGCAAGAACTAGAAAGAGTTGTCATCATCAGGCACAGATGGAAAAGAATCTGTGGGTGATTCTAGGAAATTCTAACACATTTTGTTAGAGATGATCAATTTTGACTACTTTTTTTTTTGTTACCAAACTTCCCAAGCTTTTCTGTTCTAGGAAATACATGGCATTAATTAGAAAATCAATTGCACCACTCTAAGCTATCTGTCAGATCTCCAACAACAAATATCCAAAGAACATTTGAGAGGATGAATTTACTCAAAGCAGCCTAAAGTCATATGTGACACACTGCTTCCATGCTTAATCCAGGCTGGGAAATAGAAAGAAGGTGGCTTTCCCAGTTGGAAAGAGGTACCCATTGTTCTTCCTCCTGATGTGTCGCCAAGCACTGGCGGGTAGGCACACAGCACTCCCATAATAGAGACTCAGACAGCTGATCTCTGCCAATTGCATGGTGCATGGCCCCAGGGCCAGTTGTTACCAGGTAGAGTGGAATATCTTAGTTCATGCAGGAGGGGCATCCTTGCTGGAGAATACTTTTGTGGAAACAGGTGTCTGAAGATGAGACATGTCCTCTGTTTACTCATTGGTGCTATCCTGTGTGCTATGGGAATATTCCCTGCATTAGTCCTGAATATAGAAGACAAATGATTTAAGATGTAGGATTTGTTAAGTAAGGGGCTGATGATTACCTGGTGTCCATGGAACTTCTCTCCAACTGTCCTTGTTAATTACATCACCCTTTATTGAACATCAGATCTGTTCTCTTCAATAGTTTTCAGTGTCCCATGCAGACCCCGCACCCCATCTGAATCAGGAGCCCTGTTGTGTGTCTTTTCCCTCATCCAAACTCTTGCTAACTTTTACCTAGCTAACATTCTACATTTTCTCTTGTCCAACTGCAGATTCCTGTCAGAACCTCATAACCAATGGAATGTCAGCTCTTAACTGGAGTCAGATTTAAGGATTCAAAAATGAAGCCAATTTCTTTCACACACAGATTTCCATACTGATTCACCTGGAACTTATGTGACATCCTTCTGCTTGCATTGCAAACTTTTGTGGAACTGAAATTTTTTATGAATTTTTGATATCCCTTTTTTTGTAGCTAGAGTGGTTTTTTTGCAGGATTGAAGAAATGTTAAAGAGTCAAGGGAATCTAAGTTAGAATGTACAGCACTAATATATTCTGTTTATCAGGCTTTCCAATTGGTCAGTGGGAGACGAAATGTTTTCCTTTCAAAGATATTTGAAGAAAAAGAAGAAAGAAATTGAGATGGAGAAGGGGAACTTGGTTCCCAGTAACCTTTTATGAGCTCTGCATTTGGATTCAGTTGAAGTCATTTTAATCATTGGACTTTTTTTTTTCTCTGAGCTAATGATTTTCCAGATTTTGTCCCTCATTGTCAAAATACCCTAGTCCCCCAGATACAGGAATAATTGTATTCACCTTGCTTTTCTTTAGTTGTTGGAAACAAAGTTGTTACCCCATTAAATATGTATTTTTTGTCAAATAAAAAAAAAGATATTTAGCACCAAATCCTTAAGAGAGGTCAGGTGTCAAGGACATTTCAGAACAGGTTGTATCTTTGGAAGTTGCCAAGTCATTCAAATCTCTTGTCAGCATTTCCTTTTGTAAGAGTTTGTACTCAACTTGTTCAGTCACACTCTTAACCAGCTGGCTAAAATCTTGATAAGGTCATTATGACCAATTTTCGTTTCTGCCTTCTATGGCCAACCACGTTCGCACAATCACAAACATCCCTCCAGGAAACTGGCCACAGGTCATTTATTGATTATACTAATGCTTTCAAACAGAGAAGTCTTAGCCTTCTTCCAGGTTCTTTGGTTTTGTCTCCACACTCTCTAATCTCCATGGGTCGGGAATAAGACCAAAGACAGCAGCAGTGTGCCCTCCCTCTGCCAACAGCCCTTCGTGGCTTCCTTCCTAAGCCAAGCTCACGCTAAGCCATGACCATGGCCTCTGCTGCTGCTCTCTGATCAGCAACTTTGAGGAAGGGCAGATGCTTTTGCATTTCTCCACTGCTTGCTGTCATGCACCAAAATAGTAGCTCCCCCTTCTCCCTCATTCACACACACACACACACACACACACACACACACACCCTTTTCTCTTTGCTTGCTTGACTTGCACAAAAGAAAGAAAACATGCTCACATCCTGGACTTCTTCCAGTTTTCTAAAATAATTAAACTTCCCTCACTTTCAAAGAGACTAGTTCTCCAAGACTTCTAAGCTCAGATGTCCAACTCCAAGGGGCTGCTTAAGCTTTTCTTGACCTTCCCTCGAGATCGACTGATGGCACAACAGGTGACCTCATGAGCTGAGGGATAACTGTTTTGTTCTCTGCTTCCTGTTGTCTTGGCTGCTGGGGCCAATGGGGACTGGAAGTCATGGTGGGGGAGAGGTTGCTACTGAGGACAGAAGTGAGCTCATGTTCACTGACACCTCCAGAAGAAAAGGCTCAGAGCATTTTCATGTCCAGTTTCTTTGCTGTGTTCTGCCAAAGGCATTTTGAAATCTTGTGGAAAACGTTAGCTTCCTGCTTCAGCATCCTCTTCCCCAGGATTCTCATCAAGAAGTCTCAAGCCTGCTTATGAGTATTTCTGAGTAGCAAATACCATTATGTCTGTTGTAGAGTTTTTTCCTACACAGAAGTGGTGATTTGGAAAACAGCGTGCTACATCTGAAAAGAGAAAGGTCTTTGTCTCGCTCACCTGGGTCAGTCTAGCAAGTCTAGCCTTTAGTTGCAGTATGACTTTGGGTATGAAACTGGACTTTCTGAATCTCAACTTCTTCACCATGGATACCAATGGATACCAATTTTCATCTTACAGGAATATTTTTTCACTTAAAAATAATTCATGTAAAATTCCATGTACTGCACTTACCACAAAATAAGGTATTGATATATCATCAGTGTTATTGCTAAAAGCATGTGCTATGGTTTGGACATGGCTTGAGTGTGTCCCCCAAGCATTCATGTGTTAGAGGTTTGGTCCTCAGTGTGGTGGTGGGACCTTAAAGAAGAGGGGTCTTGAGGGTGATGAATAGGACATCAGAAGAGATTAAATAGTTCTCATGGGACCCCAGTTAGTTCCCACAATACTGCATAGTTATAAAAAACCAGCCTTACCCTTCATTGAGCTCTGGCTTCCCATCTCCCCATGTGTTCTTTCCTTTTCATATGGCTTCCCATCATGAACCCATTAGCCATTGGGCCTTCACCACAGGTGAAATTGATAGTGCTGCCCAACTTCAAACTTTCAGCCTCCCAAACTGTGAGTTAATAAAGTATCCATCCTTGTGTATTTTTGTTATAGCAATGAAAAATGGACTTATATAGTATGTTTGTTATGCTAATGGACTTATATAGTATGTTTGTTAGAAACTTTTCATGATCTAGATTCTAACAGGAACTTAGGATAGCTGAAGAATACCAGACAAGGATTAATCTATTTTTTCTGAACACTCAAAATAACTTGGAAAATATATTCTTATTATTAAATTGTTATTAAAGTTGAGAGACTGTGAAAAAAAATGAATGTTGTTTGGAAGTACCACATATTTTCTTGGGTACCTAATATGATGATTATATTAAAACCTTTTAGGCTTTAGAGTTATGGTATAAGGTACCATTAAATTCACTAAGAAAAGAAAAAATATGGAAAATTTGAATAAAATTCCAAAATCACGAACCCCAAATACTCGGTACGATAGCTTTGAAATATAAGTTTTACCTTTGTTCTTGTTCTGCAAGGATACATGCAATTTCATTTGAAAAATCCAGGCATATATTTTTATTGAGCACCTACTAGCTCAGTCCTAGGTTATAGGGACTCAGCAGTGCATGCTAATAGTGCTTATATTCTTGTAAGGAATCAACTAATTAGTTTCAGTGATTTCAAATAAATACCAATTCATGAACCCAGTTTCCAGAAATTTTGATTTAAAAAAATATTTATTTTTGTAGTGCTGGAAATTGAATTTGGGAATTAAATCAATGGCAGGCATTGATTTGATATTAATTCAGTGGTTGTAAGTTGGGGCTGAAATGTGTTTTAAAGTTGCCCATGTGAATGTAACCTGAAGCCAAGACTGAATGGAAATCACTAATCTTCAGAACATCTTGCAGGTCAGTTAAGGACACTGAATTCTATCCTTGTGAGATAGTTAAGAAGTGGGAGGGTCCTAATAGAGGAATATCATGATCTATCAACATTCTGACTGATGCATACTGGCTAGAATAAAAGCTGGGGAAAGAACATAAGGACAGCAGTAGAAGAGAGACTAGTTAAGTGACATGGACACCTTAAAGAAAACTATAACAGTCATGGAAAATGATTAGATGTTAGATTAGAAATTCAGTAGACCAAGAATGTACTGAAAATTTTGAAAAGGGAAAAAATCAGGGTGGAAGAAAGTAGTCAAGGAAGGATTTCTGGAAGAGATGGGTCTTTGAACTGAAGTTTGAGGAATGAGTGGCATTTCTCTAGTCCATAGACAAGGATTCCCTAATCTCCACATGGCACATTTTTGCAAGAGCAATAGCAAGAACAATCATTGTCATGGGAACCTGACCTGATTTATTTCAAGCCCTGATAGAGAACTGGTCCAGTGAGTCTTGGGCAATAGTGAGAAATAAAAGAGTGAGCACAGATAGGGGCCAAATTATGGAGGGGCTTAGAGACGACGGCTGAGAAGAAAAACATGATGAAATGGTTCCTGAGCTCTTGGCTATGAAGGTGGATACTGGGAGGGGAAGACAGAGAGGGATCCAGGAAGGATACTGTGGAAGTTGTCTCAGTGGAAGTGATTAAAACCTAGACATGCAAGCTAGCCATGCACATGGAGAGGAAGGAACAACTCTGCAGGACATTTTACAGAAAAACACAAAAACACCATAACCAAATGAAAGGGAAAAATAGAGAAAAGAAAACAAACAATCTCCAAGACATCTCCAAGTTTGGACCTCCATGAAGATTGAAAGGAGGTGAGGATACTTTGGTCATCTGAGTTTTCATAAATTTTTTACTCTGTGAGTTTTTATGGGCTCAAATCAACTGTAGTCACATGCTGTATGATATTTTAGCTAATGACAGTTGGCATATATGATTGTGGCTATACCAGATAGCCTAGGGGTGTCAGAGGCTTATGATCCAGGTTTGTGCACTCTGTGATGTTCACACAATAATAAAGTCACCTAACAATGCATTTCTCAGAGAGTAGCTCATCATAAAGCAACACATGACTATATAATAACTTGACTTCCATTGGCTTTGCTCCCACTTAATAATAGTTGCCTGTGAGTATCTCCTGAAAATACCCTGTTAATCTGGCAGGTCCAGAGGTTTCTCTTGTGGGTAGTTAGACAGAGCCCTCCAATGCTCTTTTTTATCAAGGTCTGTGTTAGTCCACTATAGCTGCCATAAGAAGATACTGCAGATGGGGTGGTTTAAATAGCACTCACTTCCTCAAGAAGTTCAAGATCAAGATGTGAGTAGAGTTGGTTTCTTCTGAGACCTCTCTTCTTGACCTGCAAATGGTGGTCTTCTCCTTGTTTCCTCACACAGTCACCTCTAGATCTTTGTTTTGCCTGCATTCTAATCTTTTCTTATAAGGACATATTAGTTTAGAGCGCACCTACATGAATTAATTTCACTTTAATTATCTCTTAAAGACCCTCCAAATATAGCCATACTCTGAGGTGCTGAGGATTAGGACTTCAACATATGAATTTTGAGGGGACATAATTCTGCCAATAACAAGGTCTCTGCAAGAAGAGCTCTTGAGTGACACCTTATCAAGGTCCTCCACCCTCAGATATGACATTGACACATGAGCTATCCGTGTTTTTTCCCAGTGTTCATGCAGTTGCCAGCCCTCAATATGCAGAAGCACCCTGTATTCTCCCTGATCTTTGCCAGAAACACCTTGAGCTCCACACTCACACTTGGCCACTGAGCTCTGCATCCCAACATCTCTTTACAAAGATAGTGTCTTCGTCTTTAGTCTCTAAACCCTCTTTCCCCAAGACTCAGTAATGAGTCCCCAAGGTTTGGCCATTAATAAACTTAGGTGACCTGCTCAATTGCAGAACCACTTTTCCCCTCGCAAGTGGGAGGCTTGGGTCACCAGAATACAACTAAAATGACCAGCTTGTCTCCCTTGAAGATAAATTCATTCCCATAAGGTCCCACGGTCTCACTTGAAATGATTCACTTCTTCTGATTCACTTGAAATGCCCAGATGGATGTGAATCCCCAACAATGGTTTGTGCTTAAGCTCAGGCCACAATTCATGCTTCAGCACATGAAATGTGTCTTTTCATAAATTATTAGATTGAGAGACTTTTAAAGTATATGAAAGCCATCACGTGATATCGTTCTCGGCTTTTCTTCTGTGAAAACTGTTATTTGTGCTTTATAACATTTTGTCATAAACCAAGATGGAATTTCATGGAAATTTTACAAGAAGCAGGAAGTAAAGAAAGTGAGCAACAAGAGAGTGTTTAATCTGTGAGGGTTGTAACAGTGTTCATTTCATTCACCCATGGGTAATGAAGGGCTTATCCACTGACTGATGCCTAGTAAAAATTCAGAAATTGTTTGTGAATTGTTGAAATGCATCTATGGCTATTTTCAATATGTACCTGTAAAAGATAGAAACTCAATAATTAATTACAATTTGTAGCTTAAATCAGATGTTCTAGGTACATTTTTATGCCAGGACACAGGAGGTATTATCCCTCTACTTGGAACCTAATTTAAGCCTCTGTCTGAAAACTCTCATAGACACAGCCAGAGCCATGGGCATAGCTATAGGCATAGACAGCCAAACCATAACCATAGCCATAAACCTGGACATAGCCAGAGACAGAGACATGGGCACAGACACTGATAAGGCCAAGCCATAGCCATAACCATAGGTATTCCAGAGCCATGGACATAGCCACAGACATAGGTATAACCACAGCCATAGCCACTGTTATGGTTTGGATGTGAAATGTCCTCCAAAAGCTCATGTGTGAGATAATGCAAGAAGGTTTAGAGGAGAAATTATTGGGTTATGAAAGCCTTAACCCAATCAGTGAATTAATCCTCTGATGGAATTAACTGAGCGGTGACTGAAGGCAGATAGAGTGTGGATGGAGGAGGTAGGTTTTGAGGGCATAGTTTGGAGTATTTATTTTGTATCTGAGAAATGGAGTCTCTTTCTCTGCTTACTGATCATCATGTGATTTGCTTCTCTACCATACTCTTTAGCCAAAATGTTCTGCCACACCTCAAGCCCTGAGGAATGGGACCTGTCTATGAACTAAGACCTTTGAAACCGTGAGCCCCCAAATAAACTATTACTCTTGAAGAGTTATTCTGGTCAGATCCTTTAGTCACAACAGTAAAAAAGCTGACTAAAACAGCTACAGACAAAGCCATAGCCATATCCACAGACATACCCATAGACATAGCCTCAAACATACCCATATATGTGCCATACTCACAGCCATAGACATAGACATAGGCACAGACATAGCCATAAACATGGCTGTAGCCACAGATAGAATCGTAGACATATAGCAGCCATAGCTATAGTGTTAGACATAGACAGACACAGGCATAGTCATAGTCATTACCATAGACATACCAAAGCCATAGATACGGCCACATCCATAGACATAGCCACAGACATAGCCATAGGCATACCATAGCCATAGTCATAGACATAACCAAGCTATAGACACATAGATACTAGACATATCCATAATTATTGCCATAACCACAGACATCTATATACCTATACACTCATAGATATGCATATACTCTTCTGTCTTCCATGAATCTTGATCAAGCAAAAAACATGTGGCAATAGAACATTCTATACTCTCAGGGCATTTTTGTCATATTGTAGCATCTCCCTAACACTATCACACATTGTGTGTGTACCATTACATCATAGTGTCCTGGCTGCTGGCTGAGAAGTGGTAGCTATTCTCTTCTGCACACACATGGTCCAGTACAAATTATCCTGGGTTCTGATACTGGTGCCTCTTCATTGGTTCATGTTGGGAAATGAATTAAAGCACTTACAGAATCATGCTGAAGAAGGACTCAGTCATTATGCATGTAAAGCATATTGGACTGGATTTCAGAATATTTTCTCTTTGATGCTTTGCTATCATATCTAAATGTAATTCATTGATGTATATATCTATCCCTTTGCAGTTATCTCATATCTTATCCAACTTTGTTAGGCTCTCCAAATTGGACAGTCTTGGTCTATGACCTAGAATGTACAGCCTTTTGAAATTCATAACTGCCTTGAGCATTCTAGTTTTTAAAGGAGTTCTTCATGATGACTGAGTTGATAGACTAATAAGATGGGAAATTCTCCAACCTTACATGAGCTCTTATGATACATTTCCTTAGTAGTTTATGCTTCTGTCACCAATTTAAATAATTAGTCACAATCACTTATTGTATATGATACTGAAAGAGCCCCCCCACACACACACATACATTCTTCCCTTTCCACCCAGGAATCAGTTTCAATTGTAGCAAATCATTTTTCTGTCCGTGGTAACTGTTCATGCAGATGAATTTGATGGCTGACTTCATAGCAGCAACCAGAAAAGAAAAAATGCCTCTGATTACAGTGAGACAATTGAGAAAGCCCACAATCATGAGAGGTATGATTCTTAAATTCTCCACTTTGGTCTGAATATTCCCCTTCACCCGTGTTCAGGAGCCTGGGATGTTTTGTGAGGGAGTGATGAACACAAGGGTAATACTTCCCAGAAGCAGTAACAGCAACAAAACTCTTCTCAGAAGCCACATCAAAGAGTGTGAGTCTTATTCTTCTGACTTGACTCATTCCAGGAATAAATGCCTATGTAAGGGATTCTCAACCTGGGATTCTTTGACAGTTTGAGTCAAACAATTCTCTGTTGTGGGAACCTGTCCTGTGCATTGTGGGATATTTAGCAAGATCTCTGGTCTACATGTATTAGAAGCTGGTAATACCCTGTCCCCCACTGTGACAACTAAAGGTGTCTCTAGATATCTCCAAATGTTAGCCATAACCCACCTCCCAGCCCCAATTGACAACCATTGGCTTACAAGATAGGAAAAATAATAGAGAATAGATATGGGCAGAGAATTTAAATTATTCTCTTCCATCTCACCACTGTAAGGACGTCTGACAGTAGAGGTAAGAAAATACAATGGAAGTTTATCTTAATAGGAGTGAATTTTATTGGCTTTTGACAGCTCTCTTTCCCCTATTCTTTCCTCCTCCCTACTATGCACATTCTTTTCTCTTTCACTGAACCTGTTCCAATAGCTGTGCAAGTCCTCCAGATCAAATTTATTTGCTTTTGACAATCACCCCTTTGATTCCTCTCAGAGGGGGAGGGTGGGCTGTCCTGTCCTGTCGTGAAAGGCTCCTTTCGGTACTCTGTGATCTCTCTAGGTGTATGGATTGCAAAACTCAGGTATAGACAGGGAGCTTAGACAATAGGCAGACTCATTAGTAAGTCCTTTGAAGTGAGCAAACAAGGCAATAGCAACCGCCTCTTCTTTTCCTTTCTCCTTCCCTCTTTCTTCCCCTCCTTAATTCCCGATGATGATGCTGGGAACTGTAAAGCAAAGCATGTGATTAAGAAAGAAATGAGTCTTTAGAGGGGACATGAAGAAGGCTGCCTACCAGGGGAACATGACATGTTCATCACTTCAGGGATTTCCCATTTCCTGTCATGGTTCTAGGAAAAGAACAATCTGAAAAAGTATATGTTGATAGAGAGTAAATGCAAAGAGGCTGCTCTTCGAGCTTGCCTTATTCAACATGGGAAGAGAGATGGTTACTCGAAAAGAAGTAAGACTAGTATGAGCACAAATGAACCTCAGGAATTCTATTATCAAGAGAAGATCAGTGAAGAGCAGTGTATTTGTGAAATAGCACCATGACAGCTTTGAAGTCAAAAGTCATGTAGGAGGATATCCTAGGATTTTAAGATGCAAATCATAACATCTAGGCAGATCCCTCATCATGAAGCTCTTCAGGAGGCCACATCAGAAGTATCTTTAAATCTCTATGCCCTATGCTGTACATAGAGGGATTTTTTGTTAGGAAGAAATAAGGCCCTTCACTAACACTATTTGGAGTGTCCATGACACACCCCAGAGGGCAGGCTGGCATCATCTGATGGACTACATGGCTCAGGTGTCTTCCTCTAGTGCCTGGGAGGTAGTGAACGCTGCTGCTCACTCATAACTGCCTTGAGCATTCTAGTTTGAGCCCAACTGTAGGCTTATTAATATTGTGTGATGCACGCCTACACAGGTTAAACACATGTGTCAGGGCATTCACAGTCCTCCTGAAGCAGCCAGCGTCCCCACCTTAGTACTGCATGCCCTTTAGAGGATGTACCTAGCCTCTGCAAGTCCCATAAAATCACCATCCTTTAAATGATATGGCCTCTCATTTTATGAGCAAATTTGAAGTTATTTGCCAGTTATCCAGTTATTCCTTCTTTAAAATGTATTTTTTAAAAATTATTTTTAGTTTTAGATGGACCCAATACCTTTATTTTTATGTGGTACTCAGTGCCAGTGCCTCACACATGTGAGACGAGCACTCTACCACTGAGCCACAACCCCAGCCCAAAATGTATTACTTTTATTACAAAGGATTTGAGATTTACTGCTGATAAATTTTTGAAAACATACAGAAACAAAAGAAAGCAAATAAGCTGAAGATTGAGTCCCACATTGGTGTATAAAGAAAGACAGCTTTTACTAACATTGGTTCCTTACTGACCAGGTTTTTTTTTTTTTTTAAGATTGTACATTTTTTAAGGAAAAGTTATTTACTGCTTTTCATTAACAATTTCCCCCAAATGATTATACTTTTTGAAGGGTGTTGCTCATGGAATATCAGTGTGGTCTTAGGACAATTGTGCTAAAATTTCAATGCATCTTGTACTCACCTAGGGAGTTCTGAAAAATACCAGTGCCTGATTTCTGATCTCTGGGATCCTTTATTTCCCATTGGTCTTGGATGTAGCCAGGAAACTGGATATTTGAAAGTTCTTCATTTTGGAAACCCGCTCCTGGGCCTTCTTGCTAATAACCTTTAACCAGTAAGTGCTGGCCTTTCCAGAGCAGCCTCAGCCTTACTATATATGAATAACTGGCCAGAATACAGTCTTTTATTAAGTTCTGTTTTTACTCCCTAGAAACCTACTTTCACCTAATTGGTCTCTCTGTGCACCACTCTCAGGCCCCATCATGTAAAGAATGACTCATAATAAGGAACCCTTGGTGACTTGATTACTTTCTGCAATATATATATATAAGCTCAAGGTGGAGATAAGAATTTAAAACATTGTAATGTTGGCTGCCACTGTCCATTCCTATAGTTCCCAAAGACAGGTAAAATGCATAGAAACCAGCGAGAAGGATTTGACTTCTAAATCACCATTTCCAGCGATTAGACACTTGAGAGCCATAGAATGGAATCTCTGTAGATTTTGCAAGCTGCCTAATCTTCCTGAAATGAATACAAAGAGACTCATATTGCTTCTTGAATTATTCAAAATGCTGGGTTTACATTGATTGCATTTGTAATCACAAAATTCCAACCCTGATAGCAAGAGTATTAAAAATCTTTTGCCAGTTTGTGTGTGTGTGCATGTGTACGTGAGTACACATGTGCTTTAAATAAGATGGAGATTTCTTTAGTGCCTATCCTTACCTTTTCTGTTCGTCTGAGACATGTACATGCCTTCAAGGAGCCCATTCACTATTACTTTGGGATGTATGTAGCTTAAAAGTATGCTTTGAAATCTTTTCATATCCTTTCATGTGTCCTACAAGTCCTTTATATGAAGGTCTGAATGACATAATTAAAATGGGTTTGGGAAGAAGAGTCCTACTTTTCTACCAATTTGCATTGGGTTTCCCTCCAGCTCTTATATTGTGGGATTCTAAATCCAAGGAAGAAGACACTGCAGGGTAAGATCCCTGGCATGCTAAGCCTAATGGTGGATTCACTCCATGGTGCTAGGTTGGCAGAGAGTATAAGTAGTCTCATACAAAGTCTCTTGGTTTAAATAACATAATATTGAAGCATTTACCAGCATGAGCCTGTTGACTGGGAGACATGAAGATGAAGCTAAAGCCTTTGAATCCTTGTGCACTTCTGCTGGGAATGTAAAATGGTGTAGCCACTGTGGAAAACAATATGGTGGTTCCTCAAGATATTAAACATGGAATTACCATGTGATTCAGCAATTCCACTTCTGGTTATATGCCCCAAAGAATGGAAAACAAAGTCTTCCATTGGTATTTGTACATCCATGTTCATAGCAGCATTATTCACAAAAGCCAAAAGGTAGAAACAACTCAGTGTCCATGAATCAATGATAAATGAATAAGAAAAACATGGTGCATCTATACAATGAAATATTTAACCTTTGAGGAGGAATACTCAACACATTGTACAGCATGGATGAACCTTAAAATATTATGATAAGTGAAGTCAGTCAATCATAAGAGGACAAATATAAAATTCCACTTATATGAGGTACCTCTAATTCACATAAAGTACAGTGGTGGTTCTCAGGGGCAGTGGGTGGAGGGAGTTAGTGTTTAATGGGTACAAAGTTTCCATTCAGGAAGATGGAAAAGTTCTGGAGATGGTGGTGACAGCTGCACAACAACGCAAATGTACTTACTGCCATTGAACTGTGTGCTTAAAATGGCTTAAGTGGTACATTTATATTCTGTGTATTTAACCATAACTTAAAAAAAAAAAAACTAAAAACACCTTTCTTAGTGGATCCTACACAGGAAACATCATAAAATTTCTTTAATACCTTGGAGAACCACTTTTGTATAATGTATATTAGTTGTGAAAGGAGTTCAGGGAGGGACTGTCAGACTATGTGGAGGACATGCTACTAAAGGAGGAGAAAGCAGTGAATCAAGTCTCAAAGAGGAAGGGATTTCAGAGCAGGGGGGAAATCTGGGACTCAATCAAAACAGCAAAAATTTGATTTTCTTCATGATGCCTTGGGGAACAAGTGTTAGAAACAATAGTTTCTCTCTTTTTGATATTTCCATTTTATTATTCATTGGAAACACATTCCTTTTTTTATTTTCTTCTTCTCAGAGAACACAGACTCATAAAGGGCTGATGACCAAAAGGTTCCTTGTGGTTCCAGAAAGGCAGGTGAATAGTGGAAAAGGTCATTGGAGTATGACAGGAACCACAGTGATTGAAGTCATTTACTTTCTATTTTGAAATAATTTTAAACTTACAGAAAAGTTATAAGAATTGTACAAAGAACTCTAATAGTTGTTTTATCACACTTGCTTTTATACTTTTCTCTTTTTATCTCTCTCTCTAATAGACACACACACACACACACACACACACACACACACCATATACACACACCATGGTATACATAGGGAATTGATTTGATTCCAGGACACTGAAGGATACTAAGATTCAAGGATGTTTAAGCCCTTTATATAAAATGGTGTAGTACTGGCATAGAACCTATGCATATCCTCCTGTATACCTGAAATTTTATATAATACCTAATACAATGTAAATGCTATGTAAATAGTTATTATGCTGTATTATTTAGAGAATAGTGACAAGAAAAATAGTCTGTACATGTTCAGTACAAATAAAGGTTTTTTTTTTCCAAATATTTTTTGCAAGTGTGTTTGATCTGTGTTTATTCATTGGGTGAATATGTACATATCTACACACATGTGTGCGTGTACACACACACACACACACACACACACACACTCTGTTATAATTTAGATCTGGAAAATCCCCACAAAAGTTTATGTTAGATAATGCAGCAATGTTCAGAGATAAAAAGACTGGATTATAAGAGCTTTGACCTCAACAGTGGATTAATCCATTTGTTGCATTAATAATTTGAATGAACTTGCTTACAGTGGGGCATGGTGAGAGAAAGTAGGTCACTAGGGCCATGGCCTGTGGACTGAATCTGTCCCTGTCTCTTCCTCTGTCTCTCTGCTTCCCAGCTGCCACAAGCATCTTTTCTCTTCCACCCTTCCACCGTGATGTTCTGCCTCACCGTAGGCTCGGTAAAATGAAACCAGCTGACTACAGACTGAGACCTTCAAAACTGTGAGCCAAAATAAACTTTGCATCTTCTTAGTTGTTCTTGTCGGATATTTTGGTCACAGTAGTGAAAAGCTGACTAACACATACACATATATGTACATACATAAACTTGTGTATGTATTGCTCCAAACATGCACATCCTGAAGTCTAAGAAAACTTTTCTAGCTGGGTGTGGGGGTGCATGTCTGTAATCCCAGTAGCTTGGGAGGTTGAGGCAGGAGGATCATGAGTTCAAAGCCAGCCTCGGCAACAGTGGGGTGCCGAGCAACTCAGTGAGACCCTGTCTCTAAATAAAATACAAAAAAGGGCTGGGTATGTGGTTAGTGGTTGAGTGCCCCTGAGTTCAATCCCTGGTACCCCCACCCCCCAAAATAAAAGACTTTCCTGTGACCACAGTACATCTGTGTTAGTCAGCATTCCATCACTATAACAAATATCTGAGATAAATCAAATTAATTAAAGAGAAAATTTCATTTGGACTCACAGTTTTGGAGGTTTTAGACCATAATCAATTGGTCCCATTGTATTGGGGTTCCTGGGGAGGCAGTTCATCATGGCAGAAGCATGTGGTAGAACAAAGCTGCTCACCTCATGGTCAGAAAGCAAAAAGGAGGAAGAAGTAGGGGCTAGGATCCCAATATTCCATTCTAGGGTATGTCCTCAGTGACCCAAAGACCTCACACTAGGCCCCACCTCTTATAGGTTCCACCACCTCCCAAGAGCACCACATTAGAAACTAAGAATTTAATCCATGAGCCATTGGGGAACACATCCAAACCATAAAAACCATTCAAATCAAGAAGTTAACATTAACAACACTGTGAAGATACATAACGCTACCAAACAACACCAAAAGTGATAAGTTTTGTTAGTCATTTTAACTACAATAAAAAATAAACTAAAAGGAAAAAATTATTCTCTAATCTATTAACTCCATTTGAATCCCAAGAATTGTTGCAATATTATCTTTACAGAAATAACATATACATATCCAAATACATATGCAAAATATAAACCACACAAAATAACACACACACACACACACACACACACACATCTAGGACATGATTGAGAACCAGGCATTGCACTTGGTTGCCGTGTCTCTACTCTCTTCACTTGCAGAGAAGGGACTCTATCTTCCATGACCTCAACATATTTTAAGAAAACAGCATATAAAGTATACTACAGTTTGGGTTTTTCTGACACTTTATCATGATTAGATTGCAATTATACATTTTAAGCAGGAATCCCACAGAAACAATATGGCCCAGTGGCCCACCTTTGAAGATATATGACATTGCTGCATCTTATCACTGCTGACATTACTGCCATCACAGTTTTGAGGAAGTGTTCCAGTTTTCTCCACTATAAAGCTCTTATTGGCTCTTGTAACTTACGGGTTATGGTACAATACTTTGAGAATAGACAAATACTCTCAAACTTTCACCCACCAGTTATAGCACTTGATGATTCTTTCCTGAGTAGGAAATCATTTTGGTTGCCAAGAGGACATTTCACATTTCCTTCTACATTTAACTACTGGCATTCTACTATGCAGAACTTTCATATTTCCTTCTATGTATTTATTCATTTATTTATTTGTATCACAGTGCTCATGTATTATTATTTTAGTCAGTGGGTTAATCTGTTATTGTCACTTATTTTGATGATCAAATTATCCAAGATTTGGCCAATAGAGCCTTTCTGTCTGGCTCCTATTTCATTTCTACATGTCCCCATCATTCTGGGAGATGCCTTACTTTCTGGTAGATGTTCCTGAATCACTTTGGACTTTTCCTGCTGTAGTCTGGAACCAGCCATCTCTCCAAGGCCATGTAAGCATCTTTGGGGAAATTTGCCATTGTGTGAACACCACAGAGTGTGCTTAGACAAATCTGTATGAGGTAGCCTTCTACACACCTAGGCTATGTAGTATACGGCCTATTGCTCCTATTGACTTGTATAGAATGTGACTGGACAGAATACTGTAGGTGACTATAACACATGGTAAGTTTCTGTGCATCTAAACATTGAGAAGGTACAATAAAAACACTAAATGATAGGGATTTTCAGCTTCATTATAATCTCATGAACCATGATGGTCTCCGCAGTCATCATTCACCAGAACATCATATGTGGCTATCTTCTTTGATGGTGAAAACTTCACTTCCATTATCCTCAGTATCTCATTTATTTTCTCAGCCCCCTGCAGGTAACCAGTCTGCGCACTGGTTACCTACTCGGCTCTCCCCATTTGGTCCCCTCCTTCACATCCTCATGCTGTACTTAGTAGGTCTCCCCTAGAGTTTTCTAAATGGCCTGAACCCCACCTGACTGGCTGCCTCTGGAGCTGCCTCCTTGACCTCTTCCAATACATATTTTTAAAAGAAAATATGGAAGCCAAGGGAAAAGTAGAAATTTTAATTTTAACACTATGATTATGCTGCCAAAATATATTTTTCTCTCTAGTGTATGGTTATCAAAAGTATATAGAGAAAAATTTATGTCCAAATCTAGAGGGTAAGAGATTTAGGGTGGGAAAGTTATGGGGATTTGAAAGTATTCTTGAGGGGATTATCTATAATCTATAAGCCACCTTCCCACCTCCAACTGAGAATCACTTCTCTAGATAAAATTACTGCTTCTTGAAAATTTCTCATCTACCACTGAAACTAAATAAATAGAATTTATGTTTTTTGAATTTTGTGAAAATGACTATAAAATTGGTCATAGATTTAATGTTAGCTATTTTTGTAACAATCCACTCTACCATAAATATATGCACAGTATTAGACAGAAAAGATGAGGCTATGCTGCAAGAAACAAACAAAACCCACGAATCTTAACATAATGATCCTTCATGCCTTTTAAATATCAAAGTTGAATGTGGTTTGGGTAGTCACCTTTCTTATGGCTCCAATAACTCACATATGGCCTCCAATATCAAGAGAAGAGAAAAATGAAGGAGACAAGTAAGCCTTCAACTGCTTCAACCTGAAAGTGACACATCATGCTTTTGTTCTTATTTCACACTTCTGGAACACACTACAAAGACATGGAGAGAAGCACATGGATATTTAGTGGTCTAAATAAAGTGGATTTAGTGGATATTTAGTGGTCTAAATAAGCACATACCTATTTAATGGTCTCTTCAGACTGTATTACTCCCTAATTACAAATATGTTAAAATGAGGGGCATTGGAGTTGAGAAAATATGTTTTAGTAATAACTAAGCTCACAGAGACATTGTCAACATTCATGTTGATTAGAAAGTTAGTAGAATTCTGTTGTATTTTTAAATTTTAGAACCTTTTAAAAAATTTCACACACATTTTACATTGCTTTATTTTCTTCCACCCACCTCTGGTGCTCAGTTGATAAACTCATGTTCAGCACATCCATTTAATTGGACTTTTTCTCAAAGATCTAGTATGTTCTTGGTGAGTTATGCCTAGTGATATCTCTGCCGTCTCACAAGGAAGTTTTCCTCCTTACAGACATTCAGAACCATGCAAGGACAGTTTCTCTGCATTTTCCATCCAGCCTTCTGGATCATAATGACTCCCTTTCAATGAGTTCACCTTTTAAAGTAGATATAGAATGGAATTTTACTGGAGTTAGTAAGCAAATAGAAGATTCAGTGAGAAATTGTCATGAGGTGGCTCCCACAGAAAATGAGTCAATCAAGCCCAAATGCATTTTCCAATAAGAAGCATTCTGGGTTACAAAGTGCTTCCCTTGTGGTATGTGACCTCTTTATGCCCCATTCTCTAAAGGCCTGAGTCACCACCTGGGCAGAGAACTCCCTGTAGACACAGAGAACAGATAACACACTTTTATAAGTCAGTGAATCAATGTCAATTGTAGCTTAGGGCCTGTCAGGGCTGTAGGAACAGTATAAAATTATATAGGGTGTGAACCAGGCACAGAACAATAGAAAGAGAGGCAATGTGTGTTTATATTGATGATTAATAAGAAAATGCATGCTTTATTTATCCTGGGGACATGCCAGCTCGTGGGCCATATGTAGGTGTGTGAGGCCCTTTGTAGTGAAAGCCAGCGTGAAGGCAAGTTTGTGGGAAGGGCCTTCTTCCTTTGACCATGTAAGGCAGTAAGAAAGTAAGAAACCGGTGACTTGTGCATCTGTGTTTCCTTCTCTTTGGGAGGTCAAAATGTGGAAAAAGGGTGACTTGTCTGGATTAATGGTTATTGTCATGTCCTTGAGCAAAAACTCTCCCACTGAGTCAAAGGGAGAGGGAACACTTGGCACATGATCTTCTGTTGGTAACACCAATGACCCTGGGAAAGCCTCTGGGGATAAACTAGGGGGCCCAATCCTCAGAGCCAATAGCCACATCACCCTTCACAAAGCACATTCATGCCCACTAGCTCACAAATTCCTCTACATAGCCCTGTAAGACACAGTTCAGGTGTTTTCACTCACTACCAAAGAAAAACAAAATATGAAGGGGCCAGCTCATGATCAGACAGCTAGTGAAAGGCAACATTTGAAGCCAGATCTTCACACTCCAAAATGTCATTCTGAGTCTATATGCCATCTCAGGTTTCCCTACTCTAAAGCAGAAATCACAAAATCAAATGCCTCCAGAATCCAGGGAGGGAGGGCAGACAAGGAGATCAGCTGGAGGTTAGCTGGCAGGACCATGGGACCAGAGAGAGCCAATAACCACCTTATGGTGTCCACATTGGCTCAGCTCTGGCAGATTCATGCCTGGTGCAATATACATTCAGGGTTGCCAGATCCTAGAGCATTCAGGAGAAGCTAGAAACCCAAAACGTTGAAAGCTTTCTACTTGTAAATGTTTGTGTGGGCAACTAATTTGATTTGTTGTTTTAATCACCAATATGTGAACTGAGTTTGGTTTACAGGTTGCGACTTCTGCCTTGCAGTATCTCTGGAAAGACTCTGGGCATACAGTCTGGTTGAAGATGAGTGGAAGGCAATAAAGTGTCCAGGGACCTCAAAGAAAATAAACAAGCATGGGTGTCTCCTTCAGAAAGTTAGGATCTGGGATAAGGTGAAGACAAAGGAGAAGATCAAAATGGGAATGACTATCCCATATTTTGTCCCTGCAGCAGAGAGCCCAAGGGAAGATGTGTATTGCCCAGCCCCTCAAGGAGAGCCTGCTTCCTGGCTCAGCTGATGGAAATGAGTTGCTAAAGAAGTGTGATAAGCTGATAAGAAAATTTTGTACATGACTGTGTAAATCTCCTTCAGAATTTTGTACAATTGAGAAGCCAATAAAAACAAAACAGAGAAGATGAAGAGGCACTATAATACCCATAAAAATTCCAAACATCTATTAATACTACTGTATGTCAAGCACTGTACTAAACCTGAGATGTAGATTAAACCATTTAACCCTCACAATCCTGTAAGGTTCTTAACCTGTTTATACCCATATTATAGATGAGGAAACAATCACCAGTTGCTTAGGTAATTTGTCCAAGGTCATGCACCCAGATGGTGGCATTCACTAGAGTCTGACATACTTTGAGCTACTTTGCCAATATTATACCCTGAGTGAGGCAACATAAAGTTCCCAATACTTGGAGTGAATAGGTCAGGCTGACTTACTGATAGCCTCCTTCTCTAAGAATTCTTACATTCTTGGAGGTATTCTTGTCTAAACATGATCCTCTAATCTAATCTAGAAGGATCGAGTCTTGACCAGAAATGCAGTGATGTGTTTTATCACTGTCTAATTAACTATCAATTCACCAGTATTTTCAGAGGATTTGCTAAATGATTACAAACCTAAGTCATAGTCTTATCCTCAAGGAAATTGGGGAGATAAGATTTGCACTAAAGAAAAAAAGAACAAGCTATAGAATCAGCACTTTCAGGGCCATCCCAGATGGATGCAGAAGTGGCACAGACTGAACAGTGAGAGTTTAGGGGTGACTAGCTCTTTCGATTCTCAAAGAAATGGCCAAATCCAGAAGTAAATTTCAGATGAGCAGCTTTCAGTTGTGAACATAGGCATGCTAGGGAATGCAGTGGGAACAAGGGTGTAAACTCTCCCTCTCCTCCATTGACTTCTTCCTTGATCTGCAGACAAGGCCTCTGGTTCTTAACAGAGCTTTCTGACCTACCCGTGGCAGCTGATGATGCAAAGGGTTTCAGAAGTGAAACTAACACGCTCTGCTCTCTTCACCAACATCATGAAACTCATTTCAGATGGAACAGATTATACTGGAGGGCAATAGAGAATTTTAAAGAAAATATCATATTCCAAAAAGACACTTCTTCAAGTTTCATGATCATGAAGTAAGAGGAACATATGCATGAGCTTCGTCTGATGTTTCATAGCCAGGCAGTTAGTTCAAAAGCAACAGGCCTGGGCGTGCTATCATAAGCAGATGCTCTAATCCATTCTGTAGTTATTAAAAAATAATTTACAATGATTTATCTGGTTTAATTTATAAGACTGCCCTCAGAAATCTAATTGCATGCTAGCTAGCCCTGTTATTCTCAAATGCATTGGTTAGAAACAGCACAATAAAGATCTTAAAGAAATAAGATGATAGAATAAAGTTTCTCCTACAGGAATAGAAGAGAGCAGGGCAGCTCTCCAGTGAACTCTGAAGAGTGTCATTGCAGACAAAGAGTTGTTTCCTGATGCAAATTTAGTGAGAATAATAATTCATACTTCCCCCTCTTGTTGGAATAGTTGGTTAGAAGACAAGAGTGTGTGCGAGTCCTTTAACATTTTGAAGTGCTTTCAAAAACAAAGATATTAGAAAGATGTGAGCTGGAACACCAAGAATGCTCCTTACTCTCGTAATTTAAATCAGTGATTTTTAGTTTAAGATGTTGGCTGGAGGTTGGGACAGGAGACATGGATTCCAGCGTTCCTACCCAGAGAGCGCCCTCTGCCGCCTTGTGAGGAAACACATACATCAACCCATGACTGGCAGCCACCAGGCCCCTGAAGGAGCAGATCTGTAGAGCACCCTTCCCTCAGGAGGCCCAAGGTTGGTCTGAATAATGTTGAACATAAGGAGCCTTCCTTTCAAAACTAAAATGCCAAAAAGGCATGATGATCAATCTTTTTATTTTTTTTAAAAGAAAGAATAGACACCCATGAAAACAAAGTGCTTATTAAGCAATCAACTTTGGAGAAAAATCTACTCCATTCACTGTATGTAAGTCTGATGAACAAGTGTGTGGTGTTTATGTGTATGGTGTGTGTGGCGTTTGTGTGCATGTGTGCTGTGTGTTGCATGTATATGCAATCTACCTGTGGCATATGTGTCGTGTGTGTGGTATAGGTGAGGGGTGTGTGTGTATGTGTGTGTAATCTATGTGCATGTATGGCGTGTGTGTATGATGCATGTAGTCTGTGTGGTGTATGTGTGATCTGTATGTGGTATGTGTGTGTGGCATGTGTAGGGGTGATTTACCAAGTTGCCTGCATGTCAAATGAGTAGGCATCCTTCTTCATTATCCTGGAGAAAACTGAAAGAGCAGTTGGAAAAAAATAATAGAAGGTGAAACAAACAAAGCTTGACTCACTGATGAAAACAGTCTCCAAAGATAACGTTCTTGAGAAAATAACTCCTGCTGATAGTGATAGCATCAGTTTAGAATTTTTTGGATAGGTTAGAATATCCTGAATTCTTTTCCTTTTTTAAAAATTTCAGTTATGACCACATCTCTGAAAAGTGCTTTACCAGGTACTAAGAAGGCTCTCCAGTCATCCAACTCACCCACTCTTTCAAAGGCCAATGTTGTCCTTCTGGGAGATATTTTTCCTTTTCCATTGGAAAAGACCTGATGGATCGTTCACCTAATCATGCTGCCAAGGTGGATGGTGTCCTGTGTTACTGCATAGTGTGGTTTGAAGCTAGGTTTGTTATTCTGGATATAAGACATAGAAACACAATCAAGTTACATAGGAGCTAGAATTAGACCAGACATCAGGAACTGAAGCAGGCAGTTTCTCTCTTCTGCTCCCTCTGAGGCCCTCCACGTCACAATCCACAGCCCCCACTTCCACCCGCTGGCCTGTGCTCAACAAATGTTTGAGCATAAGACACTCTCTTCCTCCTGGCCTGGGCACAGAATATCTTCAAAGATGAACAAAGGAAGCTTCGGTTACAACATCTCCTAACAGCCAGTAGATTAACCAAATTGCATTAATTTCTAAAGACATATTTAATATGCAGCAGAATTTTTAAAAATGCTTTATTTATGCTGCTAAGGGTTTGAGGACAGACCATCCTTCCATTTACTTGACTTATGTTCTTAGAGAGTAATAATGACCCACCCAAAAAGGATCAAACTCTCTGAAAGAACAAAATAAACTGAAGCTCTCCAGATAATTGGTCCTCCCAGTCTGTCATCACAGGAAGCAGAACATTGACTTTGGTGGATTTTCAGTGGTCCTATCTCTAATGATGAAGCCAAAAATAATTGATACAAATTACATCATCCCTGTGTGAGGATGGGGCAGTAGCATGTGGTTTTCCATTTTTCAAATGTTAAATCACCCACCATCGTTGGCTCAGCTCTGGATGGAGGCCTCTCAAGCACACAAAGTGCCCAGTGGTGGAAGGTTGGCAGGAACCTCAGCCACTTCTTCTCTGTCTTATGCTGCTCCAAGGGCAGACTCAGCTTCCAAACACCATTTCAACCTGGATAGGCACTGAACTCCTCTGAAATAGTAAATGAACTGAGCTCAGGCCTCTCTAAGGGATGCTTCACATCTTAAAGCTTCCTACAGAGGAGGGCCCGAGGCAGGCTTGTTATTTATTCTGTTTACATTTCCCTGATGAGGGGTAGCTCTGCCTTCCAGGGCTCTGCTTATAAATCTTGTGTGTGATAAGCCAGGCGTTGGCAGGTGTTTGCAGGACTTGTCTTCCTGGCGTTTTATGGCCATCTGCTGTGGTTTCCAGAGAGCGTAGCTTATCTATGAACTACTCACTGTTCTCTCGCTGTCATTCTCTCACAAGTCCCTGCACAGCCTCCATGCCCAGATACAACCAGTCACCAATCCCCCTCCACCCCTACTCCCTCTGTGTCTCAGATGCTTGAAGCTCCACAGCTGCACTTAACAGACCAACCAGGACAATGCCGGTTTCAAAAGTCCAGCAACCTGGGAATGTCCTCAGTGCTGGGCAAGCTAGGATGGTTTTCCCCTCTACTGCTATTTCCCTGTGCAGCTGGTGAATACCACTGAAAGTTAAAGCACTCCAAACAGTATTGAAGGTCATTTGGCAGTGGCCTCTGGCTCCCTGGGCTCCAGAAAGTTATCAATCTAGAAAGAAAAAACTGGAATTAGAGTAAGAAGAAAACAAACAGAAATTGCTTCCTTCTGTCTATGGTGGACCAGTGGTCTCAAACTCTGTTAAATCAGAAGTTTAATGTACCAGGACTTTCAAGACACTAACTTGGTGCCGGGAGGCTTTTTATTTTATTTTATTTTGTTTATTTTTTCATTCAAAAACAATTTTTGGAGCCAAGCACAGTGACACATGCCTATAATGTCAGCACTTTGGGAGGCTGAGACAAGAGAATCACAAGTTCAAAGCCAGCCTCAGCAATGGCGAGGTGCTAAGCAACTCAGTGAGACCTTGTCTCTAAATAAACACAAAATAGGGCTGGGGATGTGGCCCAGTGGTCAAGTGCCCCTGAGTTCAATCCTAGTTCCAAAAAAGAAAAAGGAAAAGAAGAAAAAATATTTTTTACTTAATATTGAACCCAAGGGCACTTAAACACAACCACATCCCCAGCACTTTTTATTTTTTATTTTGGGACAGGGTCTCTCTAAGTTGCTTAAGGACTTGCTAAATTTCTGAGGCTAGCTTTGAAGTCATGATCCTCCTACCTTGATCTCCTTCCAGCTGTGGAAGATTTTGGAAATCAATCTTACTGCCCCACTTTTATTTCCTCCTCTAATCCAGTCAAAGGAACCCCAAACCAAACGTTTCTTAAGGTTTCATGTGCATATTTAGAGCCATTGAAGACCAGCCTCCAAAGTGTGTCAGGGATGAAGGCCCCTCTGCCTCCCCTCGAGGAACCTACAGCCCAGCAGTAGCTGAGACCTAGGTGGATAATAAACAGCACACAGGGGCCAGTAGTGAAGCCATGCCAGTGCAATAGATTTAACTGTCAGAGGAGTTCAGAAGAGGTCAAGTTCTCTTTCTCAGTCGTGACTAACTGATGTTGGACCAGAACCTTGATAGATAAGGATTCTAATGAGCTCACATAGATATTAGGGGCAACATTTGAAGAGAAAGAAAGAGCTATTGCCAATAGCCAGATGCATATGCTCAAGAAGCATTTAACCTGGTCTACCTGGTATTGTGTGGTTGAGTGAGGATGTAGATATCTATAGATTAGCAAATGCCATGACATTTATCAGAGCTTCTGGCTTTAGTTACTTTAGCCAGGGAAAGAAGGCACAGGACAGTGTAAAATGGAGTTTTATATAAGGAAGCCATGTTCTAACCTTCCCCAGGTGGGATCCAAGACTCAGTAGTGAGTCTGCTTTTGGGCAACCTTTCCCTGTGGGTTTTGAGCTGATCTTTTGATGTCTTCTATGAGGAAGGCATTTCTGTTCTCTTGGCAGAAGAATGTTCAGGACTCACCTGAGGCCATGTGGCAATAAGGGTTGCAACATAGCCATTTGTTCCAAACACTAAGAGCCCTGCAGATAGGGCCTCACCACCCAATTACTAGGATGACTGAGAGAGGCAATTACTGTTTTCTTGGCCCTCATTAAATTAAATTCACAACTGCCACATGGCATGGCATCGCCCATGTGTAACCAAAGCTTGTCAACAGCCAAAGGTCTGTGGCTTGGGAGAAGAGCAGGGTGTGGAAGGAGCCAGGGAACAGGTTACTGCAGGGATGTTCCTTGCCAGGTTCATTACTTCAAATGGTTGAAAAGCCAACACATGCCTCCCAGCCACTACAAAGGCAGATGTGGCAACCACTGGTGGCTTGGGGATTCCCAGCCCAACAGGTCTCAATGTCAGCAGGCTGGAGAGCATATGATGGAAATAAAATGAGAAAATACTAGAACTAGCAGGGACCATAAAGGTAATATAGGATAGTGGTTCCCAAATGGTACAACTCAGAGCTTATGGAAATCCAGGAAATCTCTGAATTATTAGAAAAGACCTCCAGATCCCTGTGTGTATCAAGAAATAACATCTACTGGGAACCATCAATATGGTCTGATCTCACTTTTTTAGCTGAGGAGATGGGTCAGAGAAGTAATCTGTGTCCAGTTATCTGTGTGGAAATCTGGACTAAAATCCAAGTTTTCTGAATTCCTACTCTTTCTCCTTCACCCCAATCATTTATCTCTCTCCTTGCCTTCATCACACTCATAGACACATTGATTTCACCTACTTGGACTGAAAATTGAAAATCAAGCCCAGAATCTATAAGCCTGGTAGATTTTAACTTGAAGATGAGGCCCATGTCTACCCAATATGAGGCAGTGGATTTAAAGTCAGGTACTCTCCCTCCACCTGGGGGTCACTGGCTTTACCATGCTGTGGTGGATGCTTCAGGGGCAAGGGTGGTACAGAGTCTTAGCCCATGAAGCAATTTGAAGACTGTTCCCACAGTGCTCATCACAGAGGATGCCCTGAGAGAGTTTAAGAAAATGTGACTGAGGATAGAGCCCTCCATATAGACCCATGTGCTATAGACAAAAGAAGAGAAAGTCACAGTAGAGACAGGTCAAGAAAAACAGCCTTCATCTTGAATACAGCAAGAGAAGGCAAGTGAAGAGACAAGGAGGAACAAAGAATTGAAGCTCCCCATCTGGAAACAGTGAAGAGGAGAGTGACATGGCCTCTGATCTCCCAGGACACCTGTGAACCTGGAAGGAGCACTGGAGTGTTGTGTAGACACATCCTCTATCCCAGCAGCTATTTTACACACACCCAAACATCTATTCACACCAAACGTCAATTTGGTCCTGAAGGAGAAAATAAGTTGCCCAAGCTGCCATACAATGTGGGGGGACCCTAAGCACTTTTCCTCCATCACTTGAGACAGTGAAGCATTAAATGATGGTCTCTTTGTGGAATCTTGACCATCCCCTCTTGTGCAGATTGCCAGCCTCACTTCTGATGGTGCCTGCAAATTACTTGAGAAGCTTTTGAAAGTAGCACTGGATCTACTAGATCTAGTAGTAGTGGTCTACTAGATCTCACCTTTCCAAGATTCAGGATCTGCCTAGAGTAGAAGCTGTCTGCTAGGATCCTTTAACCTTAAAATTTATGTGCAGCCAGTTGTGAAAGGCACTGATGCGGAAAGAGGCATGGGGGAGGTAGAGCTCAGAGGTGTTCCTGGCCCCACCACAATAATCTCTCTGTAGCTCATTCCCAGCGAAATATCAGTTTGAGCCGGGCGCAGTGGTGCACGCCTGTAATCCTAGCACTTTGGGAGGCTGAGACAGGAGAATCGCGAGTTCAAAGCCAGCCTCAGCAACAGTGAGGCGAGGTGCTAAGCAACTCAGTGAGACCTTGTCTCTAAATCAAACACAAAATATAGGGCTGGGGATGTGGCTTAGTGGTCGAGTACCCCTGAGTTCAATCCCCAGTACCAAAAAAAAAAAAAAAAGAAATACCAGTTTGAGTTCATCTAATAATTATAATAGTAGTAGTTTAATAGTTCCTTTGATACACAAGAGGTATATTGTAAATCCCCCAGTAGATGCCTGAAAACTTGAATAGTACCAAATCCTATATATACTATGTTTCTTCTTATACATATATACCTATGAAAAAATTTATTTTATAAATTAGGCACAATAAGAGATTAATGACAATAACCAACAATAAAATAGAACAAGTATAACAATACACTTTACTAACAAAAGTTCTATGAATGTGCTCGCTCTTGTCTCAAAATATCTTAGAATTTATTTCTGGAATGTTCCATTTTATAGTTTTTGTACTGAGAGCCTCTCTCCCTTCCACAGTTCTTATTTCAAAGCTTCTACCCTCAAAGGGAATATAAGAAAGAAACCCAGATAAAAGAAACACCAGCTAACTAAGTTTTCTCAAGGTTGAGACAAGAGCCTTTTAACACAGTAACAGTGGCAAAGGCTAATTAGGCTGAGTGGGAATAAGAGAATTTATATGAAATGCAGTTTTATCTTCTCCAGCTACATGTCTAAATAGGATGAGACTTATAAGGTGCTCGTGTATTTTAACAAAGAAGTTCTACTAAGGTCTCTCACTCCTGGCCCTTCTACACATGCCCTCAGCTCCTCTGAGAGCAAGTTCTTCTCTAAAGTCCAGATCCAAACACAGGTAACCTTCATCTTCCCCACTCCCTCAGGCACAGAAAGCCTGCCTCTGGTCCTCAGTCTTCCTCACCTTTTTCAAACCTCCTCCCACTCCCTACAGCAGTCCCTCTCAGTGAGATTTTTGCCTGAGGTTCCCACACTAGCCATCCGCTGTTTTCTGCAGCCTACCTCCTTCAGCAGTGTCTATTGTCCATCTTCCCTGAAACCTGTGAGCACGCACCCAAGACACACCTGAAGCCCAACTCTACCCTCCCACAACTTGCTGTATCTACTAGATCCATGCTGAGGTTTCAAGCTTCTTCTCCTTGCCGTCTCCCCCTTTTCTCTGCTTCTTTATCCATTTCCAGGATCCTCTGGGTCTCATCTAGAACTTATCTAAGCCCACCATTCCATTATCAAATTATAAACATCCTTCTCTCTGCCTGATCCTGTGCTCAACTAGAAACATAGATGTGCTCATTTGCAAGTACTTTCTTCCAGGTAACCTTCAAACTTAGCAGTGGTCCTTGGACACTGGTGTTCAGAAGAACTACCTGTGAGCTTCTCTGGAATACAGATTCTACCCAATCACCCTGACATGTCTGGTTTGGTCCATATCCACTGGGCCCCAGGATTTTTTTTTATGAATATTCCAGGTGACTGTGACATGGTTGACTCATGGACCAAACTTTGAGAAATAATTTCCCACAGACACTGTCCTAGGAGTCTACTAACTTTCTCTGAAAAGAGTTGTATAACAAGGGTTCATCCAGCAGATTTTAGTGGCTCTTGGCATGGACACACAAAAGAAAACAAAGGGTAACTAGGGTAACTATGTGATAAGATGGATATGTTAATTTGCTTCATTATAACAACTTTTTTTGCTATTTAAATGTATTCTATAATGTCTTGTTGTATATTTTTTAAAAAATTTTTTAGTTGTTAATAGATTTTTATTTTATTCATTTATTATTTATATGTGGTGCTGAGGCTCGAACCCAGTGCCTCACGCATGCTAGGCAAGCAAGCACTTTACCACTGAGCTACAGCCCCAGCCCCTCATGTTGTATATTTTAAATATACCCAATGAATTTTATTTTAAAAGATAAGAAACCCATCCTTGTAGTCTGTGCTTCTCCCTCCTCTATCCTCTAATAATCCATTCATCTGATGTCCTTGCCCCTCCACTGCACTGGAATGGATCTCAGGATGATTATGCAATGGCAGCAGGCTCACCAAATGGCCTCATGTTCAGGTCTCATTCTCCTTGATTTCCTCTGATGTGTGATGTGACCAGCTACTCATCTGCCTACTTCTTGGAACTTGAAATGAACTTATGGGGTGTGTATGTGTGTGTATATAACATAAAACTTACCCATTTGACATCTTTAAGTGTACAATTCAGTGGCATTAAGTATATTAACAATATTCAATTCCTTGAACTTTGGATGGAGTGTTCAAATGACTTCCTACCTCTCAAATTCTTATCTTCAAAAATTTGGTTGCAATCTCTTCCTCCTACTGTCCTCACTCTCACCTCCCAACTTTTCTTACTGGATCCCTCAATTTTCTCCCCTATGGTCACTATGGTAAGCATCACAACTTATATTGCTAGCTTAGCCTCTCTCCTGAATCTAAATGCACAGTTCGAACTACTTGCTGACTTTCTTCAGCTGGGTGCCCAATAGGATCTGATTCCACATTGCTTATCACCCTTCTCTCAGGCCCTTCCCCTCCACACTTCCTGTTTGGTGCAACAGTATCCCCATTTTTCTACTTACTCACTTTATCATCAAGTGTAAGAATAAATTGTGACCCTCTCTAGTACCTTACCCCATAGAATTAACTGAAAAATCCTACTGATTGTTACTACAGTTTAGACATGCATTGCGTCCCCCACTCAGGGTCCATGTGCCACAGGCTTGGTTCTCAATGTGGGGGTACTAAGACACAGTGGAATCTTTTATAGGTGGGGCTTAGTGCAAGGTAACTAGGCCATTGGGGGTGATAACCTCAGAAGAGATTCATGCTGGTGTTTTGGAATGAACTAGTTCCCCCAAGAGTGAGTTGTTATAAAAAGAGTGAGCCTGACCCCTGAATCTCTCTGGATTTCTGTCCAGTGATATGATCTTTTCTGCTTGCACTCCCACCATTGTGCTCTCCTCTGCTATGAGACCCTCACCAGAATGAGTAGAACTTGACCTCATACTCTTAGACCTCCAGAATCGTGAGCTAAATAAACTTCTTTTACATTTTATAAAGCACCCAGCTTCAGGTATTCTGTTAAAGCTACACAAAAGAGACTAATAGCAACATCTATAATCTGAGATTTTCTATAGGTTCTGTATTTGTGATACTATGCTCTATGCACCCCTGCCCCCAGAGCACACAAGATAGTGGGAAAGACACTTATCATACAGTGTCATCAGAATCTCAGGCAAGCATGCCCCAAATCACACCTATAATTCCAGAAAACATGAGAATATAAAAATCTCAACCACCATCCATGTGATCTGAATCACTGGCTGCATACTAGCACCAAGGAATTCATGAGAAATATCAGTGGTCTTAGGGTCCATACTCATCTCATTTTCTTCCTCCTTCTAAAATTAAGTAAATAACAAATAGCCATCAATTTAAAAAATAACAGGAAGCTATTTTAAAAAGTAGGTATGATACTATGAAGTCATATGATTTCTGAGATTTTTTTCTGCTAATATGAGAAGGGGAGAAGTTGGTGGAATTGGATGAAACAAGTTGATCCTACATTGATCATTGTGGAAGGTTCATCATAGTATTTCCTCTATTTTAAAATTTCCTCTACTTTAAAATTTCTTTTTTTTAATATTTATTTTTTTTAGTTGTAGGTGGACAGAATATCTTTATTTTATTTTTATGTGGTGCTGAGGATCGAACCCAGTGCCTCACACGTGCTAGGCGAGCACGCTACCACTGCGCCATTCATTGTACAATGATTTTAAGTGATTACATACATATGTTTCCATATGGTCCCTGTACCTGGATGGAAAGAGGACTGGCTACTCAAGCTATACTTCCCTAATTTAGGATGATTATAGGTCATGGGAACCAACCATCCCAGCTTGCCTGAGCCTCTGGGACTTCCTAGGACATGGGATGTAAGCTGGGATGGTCCCAAGCAAATTAAAACAGATAGTCAATCTAGTGTAGGGCAGTGCTCTTAGGGCCAAAGTATTTCTCTCTTGTGGAGCATTCTAGTCAAAACATGATTATGCGAATGTTTTAAGTGACCTAATACTAAAAGGTAAATTATCTTTAATCAATTGACGTCCCTCCCATGCCCAAGATAATCTTTGTGAATCAATGACAGATTTACATGGAAATGGAAAAAGCACATTTCATTGAAATTCACACAGCCCTTCTGCCAAGAAATCATCAACAACATTTACAGCAAAGTCTTAAGAAGCCTTTCTCTGTGGTGAATAGAACAGGCATGCACTAAGGAGTTTGTTCTCCAGCATGATCAAGTCACTTGTTCAACTGTAATGTCATGGATTTTGGTAACAAGGTTTTAGACTAAGTGGAAGCACAGTAGGATAGTAACTTTTAGGGATCCAGACCTTGTCTGAAAATAGCCTTGATAATATCAGCTATGGTCCTTACTGTCCAGAAAGTTCCAGCCTCATAGCTGGTTGGATAACAGTAGACACTGGCTCAAGATGGACCAATGAATTTCTCTGCCCCAGGAATATAAAGTTTAACTATGGAATTTCTACTTAACTGTGGACGTCAAACATTCAATCTTGTCCAAGGGCCAGTTAATAAATATTCATAAAAGACCTTCTATATGTCTGACCCTCAGACGGGAAACTTGAATGTTGGTTAATTTGAGTCCATTCTTCTGTTCTCAGAGCACTTTCAGAATGTTTCTTTTTCAGTAGTTTTCCCAAGATTGCTATCTAATGGGAAATGGATTTCTGTTGTGTGTTCCTGCTAACATAGAAGCAAGAGAAGAAGTGTGGGCAGAACACACAAAGAAGTCAGGATTTGTGTTCACATAGCCTCCTAGTTTCTTAAAATCTTAATCATTTAACACAGCAAAAGTGATTATGATGTGAACTACCAAATATATTATCTGCCAAAACTAACAACATCTATTCAGATAACCATTGAGAATTGAAATTTAAAATCATTAAGCTACTTTCCCATTCATCTCTAATTAAGTAATTTTAGTCTATTTGCAAGTATGTACAGAATTTAAATATATTCTTGTGAGCTTTGGTGATTATCCATGCATAGATATGAGGCCCTCAGTTGTCCTTTGCTTTTTTTTTGGTATCAGGGATTGAACCCAGAAACCCTTAAACACTGAGCCACATCCCCAGCCCTTTTTACTTTTTGAGACAGAATCTTGCTGAGTTGCTTAGGGACTTGCTAAGCTGCTGAGGCTGGGTTTGAATTTGTGATTCTCCTGCCTTAGCCTCCCAAGCCACTGGGATTATAGGCATGTGGCAGTAATGCTAGTATCCATTGGGAAACTTGGGGGCTTGGTTTATAGAGAACATACTTCACGTTCCAGAAGTTCATGAGGTAAATCCAGGCTTAGAGACATATAGAAAGAAGTTTCAATGAATGATCCAGTCATATGTGTGAACTTCAAAGACCTGGAGCAGCTGCTGGATGTGGTCCCAGCCTAGAGATCCCACCTGTACTCTGAGAAGTTCTACGTAGACAGCAGAAGTCAATTTAGAGTGGAGGAAAGGGAAGTCGGGGACAGGCCTGGCGAGAAAGGTTCTGCCATGGCTGTGGCCAGCAGAGAGGCCCAAACCTGGCTCCTCAGCAAGCCCACATCAAGGCATTTTGGAGCAGTCTGTACCCAAGTGTTTAGACCAGAGGTTGGCAAACTATGGGAGCAGACCAAATCCTGCCTGAAGCACAGGCTGAATTGGTAAATAAAGTTTTATTTGAAAACAGCCACACCCACTTGTTTATATACTGTCTGTGGCTCCTCTGTGCCAGACAGAAGAACTGAGTCGCCATGAGACACAGCGCAGCCCACAAAGTCTAAAGTATCTATGGAAAAAGTTTGTCAGCCCCTCTTCAGGACCCACTGAGGAATAAATATTAAAAAAAAAAAAAAACCTCTTGCAAGGGTTCTAGGACTTCCAGTACTTTCTTCTTTGTTACTAAATCAACTTTAGATTCTAAGTTCATGGGAGTGGCAAGTTAGGTCAGTCTGTTTGGAGTTTAAGTGAAAATGTTATCAGAAGCCATACCCTTGATCAACATTGACAGCTTTCTTAGATAAGCTATGAACTTGTTCTCAGGCTCCTGGGGATTTTGTTTTTCTGGTGTGGGAGTGGCTGTCACTCAACTGTGCCACAACCACTGATGTCAGGGTGTCAGGTTGGAGCTGTTGCTTCTTTGGAACATGAATAGCTCTCCCATTCTCCATTAAATTCTGTGTAGAATACGAGACAAAAATGTTACAAAGGTCTGCTGTCCTTCAGAAATGCCCCATCTTCCTGATATTCCTAACAACTCCTCAAGAAGAAAATAAATACAGTTCTCATCAAAGAGGCAGAAACTAAATAAGAAATTAGGTTATAAGTTTATCTGTAACCAGGTTGAGTAATGAAGCAATTAAAAAAAAAACAGTGAAGAGAAAACTTTTGGCTTTCAGTATAGGTGATGTGATGAAGAAGCTGTTTCTTTAAGTAGTTGAGATTTATTTTACCTAGATGCTGAAAATTTGAAAAACGTTTCTACAAGATATCAATGCCAGAGAGAAAACCTAGCTAAACACACTTTGGGGAAGAAAAAGGGAAAAATTGTTGGCAACTGACATCAGAGAGTTTGATAGATGTGTATCTACAAGATTTTTTTCTATATTCTGGATATCTGAGGAGGCTTTTAAAATTTGGACCCAATCTGGAATTCATTGTCCCCACAGAGGTTATGAGTACAGGCCACTGAAGCAGTTAAGAGGCTCACAGTTGGGTAGCTAAAAAGCCAGAGCTCCATGAAAATAGAAGCACATTTCTGGGACAGGCTGGGTATCAGTTCTTTGAACAATGTTTTAAAGGTAGAGAGCTGGCCTTTTGGGTCTGGACAGGACAGACATCAGGGTGCTATAGCTGTGAACGTCAGACTCTTATAGGCTCAACAAAGCATCCAGAAACAGGAAAACTGAGTGAATGGCACTAAGCCTGGAAAGCCCTGATAGAAGTGGTCACACAGGAGCAGAACAGAAGGGATCATAAAACACAACTTCATTTCTAAAAAGAATTTCCAGTTCATTGCAGTATAATTGAAAAAATTTTATGATTTTAAGGTATACAGTCAAGTGACTTGCTATAGATTTTGTGAAATGATGATCACAATAAAGTTAGTTGACATGTCTATCCCTGCTTCTAGTTACTTTTTGCTTGTTTTGTTTTGTGTTGAGAATATTTAAGTAAATTTCAAGCACAGAATTCAGAATTGTAAATTATAGTCACCATGCAGGATATTAGCACTCCTGAATTATTCCACTTAGAACCACAAGTTTGTATTTTTGGTCAATATCACATCTTTTGTCCCACCTGAGTTCCTGACAACCATCATCCTACTCTGTTTCTATGAATTTTTTAAAATTCTACTTATAAGATCATGCAGTATATATTTTTCTATGCCTGGCTTATATCACTTAGCATAATGTCCTCCAGGTTCATCCATGTTGTTACAATTGGCAGATTTTCCTTTTTTATTGTTATTAATATTCCTCTGTACACATGCATGCGTGCGCATGCACACACACACACACATACACACTACAATTTCTATATACATTTATCCATCAATCGACACCCGGGTTGTTTCCAAGCCTTGCCTGTTGTGAACACTGTTAGAACACAGCACAGACAGACATGGAACCCTTCACACCTATTTATTGTTTGCTTCTCCTTGATAAGAGAGCCTGGAAGAAAATAAAAGGACTCAGTCGTGTGATTTATTGCCCATAGTTATCTAATTCTCATTAAAGGAGGTATGCTATTTTCTTTTTTTGTTAATAAAGACATAATCATTTAAGTTTGTTCTGCATCCCAAAAAGAACCCTTTCCTGAATGTGCCAATTGTAGTCATGTTCCAAGGGCCAGAGATGGCTCCCAAGGTGCAGGAATCCTACAGAAAGCTCTTTCATGCTCGCTTTTCCTGGGCATGTGATAGCATGCAACTTCTGTGTGCAAGGCTCTGTTCCACCCCTGTGGAGCTCACTTTTCCCTCTGAAAATGCTCAGTTTTTCTGCTTTTTATGCCTGATGATCCAGTATGTGGATTTTCCATGGATTCTAATCCTCCTCTTTATCATTACCTTAAAAGCACCTCCCCAAGAATCAAGCCAGGGCAGCAGGTGGAGGAGACAACCCCAGCCAGTGAGTCTTGAGAGTTGGCAGCTCTAGGGAAGAGACTTGCTAAAGAGGTTGGATCTATTGGCTATTCACCAAAACATTCAACTGGATTCGATAGTATTGAATATAGCAAGGCAAGAAAATATATGCTGATAATTTTAGGGGAAAAGTATGCAAAGAAATAAAACAAAAAATGAGCCAAGCGCAGTGGCACACACCTGTATCCCAGCACGTTGGGAGGCTGAGACAGGAGAACCGCGAGTTCAAAGCCAGCCTCAGCAAAAAGCGAGACACTAAGCAACTCAGTGAGACCTTGTGTCTAAATAAAATACAAAAAATAGGGCTGTGGTGTGGATCAGTGGTCGAGTGCCCCTGAGTTCAATCCTTGGTGCCAAAAAAAAAAAAAAATGAAAAGAAAAAAGAAATAAAACAAAAAATGCATATTATGCTCAGTCCCTAGGAAGACAGCAAGAAAAAGGAGACTCATTAAACTCATTTCCTAAATCAATTATTGCATTTCAATTTTTATGTTGTAAGTTATTCATTATGATTTACACCTATGCTTCTGATGGAGGCTAATATCCTGTTCAGATCTAATAATTACCTGCTTTTAAATACATATACGACAATTGTAGTGAATTGTTACTTCACAAAAATGCACCTAATAAAGTGATTTAAGACGAATTTTCATTGCTGAATTCTGTTTTTTAGATTCCTCATGTTGGCTTGTTATATCCCAGGAAATTCATTCTATCACTATTTTGAAAACATGTAGGGATCTGGGAGGCTGGTTACTGTCAGAAAACCTGGCCTGCCAATCAGAGTACCCCCAGCTCATGCACCACTGGACAGGACTAGAATAAAGCAGCCCTGCCCACTTGTTGGAAAAGATCCAGCCAGTTATTACAGTTCCACACCCTGTGTTATTTTCACAATACACATGCATACACACACACACACACACACACACAAACACACACACACACCAGAAATGTTTATCTAACAGGGAATGTAAAATTAATCAAGAATGTCTTATCTTATTATCAAAGTCATGCTAGCCTACTACATTAAAAAATAGAAAATATTTTCTCCTGTATCCTGATTTAGAAAATGTTGATTAAATAGAATCACGGAAAAAGATAAGCAGTGCACGTCTCACAATTCCCAAATCAGAGACTCAGACATGGAAGGTACATGCAAAGGAACCCAATTAAAGGAAAGAAGGAAGGGTAAGAAAGGGATTGAGGTTTTCATGACTGTAATTTTCTTATGCAATTTTCAAAAATGACTCCTGCACTTCTATTCCTAAGGATTTCCTGGCATTGCTGCCCAGGATACCTGCACAGTTCTTAGGTGGGATTGCTAAAGTCAGGAGGACTAAATTCCTAAAGGGCACCTGTAAGCCAATGCCTTGGCTTAATATGTTCAATCCACGAACCTTTCTTTTGTATTAGCACTTTTCCGTATGAGGTTGACAGATCTGGAATTACTTCTCAACCCGAAGAATGATATAAGAGAAGGGCCAACCTCTGAAATGGAAAGAATGTAGTTCCCCCCAAACCACTGGGCCACACTTCCATCACCTAACCATTCCAAAACCCTGTCTCACTGCACCTGTGGGAAGTTTCCCTTAGAGGTAGGGACAGATTGGCACCAGGCAGCTTGCACTGTGTGTTTCCTGACCCTGACTCAGTGTGAAGTGTGCTGACCATGCACTCTGGCTGGACCACCAGTCCTTACCTGGCCACACTAGCAAGGCCATTACCTTTGTGCCTCTTACCTGACATCCAGAAAGCACCTAAAAGAAAACATGATATATGCAATTCCAACTTCTCATTTAAATAAACTGTTTAAAAATAATTTTGGTGCCTCTTCAGGGTAAGCCTCATTAACACTTTCACCTTCTCAATAGAGGCTAAGATAATAAACTCAAGGCCCTGCTCCATACTCCTGAAACTGTGTCATGGTGACAATAAGCATCCAGCCCAATCTCCACATTGATCACTTTCAAATACTCAGGACCAGTAGCCACCAAGCATCATCATGGCAGCAGGGATATTGATGAATTTGGTTCTTGAACTTCAAAAGGTCATTACCTTCAGTTTCTATTTCAAACTTTTCAGCCTGTGAAACTCTAAAAGATTTGAGATCTAAGAGACTAGGGGAGAGGGAATCAGGCAAAAAGGGGGAAAGGAGCTAATATTTACCTCTATTATCAAATAGAGATTATTCTGCCCTCCGGTACACTCAGACACAGTGATTGCTCAAGTGTTTAACTTTTTTTTTAATTGCAAATACTGGTATGAGCCAGTTTCGAGAAGGCATTTGCATTAAAACTGCTCTGCCATTTGAAAAATCTGATCAAGAGATGCCAACTCCTCAGCTGGGGGAAAGAACCTTGAGTTCACGAGATTATTAGGGTAGTCTAAATGAAGCTTAATAGCACTTAGTACTTCAAAGCACACTAAATGCATTAACTAATTAATCACCCACCATACCCCTTCCAGGTATATAAATAGCTATTATCCTCACTTTACAGTTGGTATAAATGAGACACAATGGTCTGCACAGTTCCCCTGGGCCCAAAGAGAAATCAGTATTTATAGCAAGTCAAAAATCAAACATTTCTGAGTCTCTGTTATAAAAATTCTTCTTCCCAAATTTTCTTTCCTTCTAGAGGTTGGTGAAAAAGTTTCATGTTTGGATTTTTTTTAGATATTTCAAATCTTTGCCCTCATGTAACTGTTACTGACATAGATACTTTAAAACCAAGGGGGTCTAAACTGATTAAAGTTGTAACAAATTGGAAGGCTGGAAAGTTCATGTCATCAGCCAAGGAAAGAGGTTAATCTGATTGAATAATCAGTTTCATCTGGACTTGCTTAGACCATCTGTTACAAAATGTTTTCCAAATTGTGTAGAATGCAGGCAAGATTTCACAGCACAGGAATACCAAGTGTTGTAACAAAAATATCATGCTCTTTTCCTTCCTAAAAAAAGGTAAATCTTTCCCCAAATGTCCCTATCATACAAAACCAGCACATGGCAACCATACCATAGAGCAAGACCCAGAAAGCTGTAGCTTCCTTTGTGTGGTACATCTTGCCAAATTAATAATCGTATTATGAACCTGTAATAAAAATAAACGAGGCTATATAATAAATCGATTCCATTTTTAAAGCCTTGTTTGTTTTAAGCACCAACATCTGATCATCTCTGACATCTTTGAGTTATATCCTTCTAATGAATGGAACACTTATTCTGGTAAAAGGACTATTACCTCGAGGTTCTGCTTTGATTCACTAAGGTGAGAAGTAAGAGATCTGAAGTTGGGGAAATGAAGCAACAAAAATAAGCATTCAGCAAGGGAACCTGTTCATTGTGTGCAGCAGCTTGGGATTCTGCAGTCAGCAATCAGAGGTAGGACCAGGATCAGAACCCAGATATCTTGATTCACGGGTGGACCTTCTTTCCATGTACCAAGCTGGTTTTGCAATTCCTTTTTATTTTGTGAAATTTTCATTTTATTTAATTTTATGTTTTACTTTCATGCATTCCCCCCAAACACCCCCACAGTAAATCATAGCAAAGTAGATACGGTTTTCTCATGGGAACAATGATAAAAATCAGGGGTTTATTCCTAATCAAGGAGGTAGCATCAAACAGGTCATATATACGAGCAACAACAGTCATAAAGCAGGGATTAAACAACCACAAACCTCAATTACCTCATCTGTAAAAGAGGTATAATAGTGGGATCCATCTCATAATATTGAAGGATAAATGGAGATAATGTAGGTGAAGCATTTGACAGTGCTTTGCTTTTAGTAAGTGCTCACAAAGTATCAGGCTAACTTTGTTAAGTGTGAATTAGGTGCAAGCACTTTTCATATTCTGTTGGCTCATAATCCTCAAAACAGTGTTAAAATATAGGTATAATTTAAAAATGAGAAAATTGAGGCCTAGGGATGCAAAGTAACTTGTCCAAAGCTACTTAACCAGTAAGCAACCAACCCAACTGGCATTTCAACCTGGATGGTTTGACTTTGGAGTATGATTCTTCACTCCTATTCCACAATTACAGCTGACATAAGTAATGTTAGTATGATCACTTCATTTGAATAGGAGAGTGATTGTCAATATCATAGAGTACAATACATCGTGAACATTATTTCACCAGAAGCCTCATTTCACTATAAACTAAGTAAAGCCCATAGAAACATAAACAAGTTGCATATAAAATTATCTCTAAATGAATACTCAGCAGATATATGTATAATAATTTAGAGATACTTTATCCAATATATGACCCATGGTATTATAAAATATGATCTAAGAAAGTTGAAGCTCATTTTTTTTCTTTTTCTTTTTTTCTGAATAAATTTCTTACTCAATAGAAATTTTCTAAATATGCTGTGTGGGGTTGATGCACCAGGCCCACTGCCTATTGTTGAAAAGGACATTTGAGCTGGTACTTTATTGCAGAGAAGTATGTTCATTTGTTTGGTTTTTAATTATGAAAGATTTAAAGTGTGCCAAAAAGGACAGAGGATAAAACACACACACACACTGCTCAGCTTTGTCCAACCTTAACATTTGATAAATTTCAGTGTGGTTTCATTTAAAAAACCTAGATAAATTAGAATACAGGAAAAAATCCTTTAACACAAAAAGCATTGCTATACATATTATACAATTACCACCATATTGCTTGTGCCTTATCCTTTAAAGTTAAGATAATGGCAAACACATCCACCTAACCTCCTATGGGCTTGGACCTAGTGGGCCTAGCTAAGAAAAGAAAAAGATGTGGAAGTAACCTGATCCCAAAGGAATAAAACTTGAATCATTTCATACGTGATGGTGATGGGTTTTGTTATGGTTGTCGATTTCTAACTTCATTAGATGTTACCTAGAGAACAAGGTTTGTATGATAACAATTCTTTGTTTTTTATTAAGATTTGTATTTGGGGCTAATTGGTGATGGATATTTGACTAAAACATGCATGTTTTAATGCAGAGCTGCAGACTTTCCTATATACAGTTAATAAGATCAAATTTGTTAATTGCATGGTTACCAACAGTAGCAATAGTTTAAAATGTTTTACTGTGCTTCAAAACCTTGCATTCCTTGTTGTTATGAGTATGCTCTGTGCCAGGCCATACACAGCCCAGAAGGCCAAACCTGTCACACTTGTCCCTGTCTTTAGTGCCATTGTCAAGAAAGAGTTATTTCAAACTCAACATAAGCATAGGATTGATTGGTCTCTTTGGGTGTTCAAATTTCCTTTACAAAGACCCCCTTCCCCTAAGCAGCATGAATCCCTCCAGAGCTGGAGACTCAGCCTCCACTGACATATCCTCCAACAATGGGATGCTTGGCTTCTGGTGGCATATCTTTTAGGGACAGAAACTCTAGGAAACTCTATTCTGCCACCTTTTAAACAACATAAAATATTGCAGATGAGCCAGGGCAAAAGCCTTAACTGGTTCCACCTCGATGTTACTTAACATTTCCTTTAACAAATATTAATTGAGTACTTGCTGCTCTATCTCACTTACTAGATGGTGAACAAAGCTTTGAAAGCTTTGCCTTCATAGAGTTTATTTATATCCAAGGATAACTGATAATTGGTAGCATTTCAATTTTCTCCTTGTAAACATGCCAGCTTTTGTTTTAAATACATTGAGATGATGTCATTAGGGTTATATAACCTCAGAATTATGTATTTCCTTATTATTTAGTGACTTTTTATTATTCCTAACAGTGCCTTTTTCTCTTAACATTAAACTTGCTACTAACATAGCTATTTCTGCTCTTCTGTATCTACATAGTCCCTCTCCATGTGATGCAGGCTATGTGAGAAAATCCCAGGGGAGTCTTTTGTCCAGAGCATGACAAAAGGGCTTAGGGCTGGTGGACACAATTCTTTATTTTGCTTGCTCACTGGGGATGGCAATCCTTGTGGCCCTGGTTAGAGGCAGGATTCACGGAGCTCAGTGCCCACCTCACTTACTCTGGGTTCTTCAAGCCCAAGCCCTACATTCCAAGGATGTTACTCTTCAGGAATCCCCTACCTCCACAAATCTTTTCCATACCTCCTGTTCCATCCTGATCCTGGAAGAATTCCATTTTTGTTTTTAGCAATCTCAGCTCCACATTTAAAAGAATTATACTCCCATTTTATCAGCACTTATAGGTAGTTATAGTTGGAGGGGTTTCAGATGATATATCCACAGATTTCTGGGACCAGAGATCCTATTTGGAAAGCCAGGGACGACTTTCCTCACCTTCAGTTTCTCTTTCCTCTGAAGTGTATTCAAGGATGAACTGGGGATCAATTCCTCATTCAAATGAAGTCACAAAAACACCTCACACATCATTGTATCAACAAGGACTTTGTAAAAGGAGCCCAGAGCACCTTCCAATTGCCACATGGCTACAGCAGGCAGGTGGTCAGCAGCTTCGGGAAGTTTGAGGCTTAAAAGATTTTGGTTTATTAGGCAACTCTAAACCTTGAAAGTGCAATATATACAGATTGCCTCTGCAGTTTTCATTCTCTACTCAAAGCAACTCCATGCTTTAGAGGAAGAGGCAGAACATAAATCCAAACAGTTATTTAAATCCCAAGTTGCACCAGTTATAAGGAACCTAAGATTTATGTCTCTTTTATACCATAGAACCAAATCCCAATGCCTCCTGTCAGGTCTTTTCTTCTCTCCTTCCAAAAGCAAATATTTTGGCATTATAAAAAATTATTTTATGGATGGTTCTCTGCAAATCTCAGATCAATTTGAAAGCGAGATCAACTTCTTAAACTCCTTTTAACAAAGCCATACCTCAGCTGTCAAACACTTGCCTCTCTTAGGAAGAGGTAGAACACACACGTGCACATACAATGGGCACGTATGACCTGCGCACACATATGTGTGGGTCTGTCTCTCTGTATGCCTTAAACTGATTAGGCGTTTATTTCACATGTGCTATTTTCTCTGCTGTTGTCTCCTTCTAACACCTGTGCATTTGAAAATATAGTTATGAAGCAACATTGTTATAGGCACATTAGTGTACGAGAAGGTGAATCAAAACAACCAAAATCCCTGTCTCCAAGAACCTTACATTCCAGTGCCTAGTCGTCATTGCTGCTACCATCTATTGTGTACCTGCTAGATATTAGTCTCTGTTCTAGCTGCAAGATCTATACATTATGTCTAAGTCTCATAACTTCTATGTAAGTTGAATTACCAGCCCATTTAACAGATGAAGTTGAGACTAACCAAGAACAATGAAGCAATGAAGGTGATTTAAAGTTATAGTCAACTGATTCTGAAATCTTTGCTCCTTTCCGGCCGTGGTGATTATTTTCCAAGCCAAACAGAGCAGTTTATTTCTTAGTGAAAACTTCATTGACCCTCTTGCACCCCTGAGCCATCTACCCATGTGCATACCAGTGCTGAGTTTCCTGCTACTGTCACCTCCCGACACACAAGTCCCTCTCTGAGCCACTCAAGGTCCAGATTATATCCCATTCGTCATGGTTTCACCGGAACTCAGCACAGTGCCAGATCAAATTGAAAGAAGGAGATATTGAATTACTAAGTGAATATTCCCGTACAGTGCTTGCTCAGCTCTAATGTTTTTATAACCCCTAATCCTCTAGCATCTACAGGGAGGCAATGGCCCATTGAAGGTAGTGGAGATGGCTCAAGGTTGTACAAACAGAGATTGGAAACTTCTTTCCCTGACTTGTTCTTGGTTTGCTATTGTATTTGCCAAGAAGCCCTTAAAATGCCAAGTCATGCAGCTGGGTGGAATAACCAAACCAAAGTAAATGACAATGTATGTGTGTAAAATGATATATAATACAAGAGGATACAATGTAATATAAAAACAAAAGATAGTATTATTACTATTATTCAAGCAAGCCCCAGGCCTTTAAGCTAACAAAACGTTATCGGGTAACTGTTTGCTTTGTCTTAAGCACTGTAGTTTTGTTCTGAATACAAAATTGATCTTAATACATGCTCTGTAAAATTATAGTTCAAGTTTAGTTCTCAAGATAAAGATTAATTCTGCTTATTAAAACATGTTTCTAAATGCTTTTCATACCCTAATAACTGATGTTCTAAATTTTAATCTTTTGAGAATGTTCTCCTCCAATCCAATGTGTCTCCTCTCCCAGTGAATCACTGGATAAGAAATAATTACAGCAAACACGTATTATGTGATTAATGTGTGTCAGGCACTCCTATAAATGCTTCGCAAGTACTATCCTTTTTTTTTTTATCCCAAATTCATGGTATAGGGAAACTATAATTATCATTTCCATTTACAAGTGAGGGAATAAATCACAGGAAATAAGAGTTGCCTAAGGTCACACATCTGCTAAGTGGCAGACACTGGATTTGAACCTAGGAAAGTTCAACTGGGAGCCAACACTTTATTTAAAAATATTTTTTTCATGGGCAATGCATTCTCCTAGCTCGAAAAATCAAAATAATCTAAAAGATAATATCTTGGTTTTTTGTGTCTTTTATCTTGGCTTTTTTGTTTGTGTATCTTTATTCTTTTCCCACTCTTAATCCAATTTTAAAACACAGGTAACAACCTGTATTAGTTTCTTGTATGTCCTTTTGGAATTTTTTATGCAAATGAAAGTACTTGCAAATACAGCTGTTCTGCCCCTCCCTTTCTTCCACAAAAGGTGGTATGCTACACACACTTAGCTTCTCACTGTTAACATATTCAGAAATCCTTGCATATCAGTTCATAATAAGCCTTCTTATTCTTTTTCACATACATATTCTCTCATGTGGATGTATCATAATTTAACCAGTTCTGCATTGATGGAAAACTAAGTTGTTTAAGATTTTGGCTGTTCATACAACATCAACACAAATAATCTGGTTTCCCATATTCTGCATGTAGGTATATTTATTGGGTAAATTTCTAGAGTGGTGATGGATCTCCAGGTAAAATGATAAGTGCTTTTATGATATTGTAATGTCATTGGATTTCTCTCTATAGTGATTGACCACTTTGCCCATCTTCCTGCAATTTGAGTAAATGACTACTTTCTTACAGCCTCACCAACAGTGCTGTCAAACTTTGAGTTTTTGTTCATTTCATAAGTAAAAAAAAAAAAAACCAGTCTCACTGAATTCACTTTTTTTAAAAAATTATGAATGAGGTCGATCATCTTTTTATGTATTCAGAGCTTGTGTATAAATAAGCTGTCTTATTTATATCCTTTGCTATTTCTTCATTGGTTTGTTGGTCTTTTTCTTAACAAAGTACAGAATATTCTTTAAACCATTTTGTTATAGTGATTCCACATAAAAACTAAAGACATCTTAGTAAAAGTGATTGCCTTAAATACATTTTATCAAAATCATTTTAGATAAAAGTTAAGACTTTTTTGATTATTTTAACATAACATTATATCCATCAAATAAAATATTTTATTTTAAACATTCTACAAACTCTAATCCATTAGTTATTTGTTAATATAATGAAGAAATATGATATGATGATATGTGATGATAATGTAAAAATGTAAGTAACTGAGATTTACATTCAGACCCTGAAAGTTCCACTAACATTAGGTAGCACTGACCTATTATAAGAACATTTCTTCCATACTCAACTGATCAATGACCTTTTCAATTATGAGGAAATAAGAAAAATTAAAAGATTTTTGTGTATTGATCAGTTTTCTGTCACTATAGCAAAATATCTGAGATAATTAATTTATAGAGACAAAAGGTTTGCTCATAGTTTTAGAGGTTCCTGTCCATGATCAGTAGGCCCCATTGCTTTGGGCCTGTGGTGAGGCTGCACAACACAGGAGGAGCCCATGGCAGAGAAAACTGCTCTCCTCATCAGCAAGGAAGCAAAACAGAAGAGGAAGGGGCAAGGGCCCCACAATCTCCCACATAACCCCTCCTATGACCTAAAGACTTCACACAAGTTCCCCTCCCAAAAGTTTCATGATCTCCAAATGGCACTACCTTTGGCAACCAGCTTTTAACAAATGGATCTTTGGGAGACATTCAAGATCCAAGCCATAGCATTTTTCTTCTGTCCTATATTCTGAAGTGTGTGCAGATTATATTTAGTGTCTGCATATCTCAAACATTGTCATTTTTCTTTTTTAAAGCACTCACCCGACTCATTAACAATCCATAGATCATCTCCTTAGAAACGTGGACTTGGCAGTTGCCCCTAGAAACCATTCTAAGCCCTTTGACTATTTATATCTGCAGTCCTCAGATTTCAGGCAACTGGTTGGCTTCCATTCCTGCTCCTTTGTGTGTCTTTAATGCCAGAGGAAATTTTGAGTCCTTCACCCTATCTCTGTTCTACAAACTCTAGTCTATAACTAATAATATAATGTTAGTAACTGATAGAGGTTATAGAATGTTTAGTATAAATTATTGTATTTTATGAATAGGCTCTTAGGGAGGCTAAGCTGGAGCCAGAGCAAGATCAAGGTCCTTGATCAGCTCAGACACAGGTGATCACATAAGGCCATTTGCCAGGTCGAGGTGTTTGCTACCTCCATGTTTTTTTAGTTAAAAAGAGATAGTAGAGCCAAGAGACTTCTCTGAAAAAGATACACTTAGTCTAATTCATGGAGCCATAGAGTGACATATCCGATGTTTACAGGAGACAGGACATGCATATAGGCATAGGGTTTGGGGAAGAAACCCGGAAGCCCACAGAACCCACCCATACATCACAATGAAGTGCCTACCAGGGGCTGAGCGCCTCTGGTAGATCCAGTCAGAGCTGGATTTGAGTAGTTTCCCTTTCTAGAGTTACTTGCTGGGGTAGATGATATGACACTTCCCTATTTGTGTCTGGAATTCACTGTCCTTTGATTTTATTGGCTAATATGATACTGCTGAATGATTTCTTTTTACAAAAAAAAATCAGTCACACTCCTATAATCCCATCATATTAAAAACCAATCCAAGCTTTTCTAACTTCTGTTCTTTGAGAGTCAAGAAATTGTTTGCACACAACTTTCAGTCCACAGTGGATGGTATCTCCATGCACATGGCATGCAGGACCGGATTCATTTAGTGTATAATCCACCAACTCAGCTTCTGTAGGATTCAGCAAAACTTGTAGTCAAGCGCATTCCATTTCAGATGGGAACATTGTGATGATGAACAATGAACGCTAGTACGTACTCTTAGAATGCAGTAGATAATACAGAAAAACACCAATAGTACAGGCTAACAATCGCCACGGCCAACACACCACCAACAAAAGCAAAACAGGACTTCTTTTTCACATTCCCATTTCATAGATAATTCTTCCTTTAGGCCTGAAATGCTAACCTAGCCTTGAGTAGATTTCATTTCAGACTGACTCCCACATTAAGCTGTGGCCTAGAAGCCCAACCAAAAGAAGACTGCCCAATGACTTGGTACAAAAAACTCAGGAATGTTCCTTCATAACATTTATCCCAATGGCCTTGAAACACAAGCTAATTACCGAGAAGCCAATGTCCTTTGGATCTTAGCAGAGATGAAATATAAAATCCAGCCTCAAGGACTCCATTTGCCCATGCCGTGCCCACCTCCCCAGCCTCTTCCCCACTCCTGTGTGCTTTAGCCACACCGGGTGCCCTGGTCACACTTCTCCCTTTCGGACCTTCCCTGGGATGTTGCTGTTTGGAATCCTCTCTTCTTTCTCTCTTCCCTCCCCTAGCTTTTGCTTCAGTTGCCCAACATCCTCAGGATATCAGAGTACATGTCACTCTCTCCAAGAATCCCTTCTTAACTCCCAAATTACTCCTTGCAGCACTGAAATAATTACTTGGGATCTGAATTTCCTGCCACAATATGATATCTGTGGGATATCTATGGACTTCACCATATCCCGACCTCTTTCCACAAAAGCTAGTACAGGAGAGGGAAGAAGTGTTTAGCGACGGGGTTGTGAGTGCCACCCTGACCTGGGCTTTCTTGTTTTTCTGTGTCACTGCCACCTGCACATCATACATGCTGAGTGATTGTTTGCTGAGGGAATGAAGGGATGAATGACTGCGTGATAGAAAAACTATTCATAGAAACACAATTTGGCCTTAAAATCTCAAATAAAAATCTTCAATATTCTTCTTATTATCACTGACATTACTTTCAGGGTGTTTTCCCCCCCACATAGTTTCTTAAAAATCCTACCAGGAAAAATCACAATTCCAGGGTCATTGAAAAATTCCCCAGCCTATGAAAAACTAGCCAGGAATCTATAAGATTAGGTATCATTTCTGCCTGGAAAGGACTTCTTTGGTTGAGTGATACCTATTTCTCAAGGTCTGAAAGGTTTTTCATGGGGCCTAGTGTCATGGCCCATTTCTAAATATCTGGGTTGATTTTGCTTTCATAAAAAAGAAAATCTGGGCTAGGGATGTGTCTCAGTGGTAGAATGTTCACCTAGCATGGAGGAGGCTCTAGGTTCAATCCCCAGCACCATCATACACACAAAAAAACATCTATTTAGCTTCCAGCTTAAGAGAAATAAGAGGTTTCACATTGTATCCTTAAAACTAACATAATCTGGCTAAATAAGATTTTAGTTCACAAGATTCAAGTGATATGGCTTCTAAGAAAATTCTTTTGCTTCTTATTGCCCTAGAACTCCAGGGATCTGAAAGGAAAACCTCCAGTGTCAAAAATCTAAGTAGAAAGGGAGGAACATCACACACACACACACACACACACACACACACACACAAACACACACACCTCATTCACAAACAACTCCATATATATCCAACATGCAAACAGAACATAAATGGAGCCCTGCTACATCCACCAGGCACCCACACACCAAACACCCACAAACAACTCTATGCACACCCAACATGCACAGAGGGCACAACCCCCCACAGCCAATGTACACCATCACTGAATTCTGACAAATAATCCAATACATACACGCAACACTTTCAGTTGTTACACACATGAAGTAAATAGCACCCACACACTGCCACTCCTACACAAGCTTAAACACACCCAGCACACACACATCCTAATGCCACAGCCAGCCTTGTACCTATTTGAGTACAACACCCCCACCCTCGAGAGAGGTCTAGCTTTTCTTAATCCTGAAATGAGGGTCTCCCTAAGGCCTGGTCATCCTTCTTTTCCCTGCTCCTGTCTGAGCATCCAATCCAGTCTCTATTTGAGGCTCTCTGCCTGTATACTAAAAGACATTTTACTTTTGGTTAGGGAAGATTCAAAAGTCATGTCGATTCTTATAACAGATTCTAATGCATCTGACCAGGTTTGACCTTGAATTTGACAGATTTGACCCTGTTGACCCTTTGGGTCCTTCTCTTGCACATTGGCTGTGGGTTATTTAACAGTTCCAAATTCTAGTACAAAAAAATGCCTCTGTATAGGATTTATCTGCTTTCCTTGGTATCTCATATCAAATGGTAGATTTGTCCTTTTCATCTTCTACTTTTAAGTTATTAGAAAAAATAACCAATCAAGGTATTAAATCACTGACAGATTAAAGTCATTTTGTTATTTTTCTTAAGAGTGCTATATTTTAGCCAGGTGCAGGAGTGCATGCCAATAATCTCAGTAACTTGAGGCTGAGTCAGAATGATTACAAGTTTGAGGCCAGTCTTGGCAGTTTAGCAAGGAATTAAGCAACTTAGTGAGATTCTGTCTCAAAATAAAGAAAAATATTAAAAGAAATGAAATATAGCTCAGTGGTAAAGCACTTCTGGGGTTCCATCTCTAGCATCCCCCTCCCCTACCAAAATGCCATATTTTAAAAGAGAATATGGGCTGTGCTAGGAAAAAACTTCATTTCATCACAGGAATGGCCTTCAAAAGATACAATTTCAGCAGTGTGAGGTCTGAGGAGGGAGATGCATAGAATTTATTCCTGGCTATTCCTCCTCCTTGCTCTCCTTTTAGGAATATGAGATGATGAAAATATGAATGGAAGAGATTCCCACAGGCCCTTAGCTGCCCAGGACACAATGGCATGGGTATAACTTGATTATTGGTGTCTCCAGGCCTAACAGGGGAAGATGGGGAAGAAATGTGGGTGGATTCATCCCCCATGATGGACTCTCTTGGAATATCCTGGAACTCCCTGTAGATTCTGCACCCTGCAATCTGCAGCCACAGTTGGCTATGCATTCAAGGGCACAGCTTCTGAGACCAGCCCAGGAAGAATGACCTTATGGGCCATCCTGCTAAGCATCCTGCATTGAAAAACTCTCAGTGATGGCTCACTGAATAGGCAAGTTTATACCAGGGCCCACTCGGAGTTCACACATAATGATGAACATAGCTAGAAGCTAATTTATCATACTTCACTTGGAAGCATCTCAGATGTAAAATGGCATACAAATTCCAGGAAGCATCATTACCATAAAGCACTTTTCCAATATAGAGAGATGTATAGATATTGAGTCCCATCACATTCATTGTGTGATAGGCCCACAAGAAAAGTATGATTATCATATCAATTATCACTGTAGAGGCTCAAAGGCCAGCCATGGTTATACTAACACCACTCCATAAAAATTCCTGTGCTCTTCAACTGATTTTTTAAAATTTTTTTTTAGTTGTAGATGGATGCAATATCTTTATTTGTTTTTATGTGGTGCTGAGGATTGAACCCAGTGCCTCACACATGCGAGGCAAGCGCTCTACCACTGAGCTACAGCCTTAGTCCTCAAATTGATTTTTTATAAAAGCCTTCTTTCTGCTAGGTGCATAACTATGTGATGCTATCTTCTGAACAGATGCAAAGAAAAGTTATGGAGGGCCTGCAAGCATCCATCCATACATGTTTTCTAAACATATTGGTTCTGGCCTGTTTCAGATATTGTTGACAGACAGGGAAGCTGAAGGCCTCTAGTTTCCCAGCGTCATTCTCCTGAGGGGAAGGAAAGAGGAGCCTCACTAGCAGGGAGGACTTCCAGGGGTCAGTGGGTGGTCATTCTTGATCCCAGACCAAGAAGGCCCAGCAATTGGCCACACATTTTCATAAGGTAGGTAGCACAGGTGCCCACTAAGTACAAACCCCAAGGAAGGAGCTCTTTCTTCAATTTTTTTCTTATGTGCAAATTTTGACAAGATCTTATTTACTTAAATGCAATAATTCCTCCCTTATCTATAGTTTATGTTTTTCATGGTCAACCATGTCCAAAAATGCTAAATGGAAAATTCCAGAAATAAGCAATTTATAAGTTTTAAATAGTTTTATTATAGCATATTGTTATAATTGTTCTATTTTTTAAATTATTTGTTACTGTTGTTGATCTCTTACTGTGCCTAATTAATAAACTAAGCTTTTTCATGCATATGTATGTTTAGGAAAAACAGTATATGTGGAGTTGACTACTATCTGTTATTTCAGGCATCCACTATGGAGTCTTGGAATATGTCTCCCAAGGATGAGGATGACAGTGACAGCAGCCTTTTCTACAACACCTACTGTGTGTCAGTGTCTTCTGGGTATTTCCTGTGACAGTCCTCCTTAATCCCAGCTTTCTCCCTGGCCACCTCCCCCACTCCTAGTCCTTCTCCCTCCTTCAGCTACCTTAGCCTCCCTGCTGTTTCCCAACAAGTCAGACATGCAGTTTAGTGTTTGCTTTGCCTGTTCTTTTGCTCCCTTTACTGTTTTCCTCCCTCCCTTCTTTGAGATCTTTACCTAAAAGCTGCTTTCTCAGGCCACTGCATCTAAAGTTTCTACCCAATCCCACGTCCCGGATACTTCACAGCTTGCAGTTTAATAGCTATTTACAGAACATTTACATTTTATTAGGTATTATGAGTAATCAAGAGATGATTTAAAGTGTATGCGAGGACTTGTACAGGTTCTATGAAAAGAACATGCCATATAATAAAGGTACTTGAGCATCCACAGATTTTTGTATCCACAATGGTCCTGAAATGAGTCTGCAGAAAATACTGAGAGGCAACTGCATTTTATTGATTGTTATGGTTTAGATAGATACAAAGTGGTCCCAAAAGGTCATATGTGAGACAATGCAAGAAAGTTTAGATGTGAAATGATTAGGTTATGAGAGCTTTAGCCCAATCAGTGAATTAATCCATTTGAATGAATTCACCAGTTGCTAACTACAGGCAGGTAGGGCATGGCTGGAGGAGGTAGATCTCTTGTGTGCCTTTGGGTCATATATTTTGTCCCTGGTGAGCAGAGCTCTCTCTCTGCTTCCTTGTTGCCATGTCCTGAGCTACTTTCCTCTACCACTCCTCTGCTGTGGTGTTCTGCCTTACCTTAGGCCTAGAGCAGTATAAACAACCATCTATGGAGTGAGACCTTTAAAACCATGAGCCCCAAATAAGCTTTTCCTCCTCTATGTTGTTCTTGTTGGGTCATTTGGTGACAGCAGCGAAACAGTTGACTAAAACCTGGGCTTATTTATTGCCTGTTTCCCCTAGACTGTAAACTCTGAGCAAGACTTTGTATGTTTGTATGTAACTGGGACGGTGTCTGGCACCTGGAAGGCTCTCAATGCATGTGAGTACAATCAATGACTGAAGAGTCTCTGACTTACTGGTTGTTGCTGTTATTCTTGGTTCCAATGAACATTTTTAAACCTCAGAGAGTTTGAAGGACATATCCAAAGTCATACGGTTGCTCAGTGGAACTGGTTCTTAGGTTTGCTATTCCTGGATGCTGGACTATCTTAACCAGTCCTTGCATCTGTGGTTCTTGGGGCAATAACATCTGAATGTGCATTGGCAGGAGGAAGTGGGTGAGGAGGGAAGTTTGGCTTTTCTAAAAAGACTTATCATTTCAACCCCATTGGGTAACATAACAACCCCACTGATAACATAACCATACATGGTTCCTCATTTGTGGTCCACAGTGCTAATAACAGAGTACTTCATATGTGTAGTGATTTCCATTTTGTAAGATTTAGTCACACATGTTTCTCAACTAATCATCACCACAAGCTTGTGAGGGTGTCAGAACAGGAATTCTTTTCTCCATGAGGATTCTCAAAGGATTTTGTGGGCAGTTTGGGTTATAATATCAGTTGATATCCCTAGGTCAGACCCTCAGTTTTTACCAGAGCTAATGGTATGGCAAGAGTTCTCTTTCAAATGATGTAGAGTTGTATGTTGCAGATGGCCTTGTCTTGCTCTAGAACTCTAGGGGTCCAGGTTCAATTCCCCTGTTGGGGCTTATCTTACACTCCACATAACATTGCTTTCCACCACAGTTGCCTTCTGGTACCATGGGGTCTATCAGGCCTCAGGGCCTAAGTGGCAGAGCTATTTGTTCTGTGACCTGGATCTGCACTACAGGATGTTCCTGCTCTGGGTTTTACGCAAAGCTGACAGTCTTCTGCATCACTTGGTAAATGGGTTGAAGCAGTATTATCAAGAAAAGAATATGCTGCTTCCAGAATGTGAAGATGGTTGTGCTTCCTTGCTGGAAGTGGTAAATTTGAGATGTAACACACGGAGGTCCTCCCTTAGTCACAGGGGATACATCCCGAGACCTTCAATAGATGCCTGAAACGGTGGATAGTAATAAATGATATATGGACTGTTTTTTCCTATACATGCATACAGCATAATGTAGACCTGCTGGACAAGGGGATCATTGACCTCCTATGCAGGATGGACTAGGAAAGTTCAAGATTTTATCATGCTGCCGGGCACAGGGGCAAGTACACACCTGTAATCCTAGCAGCTCAGGAGGCTGAGGCAGGAGGATCACAAGTTCAAAGGCAGCCCTAGCATCTTAGAGAGGTCCTATGCAACTCAGCAAGACTCTGTCTCTAAATAAAATATAAAAAAGGGCTGAGGACGTGGCTCAGTGGTAAAGTATCCCTGGGTTCAATCTCTGATACTAAAAAACAAAACAAAACAAAAAAGATTTCACTATGCTGCTCAGAACAGCAGGCAATTTAAAACTTATGAATTATAAATAGAATTATCCATTTAATATTTTCAGACCACAGTTGGAAAAAGGTAATTTGAAACTATGGCAATCAAATGCACAAATGGAGGAGACTACTGAATGTTTTATCTTTTCACTTTGGCGAGAATGTTCCAACATGCTCCAGATCACTGAGTCCCTGAAAGCTTCACTCATGTAGGGACTCTATCATGGGTAGCTGTGTATTCTGTCAACTTAGCTGAATCAGAACTATAATGCTCAACATTCCTTTACCTGTATGGTTCAGAGTTAAGGTTGGCCACAAGAAAAGTTAACATGAGATTTAGAAGGCAGAAGTGAAACAGTGGCCATTTTCCTTTTCATTCCAAGGGTGGGTACAAGCTGGGCCCTGTTGAAGTCCATGAACATTATCCCTGACCTGGTGGCTCAACATGTAGGAGTGGGACAGCAATAAGGCCTTCAACCCCTTCCTTAGTTTCCATTAGGCCACTTGCTTCAGCTTCTCTGAATCATGAGCCACACGCACGTGTAGCTCGTTGGGGAAGGTATCTTGTAATTCACCCACACATTAGAGACTGAGAGTAGTGTCAGATGCACTGAGTTCCATGAACCACTGTGTACCCCATTTGTTCTAGGAAGTTGCAGCTTGTGCTTTTGGGCTCCAGTCTATCCTCTCTCCCATACTTACTTCACACCCATTGTTCCTCCGGATTCCAGACCTACAGCAGATATAAATCAACTGTCTTACCTAGATTACAGAGCCAGCCTCTGCAGTGACTTAAGACTCAATCTTACAATAAATACCATATTCTCTATCATTAATAGTGTTTTTACTTCTCTGATCTAATCCTAACTGATGCACTCCCAAATCTGTGCATAGTTTAGCTTTCACTTTCAGGAGCACATGCATGTTTCAAAGGCCCTTGATGTCCTTGTCACTTACTGATAATTTGGTGTGATCAACATGTTGTTATTAGTAGAGTGGACCAGCAGAGGTTTCAGGTCCCTTTGAACTGGAGCATGACAAAAGTTGAGATAGTTAACATAGCTGTGAACAAGACTGTTGCCCATTCCATGTAAATGTGAGCTATTTCTAAACAGCTATTTCTCCTTCCTGATGAAAAAGAAATATTTTGTCCAGATCATTGGCCCCATGCAATTAACTGAGGCTGAGTTCTTCTGTTCTGGAAAATATGCCATACCTGAGACAGAAATTAAACTATAGCTATTATTTAATTGAGTTTGAAGTGGTCTTCTGACAGGAAGACCTAGCTCATTTTTGCAGGTTCCAGATTGTGCATTAAGAGGCTATGATGGGAATAACCACCCTTTTAAATCTTTATATATAGCATTCATCCCAGTCCTTGGGGATGCAATATTATTTGTGATTTTGTTTTCTTGGCTGGTTTTGGGGCTCTTTCTATGGCTTCCAGTTGTTCTTCAGTTGGATCTTAGACCACAGGCAAAGGGAATACTATGGAGATTATTCCAACAAGAATAGCTACCCTAATTATATATTTGGGGACCAAAGAAATGACTGTAACAATCCCAGGCCCAATCAATGCACTGTGAGTCAGATCTGGGCCAGGACTTCATTTATCCCCTGGCCCCATTGGAACTCTAATCCAAAATGGGAGTCATGGTGACACTTCCAAAGTATCAGTACCAACTAAAACCTCAAAATGTGAGGTGCTAGTTAGCTTTTCATCACTATGCCCAAAATACCTGATATAAAAACTTTTAGAGAAGAAGGCTTTACTTTTGCTCAGAGTTTTGGAGGTTTCAGTCCATGACCTGCTGGCTCTGAGGCACAAGCATCATGGCAGAAGGGCAAGGTGGAGGAAAGGGGCTCAGCTCACAGCAGCAATGAAGGAGACAGAGAGAGGCAGGCAGACAGACAGATGGTGGGGGAGGGCTGAGGACAAGAAAAACTCATTCAGTAATGCCCCCAATAACCTACTTCCTTCAATCATGCCCCACCACCTATGGTTTCCACCATCTCCTAGTAGTCCTGTCATGTATCAGTGAATTAACCCACTGACGGGGTAAAAGCTCTCATGACCCAATCACTTCCCCAAAACTCTACCTCTGAACACTGCTACAGTGGGTTCCAAGCCTTCAGTGCATGGGGGGGGGGGGCATTTTAGATCCAAACCATAACAGCGAGCAATCTCCTTTCTCCAGGAGAGGTTACCAAAGCATATGGTAACAGGTCCATTTGGGGAAAGACTGAGCAAATCCTACCAAATACACATGACCTGGTGTTATCCAGTCCTTCCTTGTGCATGCGAGCCTCTCCTTGAGTCAGTGGCTTCCAATTCTGAAAACTTGCTCAGCTCTAGAATACAAGCAAAGGATCATGACTTTTGATTGTGGAAATTAAACAATCCCTTTGCTGGCCACCTCTTTATTTTCCCCCAAGAATATTGTTCCAGGACGCCCTGGAAGCTACTCCAACTTGCTGTATATTCTAGTAATTGTGCCACTGTATATTCTAGTAATTGTGCCTACCTTGTTCTGGGCAAGCACCACTACTTCTCTTTCATAGAATCTTATCATCTCCATTGCTATCAAAGACCCCCATTCTGTAACTACCCCTGTAAGTGCTCTTAGCTCTGGATTACTGAGAACACTCACCACTGAGTTCCTCAGTAAGGTTAGTTTCCTTTCACTAGAGCATTCCTTATTTCTGTAGTAAATAAAGTCTCCTTCGGGGTCTTCTGCAGCACATAGTCAGATGGTATGTTTTCTAGCCTCATGTGTGAAGATCAAATTCTATAGTTTCTTATAATCTTTTTCTCCATCATCTATCATGCCAATCTGGCACTTCTACTTGACTCAATATGAGCATTCTTTTGTCCAAGTTTTCATTAGCTGTTGTAGTAGACTGTAGACACTCTCCTAGAGTCCATATCAAGGCTATATCATTCACTCCTATATTGTATAATCTCATTTGTCCTACAGATAACAGGTAAGAATATCTTGCAAACTGTCCCTATTTATTGATTTGGTTACCAGGAAGGAAGGTAGAAATGAATCCTGAGTGGAACATACATTGTCTTGCAAGGCACAAGCCTCTGTACTATGAGAAATTATTATCCTTTAACTGGGAAAAGTGGAACATTTCTGAAGACCTTGAGAATTCAAGACAACTTGGGATCTGCAGGTTCTTGTATGAATTGACCTAGATGGATCCATTACAAATCAGAGATTCGCTATTCTCCTCAGTGTGGGTCACAATTATTTTTTTCTGAGCTGGAGGTGTAGCCCGGTGCTAGAGCATTTGCCTCTAGTGCTTGAGATCTAAGATTTGATTTCCAGTGCTCCAAAAACAAAACAACAGAACACAACACAATTTATTGTTCCTTTCCATGTCTTATAATTTTTTGTTGAATATCAGTCATTTCACATACTACATTGTAAGCATTAATTTTATTTTATTTTTGGTACCAGAGATTGAACCCACAGGGACTTAAACACCAAGACACATCCCCAGACCCTTTTTATATTTTATTTAGAGACAAGGTCTTGCTGAATTGCTTAGGGCATTGCTAAGTTGCTGAGACTAGCTTTGACCTTTTGACTCTCCTGCCTCAGCCTCCTGAGCTGCTGGGATTATAGGCATGCACTTGTCTCATTGTAGGCATTTTAGATTATGATTTTCCCCAGGAGGGAATTATTGTTGTTGCGTTGCTGTTGCTTCTCTTAGATTTCATGTTTAATGCCCATCTGGTCTGTCAGTCTACTTCTTGCCCCAGATGTGACCACAACCTCAGGTTGGTGGAGCTGTAGCCTTCTCTGCTTGCTTTCCTGGGAGACCTCCAGCTTCACAGACAACACCCAGAATAAAGCAAGCCCTTTTCAGCAGATACCTATCCCACTTAGGTTGAACAACCTCAGAGGCAGAGCTGGGGGACTTGGCTATTTTCCACAGCGTTAAAATGACTGGCTTGGTAGTTTTGTCCAGCACAAGAGTTGCTTTTGGAGAAGAGGATGACAACCTCCTCATTCTGTCATGCTGCAAGTGAATCTTCCCAAGTGTTATTTCTTGGCCCCCACTCGGGGGCCACGCAGAGCCAAGTTCTGAGTTAGCATGAATGTCTTAAACACAGTGAGACTGAGCTCTCCTTGATCCACAAAAGAAGTTTGACAAAGGAAAAAAAGGCTCATGCAATTTGGTTGTCAAGAAGGATATCACAGCCTATATAACTCCATGTTCCTACCTCTGGCATAACGGCATGTTTCTCTTTGGGGTGGATGTGTCCAACAGCAGGTGCCTGGGGAATGGATTTTGACTCAGTTGTGAATTTCCCTATCTTTCCTGTATGGGGGCCAGACTGACAAATAAGACCTCCTAATTTGAGGAGCATCTACAAATCTCCACTGCTCCTTGATGCCTGCTAGGCATCCTCTCCCCTCACTCATCGCCACATGGCTCTGGGGACACAACATCAGAAGAGGGGAGTTGACCTTCACTTCACACAGAGCCGGTGTTTCTGACTAAGACCCAGTCTGAAGAGTGAAAGATTTAGCCATCAGAAGACTACATTTGACTGGAAGTAGAAATCACCATCAAAATATTGTGCTAGACATTACAAAATCATCACTGACATCTATTATGCACAATTTAAATATATCTTATCCAAAATGCGTGGGACCAGAAGTGTTTAGAATTTTGGATGTTTTTGGATTTTGGAATGTTTGCATAGACATATGAGTTATCTTGGGTTGGGACCCCAGTCTAAACACCAAATTCACTCAGGTTTCATATTCACCTTATCACATAGAGCAAAGATAATATTTTGCAATGCTTTTGGTTAGTTCACCTGTGTTTTGACTGGTACCTATCACATGAAGTCACACTGTGAAATTTTCCACCTGTGATGTCATTTTGTCCCTTGAAAATTTTCCCATTTTAGACCACTTTGGATTTTAGATTCTCAGATTAAGAATTTTTAATCTGTACTAAAATACAGTCAAAATCTCCCTTGATCATCTGATCATAGTATGAGTTAGTTTCTATTTTTTCTAAGGGTAAAAGTGATAATAGTATGTTCTACAAAAATTTTGAAATACAGTCTGGGAGCTATTTTATCTTTTTAATACTAACTTTAAGTAAAACTAATTATAAATAGTTTCTTTTTAAGCTTCAGTAGAACACAGAATATATTGGTGATTTTCAATGTAATTCAGTTAATTAAAGTTTTCTGTTTTTTTCAATCTAAAATTGCTTAAGTTAAATTATCACCTAATGTTTCATTTAAAATCATTCAAGATTTTACACTTTAGCTAATTCTGTAAATTATAATCACTTGCCAATTTTTTATTTATTTATTATTCTTGGGTACCAAGGATTGAATCCAGAAGTGCTTAAACCCTGAGCCACATCTCCAGCCCATTTTATATTTTATTTAAAGACAGGGTTTTGCTCAGTTACTTAGAGCCTTGCAAAGTTTCTGAGGCTAGCTTTGAACTTGTGATCCTCCTGCCTCAGCCTCCCAAGCCACTGGGATTACAGTCAGGTACTGCTGCACCCGGCAGTTGATAATTTATTTTTGTTCACACCATTAAACAGATACCATGAAGGATCATTAAACAAAAATTGTGCTAAATATTTATTTAAAATATCTTTCATTCATGAACAATGTCTACAGAATTTGTACTTAATACAAAAGAAAACTCCAATAAGGGATCAAAATTTTCACCATTGCTCTATATGATCTTTTCACTGTCAAAATGGAATTTGACCATTTAAGTTGTGTTATTAAGACATTTCCCTTTTGATACTGACTGTAACTTTCAGGAATTATTATTTATTAACCTAATTCATTTAAATTGACTTGATGCACATAAATCAACTAGCACTTTTAAGACGCCATATTGTTAACAAATGAGAATCAAGCTCATGCATAGCCATGTACATATAAGAAAGAAAAATATTTATGTTTAAAAATGGAGAGATATTAATTATTAGGTAAGCAGATACAATTATACCTTGTTCCTATATGACATCATTTAAATAGCTATTTCTTATGGAATCCTACTCAAGCTAAAATGTAGGAGGATGTGAGAAATTGATTGGCCTTTAAGATGCATTTCAGGGGCTGGAGTTATGACTCAGTGGTAGCATGCTCGCCTAGCACACGTGAGACACTGGGTTCGATCCTCAGCACCATATAAAAAATAAAATAAAGATATTCTGTCCATCTACAACTAAAAAATAAATATTTTTAAAAAGATGCATTTCAGTTGTTCCAGAACTGTAGAATGCTCAGTAAAGTCCTGACCAAAGATTTTGTAAAATATATTGATAGATGGGTGAAGTAGCTGAAAAATAATTCAGGCATTGACAGAAGTTGCATCCTCCACCAAAATCAAAAAGAAAAGGCTAAGTTTGGTGCAGAACAGAGCTTGGGGGGCTAAAGCAGCCAGAGAGGCAAGAGGATAAGGGAGACTGCTTTATTTTCAGATGGCTCCACCTCTGAAGGTCAGTAATGGTGAAGTCGAAAACCAGTTTCACACACTGTGAAGAAATTGTGTAAACTCAGGATTATCGTGTCAAATCAGGATGACATGCCTCTCATTGTTTAAAGACATTCTAATGGATAGAACTTAACAAATATTGCTATGAACAGTACCAGCCAGGCCGATCTGCAGCTTCTCAGACGTGTTACGACTCGCTGCTGTGGAGTGTTTGTCAAATAGTTTACTTAGGGAACTGCTGAGCATTTCAGAGACAGGAAGAATTTTACTCCTCACATAAAGAGCAGTAACTGTGATCAAACTGTAGAAGACATTTAAAACCAACCAAACAACCAAAGCCACTCATTCTAGTGGTATTATACTTGCCTTTTCCTTACCTTGGTCTTTTGCGTGCTCTCTTTCTAGTGATATCTTTGTTTAAAAACTTAGTTATTAATTGAGACAAAATTATACACATATATGGGGTACCATGTGATGTTTGGATATATATATACATTGTAAAATGTTCAAATCTGGATAACCATATCTATCTCTTCAAACATTTATTATTTTTTTTAGTCATGAAAATCTTTTCTTCTGGCTTTAAAATAAATACATAGCATGTTATCCTTAACTATAGTCATCCTACTCTGCCAAAGAATATCAGAACTTACTTCTCCTAACTGTAACTTAGTAACCCTTTGACCAATCTTTCCCCAACTGCCATGATTTCTTGAAGGAATTTGTGTTTAACCTGTTGCACTCAGCAACCTATTTTGAGGTAGCATTAGTTTGGGAAATGACTTGGTGATTGAATATGCTTATCCACAAAATTGAACTTGTTTTTGCTTCCCGGTTTTCTAGTAGGTAAGGATCCCTCTGTGTGGAAATTCCCCAGAGGACAGTTGCTGTGGGACATGGAAGAAGAGGGCAGGGCTCTAGTACTAAGATTTCAGATTACTCTCCAAAAGTGCTGCTTCAAGTTCAAGGTTTAATTCTTCAGGAAGCAGAGGACTATTTCAGTTCCTGCTTATTTCTTATTTCTTCTCTGTGGATTTTGAAGGTTGAAAAAGAACATTCCAGAAGAGGAAATGGAACATTCTGACATAAAGGTGAGGCAGTTAGGAAGCATATCAAGAACGCCTTTGCCATCTTGAATAGAGAAGTCATCAGCTCAGACTTGGATGACCTCTAATCACTCTCTTCTGGAGCCAATTTTCCAGAGGGAAGAGAAGTTCAGTGTCCCCTCAAGTAGTCGCCACGTCATGTCCATTGTAAAGGTGGCATTGTGCACACAGATATACCTCATGTCTGGCTATTCTTTCCTCTTGTATACCCTTCTCTGCCACTCCAAGTCCTTAACACCTGCAACACAACTGTGATGGAGCCTCCAAGTCCTTAACACCTGATCAAGCATCCTTGGAGAGATGGGAGCAGGGCCACTGGGAAACTGAGGACATCCACCCTGGCTTCATCTCAGGATTCCAAAGCACTGAAAGGTGAGCACCATGTCTCATGCTAAAGTAGTAACCCCCAGTTTAGTTTTTAAGTTTCCAAAAATTTGTAAAAAAGTTAAGATTCTTGTTAAGTTTTTCTTTAACAAGAATTCACAGAATGCCTTAATGCTTTTTTGAGAACTCTGGGGCAGGTGGGGGTCAGGAGAAAGAACTATCATCCTAGGGAAATAGAAGTTCACTCTCTCCTCTCTCTTGCTGCTTATCTCCTGCCTTCTACCCTATCGAGAAATCTACAAACCTGAAACCTGACAGTCCATCATCAGATTCTGCAAATCTGCCTAAGACAATAAGATGTCACATTCTTTGCCAGATCAAATGCCATTTCCTTGAAACTACTAAGGTGGTGACACAGTGTTATAAATAAGGATTCAATTAAATTTCATATCCATCCCCTGAACTTTGCCATGATACCCCCTTTTCATGGATTGTTTTTGAGGGAAAGTTTTCAAATGCCTGTTAAAATCACCTCATTCCGCTGGGTGAGGTGGTGCACACCTGTAATCCCAGCATCTTGGGAGGCTGAAGCAGGAGGATCACAATTTCGAAGATAATCTCAGCAATATAGTGAGGCCCTAAGTAACTTAGCAAGAAACTCTCTCAAAATTAAAAAAAAAAAAAAAAAAAAAAAAAGGGCTGGGGATGTGGCTCAGTGGTTAAGCACCACTGGGTTCAATCCTTAGTATCATAAATAAATAAATAAATAAATATAAATTTAAAAAAAAGAACGACCTCATTAAAACTTCACAATGGCACAGTAAGGGAGCATGGCTTTGGGTGAGGAAGCCAAAGAACAAAGAATTGAATTGTTTCCCCAGAGGGTGTGCAGAAAGGATTGCAAGCCACATCCATCTAGCTCTGATGCTAAGCTTGAACCAGATCCCTGTTTCTTCAGCTTTATATATAGACCCCGGCTGGAAGCCTCGACTGTACCTTGACCTTGTTAGCTAACAAGGTGATGCTAACAAGTCCGCATTGACTAGAAGCAAGAATTCAGTAGGACTAACCTGGTTTTACTAATACTTTCAACCATAGTCCAGCAATCAAAGAGGGTTTTGTGTAGGAGGTAGAACTTGGAGTGACCTGGGAGAATTACAGGGAATTAACAAAGCCACAAGACAATAAGCAGGGAACACAAACAGAGCCAGGTCCCACTGCCATAGAATGCACAGTGGGATTAATTGTCCAGCCATCAGATAAGCTGGGCAGAGGCAGAGAACACAAGAAATGGAGTTTGAGTTTGAAGGCAGGAGCAATGGCAACCACTATAGTTTCATTAATTCATTCCTTCATTCACTTGATAATTATTTTTTGAGGGCATTCTATTTGCCAGGTGCAATTCTAGGTGTCAGGGACCTAACAGTGAACAAATTAGGTTAAGTTTCTGCCTTCACATTCAAAATAAAGGGTGAAATAAACATGGACGTATTTTCATTAACCAAGTAGAGTTCACCTGCAGTTGATGCTCTATTTCCAGAGATGTCTGTCTTCTCTTCTAGATTTTCAAAAGGCGATGACCCAAAGATATCAGTTTCAAATGCTTGTTTCAATTCTTCCCTCTGCACATTAAATCCCACCTGTCTCTCTCAAGCTAAAGCACTATAATAAATTTTTGCTGAGGTTCCCCAGAAACTATTCAGTGAATGCTATTTATTTCACAGGTGAATAAACTAAGGCTCATAGAGAAGGCCCTGTTGGTCTAATGCCACACAGAGAATTGATGGAAGGACTGTGTTCATTTCCAGATCTCCAAGACTCAATCCAGGCATCTTCCTCTGCCATTTGCTTGCTGATCATGCCCTTTGCTCTGGTTGTCTTCTTTCTTTTCTGGAAAATGCAAGATGAGAGGACTTATAGACCATATTAGACCATATTGGTAGCTCTCTGGGAATCAACAGAGCCTTCTCTTTCAGCCATCAGATTGGAGAAGGGCAGGGCAGCTACTATAAAAATGTTCCAAGTTGGTCAAGATAGGAGATAGAGCCAGGAAGAAATGGGGACAGAAGTTGCTATTTAAATATATCAACAATTCTTTTCTAAATAGGGAAAATTCAGTGATGGAAATAATCTCCTCTCCTTTTATCTGTTAAACAAACAGAAATTTATATTCAGAAGGTGTCTAAATCCACTTTATTTTGCAAATACCCCAGATTGGGTAAGTTATAAAAAACAAAAACCAAAAAACAAACTTGTGTGGCTTCTGATTCTGGTGGCTGGAAAGTTCAAATAGCACATTGCTGGTATCTTTCAAGGGTCCCTTAGCTGCATCACAACATGGTGGAGAAGGGGAAAGGAATCAGGTGTGTGTAAAAAACGTCAAGCACATGGAAGTGGCCTCACTTTATAATAATTTGCTCTTGCAATAACTAATCCAGTCCTGGGACACCTAACCCACTCTCACGAGAGGGTCATTAATCTCTTCTGAAGGTGGTGGCTTCTCACCCTCAACCTAATCATCTTCCCCTAGGCTCCACTTCTTAAATGTTCTGCTTAATTATCTCAGCACCTCTACATTGGGAACTAAGGCTCAAGCATGTACACCTTAGGGGACGAATTATATGTATGAATCGATTGGACAAGCTGTGGCAAAAACTTCATACAGAGACGTCACAGACAGCCAGTGTACACAACCCCTTGTGTAAATGATCTGAAAATTTACCTCAAAGTCTAGAGAAGGTCCCATCAATTTGAGTGGCAAGAGGAAGCAAATCTTGGTCTTACTCCCTCAACAGAATCCACCAGACACATGATGTCATCATTGTAAAACCAGGAGGTACCAGGACTTACTGCTCCCGTGCAGAGGAAATGTGGGACCTAAAAAGTGATTCTTGATTCAGGACCATGCAAACACCCAACAGAATCAGGTAGCTCAAGGAGGAGACCATGTAATGTGCATTAACCAACATCAAAACCTTTGGGTTAGTTGCTGGTCTTGATATTTGGTTTGACTTCAGCAGCCTCCTCCTCTCTACCCTCTAGTTTCAGAAAGTCCAAGAGAAGGCCCACGTGTTCATGTTAGTTAGATCTTTGTTGCTATGACAAAATAACAGAAGACTAACTTATCAGAATGAAATACTTACTTTGGTTCATGGCTTCAGATATTGCTGTGTACAGTTTCTTGACCCTGCTGCTTTGGGTCTGTTATGACATAATACAATGTGCTGGGAGTGAGTGGCAGAGGAAACTGCTCATCTCATGGTGGCTGGAAGGTGAAAGAGAGAGAGAGAGAAGAGGGGCCAGGTACTCAATCTCCCCTTCAAGGGCACATTTCCAGTGACCTAACTTCCTCCCACTAGCTGCAACTCCTAAAGTTTCCATCACTTCCCAATAATGCCAGTTATCTTCTGGTAACCAAGCAATGGGCATGATCAAGATGCACATGGCACAGAAAAAGGGGCTACACTGAGCGTCAGAGCCTGGCCATGATCTCAGTCCTCCCACCAATTCTGTGTGTCTGAAAGCCAACAAGGCTACCCTGTGGGCCTTTGGTTTCTTTGGTTTCCAAATAGCATGGACTTTTAAGGGACATTCAAGACCCATACTATACAATGCTCATCTAGTTTCCCATGGACTCAGCAAAAATTAAGCCTTGTATTCTAAGATCTAGAAATATCAGCGAGTTTCTGAAATATCCCTGCTTTACACATCTCCAATTCAAAGAGAGCTGAATATTACCCTATTGGAATCAAAGCCTTGACATTTGCAAACTGATAGTTTAGTACTTCTTCTCCAGTTCATCTGTTGCTGGAAGATAAATTACAAGGAGAATAAAAACAACATATTGCCCTCAGGAGATTGTTCTTTACTAAATAATGCCACGTCTTTTAACACTCCTTTTTGAAAATAGCTTTATGCCTGTTGGATCTCTCATTGTCTTGAACCTGAGATACCTTACACACTTCTAAACTTTGTGAAGCAAAGCCTGTGACTTCACAGACCCAGAAGTGTTTATTTTCTCTGGGCCAATAGCATATGCTTGGGTGGATGCCAATTCTATGCCAGAGGCACACAGATTATAATGAAGCATGAAGTTCTGAATAATAGAATGCGGAGAGTTGAAAGACACATTAGAGCTCATTTAGACCAAGCCCTTTGGTGGACAAAGGAATTCCCTGATCCAGAGAGGTCAAGGGTGTGCTGTGAGGCAGCACATCTGATTAAAGGCAAAGGTAGCTCTTGAAGCTATGTCTTCAGGTCCTCAACTTTCTAAGGCTCTTGCCTGCAGGTCATATGAGCCTCATAAGGCAGCATCTGGTGCTGAATGAAGGAGTAAAAGCAGAAAGTGACAACGTTCAATGGCAACTGTCCTCCAATACGCTCACAACTTTCCTTGGCCCCAATGTCTTTGCCATATCCTGAAGTAAATACCCAGGAGCACATTTTAAATTCCCAGCTGAAATCAAGAGAACTATCTCAACTACAGGAATACTGTCTGAGTGAGAAGGAGCGACCTATTGCATGTTTTCTGAGAAACCTGAACACGATTGAAGGCCATCCAGTGATACATATATATCTTTCCTGCTTGAGAAACCTGAGTGAGGGAAAGGTGAGATCTGAAACAAAGAGGAAGGTTATTCGGACAGTCTGAATGTCTGGACCAACTCTGATAAACTCCCAGATTCTCACTCCTCACAAGGCCACATGAGCAAGAGGCTCTAGAGAGATCCAGGAATTTAAAGTATGCTTTCTCAGGGCCAAGATTCGTGACAACCCCATCAGTTACCGTCTGGTCTACAAGAAGCTTGGGTCATGGTGCTGGGTCTGGTGTCCTGTGTGGGACTTGGGCGAGGCCTGTTTCCTGAGAATGAAAGCTTGTCTTCTGGGATGACACACCAGACCACCTGCAGACAATGTTTATAAATCCCTTAGCAGGGACTGATTGATCTCACAATGGGACTGTGTAATATAAACACTCCATTATTCTACAAAAGAATATGCACAATACCACCTAAGGTCCTCTAAGAATAGGTTTGGGGAGTTACAATGTGCAAACACCACTCAAAAAGAAACAGCCTCGTTCCTTTTAAGCAACATTAATATTAACTTTACCCACAGCAGGGAAAATGGCATTTTAACTTGAGAGTTATTCGTAATCTCTCTAGATACTGTGAGATAAAATTAGGGCAGAACTCGGAGCTCTGGATTTCCTAATTTGGGGGTTAATTTCTTTTAATAGAGACTCTTGCGTGCAAGCAGACGTGTGTGTGTGTGTGTGTGTGTGTGTGTGTGTGTGTGTGTGTCTGAGTGTGTGTGTACCTTAGAGGTTTGCTTACTTGAGCATTAATTTTAAAAGGGCACATCCGAAGGAGTTTTATTAGGTGACATGTTAGAATGTCCACATTAGGAAGGGAATAGGTATTTTTCCCAGAACAGAAAAGGGAAGTCGAGTTTGAGGAAAAAATAAAGAAGAGAGGGTAGAAAGGAGGAGGAAAAGAGCTAGGGGAGCAGCCTTTGATTATTGTAGATAAACACCAATAAACAGTGTCATTTCACACTACTGAACACAGCCTGGCAGAGTTTATTTCTTGGGAATCAGTTACTTTTAACCTAATATAATCCATTCAGTGCTCATTAGGCCTCAAAAAAAAATTGAAAAGTCAGTTGGTAAAGATGTAATTTGAAAATGTTGCTGACTTGTAAACTGAGTAGATCATTTCTAAACCAAATGAGCTTTAGGTCAATTTAGAGCTGAGTTTTTTTCTAGAAACAGGAAAGACAAGTCCTTCCGTTGTGGCCAGACCCACCCCTTCCAAAGAGATGCCTTTAGCAGAGGTGGGGGACATGGATACCAGTAAAATGGAAGTAACTTGTATTTGCGTGTAAACAAACTCCACATGGCATTGAGATTTATGACCACCAAGACTGCCTGTGGGAACATGTACAAGCTCAGATACTACAAACTATGTTCCTATTGTAGCCATAACATAACTACTTCAGGTGATTACATATCTCCCAGCGGAAAAAATAAACTGAACAAAGTCTCACTTCACCATACATCAAAGGCTCTCTCTAGACATTGAATAGGCATAGCAAGGTGAGGAACACACGTGCTCCACTCCAGTGATGTCCCCAGTGCTGGGAAACAGCCCCCTCTCCCCGCCCCTTCCTGCTTTAAAGTTATAACAAAGAGAAAAGTAAAAATCAAAATCAATTGGAAACAGAGAGAAAGAGAGAGAGAGGCAGCTTACTGGAAAAAAATGTTAGATTATGTAGTAAATTTCAGCCTGGGACTAGACTACTCAAAATGCAATTTGGTTTTAATTAGGCTGGTAATTTACGGAATGTGCTTGTGAGAAGAAGAGGAACTAGAAATCAGTGAGTGAGTTTCCGAATGTATGATTTGGTAATCATGAGAAAGGGTAGAAACTGGGGCAGGGTAGAGGGGTGTGTCCACAGATTGGTATCATCTGCATTCCTCTTCCTTTTAAAGATGGGGGCGATACACTAAAGTCATGTTGTGAAAATCTGGAGAGCTAAGTCCACAGGGAGTCAAAGACAAGTCAAAGCACTCTGCCAAGGCCCAGGAGAGAAGCCATGCAGCTTTTGATCCAAGTGCAAGGTATGCTTGTTGGAAAGACTTAAAGTGCAGATCGGAGAGCTGAAGTAAGGTCCTGTAGCCCTTGAGTTCCTCACTGTGGTGATGAAATCCACACTCATCACTAAAGCACGCAGCTGAGGGAAGGAAGCTTTAGGAGAGTAGAAGGCACAAGGCATGGGGAGGTCCTCATGGGAAAGATTGGGGGAGAATGTGATCTTTCTATCTTGTATCCCAGGGTCTATCCAATGCCAGAAATATGGTAGAAATTCATTAAGTATTTTTGAAATATTGAATTAACCAACAAGAGAGCTGGGCTACACATTGTAGAGGATACAAAAAACTATTTAACATAAAACTATCCAGGAGCTTACCACCAAGTTGAAGAGCAACACAAGAAAATGAAGGTGTCGTCTGCCCTGGATGCCATCTCTTTCTCAGGAAACCTGTCACACCCACATGCCTTCTCAGGGTACAGGCCTAGGCATTGATGTTCTGTTTCATGAAGCAGCACCACCCTCCAAACTGGGTTCATCGGACTGAGGGAAGGTCTTTGAATGAGAGACTAGGCGGTGGTTTGGCACAGAAATGTTCTCCCCAAATGAGGCATATCAGATTCTGTTCTCAAGAACTAGAATTGAGAAACACTAAGATGATTTAGTGGCCAATACTGGGACTGAAGCTGAAAAGATGCTAAGAGAGGCTATGAATAAGTCAACACCATGAGAATTTCAGATTTGAGAGGAAGTGTCAATTATGAATAAGCTAAGTGTCTTAGTTCATTTTATTGTTATAACAAAATACCTGATACTGGATAACTTATGAAGATAAGTTTATTTTGGCTTGGGGTTCTGGAAGCTGGGAAGTCCAAGAACATGGTGCCAGCATCTACTTGGATTCAAGTGAATCTTTATGCTGCTTTTTGGCAGAAACCAAAAGAGCAAGCAGACATGGGCAGAATGGAGAAGAGGGGGCAGAATTTTCATGGTAACTAACCAACTTGAGGGCTCCATCCACATGACCCAAACACCTCCCTCTAGGCCCCATCCCAACATTGCCATGTCAAGGAACTAAGGCTGCAACACATGAACTTTAGAAGGACACATTCAAACTTCTACAAAGATGGAGAAGTTAAGAAAATCATTGGTAGCAGGGAAAGTACAGAAACAGGAAGTGACACAGTGGTTAAACCATGATAATGGTGATGGTCCTCAATGATGAAACAAAAGTCCCTGCAAAAAAGGCTCCAGGAGCCATCTTGGTCTCCAAATGACCTTCTGGGTTCAATTTCCATGAGGTCCAATTTTGCTGTGCAACTTTTTAAATTGCCATGAGCTTCTGTAATGCTGTGCACAGCTTTTAGATAGACTTCATTGTTCTTAAGCTTGTCTGAATGAATTCCTGTATCTGTGAGTACAGGAAGTGCTCTCCAAAAGCATAAAAATGATTGATCAAGATGGAGAATGGCATAGACTCTTCAGATAGAAAAAAACCAAATACTTATTTCTGAAATGATCAGGACATTTTAAAAATGAACTGGATAAGTGGAAAGTGATTTAAATAAAAAAGAGGCTGCCAAACATGGCATACCACATCACTGAGCCCTAGTTACAGAAAGCCATTCCAGTTATATGGGATACGGAGTAGCTCTCCTTCCCATTGCCCTTTCTGCCATCAGAATCAGGCTCCAGGCATTGCTAGACTACATTTTCCAGGGCTCTTTGCCTTCAGATTGTTTGGTGGTCTGGCCAATGGGAGGCTTCGTTGGGAGACTGTTGGGTAGGAGAGTATTTTATTTATTTTTTCTTCTTTAAGGTAGGTGGCATCATTATTAGCATCTTAATCTCTTCATTGTCAAAGGAAAGCAAGTAGCAGTTAAATTCTTCAGAAACTAGGTGATTAGGAGCAAAATGTTGTTATCCAGAGTTGGTGGAAAAGTGTGGAGACACCCTTACATACACTGGTGACAGTGTACACTGTACTACCATGCACACTGAAGGGCAATATGGTATATCCAACATAAGTTAGGAGTTGCTGACCTTTGATCCTAGCAATTAGAAATCTAGGAATCAAGAATTTAGAAACCAAGGCACTAGAAATTTATCCATAGTCTATGAACCTGCTTCTAAGATGGAAAAAATGTTGTTTCAAAATATTTAAGGGTTTTAATAGTGAAAAATTAGAAATATCATCAGTAGGGGAAATCTTAAATTAATTACAGTATGTCCTTAATATAGAAAGTTTGAATACTCTGAAAAATATTGAATAGATTATTTGTAGTGACATAGAAGAAACTGAGACCTATAGTTGTATTTAGAGAGCAGGAAGCAAATACTGTATGTGATGTGCATAATCTCACTTTGGGAATGTGTGTGTGCATTACAGACAGTTATCAGCCCACCCAGGACCTCCCCACTGCCATAGCCTCCATGCACTCAGGTATACACACAGATAATCCAGGACAATCAAACTAATACCAGTGACTGGATTAAGAATAGACTAGTGACCAAGCCCAGGCTATTGAAACTTGAGAAGACAGTTAGGAAGTTTCTGAGAAAGGTTCTTTTCCTCCAATACAAAGAAGTAGAAAAAGTATGCAATGGTTTGAATATGGCTTGACTCTCTGATACTCATGTTAAAAGTTAGTCTCCCACTGTGTGTGGTGTGACCAGGTGATTAGGGTCCAGTCCTTGTGAATGGATTGATCCATTTGTGTGGTTAATGGGTTTTCTCAAGGGTGGATCTGCTATGAAAGCCAATTTAACTGTGTCTCACATCATTCCTTCCTTGCCATGTGAAACCTTGTACCACCTAGGGACTCTGCCAGCAGGAAGTCCATCAAAGTTGTGCCCCTTCTTCCTTAGACCATAATGATGAACCAAAATAAATCCCTTTTCTTAAAAATACCTAGTCTGTGCTATTGTGTGATTACAGCAAAAAACACACTAACATATAATCAATCTCTTTTCTTCCAATAAATATTTAAATGTCCAGTATCTGCTATGATGGCTGGCCTGTGATCAACAAGCCAGGTATAAAACTGTACTACACAGGAAACAGAGTTGAGGGTAGAATGGGTCTGCACCCTAAGTGACGTGATAGAGCCAATGAATTCACTTCTTATGGAGCAAATGCAGCTTAGGACTTCTTGTTAAGTAATGCAAATATATTCTGTTAACTGTTTAAGAGTCATTGAATCTAGGTTTTGTTTTACCAGCAGCCTCAAACATCCTAACAAGTATAGAATGTGTGCACAAACCACAGACATATGTAATAAAATCAGATTGTACAGGGAGTGCTCATGTGTGTTAAATACAAGACAAAGACATAGACAGAAAATCTACCACACCATTTATAGTAATCAGCAGCTTCCTACATAAACCACTCTGGCTCTTTCGTGAAATGCTTACTCTTCTGGTTTACCTCCCAGCTCACTCGCTACTATTGTCAATCTTATTGACTGGTTCTTTCACCTTCCCATACTGGATTTATGACTATGAGACTATCCCTGAATGCTTCCTGACCCTCTCATATGCTGAAGGAGGGAGGACCAGACAAGGAATCAGATGTGGGAAGAGGGAGAAATTCACTTTTTAACTTTGTATATGTTCTGTAAATTTATCTGTTTCTAGAAAGTCTCATTAATTTTGCAAATAAAAATGGATTAAGAGCAAAACAGGCATGTCATCCCCTGCATGTTAGGCCAATGATCTTCCATCTAGATTACAATGGTCTTAGCCTGATCCACTAGCCAAAAGAGAAGTATGATTGTCAAAGAGTACTGCAGAGATCCAGATTTATGTGGCTTCAGTGGTTCCAGGGTCTCAATCCCTAGTAATATGACCTTGAACTATTCTTCTAACCTCTGTGACCTTCAGGTTTTTTTTTTTTCATCTTTTAGTGGTAATATTTGTCCAGCCTGCAGCTGCAAAAGAGATGTGAAGCAAGCAAGGTAACTGTGTATGAATGCTTTAGAACGGCTAAAGGCTGCAATACACAGGAGGTGCTACTCTCATCATCACCCTCATTCTCATCAACTTTGTATCTTTGGAGTCGTCATCCTCTTTGGAAAAGGATAATTGAGTCATGTGGTTCATCAATCTGAATCTAGATTTTCAGGACTCCAGTCGACTTTCTGTTCTGCTCAAAGTGGAGGAGGATTTCTCCCTAAGTGGAGCAGGAAGCCATGGAGACTTGGCCTGAGGAAGTGCTGCCACCAATGCCATTTATACAGTCCTGCAGTGCTTTTCCTAGTAGATGGGCAGAGTTCTGTCAACTCATCTTGCTCATGGCCAGGGCAACAGCTTCTTTGACAAAGTCTGGAATGTGAGCCACAGGGTTCCTTCCATATCTAAGTCACTAAAACTCCAGTTGAAATAAATGTTCTTTGTGGAAGAAAAAGACGTCCCTCATTTCTAATGTGTCTTCTTATAAGAGTCTAAATAGTTACTGACTCACATCAATTAATCCCACTTGAAGAAAAAGAACTCAACATTTAAAAAAAATTCAGATCTACATTTAATTGCTATAAATGGAATAAAATTAAATCAACTGGATTCAAATGAATGTAAGGGGCTGGTCCCTCTTCCAGGTGGTTCTAACGACACAGAGATGAACAAGATATAGTACTAAAATACAATGCCAGACTCAGATTTGCATTAAAGGAACCTTGATAGGATTCAAAAATATTAGTTTACATAAAAATGTAAACTCTTTATACTGATAGATATTCAGAGATATTTTTTCTAGGCATGTGTTTACAGCTTTTTTCTATGGTCATCACCCTTAGAACATTGTGCTTCAATTGGCCTTCAGGATAGCATTCAAGGAGTCCGAAGACCTTTCCATTTCCAAAAGCACCTGGACCAGGAACTCTTTTCATTTCCAAAAGCATCTGGACTAGGAAGTTCCCCTTTACATCTGCACCAATGTCCTGAGGATCAATAAGCCAATTTCTCTACTCAAACCTACAGGGATGTTTTAAAGCTCATCATTCATATAGTTGAAAGATGTCCATCTCTGTCCTTTTGAGCAGCTATCACAAAATAACATAAACTGTGTGACTTATAAACAACAATAGTTTATTGCTCAGAGGTCTGGAGGCTGGCAAACTCAAGATCAAGGTGCAGGTGGATTGTGTGTGGTGAGGGCCCACTTCCTGGCCACAGCTGGCACTTTGCAGCTGTGTCCTCATACGGCAGGCGCAGCACAAGTGAGGTAGCTCTCTGGAGTCCATTTTATAAGGGCATTAATCCCATTCATGAGGGGTCCACACCTCTCAGTTGCTCCCCCTTCTAATACCATCACCTTGGGAATGAGGATTTCAAGTTATGAATTTTATGGAAATGCAAACATTTAGACCATAGCAGTGATTAAAAATTTGCTCATCAAAATTTCTTTATTTCATTATCAGAATTGATTGCTTCATTGATTCTCTACTCCAGGAGTGGTGACAGGACACCCTGGACATGTGAAAGTAAGGGAGTCCTGATCCTGCCCTTGCAGAGGTCACTGGTGGTTAACAAAGGGAAGTAACTACAGCTGAACAGGAGGCAGCCTGGAAGTGATCACTTATTCCTCAGAGTGCTTGCTGAGGCTGGCAAGGAATGCTTCCCATTTCATTTGAGTTATCTCTAGAAGAATGACTATTTTGTGCTCATTCCTACATCTTTTCAGGCTGGCCTGCTTTACACCCTGAGCACAGATATGACTTCTTTCTCCCATTCTCCAGATGTGCTACACATCACTGAATCCCCCACACTGTACAGCTTGTAAGAGTTTGCAATACTCACCAATTTGTGCAGCATTAGATCAAAACTGAGCATGGGTCAAATAAGTCCACCGAAGCAAGAACTTCCAAACTTGTTTAACTACAATCTTTAGTAAGAAATGTTTCCATCACCACTATCATACATGTATATAAGTGAAACAAATGGTCATGAAATGAACCTCATGCCATGTGACACAGGTCTTCTATTTATTTGTATTACAGTCCAGTCTACTCAAATCTTTCCATTCTGATCTACATTTTCTGTTATTTTGTAATACATTCTAGTCTACACTGTTCTTCCTGTTGTAATCTATGTAGGCTCAGTTAGTCCTATTTCCTTTTTAAAATGCTGGAAGTATATCTGCTAAATTGGCATCATAAGCCACCAATGGCTAAAAGACTCTGCTCAAAAAGCTTCTGACAACTTGACACTCTGTATGAGAACCTAAGGATGCAAAAACAAACAAGACACTTTCCCAGTTCCCAAGAAACCAGCCTAGGAGTGGGGTAGGGGACCATGGAGCATCACATTAAAAAAGATCCCATTTTCTCAATAGTATTTCCAAAATGAATACATAGTGTGCAAAAGCTGTACCACTGAGCTGCATCCCCAGACTGGGATCTTAAATAAGACCTTCAATTCAAATTCCTCCAAACTCTTATACCAAAAACTCTGATGCCAATACTACTCCACCAAGCCAGGGATGAACAAACATTTTGTGGAAAGGGCTAGAGAGTACATATTTAGGGCCATACAGTCTCCACAACAAATAGTTAATTCTGCTCTTTTGCCAATAATGCATAAAGAACAGGCGTGGCTGTGTTCCCATAAAACTTTATTTTTGGACACTGAAATTTGAATTTCATATCATTTTCAACATGTCATAAAATATTACTCATCTTTTAACTTTTTTCAATTTTAAGACTCTGTTTTTAGCTCAGAGGTCATACAAAAACAGACTAGGAGATGGATTTAGCTCTAGGGACAGTAGCCTACTGACCTCTGTTTCAAGTCAATAGAACCTTTCTGGATGGGAAAGAGTTCGCCTCCAACAGGAGCTTAGACTCCCCTTTGCCCCCAGACCCTAGTAGAACCTTGAAACAGAGACAGCTGAAGAAAATATCCAGGCAGTATTTTCTAGATGTATATACTGCAGAATGGTCATGTGGAGAATATAAAGTGTTGTTTATAAAGAGGTTTTTGCCTGGGGCAAAAATTTTAATACTACTGTAGCTTTCTGAAAAAGAGGGAGAAGTTATAAATGGAAAGGTTGGCACGAGTGTTCCTGCACTAGTGCTTGTGGGCACAGCTCCTTTCAGGATAAAAGAAATAAATCCACCTTTTAAAGCAATCTGGCAGGCTCAGCCCATCATGTGGATTTTTCTACTGCATGTCTTTCCAGGATAAACTATCACCTTGTTTCACAATGCATTAATCCAACCTTTGCTATAATGGAAAATGTTCATAATCCAATAAGCAGCAATGCTCAATGAAGTGTTTCATTAGTCGGATCGGTAAGGATTAATCTTCAATGCCCAATAAGCAGCTGCAGAGACCAGACACACATTGCTATGTGGCCAGTGTTCCAAGACGGAGCTAAGCCCTTAGGCACATCTGGATTAGGTTCCTCACCCTTACATGGGGACACACAGCTGTGCCCATTTCTTGACAGGTTGAAGAGTCCCCGACACAGCCAGAGAGCAAACTTGGTAACACTTTCCATTTTATTTTATTTTTTGTTCTTTTATTTACCAAGTAAATACATTCTCATTTTAGCTGTTAATCCAGAAGTTTCTAAAATAAATAATCAAAAGATTCTTTACCCCTTCCTCAAATAATTTCATTTATCTCACTTCCCCAAAAAACTACCACTGGCAACTTGACCCATCCTATGCAAATCCAAACACATGAACATACACTGCTCATAGTTTTGTGCAATTTTATGTATTTTTGACCTGTTTGACTTTGATGTTTTGACTGAGTGAATTCTCCATTCATGTCAGAAGTATGGATCACCTCATTCTTATTTAACAGCCTTATGGTTATCACCAGTTGAACCTGATGTTTCTACCTTGGAAAACTTTGAACTCTTTTCTCCAGCAGAAGCGTGAACTAGTTAATTGATTTTTAATGGCTTGTGTGGCTGTTTATTAAGTCTATCCCTGCCACACCCCAGACGCATTGGTGTTTCAGAAGAAGGCAAATTCTTAACGGCTAATTGGGAGGGACCTGCTGCTGGAGATTCTTCTACTACAAAGATTTTTGTTGTTGTTTTACTCTTTCTGAAATGCATTTTAAATAAGCCAAACTGGTCATGTGTTGTCTGTGATATTATCTGGGGAAATTTGCCTTGAGGAGGTTCCTTCAGCGTCAACAATGCTTGAACATGTCTGCATGAACACAGTCAAGGGATGCTTTTTACTAACTAAATGGGCAGAACAAACATGGATTAGGAAGAAAAGAGGAAAAATAAGTTTGGTGACATAATTGGGAATGGGGGGATGACATATCTCTAAAAAAAGCAGCTTTGTTTAGGTATAATTTATATATCATAGCATTCACTTCTTTTAAATATACAATTCAATTGTTTACAGTCAATTTCCAATTATGATGGGCACCATCACCATAATCTAATTTAAGAACATTTCTATCACCCCAGAAGAAATCTTGTGCCCATTATCAGTCACTGAGTCCCCTTTCCCACTATGAGACCAGCAATCACCAATCTTTCTGTCTCTGTAAATTTGGGTTTTTTTCCCTGAAAATTACATAAAGTGAAAATAATACAATATGTAGTTTTCTGGGACTGACTTCTTTCACTTAGCATTGTTTGTGGTGTATCCACATTGTATCATGTATCAGCACGTTGTTCTTTTTTAGGGTGAAATATAGTTGTCCCTTGGTATCCGTGGGGGATTCATTCCAAAAACCTCAAGGGTAACAAAATCCAAAGATGCTCAAGACCCTTATAAAATGGACTAGTATTTACATATGACCTATGTACACCCTCTTGTATCCTTTAAATTATCTCTGAATTACTTTTTGTGTGTGTGTATGTGGTACTGGGGATTGAACTCAGGGGTACTTGACCACTGAGCCACATCTCCAGCCTTATTTTGTGTTTTATGTAGAGGCAGGGTCTCACTGAGTTGCTTAGCACCTTGCCATTGCTGAGGCTGGCTTTGAACTTGCGATTCTCCTGTCTCAGCCTCCAAAAGTGCTGGGATTACAGGCATGCGCCACAGTGCCTGGCTATCTCTGAATTACTTTTAATGCCTAATACAGAGTAAATGCTATGTGAATAGTTGCCATGTTGGATTATTTAAGAAATAATGATAAGGAGAAAGGGTCTGTACATCTTAAGAATAGATGAAATTTATTTCAAATATTATTGATACACAATTGGATCAATAATTGGAATTGGAAACCACAGATTGGAAACCACAGATTCAGAACCAGTGAAATGGAAGTCCAAACTATACTATCATGTAGTTACAGCACCATTTGTTTATCCATTTACCAGTTGATGGGCATTTGGATTGTTTTGACTTTTTGGCTCTTAAGAACTAAGACTCTTTTGCTGCTGTTGAGATGAGGTCTTATGATGTTGCTCAGGCTGGTCTTTAGCTTCTGGGCTCAAGTGATCCTTTTTCCTCAGCTTCCTGAGTAGCTGGGACTATAAGCACACACTTGGCTCTTAGAAATAATGGTGCTGTAAACATTTGCATAAAGTATTTGTGGATATATGCTTCATATATTTTCATTTATCTTGTATAGACAGATAACAAGCAGTGCAATGACTAGGTCATATTGTAAATCTGTGTTCAATATTGTGAGAAACTGCTGAACTGTTTTCTAAGTCAGCTGTATCATTTAAAGTATATAGATTTGCAACTTTTTTCCAAAAATGAAAGATTTTATTAAAATATGATTGATCTGCACAGAGATGTCCATATTTAATGTGTACATCTTGATGAGTTTGGAGGTAAGTATACATCTGTAACTTCAGCAAATATCATAAATAATCAGAGTATAAATAATAAAATAAATAATAATAATTACATGTCATAAATAATAATAATCCATCACCTCCAAAAGTTTCTTCTCACCCTGTTTACTTATTTTAAGAATGCTTCATGTAAGATCTACTATTTTGCAATTTTTTAAACATTTTTTATTTGTTCTCATTAGTTATATATGACAGTGGAATGCATTTTGACACATCACACTTAAATGGAGTATAACTTCTCATTCTTCTGGTTATACATGATGTAGAATCACACCAGTCATATAGTCATATATGCACATAGATTACTAATGTCTGATTCGTTCTACTATCCTTCCTACCTCCACATCCCTTCCCCTCTCTTCACTCTCCTCTGGCTAATCCAAAGTAACTCTATTCTTCTTTAGCCACCACAGCCACTGCCCCCTGCACTTATCGTGAATTAGCATCCACATATCAGAAGAAACAGAGACATTCAGCCTTTGGTTTGGGGGAATTGGCTTATCTCACTTAGCATAATATTCTCCAGCTCCATTCATTCACAAGCAAATGTCATCATTTCATTCTTCTTTAAGGCTGAACAATACTCAAAGGACTTAAAATCAGTATACTACAGTGATGCAGCAACCTCAATGTTTATAGCAGCTCAACTCACAATAGCTAAACTGTGAAACCAACCTAGGTGTCCTTCAACAGATGAATGGATAAAGAAAATGTGGCATATATATATGCACAATGGAATATTACTCAGTCTTCCCAAACTTTTAAGTATTCAATGCAGTATTATTAACTGTAGGCACTAAGCTATACAACATATTTTTTTTTGCACTGAGAATTGAACCCAGGAGTGCTTAACCACTGAGCAACATCCCCAGCCCTTTTTTATATTTTATTTAGAGACAGGGTCCTGCTGAGTTGCTAAGTGCCTTGCTAAGTTGCTGAGGCTGTCTTTGAGCTCTCGATCCTCCTGTCTCAGCCTCCAGAGATGCTGGGATTACAGGTAGTCACTACAGCGCCCAGTCCAATATATCTTATTTGTAAGACTTATTAATTATGCATAACTAAAACTTTGTACCCTTTGACCAATACCTTCCCTGTTTCCACTGCCTGAGCCCCTGGTGACCATTATTCTACTCTCTGCTTCTGTGAATTTTACAGCAAAACTCCTAAAAGAGAAAAAGCTTCTTGGCATCAATGTTGGCAAGATTTCTTGAATATGATACCAAAAGCGCAGACTGCAAAAGGAAAAAGAGAGAAGTACAATTGTGTCAAACTAAAAAGCTCCTGCACAGCAAAGGCAATAATCACCAAAATGAAAAGACAAACTATGAGATGGGAGAAAATATTTGCAAAGCATATATCCAACAGAGGGTTACCATTCAAAATACATAACGAACACATAACTCAACAGCAAAACAACAAAGCACATAACCCAATTAAAAATGAATTTCTCCAAAGAACATATGCAGTTGTTCAACAGGTTTATATGAAAAAGTTCTCAACATCATGACACTACTAACCTAACATATGCAACTCAAAACTAAAATAAGATACCACTTTACACTTTTAGAAAGCCTATTATAAAAACTTTTATACATAATATGTGTTGGCAAAGAAATGGAGAAATAATAAGGTAAACCATATTATTATTATGTAAACAGGTGCAGCCACTATGGAACAGAATGGAAGTTCCTCGGGAACTGAAAACTAGAACTACCATATGATTCAGACATCATACTTCTGCGCATATATCAAAAGGAAATGGAATTGGTATGTTGAGGAGATATCTGAACTGTTTATTGCAGCCAAGATATGGAAACAACCTAAAAGCCCATAAATGGATAAATAGATACATCAGTCTGCTCCCTCTTATCCATGAGAGATATATACAGACAGTACAAAACCCTATATATTCTTCCTGATACATGTATAGGATAAAGTTTAACTTATAAATTAGGTAAAATAAAATATTAATAACAATAATGAAATAGAACAATTATAATAATGTTCTATATTCAAAGTTATTTAAAACATAAATTATTTCTGGAATTTTTAAATTTAATATTTTTGGAACTTGCTTGACTGGGTAACTGAAGATGTGGAGTGCAAAACCACAGATTAAGGAAGGTGACTATATTTACATAGGATGGAATATTATTAAGCCTTTAAAAAGGAAATCCTGCCATTTTGACAACAAAGATGAACTTGGAGGCATTGTCTTAGGTGAAATAAGTTGACGCAGAAGAACAAATGCTAACAGATTCCCATTGATGTATGAAAACTACTTGCTTTTCAAAAGACCTTGGGATTGTTATTTTCTAAATTAAGAGCAGCTCAAGATTAATAACTGTAATTTGTTGACCTATTCTGGAGAAAAGGCATTTCTTTTAAAGTTATTATATAGATAATTTCACTTCAAATAGTTTATAGTTTATATTGATTTGTAATATCTGGGAAACTTATCTCCATTCTGGCTGTTTCTATTACAACTCTTATGCTGAGTAGTTGATGCTTCTGACAACAGCTTCTCCCTGCTGTGTGTAAGAGACAGAGATCAAAGCAAGGACAAGGAAATCCAGATGCAAATTTGCTACATAAATAAATGCCTTAATAGTCTGAAAATGCTTGTGACCTTTTATTTCTTAAAACATCTGCTCCTGCATTAGTCATGCTCTCTTCCAGTAATAATTAGCAAGTGCATTTTTATATATTGCTCAAGACATGCTCTTGTGATTTTTATACTTGTACTAGGGCCTTCCATAGTGCCCAGAATGTGAGGCATGCCTTTGACTTTCTCAGAAGTGTGCTAAGAATGTATGGTCATGGCTTGGTCTTAAGAGTTCCTTTGGGAATTTAAATTAGAAAAAAATAATTCCAAATATACAACAATTTTAATAGGACAAGAAGACCATGTGGTGATTCCCATATCTGATCCACCTGCATCCCTATATTCAGAAAGTCAAATGTGTTAAGTCATTTTTCCATCTGTAACAAAAAATCTGATATGAAAGCTTAGAATGAGGAAAGTTTTGTTGGGTTCATTGTATTGGAGGCTTCACTCTGGTTGTGGCACATTGCTTTTTTGGGCTTGTGGTAAGGCAGCATATTGTGGTAGAAGTGCTTGGTGGAGGAATTCTGCTTATTTCATGGATACTGGGAAGCAAAGAGAGAGAGAGAGTAAGGAAGGGGCTGGAGTCCCAATATACCCTTCAAGGCTGCACCCTCAGTGACCTAACTTCTCACTTAAAGGTTCTGCCATGCCCCAATAGCACCATAGGCTGGCAACCAAGCCCTTAACACATGACTTTTGGGAAACACTTGCCCAAATTAATCGCTAGGTGCCAGTGCCATGGTCTTGAACTTCTCAGCTTTGGAATTAGGAGCCAAATGAATTTCTATTCTTTATAAATTACCTAGTCTCAAGTATTTCGCTATAGCAACAGAAAATGGGCTAAGACAACTTTGCTCCTCTTTACCTCACATACAGCCAAATTTTCCTATTACTCTCTTAAAAGGTGTCTGATCACTCTCTTCAATTTTTTTTTTGTTCATTTGTTTTAAAGGTTACTGCTCTTCTATTAATTAATAATACTTTCATTTTTCCTCCAGGCAATGACCAACTGTTTACACTTCCTATATCCTGATGTCAATGTCAATATCATGGAAGGGGTATCTGTCTATCTATGTCTTTGGACATCTACTGTCTACTTTTTATTTTCTTTTTTCCCCCTTGTACCAGAGATTGAACCCAGGGGCACTTAACCAAAGAGCTACATTCCCAGCTCTTTTTATTTTTTATTTGGAGACAGGGTCTTACTAAGTTACTTACAGCCTAACCAAGTTGCTGAGGCTGGCTTTGAACTTGTGATCTGCCCTAGTTTCCCAAGCTGCTGGGATTACAGGCATGTGCTACCATGCCCAGCTCCTATCTACTTTTTCAGAAAACCTTTCTGACTCAAAGTAGCCAAGTGGCCTTGCACTGAGACCCAAAGTGACTAAGACTTCCATCACATAGGCTTTGCAGTAATGGAAAAGGTTCTGTTTAAGATCATGGTAGAAAGTCAGTGACATGTTCTTTCCTTTTTGTCCCCTTTCTGTATCCCTAGTTTCAGTAGAATTCTCTTCCACCTTCTCATTCCATCTCCTAGAACTCCTGGTTTTGGGTCAAAACAGTGACATTTCTGCTGGCCAGACATCTTCTGTGCAATCTCAACCACAGTGATGTTGTATTCAGAAAAGGATTACAGACACAACCCACACAAATTCCTCCTTATTCCCAGGAGCAATGACTGCTACCTAGAGTTGTAATAAAAGATGGTTTTCCTCTATCTGCACGTTTCTGTCTAAAGAGTTCCCCCAGAATGGAAGATCATTTTCCTAATCCCTCCCTTTGCTATGGTTCACCCTCTAGTAACCACTCATCATGGCTTAGAACCATCATAAGGCATAGTTCCTTAATCTGTTGGAGCAGATGTGCCAGAATGAACACCCTGTTTTGGGTCATCTAATCTTCTTGGTCTCTCTAATAGTGATATGGTATATGTAAATTTCTTTACTCTTAGGATAGGTTCATTTCATAAGGGAATTATATTGTAGGTGGAAAAGCTGTACATTTCTAATAAATTTGAACTTTTCCTTGTGGCTCACAAAATATCCACCCTTCTGAAAGAAGAGATTCAGTAGACTTCTAACCTAATTATCCTAATTATCCTTTTGTTGTGTTTGTCCCATGTTATGGTTTAAATATTAGGTGTCCCCCAAAAACTCACATGTGAGGCAAAGCAAAAAGGTTTAGAGATGGAATGATTGTGTTATAAGAGGTTTAAAATAATCAGTGCATTAATTCCCTGATAGAGATTAACTTGAGGGTAACTGAAGGCAGGTAGGATGTGGCTCAGGGAGGTAAGGGTTTCTGGGGATGTGCCTTGGAGTATGTATTTTGTGCTAGTTGAGCAAAGTGATCTCTCTCTCACTCTCTCTCTCCCCTTCATGATGCTGTGTTCCCAACTGCTTTCCTCTAATTCACTCTTCTGCTCTGATGTTCTGCATTACCTCAAGCCCCAAGGAATGGAACCAGTTGTCCATGGACTGAGACTGTGAGCCCCAAAATAAACTTTTCCTCCTTAAAATTGTTCTTGCCAGGTCTTCTGGTCACAGCAGCAAAAATGGATGACTAAAACACCCCACCTCTCTAAGGAACTCCTTCTCTATATCCCCATCGGAAACACTACAAACCTTCCTAAGATGGAGAACATTTGTTCTGATAGAGATGTCTTCCCCCTGAATCTTTTCCCTACTCCATCCCATTAATATCCTAAATTTGAACCACCCAGTGTTAAGAAGTTCCAGGCATCAGTCTTGTAGGAAGCTGAATCTCTAGGTTCAACCCAATCTCACAAATCAATGGGAAGCACCAGACCATCCAGTAGAGAAGGTTGGGTTCTCTTCAAATCAAGAGAAAGGTGGGTCCTTCTCAAATCATAGGATGTTTTAAATTTTCTCTTTGCCCTCTAAAGTTTTCATAATTTTATTCTGTGAAACAAACTAACAGTAGACAGATTCACAGTATTAAAAAATGAACAAAATTTATTATGTGCATTGGTATGGGAGCCACATGCAAAATATAAGACTCAAAGAAAGACCCAAATGGTAGAATATTAAATAATATTTTGAGCTACAGGAAGAAATAGGGGCTTGAGGCTCCTTAGAGGGTGGGAGTAGGCAGGCTTTGGTTATGAAAAGGTAAAGATAAGAAGTGTACTATGAGCAAAGATTGTCTTATTATGCAGATAGTCTCGCAGGTAACATCTACTTATGGTCATCTCTCAGGTGCCAGGTGTCAGACCTCCAACTCTACTTCTTGTGGAAATATTTATCCTAGGCAGAAAGGAAGGTAGCAGATAGAAATGCTTCTGTCTGCATTTGCTGTTTTTAAATTATATTAATATAGACAGCTATAATTTTCTTTAAGGACAGATTTCAAGATCTATTTCCATGTCTGTAGAGGTCTGTACATCTTTGAATAATCAACTTGAAATGCCAAAGAAATATATTTGGGTTGGGGTATTTTACTCTACTACAGAAATTCTTCTGAAACTATAAATTAACACTAAAACATTAAGCTTTAAAGATGTTATGTGCATAGTTATGTAAGAAGTTAACTTTAAAAAGAAGCATGTCTTTCAAAGTCCAAACATAGTGGTTTTTAATCATCATGGTCCAAACCTATGAGAAAAAACTAATCTCTCAACTATGAAGGTTAACTCCTCTGCTCATAAACTCTGTGGATCCCAGAACGGTATTGTTCTGGCTTCACTCAGAGCCTGCTGGGGTCATGAAAAGCAGCAAAAAATCAGATGACTCTAACTGCTACTTCTTTCCAACCAGAGATGCTAGTGTAAAGATAAATATGCTCTCAACTTGGATTCTGCCTGGGCCACAATCTATTCTGGGCTAGTTTTGGGACCAGTCAGGGTCTTGAGTCCAGGGCAGGGTCAAGGGAGAAAGGTGCTCTGCATCAAGGTGGCATCTCCAGCTGTAAGGAGGAAAGAGGAGATGGTGAAGTTGATCCTAAGAAGCAATACCCACAAAAAGGGAAGTGCTGAGTGTGGCTACCATTTGTAGAAGAGAAATATGTAAGTTGGTCATTCCAAAGTCAGAGTTTGCCCACATTAGATGAAAGAGTTCAGGACTCTGTCAGCCCATCATCTGGATGATTTGTAGTGGGTAACAGTGGTTTTTAGTTATATGAAGGAATCTAATCAGTGAGCTCAAACCACTATAGTCATGTGTGAATTCAGGTCATTGTTAGAGTGCTCCACTGAAACTTGAATTTGAGTGTTCTATCTAAAGAAGGTCAGGAATCCTCTGAGAGTCTCATCTTAGGGATCTTTACTTTATAAAAATGTACATCCAGGCACACATTTTTGCTGAAAATTTTGGGTGACATCACAAAATGAAGCCAAACAAAGAAACAAGAAATTATCAATTATTAATGTCATTAGAGTTATAAATAATAGTAGGAAATACTCATTTCCTCCCACATTGGAAGTTGGTACATCTTTGCTGGGGACATTTGTGCTGCCCTCTTAGGCTTCTCTCTAAGGCTTTCCTCCAATTCTGGAGAGAAGGAAGGAGAGATGCAGAGAGGGAGAGAAAGGCAAATGATCACCTCTGTGCAAGGAAGCCAGATGAATGGTCAATGCTATTATCCTAAGCATCCTTCTCAGCTCTGGTTATTTATCTCAGTGTCTCATTATTACCAATCTGTCACTTGGTAGGTATCCAAGTCCTAAATATCTGAAAATCCTGAATATTCTTGATTGGAACTGATTAACACCATTATCATGAGAGAGGGTTGATTATTACAGGAGTGTGTTCATTATAAAGAATGAGTCTGGCCCTTTATTCCTTTCTCTCTCAGTGTTTCTAGTCCTTCTGCTTTTTGTTGAGGGATGACTCAGCAAGAAGACTCTCACCAGATGATAACCCCTCTGTCTTGGACTTTTAAGACTCCAGAACCATTAGCCAAACAAATTTCTGTTTATTATTAACTTCCCAGTCTACTGTATTCTGATATAACAGCACAAAATGGAGTAAGATACACAGCTAACAGTCCAATGATAAATGGTCCAAGGTAGGAGAATCCAGAGCACCTAGTTTACACATTTGCTCCTATCATCATCATTTCTAACAGGAAAAAAGCAATAAAGAGACATCTAATGTGACATCATTTCCACTCACATCTCATGGAATCAACTTAACTACTTGACCACAAGAAGCTTCAAAGAATAAAAAATATATATGGTCAGCAGATGAGTGACCATGTGACCAACAGCCAAACTGAGGTGTTCTGAAAGGAAACCTGAAAGAATGGAAATTGGGGAACAATTGGCCATCTCTGCACATAGGCATCCCTGACAGGCTGGCTCTACTGGAATCTTCATGTAATAAGGCCACACTCATAAAGTCATTTGGAGTATCAGCTAGATGTACTACTTAATTTTATTCTATCCTTCATTAATAGGTGGCCCTATTGTATGCCTACTTCTACCACCCAAGTCAATCCCTATTGCCCCTTCTGACTTCTCTGAAGGATCCACCTATAAGTTCACAAATTAACTCACACTTTAAGCATTTGAACTTGTGTGCTGCTGCTACAGAGTTATCATCTGTCTGCTTTTCCCTCATAAGCTCCACTGCCTATCATTCGAGGCTTTTATGTCTTATTTGGCATCACCCGAAGATCATCCATCTGGTGAGTCAGGACCAAGGTGGAAGTGCCCCTTGGGCATCATGTTTCACTTGTGTGGCTACATGTCTGGATCACAGGCTTCTGGCTTCTGGCTCTATCCTGATGTCTCATGTTGTTTCAATTGGGTCATTGTGTTCTGTCATTGTGTTCTGCCCCCACAACCCGAGTTTTGCACTCCAGCTCTTCTGATGATATGCCCAAGGGGGAGGGAATGATCCACAGCATCCATTACCTCTGTCCAATGCTCTGAAGACACACCTTTCCTTCAGACAGGTGCCAACCTACCAGACTGCTAGCATTAAGCACATGTTTGGGGAAAAAAAACCTGGAGAGCTCAAAGGTCTTAGGGTATATGTTCAATTGATCCATGCTACTTTTCCAATCCTATGAATTAGAGATCTGATTTTTAGAAATTTTTCTTTGTTAAAAGCACTAGGAAACCAAGAGACAAAGTTATTTTTCTGAGAATTCACTGTTGTGGAACCTGAACTGAGTTACTTTTCAGGATATTGACTTTTAACCATAGAATCCTAATTTGAGGACTCCATTGTCAAGAAATAATCACTCATGTCAATGAAGAACTATGCACAGAGTGGTTCATCCCAGCATTGTTTATTGTAGCCAAATAGTGGAAATCACCTAACTCTCCAACAAAGGAAAATCCGTGAGAGCATTTCCCAGACTTCAGTCACTGCTACACACTTTTTCTATACTTATAATCATCTTGTACTCTTATGTATTTAACACTTCTTTTTAAACTTACTTTAAACCAATTGCCCTTCTTTCTACTTGACCTCATTTTAAGTAATAAATTCTGTGACATAATGAGGGTATGTACTAGTCATTTTTCTCTGATATACAATAAGATAAATATGTAACTATTAAAATAAAGGTATTTATCTGCACTTCAGTTGAAATAACCTATATACACCACCATTGGTGCAAGTTTGATAACACAAGCCTGGTGTATTCTCAGAGTGAAGAGTTATTCAGCCTTTAAAATTAGGTTCACCCTGTTCCCCACAGGAAAATGTTTGTTATGATGTCAAGTGAAGTTTTTTTTTTAAAGAATCAAAATGCAGCATGAATCAAGCTATATAAAAATACACATATGGAAATATACAAAAATGATGATTTTTATCTCTAGGTGGGAAGATTAATTACTTGCTATTTTATTCTTTATGGGTTTTTTTTTTTTTGAACAATGAGTATACATATTTTTAAATAAGGGACATAAAGGTTTTATTTTCAAACTTTTGATTAAGCATATCTTTAATGAATCTATAAGTTAGTTATTGTCCATAAGCACCCTTGATACAGAGGGATACGGAAAACGCTGAGCACCAGGCACTGAGTGTGTGTAATGCAAACCCTACTGCCAAAAGGAAGCAATCGTCTCTCCTTTGTTTATGCTCTTCCTGTCTCACTTGGCTGCAGTAGGATCAGATGGTTTCCCAGTGACTGAAGTGGGGAGAATCGAATAAGCCCCTCTGAGGACAAACAGATGTCCAATAAGATGCGGTGACTTTGATTGGATTGTCAATAGCTGAGACCTCCCAGAGACACCTTAAAAGTCAGCCCTCGAGGCATTTTCACAGGGTTCTCCATTTTTACAGATGAGACCCTGCCTGGCCTTCTAAGACCCACAGGAATCAGAAACAGATGAGGATTTATGCTCTGTTCTCATGCACGAGAACCACTGTCCCATTCAAATCTCACAGTGTGATATGGAAAAAAAGAAGAGCAACTTGCTCTTATGACAGATCAGCTCAACCGTTAAGTGGATGATAATATAGGTGATTGTTTAGGCAGACAATCATTTGGTCTCCTGAGGTGCTTAGCTAAAATGACGTGGGCATTTAGGCTATAAAATGTATCCTTCGTATGTATGCTTTTTTTTTTTCAGATTTTCTCAAGTAATACATTTTTCTTATTTCTCCATAGATTTTTTTAAGTGCTTCCCTTTTCCAAGAATCATAATTACAGATTTGTATCCTAACAGTAAGTAGTTAGAAAGCTCCATCTGAATAAAGATTTTTGTCAGGAAAAATGTGAGAAATTTAATAAAGTATGGTCTTAATTTAATTAATTGTTCCAAGTCAGTAACAAATACAAAGTCCAATTATCTTTATAAACAACTTAATGGAAAACAATGGTATTTTACATTTTTATCTTAAAACAAGAATCAAAAGATTAGAATGTAGAAGTCACGTAGACCCTAGCCAGGGTCTTCTCTGGCAAAGTCTGCCATTGGCTGAAGATGTGAGGTCCCTAAGGAGGAATCCAGCAAAACGTAGGAGCCAAAGAAACTCACCTTCCCACTGAACCAGGCAGGGACTCTATACATCCCTAAATACACACACATACATAGCAGAAACTCATAGAAACCCAGACTGTCTTGAATTACCATCAATCTTGAAAAAAAAAGTTTCCAGGACTGTCCCTGTAGGTCACAAAAAATTACTACTGGAAAAATCTGGATAACTTCTATGTAGCAGGAATGCAAGGGAGAAGGCAGGGATATTGTCTTTCCCTTGGATTCTGCCCTAATGCTGATCTCCTACTCAACTAGCTTCAAAAAAAGTAGGACTGAACTCCTGAAACTGCCCACCTGAACTTCTGGACCTGTCAAGGTGACAGGGCACTAATTCTCTTGTTTCATTCTGTTCTCTCCCATGTGCACTGGATGCTTCAACCAGATCATAACCTCGATTCTTTGACCTAGATCCACACACAAGCTCTAATAGAGCACTCTTCCAAGGCAAATTAAAGAAGAATGTCACATCAAAGTAAGGCTTGCATGTGGCCCAGACACGTCAGGGTGCCCGTATGCCAAAGTATAATGTTTTGGCTGTGTCAGGCATATGATGATCACAATCAAACCTGATCTTGGCCCAGATCTTTTTTTGTTTTTTAAGAATCTGAAAAGCATTTTGATTTCTTTTATAACCTAGAAATCCTTTCTGCATATAGTATTTGAAAGCTGCAAATAGTGATCAAAGACAGTAATGCCAGGAGGAACATTTAGAGAGGACAAATACACCATTTTCACCCTCAAAGTGGGTGTCCACCATCTTGCAACTGGAATAAAAACCAAAATGGACTCAAGGTTCACACTCAGATTTGACTGCATTGTACCAAAGTGGACCCCATGACTGATCCAAATCAGTATAAACATTAAAACAAAGCCATCTTTAAGTATAAATAAAAAATTAATTATCTACTTTTTCATCTTTAAGATGCAAATATTTACATAAATAAAAAACAGTACCAATCAATGGGATTTTTTAAAGCAAAAACTGTGTATGATGAAAAGAAAAAGAAAGATCTCTGTGGTAGAGAAATCTTGACTGCCCTGCCAGTACTCCTCCTCCCTCTCAGTTAGTGTCAAAGGACAAAATTACCATAATTTGGTTTAATGATCTTAATTGGCTTTATTTGAGATTCTAGAACCAGGCGGCCCTTCATCCCATAAAATAGAACAAATGTTTCAATGAGCCAAGCAGAAGACATTGGTTTTACAGACAAGTAAGGACTGAAAAAAGCAGAAACATACAAAGACCCCAAAAGCAGATTTGTCATTTCAAAGTTACTTTCCTTGTAAGATTGAGAGAAGGAATCAGAAAAAATAGAAAAATAACTGCTTGGTTAATATAAGGTTACCTTTTTATGTGAGGATAAGGTAGAGAGAACTTCATTATCATGTTGAAACAGGCCTATGTGGGAAATTTGGTTGTTATCTCTCTAATTCTAATTTCTTGGAAGTGCAGGTAGACAGCTTAGCTTCAGCTTGAAGAGCGGAACTTTAGTGTGAGTGACTCCATTTTTATTTTAAGCCTGGTCTGTTGGGCTCAGTGCAGGAGCTTAGTTCAAAACAATGTCCTCTTGAAATTTTTAACAGGGTACACAGCCCCCAGGTTAAAAAAAATTACATACATTTGCCAACCTCCTTTGTAATTAGGTATGACTAAGTCTAGGGCAATGGACTACAAATAAAAATGAAATGTAAAACCGTAGGCAGTCTCCCAGATGATGAAGCCCCTTTCTCTGGATTCTCTCCTTGCCCCTTTCATTGGTTAGAAATGACAGTGAGTGCCACCATCTGGGAGACAAAATGTTGAGAGTGGCAGAGACACCACATCAACCCTAAACCACTCACCTGTGATAAAACATAACAGGTTTTATGTTTAATCCTATAACAGGACTATAGCCAGAATGAAAGAAAGTTTGTTTTACTTAGTCCACCCTATCTGGGGTCTTGCCTTAACAACAGAGTACAATATCACCTAACTAAGTAGGAAACACAATTTCATAACAGCAATACTCACATGCAGGAAAAAAGGGTGAGTAGAAGGTTAAGGAACAAATGATTTGGGCAAACAGGGAAGATGAGTTGCATGGGTACAAGTGAGTATTGTGAGAGGTCACTGAACTCAACATTGAATTATTAGATTCAAGGAGAAAGGAGGATAAAAGAGGAGGGCACCAGGACTCTTCTGAGAGAGCTGGCAAGTGGAGAATCACGAAGGATGCGTGGACCCACAACAAGGATGGTATTGAATATGTGGAAGAGACTGGTATCTGAGTGATGGCCAGCAGGCCTCCAATGTGGGCAATTGCAAAGCAGCGGGTATGTCAGTCTCCTTTCTCTTGCTATCACAGAATACCTGAGACTGGGTAATTTCTAAAAGAGAGAGTTACAATACTACTGGTCTTGCAAGTGGAGAAAGGGACCATGAGCCAAGAAATGCACAGATTCTAGAGGTTGAAAGTGGCAAGGAAGCTGATTCAGCCCCTAGAACGTGTAGAAAAGAATGCAGCTCTGCCATCACCTTGACTTTAAGAACTGAAACTTGCTTTGGACTTATGACTTCCAAAATTAAAGGTAATAAATTTGTGTTGTTCTAAGCCACAAACAAAACAGAAGACAATAAAGAGGAAAAAGAGAAAAGAATGAAAGAAGGATGGAAGAAAAAAACAAATGGAGGGAAAGAGAGGAGAAAAGAATAGGAAAAAATAAAAGGAAAGAAACAAAAAGAAAAAGGACAGAAGTTTATTTAGCTCACACTTCTGGAGGCTGGAATTCCAAGATTGGGTAGCCACATCTGGCAAGGTCCTTGCTCTATACCATAATAGCGTGTGCAGAAGGTATAAAACAAGAGAGGTGAACTCATTTTATAACAACCCGCTCTCTGGATAATCTTGTCCTTTGAGAGTGAGAACTCACTCATTCCTATGAGAATTAACTCACTCTAGATCTGGGAGGGTAGCTCAGTGTTAGAGCACATACTTAGCTTTCTAGAGATCTGGGGTTCAACTCCCAGCACCAAATAATAATAATAGCAACAACAACAACAACAACTAATTCACTTTGAAGTTACTCTTGGAGTGAGTTTGCCCCTAAAGTCATGTAGGATAGCATCCATCTCTCTTAACAACCTCAGCTTTTCTTGAAGGTCCCATCTCCCAACATTGACATAATGGGAATGCATTTCAACAGGAGTTTCAGAGGGTGAACCACATTCAAACCAACGCAGCTGGCGACTTGGTTAAAGTGGTGCTTAAGGGAAATCAGCTTGGCATAGACATGTAGAATTGGATGAATGTTGAAAATCATGAAAAACCCTAAGCAAATAGTTCTGTAGGCTAAGGTTATAGAGAGGACACCACACAATTTATCATCCAAATCGGCACAGTCTTAGGCACTATTAATAATTGCCCTAGGATAAAGTAGGAATTTTTGGGCAAACCACAATCTATGGTCAACTTGGAAAGAGATCATTTGAATGTGCTACTCAGACCGCATCATTGATTTTTAATAACTCCCCCTTGATTTCTGACAACCTCCTGCAAGACTGTTTCTATACTCCTATATTTTTTAGGATCTATCTAAATTGGCTGACTCTATGAAATTGGGCATATTTTATGCCTTGTGTTCCATGTGTGTTAGGGAAAAAGGACAGTCTTTTCAAGGTTTGTTTCCCCTCCTCACTGCATCCTTCTTTATCTCCATAAAAAATAAATATGAATTCTTTTAAAAAATCATCTCCTTGTTCATCACTTTTTCTAGACCAGTGGAGTTTTTAACCTTTAAAAAACAGCTGTACATGATCAAAACACATTAGATATATGCATGTATAGAAATTCCACAGTGAAACACAATGAATATGTGTTGATATTTATAATTACAATAAACAGAAAAAAAACAGCTGCAACTAAAATCCAGTTTGTTTTTCCCCTCTCCATTCTACTGATAGGAATAGACTGAAAGTCACTTGGCTAAAAGGAAATTGAGGATAGCGTCCTTGGGATTCCTCTATATGGAAATCCACAGGCCAGGCTATGGGTAGGGAGCATGGGTGATACCCAGAAAGGAGACACCTGAGAAAATGGTGATGGCTGCTTGAAGCTCCCTTAGTTCAGTAAAGATTAATTTAGGGGTTAATTCAACACAGCTGAAATTTTTCATCTCCCACTTAAAAATATTTCATAAGAAAAAAGCTTTTAGCACTGAATGCTTCAGAAATGTCTTGAAAAGGAGTTGCCTGGGTTCACTGTTCATGCTCTAGATAAATGTTAGTAGATCTATCATTTTAGCAAACAAACCCACACAGCTCTGTTCTCATATCTGTCTTAAAGATAAATTCCAAGAGAGAGAAGCAAACAAATTCTCTCTAGTGGGGCATCTGTGGGTTAGATGGCACTACCTCTGTGGGTATAAGGTCCTTGGGAAGATTCCAAGCTAAAGGCAGGTGAAAACATGCTTGAGTTGTCATCCAAAAGTCAAATGTCTACCTGTGGAAGCCCAACAGATTTTGGCCCATGCACTCACCCTGTGCCTCCTAATGGGATTTTAATGAATTCGAAGACTTCCCAGCTGCCACCCATCCTCAGTGCAAAATGGAAGGGTTTGTCATATAGAATGTAAAGGATCCAAAAACCTGAGCCATTGCCCATATCAGTTCTGTCATTCTAGGGCTGCAGAAATTGGGTCTGGAAAACCTAGAGACTTGCCCAAGGCCAATCACAAAATGGTAGTGCCATGTTGTTGGTTTTGCCAAAGCTCAAGGTACAGAGCAGGTCAGAATTGGTTGCAGTGAGGGTAGTGATGGGTAGAGAGGGGATGAGAAGAGAATCTCTCCTAAAAAGCCAGGGACATTCTACAAAGCTGGGCAAGCAGATGGTGACTGCAGTGACTGCAGACCACTGTTAGTCCTGCCTCTGGCCAGGAAGTTGGCAGTGCCCCCAAATGTCTGTCACCTGCTGATCCTTTCCAATTTAGAAACACAGAGGACAAGAATCCTTACAGAATTTGGATCCTCACAGCCCATCTGCTATGAGGAACATACATGTGTTTCAAGGAATGACTGCAAATAGAATTAAAGCCAAAGCACACATACTTCCAAACAATTAAAATCCTAACTTATATCCTCTTTTGGATATCATTCCACATTGGTCAAATCTTTTCTACTTTTAAAGGCTATTGCCATTGAAAGCTTTATACATTTGATCAGAGGTCATCCTAGGTTTGACTTCATATAAAATGAGGATTAAACAACCATATTTTATTCATTCCAACTTTAGAGCTATCTTATCTTATTTTAATTTTATGCATCTTTTCATAACACAATTTTGAAAGTTGTTCAATGTCAATCCACTTGCTGAACTAGTTTTGTCCAGCTTGTGTCAAATAGCCAGAAGCTGGACAAAAATGAAAATGCATAATTTATTACATATTTTTTCCAAATAGAGGAATCAGAAAGGAAGTGCTTATGTGGTGTATGACCACTAATAGATATTCCAGGAAAATTGGGACATCAACATCACACAACAGAAGCAAGACAGAACTGGAAACCACAAACTGATGACATAATGTGGCCCACGTGGCAGGTATAGTCATCATTCATTATTGCTTTGCCTCCTGCACTGTATATTCTATTTATAAGAAGAGTGATAGGTTTCAGGACTCCATGGGTAGCAGACTTCACAGATGCTCAGTTCCATTAAGTAAATGGCACAGTATTTGCACATAATTTGGGCAAAACTTCCCATATATTTTTAATCTTATAGCTAATAAAATTCTCATGCTATGTAAATAGTCATTATGTATTGTTTAGGGAATAATAACAAGAAAAAAGTCTGTACAGATTTAGAATAGATACAATTCTTTGGAATATTTTCTATCTACAGTTGGTTTAATCTGTGGATATGGAACCTGGACACAGAGAGCCAACTGTACAGTAATTTTTATACAATGCAAGAACTAGGGGCAAGGTGACTTAAATTCAAGATAAAAGCTACCAACACTTCCCCCGTGTCCTTGGTCCCAGAGACCTGACCCATCATGGCTCTAGTTTTCTCTCTGGTTACTAAATACATGCCTCATATTCCTGCTTCACTTTTCCTCGATACATCTAGAAAGCCTGTTTTCCCAAGAGAACCTGGTCTGGCTTGGGAATCTTCACATTCCATTCAAATGAAAGAACATATTGTTGAAAACTGGCTGCAGACAAACAGACAGACACACAGTGGAAGGATACACACAGTGTCATCATTTGATTTTTCACATCTAAGAATGTAGTTCAGTTGCCCCAAATCATGGGGAGCTAGGGCGACTGTAAGAAATGAAATCCTTTGAAGTCACTTCTTGACGTTCTAGAAGATAGAGATAACAACATGTCCATGCCAACACTTAACTGATATTGTGACTTGCTGAGCTAGCTCGTTTATTTTGGGGTGTGGTGAGAATATCCAAAGCACAGCTTCACACAGTTATCTCTTGCTGATGGATGAACTGAGTTGGAATACACACATGAGGCCTCCCAAGCTTGAGCCTGTAACTGATGGCCACAGTAAACCGGTACAGTTCTCAGGTGATGTTCATCAGAATCACCAAGTGGGCACTTGATGAAAAAACTTAGTTGTCAGCAATAATATTCCAAAGAGACATTTTCTACAAAATGAGATGGGAGATGACTTGAGGTTTGTTTAGCTCTTTGGCAAAAGGCTACCTTGGAAGTCTGGGGCTCAGACCTAGAGAGAGAGACATGAAGGAGCCTGAAGTTGGCAGATAGCTCAGAGCTTGACTAAGATGCCAAGACTTTTCTGCTGCCTCTGTGACACTTGCTAAGTTTCCCACAAAGACAGAGGCTGGACAAGAATCTCTTTGCAGGAGGTAAGGAACACCAGGATTGAAAAGACAGGCTGGAAGTTTAGCCTGGGGTACTTAGCCACTTAAAGAAAAGCCCAATAACTTACCAAAAAAGAGCGAGGCTAAAGAACAATTTTAGTAGGAACTGAGGTACAAAACGATCCTAAAGATTGTATCTGATACTGTGTCCAGTGAGTAAGGCACACAGCTACTGTCCCAGGGACTGTGCTGTCCCACACTTGCAAAGTGCTCAGGAAGCTCTCTGAGGCAATGACCTAGGAATTCTGGTCACTCCATGAAGGAACCAGTTGGCCTGGCTAACATCATTGGAGTAGACTTTGTAAGGACAGAGTAGAATCTCTGGGGAATTTGAATTTGGATATTTGGAGACAAATAAGTGCATCTCATGTCTGGATGTAAGTCTTCTCTGGTAAGATTGTTTTCACAAAGGAAAACTATACTAAACTTCGAGGTGACCAGTCCCCACCAGTGATATCTCCAAGGGGCCTCAGCAGTCAACTACACTACTGTGCCACCACCCACCTCCAATGGTGCTTTCCCCTGACTTTGGGACTGCTTCCTTGTCTTTCTCTTTGTCTCTCTGTCTCTCTGTCTCTGTCTCTCTGTCTCTCTGTCTCTATTTCTCTCTCTCTCTTGTCTTCCTCCCTTTTTGTCTCTCTTCTAACTCTTGTTGTCTCTCTCATCTTCTCCCTCCTTTTCTTTCCTCCTCCTTGTCTCCCCCCTCCTCGCCACCCTCCGCTTCTCTCTTCCCTCTCGTTTTCTACCCCTCACCCACTCTGTTCCCAGTTAATTGATGTGTTGGCCTCTCAGATTGGCATGATTCAACAGCCCTTTCTGGGGCTCACATGACAAGTCCTGTGTGTTAGTCACAGAGCACCAAGAATGCCCCAGAGGACTAGAGACCACAGACGGGATTATTCCCAGCTCTGACATGCAAGACACAGCACTCAGCACTAAATAAACTTGGGAAGCATTCACAGTGCAGTCTTATGTATATGACACTGAAGCCTCGAGGCCAGAATAATTACACACTGAATTTTTAGTTTCATTTACATTTAGAATTTAAATCAGACTAAATTCTTGATTTAAGAAAACCTATTTCCAATGTTGGCATTGAACTTAGATTTATGACAGTGTGTGTGTGTACATGTGGCAATGTATGTGCACACATCCATGAGTATATGCACACATATATGCACATTTGATATTTCAGGGCATAGGGGAGCTACCTGACCTCTAAAAAATGCTCACTTCAATTCTAAACATCCATCTGCTTCTACAATTAGAGTCTCATCATTTAGGCTAAAAAATTAAAGGCAGGTCTATTTAATCACATGCTTACTTCTCAGAATAAAATTACCTGGTTGCTATTTTCCTGAGATTTGATTCTGCCTGGAATATCAACTGTCCAGTCCAAATATTTCATGAGCAAGACATCAAGTTCTGTAAATAGGGAGAGACCAGTCCATGGTCAGCAGCTTTAGGAGGGAAATCAGGTCTTTTCCATTATAGCACATCACATCTGGATCTTTATCACTCCACCTTGCTCTAAATACAGTGTCAAATTAAATAGCTCTGTGACTCTAATTCCAACATCTTAGGAAATGTCTGCTGAAACTCAGAATCAGGAAAAAAAATGATGGTTGTACTTTGGAGATCCCACTTGAGTTTAAGAGGCTAGTAGATTGTAAAGGCGCTGAGTAGAGGTAACATATACATGGCAGCATATGGGAGAACAAGATACCAACTTCATGCACCCAGAGCTTTGCAACCTCAAGACAAATATAGCAAGCACTACACTAAATATTATCATGCAGTTTTCAAGGGAGAATCAGAGCTCAAAATCTCCAACACACTTGTTCCCAAACAACACCCATCTGCACTTCTATTTTTGAAGTTTCAGAACCTATATGATGTGATCATTACTTTAAAGCCATTTCATTTTTTATTTGATCACAATAGAATTTCTTTTCCTGATAGATTTTTGCATCTTATTTTTTTCTTTACTCTTATAAACTGAAAAATCACTGAACTGTGAGTGCTATAAGGGAGAGTACGTACTTGTCTTATTCTATAATTCATTCACATCACATACTAAACCTTCAGTAAACATTTATTTTTAAATGAATAAATAGAAAGTATGGGTAAAGAAAATATTTATGGTATTCTGCTTGGTTATCAAAGATTCCAATTGAAGATTTGGATCTGTTGCAGAATTGGATAGCTCAATCAAAACATAACATGGAAAACATAATTTGTGAACAATGATGCCTAGAAATAAGTTCCTGAGGTAAGAAAATCTCTAAAATCAAATAGTTTAAAAAATGACAAAAGACTTCCATAGTCTAGTAGTAGAGGAGCAGCTCCTATTGGACAAACACTCTAACAGATAACAACCCTAAACACAGGACAAAATATAAAACACAACCACCTGGAGGCATGGCGAGAAGCCAAAAGGAGGGAAAAGTGAGGTGGAAGCAGACACCACACTAGAGAGATGGGGCTTGTAGTTTTAGTCCAATCTACCTGTGAGTCTCCTAAAATAAAAATGCAGACTTTTCAGAGAAGCATACCATAATTCAGAGAATCTACAACAGATCATTCACAATATTCACAATAGGAGATAAGATTAGGTATCTGAGGAAACTCAGAGGAGTTCCAGTGGAAACTAACCCACAATGACCCAGATGTTTTAATTAGCAGATAAGGATTTTTTAAGCTTTGCTTTAGAACATAAAGGAAATGTACTTATAGTGAATGAACACCAGTAAAATCCATTCAAAAAACAGACATTTAGCCAGGTGCGGTGGTGCACACCTGTAATCCCAGCACTTTGGGAGGCTGAGATAGGAGAATCACTAGTTCAAAGCCAGCCTCAGCAACGACAAGGCACTGAGCAACTCAGTGAGACCCTGTCTCTAAATAAAACACAAAATAGGGCTGGGGATGTTGCTTAGTGGTCAAGTACCCCTGAATTCAGTCCCCGGTACCAAAAAAACAAATAACAACAACAAAAAAACCCCAGACATTTATAAAGAACCAAATGTGAACTCTAGATCTAAAAATACAATATCAAAAATAAAAATTTAACAGATGGCCAAACAAGACACTGGAAATGACAAAAAAAAAATGTAGTGAACTTGAACATTAACTCATAAAAGTTAACCAATCTGAAGAACAAAGAGAAAAAAGATGGAAGCAAAGCAGAAAAAGCATCAGTGACAAAATGAAAAGCTCTCATATAGATGCAAGTAGTGTAACTAGAGTCTCCAAAGTAAAGGAGAAGGAGTCATAGAATGTTTGAAAAATAACGGCCAAAATTTTCTCAAATTTGGTGGGAGACATAAATTTACATATTTCTGAAGCTCAGAAGAGTGCAAAAGCTTTTGAGTGATAATATGTAAACCTTCATATTCAAATACTAATCAATAATTCTTTCTTGCTTTGTATATCATAAAGATGGATTGTTTTGATATTTTATTGCTTCTGATCACATTTTAGGTTATCATGGAAGCTATCTTTCAGATCCTCATTCTCACAAAATATGATAAGAATACTTCTTTTTCTTAGACCTTAGTTGTTTATTTTAATTTAACATATAAGAATTTTAAAAATAATTTTGAACTCTAAAAACCTGAAATATTGTTGATCCTAAAATCATAACATGAATTTGTTAGAAAGAAAATCAAAAATTCAAAATGGCATCAAAGAAAACTCATATTTTTTCCTTTTGTTTAGCTTTCAATTTATCCCAAAAGATAGTAAGTAGGCTAAGCCCTGAAACTTCAGTAACTTCTTCCTTTCAGAAGAGATATCTTAGTTTTGCAACAAAGTTAGGTCATTTATTTTTGTGGCCTGTTTCTCCATGTCCCTGATGTAACTCCAATTGCTTGGTACCAGGAATGACCTCCACTGTCTCAGCATTACCCTGCTCCCTTTGCTGAGAGTTCTGAATCAGCATTTGATATCCAGGTCATGCCCAGGTCATCTAGACATCGTAAAATTGCAAAATCGCCTAAGTTCTTTGGATATAATTACTTTGAAAAGGCATGTCTAGCTACTCGAGTAAACAATTACTGGTACGGAAATACAGCTCTCCAGACATTTTCTCCCTAACAAAGAGGCTAAGAGGCTTGCTGAAGGACTTCTTTCTCAGTTGCTCCATCCTTTTCAGCAGACCGGAAATTAGCCTTTCAACTGAAGCCAGTGATACACATTTGTTTGGCCAACAATGCAGGCAGCGGAGTGTGGCGCAGCCTCCTGAGAATCAATCCACTCTGACAGATGATCTGATGTCTTTCCTGCCAACATCAATTCAACTTTTCTAGACTCCATGCAGATTATATGAAAACCAGTCTTTCTCCCTCTTGCTAAGTATCTCTATTATTATTATCATGGTTATTTGGAGGAATTTTTAAAACATGCTGTGTTTTGCAGAAAGGTGCAAGTTGCCAAACGCTCTGCATGAGATGGAGCATTTAGTCATCCAGCACTGTCAGTTTTTCTCATTGACTTTGGCAGAAAAGTCCATTTCAGCAGGGAAGAATCCGCACGTCAGCTGAGACATGTGATCTTTTCTCAGCGTCACTGCTAGTGCCAACTCGTAGTAAATTAGGCGCCTAACTTATTAATAGTGATGAATCCATTAGAGTTGACAGGCGCCTGGCTGCGCTGCCTCGAATTAACTGTGAGTGGTCAGAAGTGCTGCTGGTGAACAAGCTCAAAGTCAGATAATTAGAGGAGCTGCCACTTCTTCCTAGGTTTTTGTAAAATGTAGAGGTTAGGAATAGGATAGAAAAAGATGCATACTGTGTTTGAGATTAAGGATCTGAGCTAAAATTAGAAATACTTATGGCTTGGCACAAAACCGTAAATTACTGTAAATTCAGGACGTTAAAAAAAAAACTTTCACAACTTGGTAAATTGGACTCTCTCTTCTTGTTTGAAACACTTTTCCTTAATGGCATGAAGCATTCAAGAAGAAATGCCAGAGTCCCACCCCTGGGTTGGTCTGTCTGTCAGCAGCCTGCCCACTTGCTTTGAAATTTGGTTTATGGAAATTGCCACACAAATACTGGAAGCATTTTGGAAAGTGATCAATGTGTTTCAAGCCATATGCATACACTTAAAAAAGCTAAGGTCACCACTTTAACAGGGTGCAAATGTGCCTTAAGATAAGGGTGTGCACTGGTTCTATGGAGATGTTTATTAGTAGGTATGTGGGCAGCAGCTCCAAATTACTTCGGTCTGATAAACACAAAGCAACTCAGCCTGGCTGAGCTAGACATTAAGCTCTGTCTATAATGCAATATGGCATTTTGTGATCATCTTAAGACCCGCTTTATATACAGCAAATGGAATTCAAAAACATAGCCCACTGCTGTGTACAATCACATGAATTGCAAAAATCCTTCAGAGTGACATTAACCAATTGTAGCATCTTCAATTCTAATAGCCCCAAAATGCTTAATTTTAAATCATAGTATCATCCATTCTCAGTATATTCAGAAATTTGAGATTATGGAAGTTGTAACATAGGAGAGTAATTCATTGTATATGATCCAGAACTGGAAACCTGAGTTTTACATTATAGGACTGAGAGCAAACTTCAGCTCTACTAGTCAAATGTAGTATTTTAGCTCAGCTGTTAGACATTGGTCAGACCCAGCAACAGGAAGTGAATAAAATGCTTCTTTGAGATCTCTGATCATAAACTCCATACATCCCCAAATTTAAAAAAAAAAAAATGTTATTTGAAGGAGTTGGAAATGACTCAAATTAGAAAGGAGGTATTTGGAATCAGGAAAGATACCTTTCAAAGCACTGAACAACTAAATAGTCATTGCATTGCCGTTATACTATAAATTCCAATGTGCTACAAAGTTGTTTTACCCCATATCTAGAATTTTAGCCTGAAAATAAAATTCTTATCAAGTTTCTTCTTTTGCCTCTAAATTAAAGTCCTCATGCCCTGAATTTCCACCATCTTTGTACTCGGCACCCCCCATCACTATGTGCTAACCCTAAATCTTGCACCCCTAGAGTTTCATGAAAGCAGGGGCATTATCTATTTTGTTCACCACTACCTCCTACCTTGTACAGTAAAAATTCATTAAGTGAATGGCATTGCTCAATGACACAAGACACCAAAAGTTTGCTCTTCCCTTAACCTAAGTGCTTATGTCAGCTCCACTTACATGGAGAAATGAGTGTGGCTGATGTTTCAATTCAGACTGGTAAATCATGCAGGTTGTGAGTAGGCCTTTCCAGTTTTTAACTTAGTTTCTTATTTTCCCACCCAAACTTCAGCCCACTCTGAATTAGATGGTTTCCAATAGGAACAAAATCTTCCCAGAATTGATAAAGATTAAATTCATTTTTTAAAATATGTTTTTAGTTGTCAATGGTCTTTATTTTATTTATTTATATGCAGTGCTAAGAATCAAACCCAGTGCCTCACCCATGCTAGGCGAGTGCTCTACCACTGAGCCACAACCCCAGCCCTTAAATTCATTTTTGACGCATAATAGAGTCAATCTAAGTAGTAAAATTTGGAAATAAACTGTGTTCCTATGATAATGAATTTTCTTAGGCTTAGAGTTTCTGGTCATTGATAGTAAATTGCTTCTCTTCCTTGACAAATTCATTTAACCGTCTGAATATCATGTTACATAAATGAGCCAAAGATGGTATATTAGCCCTTAGGCTGTTGATTACTTCACTACAGGCTGAGGCCCATTAGTTCAAAAGTCTGCTGGCACCAAACTAAAATTTTTACATATCCAATTATTTTTAAATTAGCCCAAAGCAAGGAGCTATTTGGCCAGAGAGTGTGCCTGCTTTTCATACCCTGCGGCATTTTCCTAATGGTGCTCGCCTATTGAGAAATGAGAGCACTACAGTCCAAAGCCTCTAGCCACTGCTGCCCTTAGGAGATCTCTGACCCAGAGACTCCCTGCCTTGTTGCAAAGTGACAAAGGATATCACCTACTGCTGTGTTTGGGTATGGTTTGTGTTTTCCCCAAAGGCCCATTGTGATTGAAGTCTCAGTCCCCAGTGGGGCACTATTGGGAGGTGATAGAACCTTTGGAAGGTTTGACCTAATTTGAAGTCCTTAGGTCATTGGGGGCATGCCTTCAGAAAGGATTCTGGAACTGTAGTCTCTTTGCTTCCTGCCTTAAAATGAGACCACTTGCTCCAACATGTGGTCTAACATCAATCATTTGCCATGGGCTCTTTGTCAAAGTCAGAGCCTGCATTATTGTTTGGACTTCGAATCTCCCAAACTGTGAGCTAAATAAACCTCCTCTTCTTCATTATAACCTGTATCAGGTATTTTGTTATAATGGCACAAAGCTGATTAACACACCTAGACACATGAGGCCCCTCTCAGATCAGCTTTCCCACCAGGGAGGCCCATGCTCCAACTCCTTCTGGATATAGCCTCCAGACAGTCTCATGCGGAGAGATTCCGCCAGCCATGCGGTCCTGGCCAAGCACCACCTAATATGTTTTGTTGTGTGTTGTGGGTTGGTATGATTACATGACCAGTGTAATTCTATATCATGTACAACCAGAAGAATGAGAAGTTATACTCCATTTATGTATGATATGTCAAAATGCATTCTATGTTATGTATAACTAATCAGAACAAATAATAAATAAATAAATATTATAAATGAGGGGGAAAAGGCCTAAAAGTTAATAGCCACTACTTATAATCTCTGGATATTCTATAGTTCTTCCATTCAGTTGACTTGAGTGCATCATGTCATAGTTCTGTTTGGACTGGCTCAGTAGGACAGGGCACAGAGGGGAAGACCACAACCACAAAACAAAATTTGTCACCCAGAAACCTGACCACCCTCCATTGCAGAGATGGAATAATAGTTCAGTCTTACAGGCACAGTCTAACATTAAAAGATGTGGCTATAATAAATAAATGGCATGGACAGACAATCAGAATTAGAGGTCTGAGGAAAAGCAGTTGAGTATCTCCACACATGAGATTATAACAAGAGCCATAAGAATGTTTGAATGGAGACCTCTGTTCAAATATCTCTTTGGCATGCTGATTTTGTTTCCTATGGGAACACTGTACACCCAGAAGTAGGATTGCTGCATCATATGGTAGTTGCACTTTTATTTTTTTAGTGGGGGCAGGAATCTTCATACTACTTTCCGTAGTGGCTGCTCCATTTTACATTCTCATCCAGTGTCTAAGGTTTCCTTTTCTCCACATTATTGCAACTATCTATTGTTTGCTGAAGAGATATCTGTACTTCCATGGCCATTGAAGCATTCATAATTCATAATCCATAATTCATTGAAGCATTCATAATGACTAAGATATGGAAAATATCTGAGTGTCCATTGATGGATGAGTGGATAAAGAACTTACTAGATTAGATAGATAGATAGATAGATAAATAGATAGATAGATAGATAGATAGATAGATAGATAGATAAGGGAATATTATTCAGATTTAGAAAAAAATAAGATTCTCTCATTTGCAGCAATGTGGATGAACCCAGAAGACACTGTGCTAAATGAAATAAGACAGGCACAGAAAGACAAATGTGTATGATCTCACTCATATACAGAATCTAAAAAGTCAGATTCATAGAAGCAGTTTCTAGAATGATGATTACTAGGGATGGGTGGAGGGAGATTGTGAGATATTCATCAAAAAGTACAAAGTTTCAGTTATGTGGGATGAATAAGTTCTAGAAATCTAATACACAGTGTGGTGACTATAGTTAATAATAGTGTGTTGTATATTTGACATTGGCTAAGAGAGACCTTAAGTGTTCCTATCAAACACACACAAAAAAGGAACTATAAAAGGTGATGGATTTTTTTAACTAGCTTGATTATAGTAATCATGATACAAAATATCACATTCCTTATCTTAAAGATGTACAATTTTATGATAAAAAACTAGAAATTAGAAATTGAGTAGAAATTAAGCAGAAATAATAAAGATCAATGTGAAAAATCAATGCAATAAAGCCAGAAACACAGTAGAGAAAAATCCATGAAACAAAAAGTTTATTGTTTTGAAAAGATCGATGAAATTAATATACCTCTATTCAAGCTGATGGGGAAGAAAGAGGAAGCAAAAGCCAACAAGAGTAACTAAACTAATAATAGGAGAATATTGTGAATTTATGTCTGTAAGCTTGATAACTTTGATAAAAAGACAGTCTGGAAAAACCAATCCACAAAAATTCACTTAAAAAAAGTTTAACCCGAAGTTAAGAACTTTGCCTAAAACAAACTACTCCAGGTCCAGAACTCTACTAGGGAATTCCACCAAACATTTAAGGAAAAAAATCACCAATTCTAATCAAATTCTTCTGAAAAATTGAAAAGGATAAAATGTATCCCAACTCATTCTGTTAGGCAAACATTACCATGATACCAAAGGTATATAATTTGTAATTATATTATAATTATATTATAATTTAAAAATATTATAATCTTGTAATTTTTAAAATTACAAGAAAAGAAAAAAGAGAAAAAAAATCAACTGAACAGACCAATATTGTTCATGTATATAGATGTGAGTATTTTATTAAAAAATTTGGTACACTGAATATATACATGCATGCGTGTGCACACATACACACACAACAAATAAGTGACACTCATTCATCCCAGCAAAACAATAGCTTAACATTAAAAAATCAATGTAATTTACTATGTTAATGACCTAAAAAAGAAAAACCATATGATTCTATGTTAAGATTTTTATTTTCCCCAAATTGACCTATAGATGTAAAGCAAGCTCAATTAAAAATTACAGCATCTTTTTGAAAAACAGAAATGAATACGCTGAATTTCACATAAAATGCAAAGAACCTGAATAGCCAAAACAACTCTGAAAAAGAACAAAGTTGGGAGACTAATCCCACCTGATTCTAAATTTATTATAAAGCTACACAATCAAAATAATTTGGTGCAGGTGGAGCAAAATCAGCCCATAAATATACAGCCTGTGCCCACACAGGCCTCTGTTAAGACCTCTCTTTACAGAATAGTTCTATCCAGCTTCTGCCAGATAAGGATTATCCTCAAAATCAAAATCAAGGAATCTTAATCATTGACATGTGACACACCTAAATCCTGTGTGTGGTCATTTTTTCCTTCTGCATATGTCAGTGATTACTCCTTTTTTCCAAAACATTTTTATTTCAATGGATCTGCTTGTGAGGAAGGAAAAAAAAAAGAAAATGTTTTTTGTTGAAAGATGTTTAAAGAGTTGATGCATTCATTGGAAGAACTGGGTGAGGGCCAATCCAGTGGGCAATGTGTCAATCAAAGGACCTTGGTTATTTCTTTAAGATGCTAGGAATTGAACCCAGGACCTCACGCATGATAGGCAAATGCTCTACCACTAAGCTACTCTCCCAAACCTAGAGCCCTGATAATCATCATCTTTGCAATGCCTGTGAGCCTGGGAAATGGCAAGTATAATGTCAATGACACTGGTGTATGTCAGAAGCCCAAGCCCCCAGAGCAGCTGTCCATCTGCATGTGACAGAGCACTTCGTCACTTGCCTTGCTCACAGCAAAAAGGAAGTGAATACATTAGAGCAGAGGTGTGTTCAATCAGTGTTTCTCAAGCAATATCCATTAATACATGGGTCTCCAACTTTTAAAATTGTGTAACTCTCCAATTAAAGTTTTGAGAATCTGCACCCAGGAGATGGGCATTTATATATATATATATATATAAAACTTACTAGAGTTTTTGTTTTGTTTTATTCTTCAACAGGCCCAACTTCAGCTCCATGAAGTGGAGCAATAAGAGAAACTGGGACATTCTCATGAAAAAAAAAATCAGAGGAAAAAAATTAACAGCTAAATGCAATAGAGTAAGGACCATTGCAAAAATGATTTCTCTTTCATTAAAATTATCTCAAGGAAAACCAGAGAGACAGTAATCATGATACAAAATATCACACTCACACACACACACATATTTGTTCTACCATATCACTAAGTTATGTAAATTGTATGATAACACAAAAATGTTTTCTTTGAGGGTGAGATAAAAACAAGTAGACCTTCTCTCATTTTCTTTCCACAAGCCCACTGATCACTTTGCATATATACTTTGGAGCCTTGGATTTGAACTGGGGGTTCTTAATTTGTCATTGCTAAGGTGGGCAAGCTGATCTTTTGAGATCCTGTATTAGTTTGTTTCTGTTACTATAACAAAATACCTGAGGCTGGTTTATTTAGCTGACAGTTCTGGAGGTCCAAGAATATGACGAGGTTCTGCTGAACTCTGGTGAAGGCCTAATGGTAAATGTCATCATGGTGGGAGCACATGCAAGGGAGATCACATGGTGAGGTAGGAAGCCAGGGAGTAGGGAGGGGCCAGTCTTGCACTTTTGAGAAGAATTTGTTCTTTGGAGAATGTATTGTGTAAGGCCAGCATCAATCCCTTTGGAGGGTAAGTCCCCCAATAACCTAACCACCTTCCACTAGGTTCCACTTCTTAAAGGTCCCACCACCTCAATATTGTCACACTGGGGCCCAAGCTTCCAGCACATGAAACTTTGGAGGACAAGTCATGTTCAAACCATAGCAGGTTCCCAGCTTTCTCAACTAAATTAGTTTCACTTTTGTCTACTGATGCCTATTGATTAAATAACTTTTGAAAAGCACCCAACTACATGATCTCTAAGGTTATTTTTTTCCCTCAAAGAATCTGTATATTCATTACATTTTCCACCATACAAAATACTATGCATTCCTCCTACTGGAAGTTAACATTAACAAGGGAGAATATAAATATTATTTCACCCTGTGGGAATATTTTAAATGTCACAATTAAAACTCCACATGTAGCAAATCATGCATTACTGGTACAAATATTCCCTGACCAAAGAAAATTATTAAACTTTAATTTTTGTTTTGTTTTATTCTTCAACAGGCCCAACTTCAGCTCTATGAAGTGGAGCAATAAGAGAAACTGGGACATTCTCATGAAAAAAAAAAATCAGAGGGAAAAAAAATCAGCTAAATATAATAGAGAGGACCATTGCAAAAACGATTTCTTTTTGTATTAAAATTATTTCAAGGAAAACCAGAGAGACAATCAATTCCCTAATTACATATGAATTTTAATTATCTTCCAGGAAGCAGATCCCAGGGCCAAAAGGCTGGTATGAAATCGTAGGTCCTAGCAGAGGGTTCTTTGGAGCCATGTAAGTGATGGTGTTGTTAAATTAACCATTTATACATGGAAGGAAAATGCAGTGTGTTACCAAATGTGTGGCCCCCAGAGGATAAAAATAACAGTGGCCCTGGGCTGCATTTCCAGTCAGGTCCCCAGAAGGATATGGCACCAAGAGCCAGACAGGTCACATGACCCTTGCAGACTTTCATGTTCATTTGCTTTTGTTCCAAGTTCCCAAAGGAAATGCAGGAGGCACCAAATAAAAATCTCCTGTTTCCGGACACTGCAATTTAGCCCTTGAAGTGAGGCTCTCTCAGAGCCAGCTCATCCTCAAGAGTCATTCTGGGAACAAAAAGAATGCTTTTCTCTTAAAACAGGGTTAGGTGACCTCTTCAGATCTAGCAGAGAGCCTACATGCCAACTCATAGAAGTGTTTAGATACAGTCACTCCATCCTGTCCTCCAGGGAGCTGTCGGCAGAGCCACCCTAACGTTTCTTGCTACCCACTAAGGATGGGAAGGGTTAATGTGAGGGATGGTGCAGAAATGGCGTGGCACAAATTCAAAGTGTAATTATCTTTACATATTGAATTGCAGCCTCGACATGCTTACCCCATAATTAAAAGCGTTGTAAAGATAACTAATGCATTTTGGTTTGCCTGCCTGTGTGCACACTGACTTCTAGAAGTGGCCTGCATAGATCAGGCCCTCCCTGATGTCTGGGCTAAAGTTACTGAGGAGCAGTTGAGTTGCCTTGAAGTTAGCAAACCCAGGACTTGGGGTAGCAGGTTCACAGGTCAACTGCAAGTCTCTGAGGAAGGCAAAATCTCTTATTTTCTGCCAAGAATCTCTCCCTCCTCTGAGAAAGATTGAATGTGTCAAGGAAGGAAGCTTAAATTCCTGCAGATTTGTGCACAAAGCTTCCCCTCCAGCTTGCCATGTCAAAAAATGAACCACCAGATAGATACCCTGGAGGCAGCAGCCAAATAAAAAGGATCCCAGAGAAGAAGAGGAGCTAGTCTCTCTGCCTGAAGGCAGAAGATGGGTGTATCAGTATGTAAAGATAACTCCCTCCACCCTCAGTAAAGACAGCTGAGAGAGAGAAAAAGCACTAGCCCATTGCACTATCTCCCCTGCATAGAGAGAGTCAGAGGCAGACAGACGGAGACAGAGAGAGAAAGAGAATGACAGACAGGGAGACAAGGAGATAAAGATAAAGGAGACAAGGAGATAAAAGAATAGGAGGGAGAAAGAGACAGCAAAACCAAGGAACACAGAGGCAGGAAGAGACAGAGGCAAGGAGAGAGACAGAGACCAAGAGACAGACTCAGAAAGACCAAGTGACAGAGACAGATAGGGAGAGAGACAGAGCAAGAAAGGCCCAGAGATTGAGACAAAGAAAAAGAGAGATGAAGAGACAGAAACAGACATTGAGATAGGGAGATAGAGAAAGTGGGAGATAGAGACAGAGGGACAGAGACCAAAAGAGACAGAGAAGTTGTGGGAAACCCTGCGTAGCCCTGTTCTTTTCCAAAATCGTTCTTTCTCCTCACACCCCACAAGATCCTCTTTGTGGATTAAATAATCAGTGTCTCCTGGTGCTGTGGGTCTTGTGAGTGGTGAGGCTGGACTCGGATTCAGAACACAGGGTGGGAACCCTGGCTGTCTTCTGTGGTAGTGGGACCAGCATATTTCCAGCCCCTACTCAGCCCTGCCTCAGCTGCCTGCTGGCCTGGCCTGGGAGCCCCCAGGCCACTCACACAGCTGGCCCCCTGTCTGCCTGCTGCAGTGGGCTTCCTCACCTTCCTGAGTCCCCATGTAGTGTGACTGGGGCTATCCGTGCTGACAGTGACTCTTCTTGATGCCATATGATTATAAATTGTCACATCATCCTCTCACTCTTCCCCTGGAGCCCCACTGTCATGTGGAAAGCTGACGATGACACAGCAAACCAGCCACAGGTTTAACCTGTCCTCCAGCCCCTCCCTTTACACAGCACCCTACACAGGCCAGGGCAGCCTCAGTCCTGACAGGCAGAAAAGGCATTAAGATATTTGGGCTATCCCTATCATTACTCACATTTTTATTACAAATAAATAACAAAAGAGGGAGGCTATCAAGTTTGGCTGAGTAGCTGTGAGACCCACATGTGGAATTTCTTGAAGAAGAAAAATTCCCCGAATGTACCAACAGGCTAAGACTGCCAAAACAGCCATGGCCATACTGAAACTCCTACAGGGTGAGGCTGAGTCTCACTCGTTCCTGTACACCCCACACATACATATCATAATGGTAAAGGTGCAATTAATACTTTTTGAGTTAATGAGCAAAAACAGCCTATGCAGGCCCATGGAGTTTTACCCAAGGAGCTGTCCTCATTAAAGATTTATTAAGTACCCAGTTAAAGTGCCAAAGTGTTAGAGACCATTCCAATCTCCATAGATTCACCACCTGCTCCTGAATGGCACAGTTCAACTTCAAAGCAGCAAGACCCTCTTCTTGGGCTATGTTGGCACATTTTAAGAGGTTCAGACTTAAAAGATAATTAATATAATAGGAAAAAGGAAAGAGAACTTTAACAGTGACCCTGAGGGTGAATATTATTGTAACAAATTCACTAATTCTTCATTTGAGGGAAATAATTATCAATTAATTATGGCCTCTCTAAATGTTTTTGTCTCTGCTGATCCCATGAAGCCTACAATGGTGGGGAGATATTTGAAAGAACAATGAATCATCTATATTCGTCTATTTTCTGTTATTCTGATTAAATACTTGAGACAGGCTAACTTTATGAATAAAAGAGATTTCACTCATAGTTTTGGAGATTCAAAGGGAAGGTTGCTAGCATCCACTCCACCCTGATGAGTACTGCATGACAGATGGCATTATGGCAGAAATGTATGCAAGAGAGAGAGCGATCACATGGAAAAATAGGAAGCTGGAGAGTGATCCAAGGTCCAGGCTCAAGCTTTTTTAACACTTGCTCTCAGAAATCTTGGGGTCTCATGAGAGCTACCTTAATCACTTTTGAAAGCGGCTCCTCCAAAGACCTAAAGACCTCCTACTAGGCTCCAACTCTTAAAGGCCCCACCCTCTCTCACATTGCCACACTGGGGACCAAGCTTCCAACATGAAAAGTGAATCCTCGGGGGATACAATTAAGCCATATCCTAATCATAGCATTAGCATCCAGCAAAGCCTGAAAAACTAGAGGAAAAGTAACAACAAACATCCAAATGGAGAGACCCCTCCAGGCCCCAGTGTGGCTACTGGTGAGAGGTGTGTTGCACTTTTCCAAATCTTCCCTGATCAGGGTAGGCAAAGAGATAGCAGTCATTCCCAATGCAAATATCCACATTTTAAAACTCTAAGGAAAAAGTACATTTAAACTTGTAAAAGCCTTGCTTTTATCATATAGTTTGTGCATAAAATCTGACTTAATAGCCTTGTCGTCTGTCCCCTTGCCTGTGCCTTTCTTCACTTTCTCCTGGCCCGAGTTCTGATGATGGCAGATGCTTGACCTGGAACTTTTAGCTGGCAGGAGGTAGAGCTATTATTTCCATGGTGTGAGAGTATGGCCAGGAGAGGGCTTCAAGTGACACAGGGCACTAGGTGAGAATTCTTTTTGGTGGTATGATCATTATTTTATTTTCACAAGTTTATCCGGTTTGTCTATGAATAATAAATTCATGAGATGTCTATAATATATAGTTGACCCCTTATATGCTTTTATTTTATTTTTAATTGACACATAATTGTACCTGTCTACAGGGTGATGTTTTGATACATGTATACATCGCTTAATGACCATACCAGTGTATTTAGCACATCTATTACCTCAAACACTTATCTATTTGTGTGTGTGTGGTGAGAACATTCAAAATTCTCTCTTCTCATTCCTTGTATTTTGGCTTCAGGTTAAGACTGAAGTGAACTACTGCACATACAAGTCATGGCTTGACAGACATTTCCTACAAAAGGTCAGAGGGTAAACATTTTAGGCTTGTGAGCCATACATCTCTGTAGTGACAACTAGACCTTGTCCATGTAGCTCAAAGGCGGCCATGAAAACTCATTCACAAAGATAGGGGCAGGCCAGATGTGTCCTGCTGTTATAGTGAGAAGACTTGCAATTTCTGGAAACATGACTCTCTCAGCAACCTTAGCTGCTATACTGACAATCTAGAAATAAGAGAAGGAAAAAAGTCTTTATGCAACCAAAATAAGTACTAACAGGTTGTGAACCAAACTTTCACACTATATTTGCGGAATAGCTGCTGACATCTTGTAGTCTCAATTGATTAACTTATATTTTTAAAATGGTGTTGTGTCCAAACTGCGTATGGTTTTTTTGGTCTGTTTTTGTAAATAAAGTTTTATTGACATGCAGCCCTGTATATTTTTCAATAGATTATGGCAACTTTCCTGGTAGGATGGCATGACCTAGAAGTTGCTGGTCCTCTCTCTCCCCCAACATATATAATATAGTTCCCATTGTACACACACACATGTGTGTGTGTGTGTGTGTGTGTGTATAGGCAACATCATTTATATACACATAAAGTGAACTCAGGGGTTCCCTACCACTGAGTTATGTCCCTGCCCTATTTATTTTATATTTTGAGACAGAGTCTCACTAAGTTGTTGAGGCTGGCCTCTAACTTGTGATCCTCTGGCCTCAGCCTCCTGAGTTGCTGGGATTACAGGCCTGTGCCATTGCACCTGGCTGTCCATGTATATTTATAAATATAGATGTCCCAGAAGGAAAACAAAGATGGATTTAATAATAAAAAATGAGGTCAATTAAGGCACTCAAGCAAGTGCCCATCAAGAGTTACATCTTCTACAAACATTTACTTGGCATATTGACTCTCACTCTCCTGAAAAACCAATTCTAGCTTTATCACCTAATTAAGGCAATTATTATATTTGCTTTTGTAATAGCCATTTTTATCTGCCCCCAAGCAAATTAAATGCACGTGCAAATATTCATCAAATACCAAGATATTTTTCATCCTCTGACCTTTTAAAATTTATTGGATAGCTCTTTGAAGGGTGGGGCTCTTTGTAAGGTGCTGACAAAAGTGAGGTCATTATGATCCAACAACAAAAAAAGATAATGATTAGAGAATGACTAACAAAGGTAGCTTTAGTCTGTAAAATGAAAATATTAGTGGAATTGTGAAATCAAATGCATGCAACATTATTTGGAGTTTGGTGCAATAACAGAATATAAACATAGATAGAAACCATTAAGTAAATCTGACCAATTCCAAGGCCTGCAAATTTACAGACCTGAACTTGTAAATGTGTTGCTACTCACCTCAGCACTTCTCACGTCTCCCACGATAAAAGACTGCTCAAAATATTTTAAGGAAATTGAATTTGGAAAACCATGGCACCAACATGATCACTGTTCTTTTACTGGATCCCTTCTCAGCCTCCCACCTCCACCTTCTTCCTCTTCCTCCTGCTATTCTCATCTGCTTCCCCACTTGTCTTTCTCTTTATCTTGCTTTCTTTTCTGTTTCCCCTCTTACCTGCCAAACCTGTCCTTGTCAGTCTCCCCTGAGCTTGGCAAAGCAGGTAGCTCAGCAGGGCATCATAGTGTCATGAGTGGGACGTGAAGGAAGTCCCTGCTTCCTCTCCACTGGAATCCCAGAGTGGAATGTGGCCATGGTTGGTTATCCAGTTACATCTGGAAACCCATATTCTATGGTACTTAAAACTTGTCCCTTTAGGCAATATGACATGTCCTCCTTTAGCATTCTAATGTGTGCTGACTGATGAGTATTCAACTACATTTATTATCCCCTGTTTAATTAAGATGATGTGTATTGTCACCTAAGGTCATTTGTCCCTTCTATCCAGAAACTCAGAGTCTAACTGCAGAGGCAAAGTTAGGTTAAACACCAGAAAACAAGGAATATCTGGGAAGCGCTAATGGCCAGAGTGCAATGAGTGGGGGGGTTGCTATCTACATTCTTTCAGGACTGCTCACTCCTATCAGACCTTAGCCTTTTTCAAATGCAAATTATTGCACGAGGTTTATAACAGGGACTCCACAGGCCCTCAGCATAAGCCCCTCTGAGTGTGCATGCACTTGTGTTTGTGGAAGCAATGCTCTGAGAGAAGAGCTGTCAACTTCCATCAAATTCCTGAGTACCATGCCCTCCCCGACACACACATGCACATATGAATGCACACACACATGAAGAATCTGCTAGGAAGTTAGAGTGTGTTTTAGTAAGGTTTCAGTAGTGGAGACAGGATGATGTGAGAAACAAGGTTTGGTGCTGTAGTCGCTGGCAAAGAACGAAAGTCAGTGTGTGAAAGAAAGGGAGGGGACTGGCCTGCCTCAGTGGAGGTGATTTTCAGAGAGTGGTGGAGAGTAAACTCCAAAGAACCAGATTACAGGCACCATGGAAGCCCAGCAGGGTCGTGTGCAATGTGAGAAGAAAGTTTTGAGCAGAAGAAACATCCACCAAAGTTTCACTCGAGAGAACATTGACTTGGAGAGAACCTGGCACACCTTGCTGTCAGATAAGGGTAGAGGAACAATTCCGATAGATGGAAAGACCAAAAAGAGGAGAGAACTTCACAACACATCAAAAGAGACAGAGAATTTTTTCTTTTCAGTCCTAGGATGGAACTCAGGGCTTCACATATGCTAGACCCAGCCCCCAAACAGTTTTTAAGGCAAAATACAAAACATTTGTTTAATCCAATGTGTTCAAAGATGGGTTTTGCTCAGGATGTGTTAAAGCTGACATTTGTCATTGTGACACGGGAACTTATTTTTTTGATAAAACATGATACAGTCATGTGGATGCTCCAAACAAGTTTTATAAAGAGTGTGTACCCATGTGTCTTACCTTTAGATCATGCAAAATTTCATAAATATCTTGCAAATATGTAGTGCTACTATCAATATCCTTAATTGCTAAGATGGCTCACATGGTATCCAAGTTTAAGAAGGTTTGGTACCAAGGGAAAATCATTCCAAATGGAATTGGGCCCCTGGGTTTAAAAAAAAGTGCCAAATAAACTAGTAAAAGATGCTTTCATGTCTATGCCATCAGTATCTATTGAAGTGAGGAAATTTTAACATCAGAAACTTCTTTTTTTACATTTTTTAAGTTGTAGATGGACACAGTACCTCTATTTATCTATCTATCTATCTATCTATCTATCTATTATCTATCTATCTATCTATCTATCTATCTATCTATCTATGTGGTGCCAAGGATCAAACTCAATGCCGCAAGTGCTATGCAAGTGCTCTACCACTGAGCTACAACCCCAGCCCCAACATTAGAAACTTCTACAGTAGTAGAAACAATATTTTCTACTATATTATGGTAGAAACAATATTTCTTTTTCTACCCACAATTAATGTGGGTAGAATTTTGGGGAAAAGGCATTCAGTAGTTTGAAAAATAGGTGAAATTGTCTTTCTTGTCTAGTCCAAAGACAAGAAAGAAGAGAAAGGAGGAGGAAAAGATAATTACCCACATAATTCATTGTATGTTTAGAAGAAAGCGTATGTGAATTTTATTTTAAAGGATCTTCTTATTTAACATTTAGAAACATGAAACAGATTAAAAGTCCACTTGTTGTCTTTATTTTTTAAACCTGGGTAAAATATACAGAATAAGTAAGTTTTCTTTCTTTCTTTCTTTCTTTCTTTTTTTCTTTCTTTCTTTCTTTCTTTCTTTCTTTCCTTTCTTCTTTCTTTCTTCTGGGGATTGAACCCAGGGGTACTTAACTACTGAGCTACATCCCCAGCTCTTTTTATTTTTTATTTTGAGCCAGGGTCTCACTAAGTTGCTGAGGGTCTTGCTAAGTTACTGAAGCTGGCTTTGAACTTGTGATCCTCCTGCTTCAGCCTCCTGAGTCACTGGGATAACAGGTATGTACCACTCTGCCCAGAAAACTCACTATTTTTGCTTAAGTAAAAATATTTAAATATGTATTGCTTAATTGCAATGGTGGCTGTCCTCCTTGTGTACTGAGAATATAGTGTGCAAAAATATCCTCCCTCATCCATGATTAATATGTTTAATTAGAGGCATTTCACCTTGTAATGACTTGACAAGTGTGCACCTCAATTAGCAACCAGATAAACATAAACCAAATTAATATTATGCTTTCTCATTTAAATGCAAAATTAATCTAAAAATAAATAATCACATGAGAACTATTTTTAAATGTACAGTGTGCCTTCATTTTTCTTTTCTTCTTCTTCCTCGTCTCTCCTCTTCCTTATATCCCTCCACATCTTCCTTTTCTTTCACACCCTCCTCCCATCTTTCTTTTCCTCTCCTCCACTTCTGCCCTCCTTATCCCTCTCATCCTTCTCCTCCTCCTCTTTCCTCTTCTTCCTTCTTCCTAAATGAAAATTGATTTAACAGAATCAAAGGCTTTAAATCAAATGTACCTAAGATCAGTCACAAGTAAAACTTGAGTTTGCAAGCCTAGTCAATAAACACCTTGAGGAATGTCTGTCCTGGTCCCTAGGAAAGCTTAATTGAGGAGATAACCACATGTCTCAGATGGCTTTTGTGCTTGGAGGCAAAGTTCTGACCTAAATGAAAGCTAGACATGCCTGGAGCTCTGTGGTTCTGTGACTCGGTAAACCAAGAATACCTCAGACCCTTGAGCCAATCAAGATCAAGTGTGGGTTCCAGAAAACTTCACTTTGCCCTGGAAAAACAAGGTGAAGCTCTGTTTATTGTCATGCTGTACACAAAATTCAGCTACTAAGAACATTTTTCAAAAGGCCAATTCTTCTGACTCAAGGAATCCAATGGGAAGAGAGTATCAAGTTGGGTTTCAAAGTAAAAAGGCTGCAGCTATAGGATGTTAGAATTGCCTCTAGAAGGAATTTGTGGGCCCTACAAGGCTCAAGACATTTCTGGTGAAATTGGATCAAACTCCAGGGAAAATTGACACTGGTCTACAGCTGAGAACAGATTTGGTGAATTCCTAGATCTTTGTCAGGGTCTCATGAATATATCAACCCAGAAACAAAACAAAGCCAAAATAGCCCTTTGGTCAGTGAGGCCCAAAAAGAGGTGAGAAAACTTTGAGAGTTTTGTGTTTTTGGATTTTTTTCTCTTGATGAAAGATGTGCTACAACCCTGCTGGTGAGTTTTGATCCCCATCTGGTTCATATCTGGTTCTCTGGAATCTCTTTCCTCTGAAATTTCCTCTTCCTTCTATACATCCTTTCCTCTCTCTAACATCTACACACCTATTCAAAAGGAACTCCTCAATACTCAAATCTGCCCCTGTAACTGAAATCATTTTGATTCACTGTTATGACAAAGAGAAGCAGAGTCGTGCCAGACTTTGTGCTTGTGGAACACTTGCTGTATATGTGACGGAGTGCCCATGGGCTGTAAGCCTTTCCCTATGTAGGACCTGTAACCCTTCATCCATAGGAAAAGCAAGTTGGGTCTATATGCACCAGTACTATCTGCATGTGACTCCCCTTGTTCCAGAAGTTCAGGGCTGTGAAGAAAGCTGCTGAGGATGCCTGATCATTGTGAGCTTCATTTACTGAGGAATTATGTGCTTTTGACAAAATTGAACAGATCTGTTTCTACCAAATGAATGCTTCTCCAAATTTGGTATGCATCAAAATTACCTATGCACAGCAAAACAGCAATAATGGCAACAAAAATTAGGTTTTATTGAACAATCTATTGCCAAGCACTATTTAAAATATATTTCTCTGAAATCTCTATAATGAGAGCTAAACAGTAATGTACTGGTAAATGTTTAATAACTGGCTCTCTGAAAATACCTAATTCCTGATTCATAACATTTGCCAATGTCAGTGTTGTAAATACTCCATCAGGGCAGATCTCAAGCTACTCATGTGACATCTCTGAGGTGGGGTAGAAAGGACACGCCTATAACTGTCTCTCTCATCCCCATTTTACTGATGATAAAACAGAGGCACTGAAAAGTCCCAGACCATCTACATCAGAATTGTGCATTAAAACCTGGAGGTTAGAATTTTGACTCCACTAGCTCCACTGATAGGTCTGATGTCCACACCCACCCTGCCATGATTTAAAAAAACAACAACAAAAACCCCGCTGAGGTTAGTTTCATCAGCTCAAGGACAAGAAGAATCAGAGATGATGGTGTTTGTGTTCTTGACTGAGGAAGTTTCAACAAAGTCCTGTGGTGGTGGGGCAGGGGGCGGGGGCGAGGGTCCAAGAGTGTTTGGACACCAATAAGAAATGAGTGTTAAAATACTAGAACCCAAATGAATATCAAAACTCCACCTGGATGATATAGTAGAAATAATATTTTGGAGTCTAGCTACCTTTCCTCCTGCCTACCAGAGGCAGTAAGAGAACTAGGAACATCCTTAGGGTTCTCTCTCAATTCCCTTGGATAGTCATTCTTGGACTCAGGATCCTTTTACACCCTTAAAAATTATTAAGGGTCCCCACAGAGGTTTTATTTATGTGTATGTGTTTATATACATAAAATAAAATGACAAGTTCATTACATGTTTTCCAAAAGAGAAATTTAACAAGAAAGGCATCATTGTTTTATACTTTCACAAGTCTGTTTCATGTCTGGTTTAATAGAAGACAAATGAAATTCTCACATCCACTTCACATCCAATATTTTGCAATATTTTTTTGGTTTAAGTATATGAAAAAACAAAACAACATTGCATAAATATAATACATATTTAGGAAAGGGCAAGTATTTTTGAGTCCCTTGCAGATAATTGTGGATATTCTTCTTTGATACTACATCACAACATAACAAGTAGAAGTTTCTTAAAGATTGGTTGCAAGGTAGAATCTGAAAGCACCTCAAATAACTTTTTATACTGTTACTTTGAAATCCATTGGTCTTATTTGCATGATTTCTTTTTAACGTTAGTCATCTAAAAGATATAGGTTGCACTGGAGGTGTAGCTAAGTGGTAGAGTACTTGTCTAGCATGTGCAAGGCCTTGAGTCTTCACAGCAAATAAATAAATAAATAAAAGGAAAGAAAGAATGGAGAAAAATAGGAAAACCAAAAATATGGGTCCATCAAGCTAGATAGATCTGTTGAATAATGAAAAAATTTCATTAGAAAATACAAAAAGTGGGCTGAGGTTGTGGTTCAGTGGCAGAGCACTTGCTTCGCACGTATGAGGCACTGGGTTCGATCCTCAGCATCCTCTTCACATCCAATATTTTACAATATTTTTTTGGTTCAAATATATAAATAACCACCATTTGACCCAGCTATCCCACTCCTTGGCCTATACCCTAAAGACTTAAAAACAGCACACTACAGTAAAGCAGCCACTTCAATGTTTATAGCAGCACAATTCACAATTGCAAAACTGTGGAAGCAACCCAGATGTCCTCCAATAGATGAATGGATAAAGAAACTGTGGTACATATACACAATGGAATATTATTCAGCAATAAAAGAGAATAAAATTATGGCATTTGCAGGCAAATGGATAGAATTGGAAAGCATTATGCTAAGTGAAGTAAGCCAATCCCAAAAAACCAAATGCCGAATGGTCTCTCTGATTAGTGGATGCTGATGAATAAGGGAGGTGGGAATGGGAAACATAAGAGAAATAGAGAAACACTGGACGCGACATGGGGGAGGCGGGGGGCAGGAAAGGGGAATGGGTATAGTAAAGATGGTTGATAAAA